>CM052709.1:57648401-57995520 GCA_028551405.1 Uromys caudimaculatus | reverse complement strand
TGGGAATATGGGAATGGGTGGGCGGGTAGGTGGGAGGAGGAATTCCCTCACAGAGGCGGGGAGGGGGAGGGGACACGGGGTTTCTAAAGAAAAGGGGAATCATCGGAAATGTAAATAAAATATCAAGAAAAAAAAAAAAGAAATAAAAATTTTTTTTAAAGAATAAAAATTTGAAATGTAAATCTTATGTGAATTTCAGATTTCAGTTTCCATGAGTAAACTGATATTGGACCACAGCCAGACTCGTTCAATTATGTGTTGTCTGCTGCTTTATATCATGATAGGTGAAGTGAGGAACAGAGAGGCTATGTCTGCAGAACATGCAGCATCTACAGTACAGATTAGCTAGAGCATATACTGAACCTACAGCACATGCCATTTGGCTTATAATGGAACAATAGAGAACAATCACCGGTGTAGACCTGTGATTGAATCTGTGTCGTAAATAGTTTCAGGGTGGGAAGAGGGACCTCAGTCAAAGTCTTGCCTCTATTGGATTGACCTGTAGGCATGTATATGGGGCGTTTTCTTAAAATCTAATGTATGTAAGAGAGCCAATCTACTCTGGGCTGTGCTATCACATAGAGGTAGTCCTGGGTGAACCATGATGAGCAAGTCTGTAAGCAGTGTTCCTCCGTGGGCTCTGCTTCAGTTTCTGCCTGAGTTCTTGCCTTTGTTTTTCTCAATGCTGTACTGTACCCAGTAGGACAAAGGAACCCTCCCTTCTCCCAGTTGCTCTTTGTCATGATATTTATTGCCGCTATAGGAAAGTGCTAAGACACATTGCTTGCCTCAAATTTTTTTATCCCTTGAAATTTAATGAGAAAATACTCTTTTATTGATGGTTACAAGACCCATTTAAATTGAAATGTAAAATGTTGATAAAACAAATGTAAATGTCAATTTTAAAAAATCCCTATGAGGCAGTAAAGACTAGTGGTGATAAAAACTAGTACCTAGTTTTCAGAAATCATATGGCTATAGGTATAAAAAAATCCTCATAAATATGAATATCTTTCTTTGACTCAATAACTTCTAGGAGATTTTATTAAGGGCTATTTTTAAGACAGGGTCTCATTTTGAAGCCCAGGTTCTTTTGGAATTCATTATTTAATCCATGTTGGCTCGAACCTGGTGCAATCTGCATTTCAAGTGCCCTATTGCTGGTATTACAGGCCTGCGCTACTATTCCTGGCTCTGTTAATACTAGTAAACTATCATTTCTGGCCTTTGATTTTTGTCTTAATATTAGTGGAATATTTCCTTCCAAAGTGAAAGTAAATTGTCCATCTCCAGCTGGACTGTTCCTGCTTTTCTAAAGTGTGTGTTTGTGAATATACTGCTTGAGTACTGTGCTATTGCCTTAGCACCTGAGAGCTGTAGGCAAGAATAATAAATTCTATAGAAGAACTAAGAGCATGCAAACTTACTCCCTCCATTTTCATAGTGAGCTGACAGAAATATTTCACTAACCAAGAAATTAAAAACTAACTTAATTTTAGAATGTGTGTGGGCTTTTTGTGAAATATAGGTTATTTGTAGTATGTAGATGGACATGCATGTGTAAAAATAGGACTCAAAATAGAAAGTAATTTTAAGTCAATTAAATACAGATGGTTCCATGACTGTATAATTTACTGAACTCTATCTGGGGAAGAAATCCCAATAAATTACATAACCAAAATTAATGTACTGCAGTTTTCCAGAGTTCCCCTGAAGCAGAACACCTGAAATCCTTCAATCTCCCATCCATTACCCTTACAATGTATAAATGAGAAAACTCAATAATTTTCATCTGAGAATCACAAGTTGTTCTGAAAATCTAATTGACTGGAACACAGGATATATGCAAAATTATTATGATCATTTCTGTGGCTGGAGAACTAAGTGTGACTAGACATGTAAATCAGTAGAGAAGCAGATTTGACATATTTCCTATAAAGCCCCCAAATTTCATTGAGGTGACACTGCTTTATTACTTACCGAGGCCTGTTCAGACTTTTGGAAACTTTTCATTTTCACTTATTATACAAGCAAATAAACCTACTTGCGTTCACTTAGAAGCTAGTGTCTGAGCTAGCAGTCATGTATTAGCCAGTAATGGATGGGCTGATAATGAGTGAGGGGGAAGCTGGGGTTCACCCATAGCAATTGTCAGGGCAGGGTGAGAGGTGGAAACATAGAGAAGAAGCTCCTGTGCTTTTTACCACTGGCCATGCTGACAAATACCATGTCCCCTGGATGAGAGGCTTTGCAACAGGAAAACATTTGCATCAAGATTTCTAGGTTACTTAGCTCTGTGGAACCCCTTCAGAGGTGCAGAAACATGCTTGCAAAGGACTCTAGTATATAATGTCGGAGTCTGAGAGTCGCCCCACAAACCACACAAACACTGATTTCAGTCATACAGGGATGGTTATTGAACATACACTCTAACACTGATCAATCAGGACCATAGCTCAGAATTCAGGGGCTGAGCCACCGCGATGAACATTCAACCCTGAATATTTCTTAGAGCCAGCTTATAAAGGAAAAAACCCCACAAAAATCAAAGGGAGCTCCTATGCAGGTACAGGAAGTGTTGCCCAGTGGTCAGCCTGATTCAAGCCATTTTAGACATAACAGTTCATACTGACATTTAATTTGATGGGTCCAATGTAAAGGTTTGTGGAATTTCTTAAGATTATCAAGCCTCAGACATACAGAACATAACAGGATATGTGATCAGCATGACCTTGTTCTGAGTCAGGATATTTTTCTGTGTTTATGACTGGCAGGCACATTATAGCAACTATATGAAATAGCTGGCAGGCATGGAACAAAATGGCTACAGCTGTGCTGGGGATGGGCTGACCTCGACATATAATTTACTCCAGGCTACATACCATCATCTTTAGCAGTGGTTCTCAGCCTTCCTAATGCTGTGACCTTTAACACAGTTCTTCATGTGGTGGTGACCTCCAACCAAAAAAGTATTTCATTGCTACTTCATAACTATAGTTTTGCTACTGTTTTTAATCATCATGTAAATATCTGATATACAGGATATCTGATATGGGACCTCTTGGGTGCGGCTCTTATCTCATCCATTTATCTGAGGACAGAAAAGTGACATTTACCATATTACATGTTTTATCATAACATACACATTATCAGTTGCTGTAGTCAGAAGAGTATACTATACTATAAGTTTTTGTTGTTGTTGTTTTGTTTTCCTTGAGACAGGGAACAAAAAGTATTGAAGATTGTTTTTCCTGTACCTGAGAATTCTAGTCTGATTTAATCAGGTTTTTTTTTTTTATAGGATTATTGGCCTGGTTCTTTTGAACTTCAGTTTCTCTAAATGAGGAGAAATTTGTAGGGAAAGATAAGGGGCCTAGGTGAGGGTTACAAACTAGATACCTGCAGCATAACGCCTATAATAATATGAAAGTTAAAAGTCAGCTAATAATTAGCTTACAGGCTATTGTGCTAGGCTCCTCCCAGGGACCTCAAAATGTCTTAGGTTATCACCTGACACTCTCTCTCTCTCTCTCTCTCTCTCTCTCTCTCTCTCTCTCTCTCTCTCTCCCCCCTCTGTTCTCACATGTTTCCAGCTGGCCTCTCTCTCTCCATTTCTGTCCTTGTCTGTCTCTGCTTCTCTTCTCTCAAGGCTCTGCTCCCTTCTGTATGCCTCTACCCCTTCTCCAGGTTCTCACTCGCTCCCTTCCCTGAAAGAAACCTCTTTCATATTAGGTCTGTTGCATGATGTAGTTTCTCAGTAGGACACCTTGGCATACCCCCCCCCCCAGCCCCACACTGCATTAAATTTCAGAACATTTGGTGCTGTAACTTTTTGGGTGCTTGTGCTCCCTTCTGTGGTGGGCTGAAGTCACACATGCCAGGACTCTATTCCCAGTCTGCTAGTAGGTTCACTTTCCTGCAACCTGATAGCTGGATTTCTGCATCCAGGACCAACAGATTGCTGAGTTCTTCACTTGTGGCCACAATTTTTCCCTTGTGAGAAGCTTAACTCTTCTACTGGCATGGTTCCTTGTCTCATATAAATCCTAGTTCTAGTTGGACTATGCTTAGGATCTTTGCCCTGGTTCCTGCCCAGCCTTGTGACAACCTGGCTGGCCAGCTTGTGGTGACTCATTCTAGTCCTACCTGTGTCCTTGGGATGCCTTGGACTCCTCTCCTTGCCCATGGGAACTGCATGCAATTATTGCCAGAGATCCAATAAATGGAGATTCCCCATTATCTATTTCTCACGTCTCCAAGCCCTGTTTCTTCCTGACTGGCCTCCCTCCCCACATCTAGTCTGTAAGTTACAACAGATCAGGGCAGAGGAGGACACACCTGCTCCTGTGGATCATTCGTCTATGAATTTGATTCCAAATTCTAGCTAGCGTCCTATTCCATGGCTCTGGCTCTTAGCCTGCCCACATGGACCCACACATCCCCTTCCCTATTCCTTCTCCTGACTTCCTGAAGCTGGCCTACAGACACTTGCTCTCCTTTAATGGACTCACATTTTTTATTACAAATTGGCATACCTGATTTCCAGATTCTCACCACTACAGACAAATGATTCTCAAATATCTTATATGTAAACATACTCTGCTTCTACACTTAAAATTCTACTTCCCCAATCTTAAGAATATTTTATCTCTGATTTCTTTGCATTCTGCTCTCAAAAAATTATGTATTAAAATTATACTGTAAACTCTTATCTAAGGATCTATAAATTGCTCATTGGGTATGGGTTAAAAAATATATAATATGCAACAATATTTGGCTCTATTCAGCTCTTGTTAAGGACATATACATGTTTATATGTAACTCAAATTTGACTCTTGTTTAATGTATATGTACAATTTGGATGCAACTCTCATTTAAGAAAGATAAAGATAGATCTACTAGGAAAAAGTGTTTTAAATATTAGCAACCATGTTGATCACATGGCTCGAAACCTGCCATGTGACTTCACCATCTTAAGATGACCATGAGGTCTGATGCAGCAATTATAAAACTTCTTGATCCTATTTAACTCTGCTTATTATTGTGTCTCCTTTTAGACTAAGAAACAACAACAAGTCTCATATTTTAAGTTGGTATGGATTTTTGTGTGATAATGATAGAAACTTAAAGTTATATTTTTATAATATACTGTGTATGTGATTCAACCCTGGCTTAAGATAATCT
Source organism: Uromys caudimaculatus (assembly GCA_028551405.1). Taxonomy (NCBI): domain Eukaryota; kingdom Metazoa; phylum Chordata; class Mammalia; order Rodentia; family Muridae; genus Uromys; species Uromys caudimaculatus. Next base: position 57,990,333 of record CM052709.1, on the reverse strand, counting down.
TTATATGATGACCAAATTTCAAGTTTATAAAGGTATATTCAAATTTACAAATGACTCCTTTCTGACTTGTCTTGGATGTGTGAATAAATGTTGTTCCCTTCTCTTGCAGCCAGCCACCTAGCCTCAGTTTACATACTGGTTTTCTGGCCATTGGATCTAATATAATAGGAATTCAAATATTATTTAAGTATGGATAAATTTGAAGTTGTTTCATACTGTTCTGCTGCTATTTTTATACTGTTTCACTTTATCACTAGCTCTGAAAATGAGTTATTGCTTACTCTTTTCAGACCCAGGCATGTTTTTAAAGTTCAGGGTCAAAAACAGGATTATTGACTTATAAATTATTGGATATGGTTCAAAGTCATAACTCAGAGTCAGCAGTTGAAAGTTTGTGCTTAGATAATCTTAAATCATGTAATATGGTTTCATTCTGGGAATAAGACACATGGCTAGTTGCTAAGGGCTGAAGAAGGTGGAGCCATAGCTTCACCACCACCTTGGTTAAGGGCAGTCATACGGCTGGCAGCCATATGGAAAGTCATTGCTTCACTACCATCTTCCCTAAGGGCAGCAACATGTGACATGAGCAGAACAGTGAAGCAGGTCTCCAAAGATACTTTTAAACTATTTTTGTTTGATTTCTGTTGTATCTTGATAAATTGTCTACACTGTTGCTCTACATATTTACTCTTAAGAAGGTGCTTTATTTTGATATTACTACAAACACAATTGAGAGATTATAAATTTCTTTTTTTTAAATTTGTAGGTTTACAACATTAAAAATGTTAAAAAGTGCTGCCTTAAAACTGTTTAGACTTGTTTTTGCTAATGTTATTAAGCTATAATACAGCTTTATATATTTATAAGCTATAGATATTTTTACAAACTAAATCATATGGGAAATGTTTACAATAATCTTCTACAATGATACACCATAAAAAAATCAAAAAGTTCCCAGTCTCTTTATGGGCTACGTTTTTAGATTGAAAAGTTTTATTTTGATACTAGAAACTCTTCAACTCAAAATTGTGATATTTAAGGCTCAAACCTAAGAGATTCTAGTTCCAAAAGCTACTATAAAATTCTATTCTCATAAAAGTTACTATAATTAATAAATGCAAGTTGACAGTAACCTTATGAATGATCAAATGCTTTAATATTTTCAGAATTATATTTGAAGTCATGTGAATAAATGATGCAATTAATTACAAGATTAAGCTTTATTAGCCTCTTGTTTTATTTTTTCGAGGAACAGTTTAGAAACAGACAAGGTTGTTCAACTCAGACATACTTAATAGGTACTAGCCCTCAAATCTGCCAGAGATCTGCTGAAGATGGCATTAGATGTTTAAACTTACTAGGACAGAGACTCCTAAATACGAACAGTAACACCTGCAAGATCTCCAAGAAAATATGGGCATAGTGACAAAGGACTCCACCTGGATTGTGGTACGACAACCACTGTAAAAGACTGCCCCAATGTCTTGCTCACTGCCAGGGTCTGGCCTGAACTGTGGACAAACAAAGGACACCTGAAGAGTTAATTGTCTCATGGTGCCTAAGACAAGGTAAGGTCTTATCTCCGATTCTCTTCCACAGAAAAACAGCCTCTCATCTTCTGGTCCTGTTGGCCAGACTGCCTCTGCCCATGTTACCATGGAGACCACAAGAACCTGGGGGAATTGTCTAGGTGGAGTATAGAATAACGTCTGTCATTTTAATTAATATATGGCATTTAGATTATAATTTATCTTTCTCAGGTCTTTGATCATACTGACAACTAAGCTAACTAGAGCTTGACAGCTAGAGAACAACAGGCAACTAGCTCCTTATCCAAGGTAATCTGCCACCATGTTAGTTAGTCAATTCATTAGCAAGTTAAAGCTATTAGAAAAGCAAACAGGTTTGCCTTGCTTACAGACGTCATGCTCAAAGATAAGGAACTCACTTTACAGTGACTGCTCCCAATGATCAACCACCTGTGTCTCATTCATGGTAAATAATTGGATAGGAAAAAATTGTAAAGTTTATGTAAGGTCTCAGGATATAAAAGCTTAAATTATGAGGATCTAAAAAAATGTTTTAGGGTCTAAGGAGGTGTTTTAAGGTTGGTAAATGCAAGTTAAAGCCTAAATGCTGAGGATATAACTGAGTAGGAGATCCAAATAATTGCATGAGTTTTAGAATGTGAATTGTGGGCAATACTAACAAGACTGAGATTTTCGTTGGCAGGTTGTAGAAGCTGGAGTTTCTGGAGCCTGTCATAGAAGGGCTTCCAGATTGAGATGAAAGGCAGCATAGAGGAAGGAGGCCAAAAAGTTGAAGAGGAAATTTTCTTGGTGATGTCTTTGAATGACTGGATCCAAAACTGGGAAGAAGAGAGTTTCTTGACCAACCTTTTGGGTGTCTGGTTCCAGCCGTGCCTGAGATAGTTCTATTGAAGGGGTCCAATCATTCCATTTTGTCTCCACTTAGAAACTAGGCCACAGATCTGCTCCAGGAACAAGACAATAACCCTCCACACCCAAGGAATAGCCTGAAGATAACCACATGAATGGGAAATATCTGATCTCAGGAAAGGCCATTTGCATTTGTGCTGGGCAGCCCATCCTGGGGCTAATCTCATGACCCTGAAATGCACTTCACCTGGGGCATCCCAGCGCCCACCCATGAAATTTTAAATTACCTAACCCTAACACAGTAGCTAATCAAAATTGTACTAATGTCAGAGCTTTGGCCCATACCAATCACATTAAAGATTACCAAATCATTCTAGAGAGTTCCCCCAGTTCCCTATAAGAAGGCCTGTGCGCCTTTGTCTGGGGTTATTGCTATTTTGATGCAGTGGTGACCCCAGCATGCTGGTTGTTTCTGCAGAGTAAATTCTCTTTGTTCTTCCTTCAACAATTCCTGAACCCTAACAGTGTTTCACTTTTCCCTCTCATCATAACCAGAGGCCTTTCTAGGGCTTTGAGCCTTAGCCATGGCTACTAGAGCAGAACTAGCCAGATCTATGGTAATGGAGCTACTGAACCCTATCAAGGGGGGCCAGGAGAGCCTCCTCTGAGATTCCAGAGGGATTACTTTCTCATCCAGCTACAAGTGATCTTAGAAGATGCTAGAGGCTAGTCAATACTAAAAATAAAAGATTAAAAAGAGAGACTTCATGATGTCTTTTCTATGAGGTCAGCATCCATCCTGGGGGGAGCACTTTGAGGTGACTTGGTTGTATGTACAGTCACCTATGCTCATTAAGAAAGGTCAGTAAACTCACTGGTCTCACTAAGTTGGACTGTAGTGAATTCATACTTTTGTCTGTCATTGGCGCACACTGGGGTGACTAGATATTCTCCTGTGTCCCCCAAGAAAAGTGAACACAGCAGGCAGATGACTTGTCTAAGTAGTTAACTGAATCAAGAAACTGAACCGGTGCTTAAGCCATTTTAAATTTCTAGTACTGGCAACAGACAGCATCCTGCTAATAATGTCAGCTGATACTGCAGTTCAGTGGGCACCCACCACCAGTTCTAGATTCTTATGTCCTAGAACAAAAAACTGTAGATAGTGACAAGCACAATGAAAAAATATTATTATGGATGAGCTTCCAAAGGAGGAAACATACAGGAGCCAGGAGTCAGCTGAGTAACCCAAGGACAGCATTGCACCAAGCTAGGATATAAATTACCTTAGCACAGGATTTTTGGCTCATTTGCATAACATGGCTTTTCTGTTCATGCTCTGTTTTGTTAAGTGTAGTTCTATGTATAAGTTCTCCATACATAGTGTCTTCTTATCTTAAATCTCCATCCAGGGGTGTGTACTTTAGTATTATAATGAGCCATAGTTTACTCAGGAACACCCTGGAGTGCCATTGAAAGAGAGACAATGGGATGGGTTAGGTTTGGGTGGGAAATTCAGTCCTTTTTTTTTTTTTTTGGTCAACATATTTTCATGTGCTAATTTTGTAAGACTTTGTATAAGACCTGGGTCTCACTCATATTATTCTTTTAGAACAAAAAACTGCTTTTGCACTGGAGATCTAGCTCTGTGGTAGAATATTTCTCGGGTATGTGCAATGTTCTGGAATTGATGGCCAGTGATAAAAACAAACAAAACAAAACACAATAAGACATTTGTTTATCAAGTAGATTGGGTAATATAGAATTGCCTTCTATAGAGATCAAAAACATAACAGAAAACTGATAAGTAATTGTTGCCTTTTAACATCAGGTTTTCTTTGATTGGATCAAATGATTTGTGTGTACACATCTCTCTCTCTCTCTCTCTCTCTCTCTCTCTCTCTCTCTCTCTCTCTCACACACACACACACACACACACACATACACACACCACATTTTCCCCTCCAGAGATGAAGAAACAATGTTCTTAAAAAATCTGAAATTTGTAGTTAGGTGACAAGCAATTTTATTTTGCAAAACAATCACTATACAGCAACAAATACATTTGCAAATTGATTGAAAAACATGAACTAACTACAACCAGCCATTGAAGAAATACCTTTCTATGGTAACAGGCTCTAGAATTATCAGAAGAAAGAACCCCCCCACAGATGGTCTGTTGGAACCTTGGGATCCCAGCATACAGAGTATACTTTTTTGTTGAATTTTTCCCCCTTTTGCTAAAGTTGAAGTGGACTTTCATGATTGGCATTTTTTAGAGGTTTTGAAAAAAATCTTTTTCCTACAGAGGGACTTGGCCTCAATCTACATGTCCAGGCTAAAACTTCTAGGTGTAAAAACACAAACATCAGTATTCATTTTAACACATCAATCTTGAAGAAATGCTTGAAATTTGCCTTTCCAAATCATTAATCTACTTTCGCTTTGCTACTTCTACTGCAAATCATTTCCTTTTTTTTCCCCTGTGGCATGAAAAATGAGAGGAAAACTATAAATGCAACTAAGTCAGAATCCTTAGCATGTACAGTATTTCTTTTCTACTACTGACATAATGCTACATTTGACTGCTGATCTCTCTTCTAGCCCACATCTGTGTGAGTGTGTGTGGAGAAGGCCAACTATAGTCTATTCTTGCGTTTACTGGACCTCTTCCTTCAGCCGCCTTCAGCCAAACGGAGATGGAACTGCACAGGAGTCTTTCTTACGGGTGGGATTTCAGCCCGTCATCCTGCTGGAACGCCGCAGCAGGCAGATCCAGAGAGAGTCAGCTCCTAAATGAACATGGCCTCTGAAACTCATTGTAAACTCGGATCCTTCCTGCAGTGTTGCAAGGTACCCAATGGTCAGTTGCAGGAGACCCAGAGTGTGTGAGTTCACTGAAAAGGTTGGCCTTCCAACTTTTCAGAGCTCTGGATACTTACGTATTCTTAAACAGGTTCTCAAAGGCTGAAGCCAGAGAGAAACTGGCATGAGTGGATCTAGAAATGGAGCGGTGCACTTTTCACTTCTAGATCAGCGTATGTGTCTCCCCACAAAAGTGGTGTCCAAAAAGCTTAATTTGAGTCATTATCTTAAGAGAGTAGGTAAGGTGGGACCCATCCCACATTCCCATAAGGAAAGGATTTTACCCTGTGCATTCCTCTGTCTGTCTGCGACAAAAATTCAGGTCCTTCTTGTGTTAACTTTATAGAAAATCACATTTTCACATAGAACAAGGTCTTATATTCATGATAATTGTTTTGACATTAGAAAAAAATGATTATTTTAGTGCTGGATATTAACATTGGGGCTTACATAATTTTATTTTGAACACGCATTGTAAGAAACTGAATTTTAACACGTAGGAAATGTTTACTTAGCCCTAATTTTTATAATAAGCTGGGTTGAAATTATTTTCTGCATAGTTTAAAACCATAGGGATCATCTGTTAACTCTTTCCCCCTAGATAACTTTAATCTTTGTCTATCAAAACATGTAAGAAAAGACTACTTCTCCACACACTGTCATTCCTTCTTCCATTTCTTGTGCATTTCAAGAGAAGGTAAGGAATGAGTTGTCAAGAGTGAAAACAACCTTTATTCAGTAGTTTTAAAGTTATATTAAAAATAACCAATTTAGAAAGACGTGTGAAGTGTGTGTGTGTGTGTGTGTGTGTGTGTGTGTGTGTGTGTGTGTGTACCTACTAGCTGTGAAGACTGTCTTGGCTTGATGCTAAGCTTTCCATGTGGCTGTCACATTGGCCATAATACTCAACGGGTCACCACACTGCCACCTGTTTCCTCTGCTTTTGCATCTCTTGCCTTCTGTCTTAGATACTCTTATACGTCTCTGTCTTGTTCATGTTCACCTTCTCCTTTATATACAGGGCTTGACTGGTTTCAGAGAAATAAAACACCTAAGCCAGCGTTTCACATTTAACTCTTCAGATTCAGTCTACCAATCCTGAGCAAGAAAAAGAACAAATTAAATATTAAGAAAAAAAAATACCCGCTCGGTTTGATAATGCTTTGTTTTATTTTGGGCCATCGACTATTGCTTATTCATTAAGTATGATTTGTAAATGAAATTAATTGAATTGTGATGTCTAGATTGTATATAAAAAAGAAAAATTACTATTACTCATGAATAAGTCATTCCATGTTCCATGTTCATGTAGAATCCTGGAGAGATGGATTTAGATATCTGTGTCTCAAAGGTTTTACATATATAGCTTTTTAATATGCTGTATTTCTCATTTTTGATCAAGAGGTCTTCGGGGGAAGGAAGCCAAATATCTTCTATCACAGAGCTTAATGAACAGATACTATTTGGAGAACCAGAAAAGATATCCAAAATTATTTTTCCTACTTTCAACTTTAGCAAATGGAAAAAGGAAAAAGAAGAGAGAGTAATGAAGAGTGAAGGATTGGTGTCGTGAATGACTAGAGGAATAAAGCCCAGTGATTACACATGAGATCAATCCATAATCCCTGAACCGAAATCTGTAAACCCCTCTATGCATAACTGGACCCACTCCACAAACTCCATGTTGGTGGAAGCAAAGAAAAATAAAATGTTCTAGCATCACAGGAAAGACTTGATTCTGGCACTAAAACAGGGTTACAGCTTTGAGTTGTTACAGAAAGCAACTTCATGCTAAAACTCTTTGTCTTTTTAAAATGTATTTTTAAATAGGGAGAGAACCCTGCTAACATCTACTTTCACATACCTAAAATTGCAACACCAAAGGGTGCAGGAGACACAGATACTGTGAATAAAGAAGTATCATATTCAAGTATATGAGGAAGTATCACAAATGGCCACAGAGAAATATATATATATTTATATCTATAATACTGTATCAAACAGATGGAATGGGGGTGTGAAACTGAATGTGTGGACACAAATCTAGCCAATCAACTGACATTCTAATCAGACACAAGCCCATCCTAACGACAGTGCATCGATCCTAAGAGATGCACTTTGATACCACTTCTTCAACCAACGCTCAAATGCTTTAATCTAGCTTTTAGTTAAATAATTTATTGGAATGGCATACTCTGATATAATCATCCAGGTCCCAAGCGTCAATAACTTAGTTGCATCTTTCTTCCCATTTATACAAAATAACACTTTAGAAAATGTGTTTCTTCCATGCTCTTTCCTTCCTGCAATCAGACTCCTTGATTTCACTGAACCTGTAGTAAGTGACAATGGGTAGTTTTTAATCTTTTCAACCATAAACAGGATAGGGAAATGAGCAGCTTGGATTTTTAACAAGGCCTTTCAGAATGTATTGGATAGCCTTCAGGCACATGAAAGGTAAAAATGCAATTTAAAAAATAATAATAATACTCCATGCAAAACAGAGCAGAGCGAAAATAATTGTCCAATTGTATCCATGTAAAGCCATGTGTTCTTGTTGCGGATGGAATTCAGGTCATTTTCTGCATATACTATTCATTTTTTTTATATAAAATTGTAACAATTACTACAGTTTGGGGATGAGATTATTTATCTATGGTTTGTAAAGAATGAATATGACACCTGCTCAGAGCCCACTCCTGCCAAGAGCTCATGCCTAAATGTTACCCCAGTGTTAAATGAGAAGTATTCACAAGCCCTGCTTAGCAAGCGCCGCAGTGACATCCTCAGCCAAAGTGGCGAGCTGAGGGGATTCGAGCAGGTTGATGCTTCCAGAAGAGGAGACATTACTGAGTCGTCGGGGCGATGCCACGCTTGACCTGCTTGGGGACTGTGTGATGATCTCAGCCCCATGGTCTACGCGGGCCTTTGCGTGCTCTCTGAAGTTCAACTTTTGGCTATCAATCTGTTTAAGAGAAACATTAGCCCTCATTAGCCCAAGCATCGTCACCAGTCACTAGCTCTTTCTCACCAGCTCTATCCCACAGCTGATAAGAATATGATGTGGATTCAGCTTAGCATCCATCCTTCCTGTTTGAGAAGTTCTTTAACCGGAGATCCATTTTGATCAAGTTTTTTCAGAATATAGTTAGGGATTGTGCTGAGTTACTAAAGTGGTAGCTGTAGGTTCTCCTAGTTAGGAACATGTATTTATACAAACATATATATATATATATATATATATATATATATATATATATATATATATATATATATACACACATATGTGTATATATATACATATATATATGAAGCAACAACTAATTAAAAACATAGCTATGAATTTGAAAGAGAAAAAAGGTTTCAGAGAGAGGAAAGGGGAAGGAGAAAGGATGTAATAATGTATTATATTATGTATATTATAATCTCAAAAATAAAAACTAATTTAAAAGAATATGCCATGAGAAATATGCTTGCACAAACACATGGTTGGTTCACGGCCTCACCTCACCTTCACGTTACCGCCCCCAGGTACGTGATGAGCGTTGTCAAGCGAGCCAACTTTAGCTTGGGCCTTTTCCTTGAAATCCAGTTTTACGCTCTCAATTTTCACACGTCCACCGCCTTCAGGAGGAGAAAGCCTTTTTTAAATGCCTTGCTGAAATGGAATCTTATATTTATAAAAACTACCCTCACACAAGGATAAGCCATATAGAATGCCAGAGAAGGTATATTATCCTGTCCTAACCAGACATGGGTGGAATCTGTTAGAATTTTCAGTCCACTTCGTTTTGCCTTATGATCCCAGACAATGACGTTTCTCCTATACTGTTCTATACATTACTTCATGTATTATGCATTCTTTTTTTTTCAAGTCCATGTCTGTCTTAGAAACCAGAGAGGTTTCCTTGTTATAATACAACCTCTAAAAATAACACAGTAATGAAAAAATCATATTGCATCCTTTCTTAACCTTCGGACGTTTAATCTTTTTATTTTTTACTAAAACAAATTAAGTGGAAATAAAACTGTTCTTTACTGATCTTCATGACATTTATCTAAAACAAGTCACTTATCTAAATACATTTTAAGCCATGATGGTGCATGTCCTAGATAGCTTCAGCTGCTAACTTGACACACCCAGAGTCATCTGAGAGAATCTTAATTGACGGAATGTCCAGATCAGACCAGTCTGTTAGAGATTGTCTTGTTCACTGATCAATGTGGAAGGTTCCATCTTACTAGGGGGAGCATCACCCCTGAGCAAGGGGGCTTGGCTCTGAGAAGGCTACATGAGTATGCGTCAGGAGGCAAGACAGAGAACAACCCAGCAAACAGGATTTCTTTACAGCTCTGCTTCCATTTCTACTTAAGTCCTTGTCTTCCTTTACCCCCATTATGGACTGTGACCTAAAAGTGTAAGCTGACATGAACGTGTGGCTCCCCTAAGTTGCTTTTAGTTATAATGTTCATCATAGCAACAAAGCAAAGTGGGACAGTGTGTAACAGATGATATCCAGTTACCTGGATATCTGCAGATTCTACAGTCTTGGGTTTGAAAATACTTGAAAACAAATTTACATCTGTATTGAATGTCTGCAGAACATTTTTCTTATCATTATTTCCTGAATGTTATATAATCAGGATTTACACGGCATTTAGATAGTGTTAGCTGCTATAAATAATAATGAGGCGATTTAAACTATATAGACGGGAAAATCTACAGCATTTTATGTAAGAGACCTAAAGATCTGAGTATCAACATGGAATCTTGGAACCAATCCTCCATAGATAATGAGCAAGAATACTTCTTTCACTTGTAAATTTCCAACAGCAACAACTTTGCTGATGGAATGAGTTGAATGCTTTATGACTAGTTGGACAGCCTCTCCTTTAACGAATGCTAGGCAATGACGTTGAATAGGTTCTTGTACAGATGCTAACTTGATCCTGCCACTGTTCAAATAACACTGAGACAGGATTTTGATCATGCCATTTCCTATAATGCAAACAATCTCAAGTGTGATAATCTGGTGATGGTTCTGATGCCACAACAACTCTTTAAAAGAGTTCTTTTTTCCATTCCTGTGTGCCTCTCTCAGACTTTCAAACACAGGGGTTTCTTCTACACCACTAATTAGTAGGAGTAGTACTAACTAGTAGTTATCCAATGTCTCTCAGCCTGTATATAACCATGGCTGAGTGTTTGCTGATATTTTTGACTTAGAAAGGTAGACTAGGATATATTAAATATATCTGCAGCTAAGAGATTTGTTTCACTTTCGTAGGATGCTTAATTTCAACTATAAACATTCATCTGGAAGAATTGCATCTTGATCCTTTAATCTTATATTTCCATGGGGATTTTGCTTTTTAAAAATGCTTAAAAGATTCTCTAAAAACAAACATGGAAAACACCTTTTCAGTATGGAATTCTTGACACTTATAATCTCCGTAAATTTTCAGGGGTCGGTTTTCTTACTACCACATATTATTTCAGTTGAGTTTCACACACTTGGGAAATTGCAAGGGTCAGCCCATCCCAAGTGCAATGCAGGAGGCTGGCATTGGGGAAACTTTCCTGATCATAGTGTCCTCTCTGACAGATAAGCATAAAAAAAGAAGTCTCATGAAGATATAATCTTAGGTCTCTTAAGCTTGTGGTATCTATCTCTCCTATGTTAACTCTAGACATTTATCTTAATACCCAACTACTTGGCTAGGGACGTCTTGAAATTTGGAGGAACTGAAATACATCTTCAGAAACATTCATTTTTTTTTCTCTTGAAATTTAGGATGTACAAAGTACCACGTAATTCACATGTATGGGAGATATTTCTAACCAGGTATCATTTCATGGAGGATTGTTTTTCCTGTTTTTACCCAGCCTGTGGTTCTTACTTGTTGGTTGTGATGGAATTAGCTTCATTCACAGTGATTCATATAAATGCAGTTGTCTTGGTTAGGAGCTGGAGAATGTTGGGAATTCCAACTAAGGATATTAATTACTTATTTTTGCACTTTTGGTAGCATTTGTTAGAAATTACTCTCCTTTAAGATTTCTTTTTTTTTTTCACTGTATGTTGTGTCAACACAGTTTAGTTAAAATATTATTGAAATTTTCCTTAAAAGGAAAGAAAAACAATCTGATACAGACACAAATCTGATACAGGAAGCTTGCATAGGCTAATTCTGTTGCTTTCCCCCAGATAGTCTTATGTAACATTTAGAAAAGCAGTATAAATTTAGAGATATATGCCTCTGTATTTAAAATACTTTGGCAGCCATAATGAGCAGTAATTATGAAAAACTATAATCTCCATCAGGTTTTAAAGTAATGTGTAGGCATTTCGATTTGTGCCTTTAGGTGTTGAACTGTTTTCTTTGATTCCAGGGTAGATACTGCACATTCCCACAGCAACTTTGTGAAAAGATTGCTATTGTCAAGGATCACCACGATGACACTTCCTTTATGAATTTAGTCCTCCTATTTAGTTATAATAGAGGAACCAGATTTAGGAATAAGTGGGAGTCTGTGACAATAGTCTTTTATGTCCAGCAATTCATACACAGAATATTTCCTTTCTCTATGACAGTTTCTGAGCATCCAAACTCCAGGTGAATTTGACTAATTCCATCTGTCCAGAATCAAAGAAACCAGCATTTTCTTTTGTATTCTGCAAGAAAAATGGCAATGTGGCAAGATACCTCAGGTATGCTATAAACAGAACAGGACAAGTCAGTCGTGCTAAAGAGTCAATCCCCTTTATTTGTCATACCCTTTGGCACAGTTCACTCTTATTTCTAAGTACTTCTAATGTAGTTGTCTACTCTAAGACTTGTTCTACCTATCTTTGTAGCCAGTCCAAGAGTCCTAATAATTTCCTCTTCCAAAGTCTCAACTTAATTATTGTTAGATCTCATTTTGACAATGTTTGAGATGGTGATTAATCTAATCTACATTTGGTTTATATGTTAAGATGCCAAACATATGGTTAAATTATTTAAAATAAAGCCAATTATATTGTCATTCTGTAATCCAATGGTATGTTATAAATTGTATAGTGTCAAAATTTTCTCGAGAACATAAGACATCTGACAGTTATCCATTATTATGTATGTGTGGAGGTGGAATTTAGCATAAATAAACTATTTGTGATATTCAGAGCGACAATGACTCATGCCATATTCATAATCGTGAAAGAAGGAGTTGGCTATGGCAAGTGGAAATTTAATTTCTACTTTAAAGTACTATCCTATGAGAGATACCCTAACAAGACAAGAGGGTCTAATGCCAAGTAAGTTGGCGGCATCTTACATCCTGCTGAGGATTTCCAGTGCATATTTACTTGAGAAAGAATTGGAGAAATGAATCAGACAAAGGACTTTTCTTAGCTCTGATACTCAATTCCATGTTACATAATGAAGACAACACAATTTTATGAAAACTACTTAGAAATACTATCTTTGGTCACTGTTCTTATCTGTAAGACTTGATGAATATTGAAGTCTACATGTTTTGAAAGAGCACCAATGTTTGTGTGTGTTCTATACACATGGTCTCTTCTGGGTAATTAGGTTCATTGATCCCACATTGAGATGCTTTGACAGTTTAAACTGATTAAGTTTCTATAATGGAGTATCAAGAGTTTGAAACATTTTTTTTCAATCGAAATTTTCACAAAAATATAAAGAATTATTTACTTCTTCAATCCAATTAATGTTTTTAAATTATTGCAAATAAGTTATTTTTTACCTGGCCTGTGACGGATGTTCTTTAGAGAGCCACATTTGGATGTCACATGGCTTAAGTCTATCTTCTTAGTAACAATTTGTACCTGTGTGAATCACAGAAAATGAGCTTAAGATGGCTTACACATGGAAGCTCCACCCCCACCCCCAAGCTTATACCCAAATCTGGACATGTATTTAACACTTGTAACATATAGCACTACATTCAGACACACACACACACACACACACACACACACACACACACACACACACACACACACAGACACACAGACACAGACACATTTCCATTTGTTCCGTTTATTTCAAACTGGAAAGAAGAACCAAATAGGTGAAAACCCTGGAAGAGAAGTTTTATTAGTAGACAATAGATAATGTTGTAAGAGCATGGGAATATTTGTATTAATAAGGCAAGCACCATTTGAGAAAAAAGCCCACCATGTTAAATTTTTTTCATAGCAAAGAAGCAAGAGGAGGATGGGTTTATAAAGAGGAGGATGGGATTATTTATAAAGTGACTTTTATATAGAAGTGACTAATGCTGCTCACAGTAACAAGACCAGCATGAAGACAGAAGAAAATTCTAAGTGAGCTTTCCTAAACATTTCTCTTATCTTGGCTAAGTGGAATTTTTCTTGCATTATTTTCTTGACACTATCTTTTTTTTTTAGCTTTTGTGTTTCATTAAAATATTTCATCTGCCTATATTTGAAGCAGAGTTTCTCATTGCCTGTTGTAGTAGCCCACTGTCCATCAGCATCAGAAGAATGTAAGAATTTAAGAATGTGAGAATTCCTCAGGGATTGCACAGTAAAACAAATGATTCCTCTCTTAAGGAAAGTTTAAAGCCACTGTTTTGCAGGTCCAAAGCTCCCAGTTTACCTTTGTATAAGAGCTTAAGTTATGTGAACTTATTCTTACTGCTGTATTGGAACTAGAGGTATTTGCCATGCAGGGCATCACGGTACATCTTCTGCTACTCTCAAGGGAATAAACTGGACCAGAGCTTCTTCTGTGAAAGAGCACATGATGCTATGCACACTTATACACAGAAGAGTAACCAGTCAGTGTGGATACTGATCCCAAGGTATAGACCAGCATCCATGAAGGAGCCCAGCAAACACTATTGTGGGATTCCCATGGCAGAGTCAACTTTTTTCAGTCTACTTTGACTGTTCTTTAAGGAAGGGACTAATATTTTCTTTTTAGTACCTAAATCCATTTCTGCCCAGTTGAAGAGAAGACAGGGATTTTTAGATTCCTGAAGATTTAGGATCTGACACCCTGTACAGAGCCTAATGTTTAGATGGCAGAAAAATAGCGTTAGCATGATCCACCTGTTGAAATTATCCTTATTTTATGAGGAACCATGCTTTCTTTGAGTTTAACTGACTGCTTCAACTCTGCCTCAACCAACATGTAAGAAGCATGAATTCAGCATTCATTTTTTTCATAAGATATTATTTACACTAAATGAAAGAGACAGGAAAAATCCCATCAGGATAGAATGAATGCTGGAACTACAGTCTTTTTCACTTTGAATTATAGATGAGCCCTGCTTTGCCAATTTTGTATTATTTGAAAAGATATCCTAGCTTTCATGAATAATGAACCATGGAGGGTTGCCATTACATACTCTGAGCGCTTTCAAGTATATCAGTCTTTGCCTCAAGAGGAATTTAAATGGAGTTAGAAAAATGTGAGCCATGCTCACTTTTTTAGAGGAATAGAGACAGAAGTACTCTGGTGACTGAAAAGGTCAGGAAACAGCAGCAAAGAGGGTTAGATGTGACACATCTAGCAAGCTTTCCTTTCTCAACTGATCTGATAGAAAAGGATGGGACAGCCATCACCAAGAAAGCAAGCCACTACCCTAGATGACACATGTTGAGAAAGTAGTGTGTCATGAGGAATGCGAGGAAGGAAAGAGGGTGCTGGCTGTGCAGGGCGCTCGACACAATCAAGGCAACTTCCTCAGGGAAGCTTCTACTTACATTTCCGCCCCCAGCAGAATGTTTGATGTTATCCTTGGAACCACATCTTGACTGAACTTTGCTAAAATCGATCTTCTTGTTTAAAATCCTAACCTAAAAGGAATTGGAGGTAACATTTTTCTTTCCAGATACTGGGGCAGAGAGAACTAGAATGGGGTGGGGTTACTATAGAGGCTCTCAACTCCCTTCTACTCATGGTCATGAAGAGTCTATACTGCAACTCAACTGTGTCTGTCATGATGTATGAGTCCCTATTTCCCTGGACCCTCAAAGACCAAGTGCTCTGCAGTTTTAGGTATCCTAGCTCTATAGATATAACTAAAATCAGGAAAAATGAAAAAATAATACTTGGATTATCTGTGATAGGGAGGCTGGCAACACAGGGACTCTGGCTTACTCAGTGGTGCAGTACAGTGTAGGTTAGCCCAGGGTCTCAGAGGGTATACCAGAGCTCCTCTCAGCTCTACAGTGTCACCCATCATTTTCTAACCACTTCCTGAGCACTCTGTTAGTGTACACTGCATGAGAGAGGCACATGCCTGGTCTGTCTGACAGTTCCAAGTCAGGATTCTCATTCATGAAAGAATTCATGGTTCCCTAGGGAGATCAACAAAGAACCCCTGGGTCTGCTTTCACTGTGTCTGTGGCTTCTGAAGGCCACTTTCTTGCAACTGCTCCTGAGCAACCATTAGCTATTAGTGGCCATGTGGAAGCACTCTTTCCAGTTGACAAGGTAAGAAAACCAGAGCTGATGCATGTTAGGTCATCCCAATATCATCTCTGCTTTACTACAGCCTCAAGACTTGAGGGCAATATTTTATTTTCTTTATTCAGGAAGTCAAGCATTCATCCTAAAAACCACAACAAATCAGGACCTGGAAAGACATCATTGGGTTGTAACATACTGAAACAGTCAAAACTCTTATAATTTCTTTCATATGTCTTTTGAACTGGCATGCTTTGAAGGACAAACAAAATAAATATAGAAAGGATTTAGTTTTGCTATGGTCATTGCTGTTCTTGTTTGTTTCTCTCTCTCTCTCTCTTTCTTTCTTTCTTTCTTTCTTTCTTTCTTTCTTTCTTTCTTTCTTTCTTTCTGATACTTCTCCTGCATAGATTAAAAAAAAAATCACATTTCTATATTTTTACGGTCTGGTTTATCGTCAAAATAAATATAGAAAGAAGGATTTAGTTTTGCTATGGTCATTGCTGTTCTTGTTTGTTTCTCTCTCTTCTTTCTTTCTTTCTTTCTTTCTTTCTTTCTTTCTTTCTTTCTTTCTTTCTTTCTTTCTTTCTTTCTTATACTTCTCCTGAATAGATTAAAAAAATAAATCACATTTCTATATTTTTATGGTCCAGTTTATCGTCTATCCAAAACTAAATAACTTCAGCTTAAATGTACAGTCTTCTTGAGAGCATTAACAAGCATTTAAGTATTTTCAGAAAAGAACCTCGAATTTCTTAAAAGGGCATAGAATCCTATTTTTAGCTGGGCACAGTTTGAATCACAGTGCCTCTGCAACATGGACAAGATAGCTTGTCCCTTGCAGAGAAATAGCATTGGCAGTTCTCACCAGGAGCCCAAGGCAAGGAATTCTTGTCAACATGTAAATTCAGAAGACATGATGGCTAGGTTGTTCTCTAGGGCATAACAAAACTTTCAATATAAAAACTGTAGGTTTAGCACAGGATTTACAGCTACCATTAAATGTACCACATTCTAAGAGTTTTCCATAAGCTGTGGAAGAAGTTGCTCTTAAAACTGTGGAGACCATTTCATCTAAATCCTCAAACATAAATTATTTTCAGAAGGAAAATTATATTGACTTGCTCCTAGTAATAGAATTTTAAATAATTCTGGAAATGAAATAGAATTTACATGAGCTATTTTACTAGTCTGTGGAGGATAAAAGGTACTTCTAATTTTATTTCATAAGCTTCAATTTAAGCATTAACGTTTCACTACTACCATTAGAAGTCAAACATTGATTCCTATTCACTTACTATAAGACTGGAATCCAAGATTGGCTACATAGATCTTTTTGATGCTAACATTTGATTATTTTTTGATTTTATGATTTCCAAAATAAATGATTCAATCCAAAAGGATGGCCTTGTCAATATAATTTTGAATGTTCTAGGATCTAAAAAATTTAAAAGCCCATTTCTGTTCATTTTTTTCCCCTAGAGTCATTCATTTTCTAGTGAAAAAGTTATCTGGTCTTTTTTAGTGGTAGATCTCCTCAATGATTACCCAACTTGTAATGTAAAGCAGGCATTCAACATGGAAGACAGGAGAAGTCAAACCAAAACCTGTCCAATCTGTCTAGATTTAGACACTCTGCCTTGCTCCTTCTTGTACTTCTGCCATAGCGCAATTGGTAATCTTATTGTTGGTTTCTTCCTATGTGACTTAGAAAATAGTTTCATCTACTCTCATCTTATTCTTTTGTGGAGATTCCATTATCTTTGGATCAGCTAACCTGAGAATGACAAACTGAGGAAATGAATGAAAATTCACAAGGCAATCAATCAATCCACAGGCATAGCCACAATTTTGCTTTCTTTAACCCTCTAATAATGAACAGTCTGGGGAAACAGGCTCCGTTGACTGACCCTATTGGCAATATTCAACTATTCCAGGGGCACAGAACTTGTGCTGTTTTTGTTTATAGGGTACCACTGGGTAGCCCAGGCTGGCCTTGAACTTGTAACCCTCCTGCTGCTGCTTCTCTAGTGCTGGAATGACACTGTGTGTAATACCACACCCTGAAAAGTATGTGTTTTAAAACTGATCTTGATACAGTTGATGTAGAAAAATAAGAAATGTCTCAACACATATAGATCTATTCCATATAAATCAAAGCCCTTCTATAAAACCTAATTTACAGAAAAGGTAAAACAGAAGCGTTCATCAAGTTACCTAAATTTTCTTAAGCTATTTGTTTGTTAATCTAATTCTTAAAGCTGAAGGGGTTTGCAACCCCATAGGTAGAACAAGAATATCAACCATCCAGACCCCCCAGAGCTCCCAGAGATGAAACCACCAACCAAAGAGTACACATCAAGGGACCCATGGCTCCAGCCATATATGCAGCAGAGGATGGCCTTATCTGGCATCAATGGGAGGAGAGGCCCTTGGTCCTGTGAAGGCTCAGTGCCCCAGTGTAGGGGAATGCCAGTGCGGTGAGGTGGGAATGGGTGGGTGGGTGAGCACTGTCATAGAAACAGGGGGAGGGAGGATGGGATAGGGGGTTTCTGGGATAGGGGGTTTCTGAGGGTGGTCAGGAAAGGGGATAACATTTCAAATGTAAAAAAATAAAATATCCAATAAAAATGAGCCAATATTAACTTAAAATTTAGATTAAATTGAGATCAACAACCTTACCACAGATAGTGTCAATTTAAAATATTTAATAAGATAGTTGTAGTGTAACTTGAGTGAAAGTGTCAAATCCACTCTCTTCAAAAAATTAATGATTGTGTTCCCCCCCCCCCCTCCCTGGTAGAGGTAGAAGGAGTCCATATTTGAGCTGCAAGGACTAGCTACATTACTTTCTGTAAAGCTCATTATATATTCTACTAATATGTCTATTCCACCAGGTTTGCCTCAGTGAACTATGTTGAGCTTCTCTGCTGACAGAAACTAGACTTTAACCTAACAGATAAGAGACACAGGTACAAAAGATACAAATACAGAAAGCAACTAGTGCTCCAATTGAAGGAAATGATGAGCGTACAAATTCCCGCATGCCACTACTATAAAACTAATTTCTACACAAGGTACAGGACAGCCCTGTCTTCTTTGATGGTTCTGGGTTGGTGGCTGCCCACTCAAAAATTCAAAGGTAGTACATTTATAACTGAAAGCAGCATGTCAGTGGCTTAGGTTTGTTCCAATGGTGTGCATTTACAGATGTTCAATCAGATAATAGAGGTCTTTAGCAAAATCAGCCTGATAATTTCTATGACATCTTAACATAAAATATTTCCCACTCATTCTATAAAGGAATAACAGAAACCTCTAGTCAAACTCTAATGAACTTTCACACCAAAAAAGAGGCGTTCTTCGTCCTTTGCATTTGAGAAGATAAACTCTAAGAGAGTTTTTAGGAGAAAGATGCTACAATGTTGAGCCATAAATATTTTCTACAAAGATAGCACAGTTTATAAATATAATTAATTTATTCCATGCACTGCAAATTAGGGAGCAAATATTTTCTCTCTGCCTTTCATATTGGTGAAAAAATCCCTCTTGCTTTTGCAACAAAAGTCACTGAACTGTTTCTCTATTGTGAATTTTTTTCTGAGTTGTCTGGGGCTGAGATAGGGTGACTTTGCA
Organism: Uromys caudimaculatus; assembly: GCA_028551405.1. Lineage (NCBI taxonomy): Eukaryota > Metazoa > Chordata > Mammalia > Rodentia > Muridae > Uromys > Uromys caudimaculatus. Next base: position 57,970,978 of record CM052709.1, on the reverse strand, counting down.
TTAGGCTAACACTGGCCCAGAGAAAGAAGATACTTAAAAAACAACACCATGATTCTGAAGTTATTTTAGTTCTTGATGTAATTTTGGTTAATATGTCTTAATCAGCCCTTAAGCATAATCTCTGGGGATGCTTTCTCTCATACTAAAGGAATAAGACATTTTTAAACCAACTCATGAATTACCAATTTTTGTGAAGGTCAACCTGAAGTGAACCTAGGGACACAAACAAACAAAAAGAGAAAAAAATGGATGTCGTCATATTTTTGTATTGATTTAATCTATTATTATTATTATTATTATTATTATTATTATTATTTATTTATTTACTTTTTTTCAAGACAGGGTTTCTCTGTGTAGCCCTGGCTGTCCTGGAACTCACTCTATAGACCAGGCTGGCCTCGAACTCAGAAATCCACCTGCCTCTGCCTCCCAAGTGCTGGGATTAAAAGCGTGTGCCACCACTGCCCAGCTGTTGATTTAATCTTAAAGAGTCTTGCAAATCATTGGCTAAAACCACAATAAGAAGGTTTGGGTAATGTTTAGGAACCTTCAAAGAAAATCATCTACTATACAATTTCTATGAAATGGTACCAATGCCTTTTTATATTTATTAAATGCTCTTTAGTTTCTATATGATGTTATAGAAATGAGCAACATTTCTTTATGAATCAAGAGATAGATAATTGATTTAAAAAAAAATCAAGATTCTCCGAGACACAAAAAGCAACATTTAGTGAAGGGGGGGACATGGGAATTTTTATGACAAGGGAGCATGTTCTGTAGTCTCAGCATGTTGACAGCTGAGGCAGGGGCATTAGTTACAGAAAACTAATCAGGCTTTGCAGCAAAACCTTGTCTCAAAACAGGTTAATCTGTTCTAGACACCACTCTTTTAAAAGCCATAGCAAGGAACTTTCCATTTAAGGTTAATGATATGTTAAACTGATTTTACTTAAGTTCCTCTTCTAAATTACTTACATATAGCACTAAATATGCAACATATGGCTATTTCTAAATGATCCCAAAGGTTTTCTTCTATTAAAAGGGAAAAACCGATGAATTTAAGAATAATGAGATGAATTTTTGTTCTTTTTTCTTTTTAATTACAGATTAAATTTGTTAGAATTTGGGTTATATTTGTGGCTGGCTTTAAAGCTTTCTTACACCTCATATTTTCTCAGCGTCTTCCTGTGAGAATGCATCTGTTTGTGCCCACACTCTTCCAGCTGTTCTTAAAGGGTCTCATTGCCCCTCCCCCCTATGGCTCATCCGTTGATTTTTCTTAAGCCCTCGGGCTTCCCAGAACAGAACTGCAATGTGAAAACCAGTGAAAGTTGGTGCTAAGGATGCAGCAGCAAGGAATTTTGGTATTGATGGTGGGCAGGGATGCTTGAAGACTTCACACTCCGGCAAGAGCTTTCTCTGAAACCTCCTAAGATAGAATTTTCTTGGCAAGAAGGAAAGATATCAGAAGTCAGAGGCAGAAATGACAGGAAACAAGTAGAGGAGTGATAGAAAAAGCACTGTGATTCACAGGAATCTGGGATCTAATGAGCATTCGAAAGGTATACATTGCCATTTGTCCTTTATTTCAAGAATAATTTTAAAAAGCTCCATGAAGTTGAGCAATCCCACGCCATATTAATATTCTATAAGACTATTAAACAGTATTTGCCTCATTTTCTTCCAGGATCACAGAGCTAACTTTAATATATCCAAATCTTCAAATCTGCAGAGACCCATTCCAGAAATCAACTAAAGGATCCTTGCACATATGGTTAAACCAACCAGTAATCAATAATGACCAGAAGGATATGACGCATCAAATGATTTTCAATGTATTTCTTAAACTTGATTCTCCAAACAAGATCCAGACTCAGCAATGATGACCCTGTAACATCTCTGTCTCCTGTGCACATGACTGTCAGATTATAATGTACAAAAAGAAACCTAATGAGTGGAATTGATCATCTGATATATAAGCACATGTTCATGGAGCTCTTACCTGACCCCCCTTCGGCTGGTATTTGATGTTGTCAGTTGATCCGATTTTGGATTTGACATTCTTCAGGTCCGGCAGTGGTTGGTTAATAAGCCGAAGCTGCTTGGGAGTAGCCGGGGACTTTGGAGGAGTGCGAATGATGGCAACTTTCTTCTCACTGGGCACCAAGATGCCAGACTTGGGGGTTCCTGGTGTTCTGGGATAGCTCGGGGTTCCAGGGGTGCCTGGGGTACGTGAAGAGTAGCTTGGGGGAGTGCCAGGGGTGATTGCAGTAGATCCAGGGGTAGTAGGCGTTGAAGTGCCACTTTTTCCTGCTCTGCGAATTGGTTCTGACCCTATGGTAATAAATAAGTAACACACACACACACACACACACACACACACACACACACACACACACACACACACGTGCGCACACGAGGAAAGGAAAGAAAAAATCACATCAGAGCATTAGTAAATGGTAATTTTCTAATTCTCAAGGTTATCTTCTTCCCACACAAAGTTAGTACTCACACAGTACTTAATTCAAATGCATTCAGAGCTCTTTATGAAAGACCACAATAATGCTCAGAGGTGAGAACCCTTTCCTTTCTTTAGGTTCATAAACTGGTGGTATTTTGGATATATGTTAATATATAAATTTAAAACTTGTATCTTTTTTCCTATTTGGTTTCATAGTTCTTATTGGGAGTCGTTGGAAACTATTCTTCTGTTTGTATGATTATTGAGGCATAAGAATGACCTGTAGTTAGAAACAGCAAACATTTATTGTGTTATGTGGATCCCTGAGTGTGGGAAGACTCCTGAATGGCACACAGAACATTCATTTCTCCCTGCAAGTACATTCATTCTGAGACTTAGATGTACACATGACACAGTAAACACACACTGTGAATTTGGTTTTAGTTTGTGGAGCTTCAAGGTTAATCTCTCAGTTTGTATTGAGAGCTCAGAAAGTTCCAAACTAACACATTTAATAAGGGGTTTTATTGTACCTTAAGTGACCCAAGCTCCCCATCTCTATTGCATCCAGGACACATATGCTCCATTCCCCCAGAGTTCATGAGATTCCTGCATAGTATTATTTCCCTCGAATTCTTTTCAAAGGTTGCATAAATGCCAGGACATTGCTGTGTGTAGCTAAGGAGATGACAGGCAAACAGAAGAGAGCAAAATGCTTGGCCTTCTAATTGCCCATGTGTGTTTTTGCTGCTGCTGTGTGGAGCTAAAATAGACCCAATATTTGTAGATATTAACATGTCAGTTATATTTGCTATCACCTGACACAAGGCAATAGATCATAAAACAAATTAAAGTTACAATACCATACAGCATTGGCTCAGAACATTAAAAACCTCTTAAAGGGAAGAACAGGGAGGCTCAAAGAGGTGGGTTTATTTAGAAAGTGCCATTTTGTTTCCATAGGAACACATATAGGCATACTTGAAGACATTCCTTTAGGGAGCACTTGATGATTTTGACTGTCTTACTCTCTTCTGGGCTCTTATATATGTCCAGTTCCAACCCTAGATATGTGAGATGAAAGTTGCTTCCTTGGTGATTACTGACTCTTCAATCTCCTCCCTGCTAAATTATTCTAACAATTTACTTTTGCTTTGGAAAAAAAGTCTTGAGGTTGTCAAAGCCCTCCTAGCATAGACTTCAAAGGATGCAAATATTTCCCCAAATTTAACAATGCTAAGCACAAGTGCCATAAAGGCAAGAACATTTTCACTGTGGGCAAACCACTAAGTGTCAGGATGATAGTTACATCTCAATAGGGAGATTATTATTAAATCTCTGATAGCAAATGCTGAATGAAAATCAGCTACAATATGACAGTAGTGGCAGTTTTCATCATTATATAGTAGTTCCTACATTACAGAGATCTGGTTTCCCACGTAGTTTTATAGAGCATTTATAGAGCATCCAGTTTCTTTCAAATCAAGGTTAAAGTGTTAAGGAGAACTGTGAAGTTATCAGTGGACTAAAGACCAACTACAACCAGGTATTTGCTGTGTAGTAGTCGATATGTTATTATACGCTCTCTTAGGTTAGTTTTTTGTCCTTGAATTGAAGCTGCTAACAAATGGCCACCAGAATTGTTAACTCAATCAAGTAGAAAAGATGCCTTAAAGGCCTTGTATCTAATATGTGCTAAACATGGTAACTATTTCCACTGAACGGAAGAGGGTAACAACCTGATATAGGATCTGCTACCGAGTCTCAGCAGCACTGTAATCTATGGTGTAATAACTCAGCATTACACAGACCACACAAATCGCTATACTTGTGGGTCAGTCCATTATGGACCAGTAATCAAAAGGGATCAAAGATAGTGTACAGGCCACATCATATTAAAGGTTGTTTGGCACAACAGTTTTAAAAGAAATTAAGTAGAATTTTCATTTATCTCTCTGTGTGTATGTTTATGAATATGTTGTGTGTGTAGAAACTCACAGGTCAACATCAAGTCTTTATTGCTCTTCACCTACAGCTTGAATCAGGGTCTCTTACTGAACTTGGGGCTCATAGATTGGCTAAGTTTTCTGGCCACCAAGTTCAGGGACGCTCCTGCCTGCTCAGGGTTGGGATTACAGATGTCCAGCACTGCGTCCAGTTTTGTACTAGGGATAGAGAGCCCAAATCTGGTGCTTGTGATTTTGTAGAAGTACTTTCCCTACTGAACTATCTCCCTAGCCTTGGGTTTTAGGTTTCCCACTTAGATTTTAAGATGTGTTATTCTAGTAAGAGTTAACAGTATAGAGATGTATAAAGCAACTCAATGGGTGATTTCTCTATTAATTTCTTTTCAGCAATGTTTTAAGTTTGAATCAAGACAGAAGCATCCTTGTAATAAAAAGACTATCCTGAATTCAGTAGATATGAAGACAATCTATTGCCATTTCTTTCATCAATGCTTTGACACAAAGTAGTAGTTTGGAACAATCTACAATCTGGATTTTCTAATTTTTATCCATAAAGATAATATCTTTTTAATACATGCTCATTTTATTTAAAACACTACAAACTTAAGTAAGCTTCTTTTTCACTTAAAGGATTAAAGGGAAACAAAGTAGGATGACCTACTGGTGGTCCTTCGTGCTGAAGAGATGGAACTGTTGAGAGAGAAGGAGTTCTCCTCCCTGTCTCCTGACACACCCCTGCGAGGAGGGAGGATAGAGGAAGGTCTTGGGAGGGAAGAACGTTTTTCTGGGCTCTTGGTTATTCCATCCTGATTAGGGAAAACAAAGACATTAGGTTCATATTAATTATGCAACAGTGCTCTGGCCACTTTTCCTGGCAAATTCTTTTTTGATACACCACCAACTTTAATATACTAATAAAACCTTGTTTCATTACTTAGAATGTATAGTTTCTGAGTTGTTCTGAGTTTTTTTTATCTTGAAGTGAGATTATTGAAAATGAATTACGATTTTTAGTTTTTAAACAAGAATGTAGATAGAATGAATTTATAAAACTTTTTTTCATAAATCACTAATTCAACCAAAAGCATGATGATCTATTAGTCAGAAGCAGATTGGTATAAGAATCTTTACTGGTTGAAGACCATTTTAGATTTTGGTTCTGAAGTCTGGACTATCAAAAGAGGCATGAGAATCCCTAAAAAAGACAAGATAGCCTATTCTTCTGAATAATTGTTCAGAAAAAGAAACATTTCAAGGTGTGCCTGTCTCTCCAAATAGATAGGTTATTCTCAGGAGTCAACTATACAAGGTTTGCAAGCTGTATGTGCTCTGCATGCAGATATACATTCATGATGTACATTTTTTTAGTGAATTCCCTTTGAAAGTAAGTTAGTTATTTCTTTATTTGTGGCTTTGTAAAGACAGAAGAAATATGATCTATGAGAGGTCCCTTACCTGGGAGGTGACTGACAACTGGCATAATGCCCAAACCAATTACAAACTGCTAATATCTAGTTTTGTAAGCAAAACCACCCAGCTCTCAGGACTCAATATAAGAGTCTCTACCCTCATGAATTCTACATTTCAAGGATGTGTTGCCAATTAAAAAATGGATCAAAAAATTGGTCTAAAGCTAGGACTAATATAATAATAAGCAAATAAGCAAAGGTAATAAGCAAATCTTTCTATGACCTGGGTAAAAACATCATGGCAAACAGTAAATTCTGGATTGCCTGCAGGTTGTAGATATACTCTTCTTTAATAAGAATAGATACTATTCTTTATGGATTTTGTGTATGAGGTCCTCACACAATCTGTAGGTCCTCCAGTTGTGCTGTAGTTAGAAAGTGTTGCCTACAGGAAGTGCTCCTCTAATAAGTGTAGCCTTTATGATGGTCGCACCATCCACCTCTTGATTGTGTTTTAAAGTCTTGTGACGATGTATACTTAAGGCCCAGTCATGGAAAATACGACTTAAAGATTAAGAAAATGTATTTTTAGATAATCTGCACTGACTTAATCAAAAAAATGATAAGGATTAAATGAGATCATTGTAGGAGCAAAGCAAAAACTGGCCAAACTATTGTATTGATTTAATAGGATTCTTATGGATACACAAGAGTCATTTTATATTTTAGGAATTCTAAGAGGGCAAGATCAGCACTGAAGAGATTGCCAATAAAAGATCCCCAGGATTTAATTTACAGGTAAGGATAAACCCTGGGGAGACTGCATACAAGAAAAAGTAGGTTGGATTGGTAGCTCTGACAGAGACTATGGTGCATGCCACATGTCTCCTGGGAGACTCTGGTAGAAACACAGAGAGACATGAGAAAGCAAAAGAGATTAATTCAAATAATTAATTTGATTTGGTTGTTATATAAATAGAGGATGAAACTGAGGCTTTCACTCTAAGCTATAACTGTACAGATACTTCTGTGGAGAGATAAGCTCGCACAAGTGTTTTTCTCCTTCCTCTGCAGGGCCAGCACCTTGAGTGGGAAGTATAATTGGATGAGCACAAGTCATTATTTCATGAGCTCACCATAAAAGAGTGAATTTCAAAACTACAACTAGGAAAGAAGAATGAAATAACTAGATTGCATCTAATTGAGAATGAGACATACACTTCCACTCAAAACCTAAACGAAGTAAAGGAAGGAATTGGTGAGCTTAACAATGAATAGCAACGGAAAACTCTGAGTTAGACTGAGGAATTAGCAGTAAATCAAATGAGAGGGAATGAAGGTTTTAGGAAATTTTAACAAAGTGCATTAGGCATTAGGAGGCAGAAACAAATGATAAATCAAAAGTAGCAACAATAGAGTAACCTTTCTCTGGAAACATGAGATAGATTTGGAAGGGCAAACACTAGCTTAATTCCCATAATGTATATAGATAGATCTGTTCAAAGTTAAGTGTGTCCACTTGAAACTTTCCTAAAGAGGAAATTTTCAGACTCTTTTTCTGTATCTGTGATCTAAATTTCTTATATTTTAGAAATAATATCAACTAATAATTAATCCTATTTATTGACTACTAAATGACTCCTGTATCTAGGTACAATACTGTTTTATATAGCTACTATGTTTAACTTTCTCAACTACATTATTATATAGGAAGTTTTACAAAATAAAGATATAAGAATAAAAGATCACATACCTAAAAATATTCAGGATTGAGACATGATTAAATACTAGTTTTTTAAAAGTAAGAAATAGATAGTAGAGATCCAAATATAACTATCACATTGTACTCAAAATGCAGTTCCATATTTACTAAGGCAATAAATGAGTTATATTACTTACCATTTATTAATACATCTGTCTAATTTGTAAGTACTCATATAAACATTGAATTTTTCCTTATCAAATAAAGACCCTTAGTTTGAGATGATTACCAAAAGTTTGGTCAACATTGGAAATAAAACACTGCCTATATTAATAGGAAGTGGAAGTGTAAAATGTTACCATGTTTGATAAGCTAAGAATTGTGATTTAAATATCATATAGCATTGTAAGGTTGCTAAAACTGTATCAAAAGCTACTTATTGAAATCATTCAAATTGTTCATTGTTAATTTAGAATTCATTAGTAGACCTTAATTGCTTTTCTTCCATTCATAAAAAGAGCAAAAATACTTCATGTTGTCTTTTTAAGACATAGTGGAATGTCATGTTGTCATTAAAATGGTTATTAATAATGGTTAATATTAAATTAAAAATCAATACACAGTGTTTTTGTTACTAAACCTATGAAGAGGGAAAATTACTATGTTTAATTTTCTCAACTAAATTATTATACAGGAAGTTTTAGAAAATTAAGACTCAGGAATAAAAGATGACATAGCTAAAAATATTCAGGATTCAGACATGAAAAAATTCTGGTTATTTGAAAAAGCGAGAAATCCAAATATGTAGAGATCCAAATATGACAATTCAACAGTGGAATGTCATGTTGTCATTAAAATGCTCATTAAGAATCCTCACTATTAGATTAAAAATCAGTACACAGTATTTTCTTTACTTGTCACTAAACCTATAAGGAGGGAGAAAAATAAAGACCTTTTAAAAATCAAAATGGTAACTGTAATCATCTTTAGTGAAATGAACTATAGTTAATATTACTTCTTGCTCATCTACATAGTTCATTTAGACTTACCTTATAATGAAAATGTAAAATAGTATATTCATTATAAAAGCTAAAGTATGTTCTATAAAAGGTGTCAGTGATTTTTTTTTTTGCCCATTTTTGGCAACTCATTGTGCAGTTTTCTATATTTTATCTTGGCTACGGAGAGCAAGCCTAGCTAGCTGTGTTCTCCCCAAGTACCATCATCTCTCATTCTAGATGATGCCAGCTTTGGCTTGGATGCTACAATAGTTCAAAATGGACATTTAAAAATAAATAGAATTGTCTGCATAATATGTAAACTTTCTAAGATATTGAATAAATACCAAAAATTGAGTGAAAGAGAAGCGGAAACTTGATTTACTCACAGTGACTTTGTCCTTTGCCTGTTTAAATGCACTGGGAGCCTGAGCTGACTCACCACTTGCTGCTATAGAAAAGAAAAGAAAAAAAAAAAAAAAACAACTTAGCGTCCCAAACTCACACATATGTGTTTTCTGATATTTGGGTGTTCTATTATGTCACAAGACTAATGCAAAGTACACTTCTCTTGCTTTTGAGGCTCAAATTCGATAGCCAAAGGAACTTGGGTAACAGTAATGCACTATGTGACTCCAACTATAACATGTGCAAATCAACATAGAGTACTGTCTACTGAAGCACAATGGAGCACATTGCACACACTCGTTTTCCTATGGGTCTCCAATGTACTTTTGAGCATCTACCATATACACATAGAGTCTTTAGATCAGAAGTCACAGAATATCAAAGCAAATGCTGCCTGGTTAAAGAAAAGGAATCTGATTGGTTTTGGGGCTGGGATGATACAGAAATGTCGACCCTTCCTCTTCTAGAAGCCACTGGCTCACCTACAGACACTTCTGCATTTTACCTCCCAAGGCTGTCATGGTCAGCAAACCCTTTGCCTGTGCACCTATTCACTTTGTATTATGATTGACATATTTGTCTGAAGTGAAATTATACCATAAGAAGGGAAAGAGAACAAATTCTCAGGGACAGAGAATGAGAGACTTCAAGTTCAGTAAGTACAAAGTGTGTTCTACGCATGCACTTCCTGTAAGACACAGTTACTGCATCTGTTACTGCTGTTTCTCTCGATGCTGTTGTTTGCTTCTGGTCTCAATTTTAAATTCCATCCCACCCTACATTCTCTGTGGATGACTTACCTGAATTGATTAATCCTTTGTGTTTTAAAATAGCAGTATTTGACTGATGTCCTAAGAAGTAAAATACTATAGTTTGTATGTTTACTTTCTCCTTATTTATTTATTTGTAAAGAAATCTTCATGAAAAAAATCCTTATAAGCCCTCAGAGTAGTTCTGATAAAAAGGTCCTATGCTATGTGCGTTATCGAGACAATGGCTGCCTATAGTGTGTCTGTTGTATCAGGACTGTCTAGGAGGACTTTTCAGATCCTAGTATAGCAGTGAAAATGATGTCATCGACTCCATCTATGACATATCTAAAGTTCCTGCAACACATATATGTAGTTTACTTTAATTCAATAATATCTGCATTTTGTATGTTTTTTTGCTGGCTTCTTTTGGTAGTTGACTAGAATAAGGGGAGACTCTAGTCAGTCTGAAATTTTAAAAATCCTTTAAAGAATGAATATGAGGAGGGAGGGCTGGCTTTCAGTGTGGCAAATTGAGCACCAATGACATGCAAGCATGTCATATGAACTATTTACAGACTATTTTATATTTTCTCTGACATTGTACAACTCTGACAGTATCTTTATCTTTTCAGGTAGAACACAATTTCTTAATGTTCAATCCAAGAGAATATATTTCTCAAAGCATTTGTTTTAGTAAAATAGAATTTCTAAAATCATGACCCACTTAGCTAATCAAGATTAGCTAACATTTGGAGTTGTGTGTTAACTCCTGATTTCTAACTTGGAAGTGCTCTGCAGCTTGAGTCTTCCAAATTCAGATCTTGGCTGGTGTATTGTTCTTGCATAAAATAAGCCATATGATTCCTATATGTAGGTCACAAACACATGCTACTTGAAATTTTGGCCAAGCATGGTGTTGCATGCTTGCAGTCCAAACACTGGGGAGGCTAAGGCAGGGGGATCATGAATTCAAGGCTGACCTAGGATATGTACAAATACTTTGTCTCAAAAAGTCTAGAACCCCCAAACCCAAACCCCAAATATAAAAATCTAAACAAGCAAAAATAATAGAGACTTTTGATGGTTGTTCTAGAAGATCAATGACTCTGTTTTTTTCTCAGTAAAGTTAATGATATCATTGCTAATCTTAAAACTTTATATGAAGCCATTTTAATGAATAATTAAAAAGAATAGCTTTCTTTCTGATATTTTATAGACTATAAGAGTATCCATATAGATACTAAGAAAATTTAAAATTAAGATTATCATAGCATAATTTGGTACACACAGTAAATACCCTAGTACTCTACAGTGAAATTTCAAAATAAAGTAGATTTTTATTATGACTTATTTAAAAAATATTTTTACTTTATATATGTGGGTGTTTTGCCTGAATGTAAGTGTACAAGATATGTATAGTGCACACAGAGACCAGAAGATGAGGTTGAATCCTTCGGAACTGGAGTTATAGATGTTGTGAACTGACGTGTGTGCTGGGAACCAAGCTCAGGTCCTCTGTAAGTAGAGCAAGTGTTTATGAAATAAAGCCATTGCTGCAGCTCATTTCCTGATGATTTCCCCCATCTTTTATTCTCTTCTTCTATAGATTTTTTACGCTTATGGCTGTGTATATTTGGGAGAGACAGAAATAAGTAGAAGGCAAAACATGTCTCTTCTTCCCCTCATATGTAGCCCAGGTCTCTCTGTACAGCACAGGCTCTACTCACACTGGAGATCTACCTAAAGATTCACCTGCCTCTGCCTCCCCAGTGCTGAAATTATAGAAAACATGTTTATGCCTAATTTAAGTCATTCTTAAGGGAGTGGAGTTTTAACTTAGAATTCTGCACACTGAATTATATTAGAACATTTGACAGTTTGGATGAACGTCTTTAAGAAAATCTCAAAGATGAAGCACAGGAGATGGAAAAGGTGTTCTTTGAACATGATGAATAAAATCTGATAGGTCAGACATCAGTTCCTTTCTTCTTCTTTTTTTCCATCTAAAGAAAAATAATCTTGAAAATTAGTTTTACTCCAGGGGTTTCTCATTTCCAAAGTTTAAGTCAGTATACATTGTCTCAGTAAAGTCAACATCAGTAACAGATTTGGCAGTAAAAATAGAGAAAATAGGACAAATAACATGGATTTTAGCATGGAGAAGATAAATAAGCAAAATAATGAGAATGCATACCACGGTTAAATTCATCGCCATCGTCTAACCAAACACACAGAATGAAAATAGGGATCCCCAGAACGTGACAATAGAGCACAATGCCAAGATACAATCACGCACTGCTATGTCTGAGCATGACAAAGAAACAGATGGTCATGACCTCTTCTGCAGGGAGGGAAAAAAAAGAATAATGATACAAGACACTTAATAGCGAAACTGTTCATGATTGCTGAGATTTGGAAGTAAAATAAAATGAAGAAGCTTCTACAGTAATGAGACTTAAAAAAAATTCACATCTATGTTTGCCAGCCACATTGCAGAATTAAACAGTCACCTGTGGTTTTCCGCTTAACACAGGAGAGATGAGTTGGTCTAGTGTATTTGATAGCAGGTTTTAAAATGACTTTCCTGGAAGGAGAGTGGGCCTGAACTTCTGATTTTTTAGCAAGTTCAGCCTTCTTATAAACTGCTATGAATAAGAAAACACAAAAAAGCATACCATCAGGAAAGAAAGAAACACTTGGAACAAAAAAAAAAAAAATGAACAAGATTTTTATAAGTAACCAGTTAGGCAAGTTGCTTTGTCAAAAGAGCAATAACAAATTAATTAAAAAAAGAAGAACAAACATTTTAAAAGAAGTGATTGTTAAATGAACCTTTTTTCCTTCTCACTTCATCCCTGGAGACCGTGCTAGGTTCCTTTTTAGCTACTTTTCTTTCAGGAGTGGAAATTCTGCCTCTCCCGGTTTTAAAAGGCTTTTCTTTTCTATGTTTCTCGAGAGATGGTCTCCGAGCTTCCTTCTCAGCTCTCTCCTCTTTAGGAATAGTTTCTAACTGCTCTGTCAAGATGCTTCGATCATCATCTGCGGATCAAAGCAAACCATGGTAATAAGAAGAGTGAGAACATTAGTGACAGATTACAAAACCCTTCACATACTTAACACAATGTAAATAGAGACTTATATATATTCTTTAACTGTTTAAAGTGAAAACCAAATTCCCCACTAGGCTACTGGGTCTTATTTGGGAGAAGATTGAAAAAGAAGCACACCTTGAGTGTCCACCCACAGGCTGTCAGCGTCCATAATGGAGTCATCAATGGTGGTCTCGTCTTTGTAATCGTCGTAGGTTTCTGTTTTATATTCTGAGTATGCAACTTCTTCTTTCTCAGGGGTAGCTGGAGCATCTGGAGAGCCATCCTTGGGTTCTGCTTGGGCTTCTGCTGCCATCTCTACTTCAAGCTCTTCATCGTGAGGGCATGGTCTCCTTTCTTCCTCAGGCTGAGCTGGAGCTGCAAAGCGCACACTGTGGGACCCTGACTCCCCCTCATCAGTTGTGGTTTGTACTACGGTGATGAAATCATCTTCGATGGTCACCACGGATTCAACCACACCTTTGTGCTCACCTGGGCAGGTCTCCACAAACTCCTCCCTACTTCCTGCGACCAGCAGGTCGGCGATCTGGAGGGTATCTGAGCGGAAGAGCAGTTTGTCATACTCCCCCCCAGCTTCTATCTCTTCTTCCTCACTTGGGACCTCCGCTGGTTCAGACACAATTGCTTCAGGCTCTGGCTGGGTGACATCAGAAGGTATGGCAGGTATATCCGGAGTCTCTGTGCTCTCCTCCTTTGGCAGCTGAATAAATTCCATTTGGACCTCAGCCTTCTCATCAGCGGATGAATCAGCCTCGGAAACTGGAGGTGGGCAAGGGATTTCTACAGACAGTTTGAGAGCAACCTCATCTTGAATCAGCGATGTCTCTGGAGATGTTTCTTTTTTGCCCTCATCAGGCTTCAGGGACTCCATGGTGAGGCTTTCATGCTCCCCACTAGACTCATAGGACTCTTCCTTGTCTACAGCCTCCTGATGCACCAAGTCTGGCTTTGCCACTTTCTCTTTGACTTCTGTTTCACTGACTTTGACACCTTCTTTCGTGTGGCCAGACTCAACACCCATGAATGAATCTGCTTCTTGAGGTGCTTCGGATGAGAGAGTCAGCTCCTGAGTGACCTCAAACTTAAGCTCTATGCCTTTCCCAGCATCTTCATTCATCCCAGAAGCCATCTGTCCAAAGTCACTGACTTTTATATCTAACTGACTCTGCTCAGCTTTCTTTGCAGCAAAATCTAGACCTTGATCAACTTTTGTGGTTGGTTCGACCTCAGCTACCTCTGGCACTGAACTGAGGCCTTTCTCTTCTTTCTCAGGTGATGTATCTTTAGTTGTTATCAGTTCTTTGGTGGAGGTTTGCTCATAGGTTACACCTAATCCAAAAATCTCTACTTTATCCCCTATCTCTTCTGACTCTTTGGCATGTTCTTTTGAATCAACATGCTCTTCACTTTTTTCTAGGACAGTATCCAGCTTGTCACTAGCTTTCCTGTCATAGTCAAACTCCCTACTCAGTCCTGATTTGTCAGCAGAAGTGGGTGGAGATGCCTCTTTCTCAGCAGTGAACTCATCTTTGACTCTTCCAGCAGCTGCAAGTTTTACTTCAATTAGAGAAAGGTCGGTGGCCAAATCTCTACGGACTTTGTCATCGGTTCCTTCATAAAATGAACCACTCTCTCCTGACAAATTCTCACTGTCTTGAACTGGTGATGGGAGAGGGACTGTGTACTTGTTGAACACACAGTATCCCATGTCTTCAAGTTGACTGTCTGGTTTTACAGTGGCTTGGCTTTCATCAGCGACAGGTGGCAAACCAGTACTACTCTCTGCAACCACAGCCTCTGATGGGACTGATTTCCTCCTGGCAACCTCAGCATCTGCACTCACAGAAGCTAATCTGGACCTGGTTCCTGCCAGATCTAGCATCTCAGGCAGGTCAGGGGCCATGACAGTACCATTTTTATAATATTCTTTGGCTGGGAAGGGTGACTCGGAGGACGTTTCAACTGGGATAGTTTGCCCCTCAGTCACTTTTGCTTGCTCTGTCTTATCTTCTTCCTCTTTGCTTTCTATCGGAAAGCAAGGGATCTTCTCCACTGCAGGTGTGGTGGGAGGCAGGTAATCGTCTCCTTCATCCATGCTTCCGCTAGTGTTGGTTAGAATATCAGAAGCCAGAGGGGAAAGATCATGGCCTCGGCCAAAATTAAACCCGAGGGCAATGGAGTCAAGGCAAGACATGGGCAAGTTGATGGACATGCTTCTTTGTTCTATTGCAGACCTTCCACCCAGCCCTAAGCTTCGACTGAGCGTCAGATCATCCTTATTCTTACTATGAAGGTCTCTTTTTTCTCCATAAACTTTGGGGTCAATAGTGAACATTCTTTCTTGAGGAGAACTTGGTTCTTCAGGTAACTCAGATGGATGATCGGATTTATAACTCTGGGCAAGAGTGCTGTACCCTGCTTCCTGTGCTGGAGGACTAGGCTGGGATGCTTTTGCCTGAAGTTCCTTTTCATCATGTTGGTTCTTGGGAGATATAGTATCAAGAGATTCCTGGGCACTTCCTCTTGAGTCACTCAGCTCGTAGTAATCACTGCCCAACTCCGTGCTTCTTGTCACATCTTCTTTCAATGCAGATGTTTCAAAGTACTTGGACATCCCTGATTTATCTTCATAAAATGGCATCTCAACCTCGGTTATTGTCACAGGCCCGGTTCCTTCAAGCTTATTTTTGTCAATTATATTCTCTTCAAAAAGTCCCTGGATCTCTCTCCTTTCACTTACTGCCTCTGGCTCAGATGTAACTTTTTCCAAGGTCTTGGGGGTCATGGCTGCATCTGTAACAGCTTGTTCCAGACTTATAGGGAAGGAGTCCTGTTTTAGCCCTTCAATTGTGTGTTCTTGGCCTTTCTGGTCTTCCTTGGAGAAAGAATGCTCAGTGGAAGTCTGAATTACCCCTGTTTTATCTTCTCTTAATCTCAAGGACTCCTCTTCTTTTGCCACATCGTCTTCGGTGGAAACCATTGCTTTCTCTTCAAGCTTTGCCTGTGGTTCAGTGAATGTAGGTTCCTGCACAGTGGGTGTAGAAGTATCTTTTCTCTCTTGATCTGTGGCACCCTTTTCTTCTCCTGAAATGTTCTCCCCGACATAGACTTCCACAACTGGAGTTTGAACATCTCCCAGTAAAGTGGCAGCTTCTGAGACAGGAACCTCTGCCACTGTGTCTGCTTTATCTTTCTGTGGTTCCTCATCTTTAGAACTCTCTTTGGAAGTAGCTAGACCACTGGTGTCCTGCAGAGACATTTTGTCATCTGATTGGAAGAAGACAGGGGCAAAGGGTAGTGACCCTTCTGTGACTCTTTCATTCTTCATAGTATCTAAGGGAAGAGTGAAGCTTCCACCATGAAAGGGGCTTGGCATGGGAGAGTCAAACTGCCTCCCTTCCCATCTTGGGATATCCTCCAGAACATCTTTTTCCCTCATGGGTGTCAAGGGGCCAGGAGATATTGGGGCAGCTAAACCCCATTCATCCTTCTTTGATTCCATGGGCATTTCGATGAACCAGTCTTTCGGCTCTTTTGGAGTTAGGGGCTCTGCCGAGAGGCCAATGCTAGGGACCGCTATGATTGGCTCTGTGCTCTGTTTTATGTCTTCCAGGTTGGTACCAAAAGTCTGCGCAAATGGAATGGGAGGCAACTTTTCTTCTTCCATGCCTTGGAGATCCTTTTTATCCTGGGGAGTTTTACTTGTGTCTGGCTGAGGAGCTAAGGCAGCGTGTTCAACATCTTCACCAGGCTTACTTGGCATCGTAAACTCCATTTCTCCCTTGTCTAAAGGCTCTGCGAATGAGGAAGGCAATTTCTGCTGCTCAGGGAATTCCATCTTCGAGGCTGTAAGCAAATCTGAAGTAATCGAGTTGATTTTCAAATCAGATAACAGGCAACAGCTTTTGGGCACTTAGCTTAAAATCATATGTACAGATAGGAAATGAATGGGAGGGTAGGAGGGAAGCCATGGACCATGCAAGCATGCTGCCCACTGAAAACATGAGCATGGGGATGTCAAGATTGGAATCTGTTATGTCCTAGCCCTGAGGGAAGGCCTTTCTAAATGAGTTTTAGAAAGAGCTGGTCTCAGGCTACTTACTCTTTGTGTTTATTTGGTCTCTTCTAAATAGTGCATAATGCATAATTACTTGGAAAATGAAGAATCATCTTCATGCCATTAATAAAAGTTGAAATTAATCCATATCAAGAAACTAGATAAATAGGGCACTAGAACATGTATATGAAGGGAATAGTGAATAGTGCAAATTTTCTCACTTTGAAAATAAACTGGCAGGCCGTAGGGCAAATGCCAATAAATACATAACGATACAAATATTAGCAGTTTTAGGTACTTGATGAAAGTTAGAAGGATCCATATGGACAAACTAAAAGTTACTGCCATTAAAATTTTAGAAGATATCGGACATTAAAGTAAACATTTGATGTCAATTTTATATACATAATCTAAGAACTGATGAGCCAGTTTGTACTTAATCTAAAATTTTAATTCCCAGCATGGCTTCTAGATTATAACAGGAACTCACAAGAGAAAGACATTTTTCAAGAGTCAACTATTATAATATCCTTCTCCCCAGGGTCCTGATTTCATTTCCTAGACATGGCCAGCTAGCAACATATTGGGTAGTATTGGCCCCAGATAATCTTTACATCAAAAAAATGGCATGCTCTTGATTTTATTGATATGCCAATCCAAGAGTTTCTGGAGTCCCAGTTATATTTTAATCTTTTCCTGTGGTCACTAGAGCTGACTGGAGATAATCTGACAGTGACTCTCTTGAAGATGGGTTTATTATGATCTGATAGATTTGTGTGTCATAATGAGAGCAACAGAATATTTTAAACTTGTAATGAAGGCTAGATGAATGGAAACTCAAGCGATACAGGCATGATAAAGAGGTTGGCTGCCCTGGAGAGACAACGACAAGAGGAGCACCAACAGGGTCTCTGAAGGAAACCAAACCAGCATTTGTTGAAGCATAAAAACAAAGCACTCTGCGGCTGCAAACAAAAGCGATCCTATCATTTAAGCTTGTGTGTGCGAAAATCCAGCTCTAGGGTTTGAAAAGAAAAGCATATGATTGCTGTCCCAAAACATAAAAACAAAATAATACATGTATTAGCAATGTGACTGGCAAACACTGGCGATGAGGGGGGAGGGGATAAACCAAGAAGAGTTCACACAGCATCATCAGCCTGCTGCAAAGCGTATTGTATCATGACAAAGGACAACCAGCAGCAGCCGGGGACAACCAAGCTCTCAGCACCTGCACAAGCCACACTCTGCTCTCGAAGCCTGAAATGGTGGTCTTATGATCATGAGAAGACCCAGCGGGGTGGACCAGCGTTGGAAAGGCATTTGCTTAGTGAAATCCACAGCAGAGCAGCATTTGCAGCACACATGCAAATCCTGACAGACACACACCTTCCTTGGCAGAGGAAGGGATTTGTACTTCTGGAGTCACCTCCGTGACCTCTTTAACACTTTTCTCATGAGGAGCCCCTGCCAGGGCACTGTCTTCTGGAACTATCTGCGCCTCTGCGCTAGATTCCACTGGGCCCTCACTGAGGCCCTGGGGGTTGTCTGAGGGGTTAGCAGCCCCACACTCTTTCCCAGGAAGGGCAGCAGGCTTCATTTCCTCAGCCATCGCACCCTCTAGAGTTTCTTCTTCTTGGGGATGAAAAAGATGTTGACATCATGACCACAGAACAACACACGAAAGGACAGAAATATTATTCATGGAACACTTTCAGCCCCATTTGTATGAACTCTCCGCCGCAGGCGTATTTTCTTTTCCCATCTGGATGAGCAAATTAATAACCGAGTAACAGGCACATTCTGTACTTGCTGGAAAACCATGATGTATAATATGCTGATAGAAAGGCCTTTTAAAACTCTAATTAAAAGGCTGTACTCCACATTTTAAGACTCGAGAGCTGAAAGGGTTTTGTGGTTTGATCATCCTTCGTGGGAATGGCAGTACGATGAGCAATGGGGATGACTTTCTGGGTATTAGAGATGATAATGTGGCCCCAACACATGGTAGGGAGAAGAAAGATGTACCTCTGTGCTAAGAAAAGCCTTCTGATTGGTTAGACAGGGGCTGTTTTCTCCAATGGAGGAAGTCCCTATGTAAGAATTCCCGACTGCTTTGTTTAAAAATGTGTAATCTTTGCAAAACAATTTTAGAAATAAAATAGGCTTAGCCTCAAAGTGATACCTACTCAGTTGCTTACCACTCATCACAGGGTCCATCAGAGCACTCTGGATATAATATTTCTAAGGAAAGCTACCTCCAGTGAATTTTGTGGTGCTCAGAAAAATAACTATTGGAAGTAAGATACCTTTTAACTTCAAAACTTTATCATTTATGAAGGTGTTTTTTCTTCATATACAATTGTTTTCATATTACTTACTCAGTAATAGTTCGCATTTAGTTACTAAGAGAATATATCCATATCAGCAGTACAATCTTTCTATGCAATTCAAAATAAAACCACTAAGGAAAGATGACAGAGAGGCATCCAGACTGCCAAAAATATCCCCTGAAAGTATAAATAACATGGGGGGGGTGGTAGAGCTAGCCTTTAAATGCAAACAGCAAGCTTCTGAAGGCAATGAATTACTTTATTCATTTGTCTCTCATTTACAATTCAAATGTCCATAAAAATAAGTAAATCCACTTTACCCTTTAATAAAGGAAAGGCAGCTGTGCTGGAAGTCTGCAGTGGGAAGTTTCCTAGGAGATTTCCCTGAAACAATTGGACATTGTGCCAAGGCCCTGTGGGAAACAGGACAGACCGGAAGGGAAGGGATTGTCTTTTTAAAGAAATACTAACACCTTGAATGATGGGAGAACTGTCTCATCTATCTTTGTGTGTTTACCATGCAGATATTTGTTTTTTTTTTTTAAAGAATTATTTATTTTATGTGCATGAGTACACTGTCGCTGTCTTCAGACACACCAGAAGAGGGTATCAGATCCCATTACAGATGGTTGTGAGCCACCATGTGGTTGCTGGGAATTGAACTCAGGACCTCTGGAAGAGCAGTCAGTGCTCTTAATCGCTGAGTCATCTCTCCAGGCCCCATGCAGATATTTGTGTATCTGTAATTTAAATTTGTAAGGAACATTTTAAAAATTCTAATTCTTCCTTATTATTTAGAAATTCTTTTATAGTGCACAGATTTTGACTCTAGTTAAAAGAACTTTAAACATATCTAACTTTACCAAGACCAGCTTACTAATGCAATATAGCCACGTTAACTTACAGGTTTTCAAATCCATGTAATATTTTGGCCTGAACGTTTTAAATTTTGAATTAGGTCTGTTTGTGCCCCCTTTACCTATTCTCTTAATTAGAAACCTCCCACAGAATTTTCTCACTTTTAATTCGCTCTGTGGAAAGGACTGAGTTTCATTTAATGCTGGACGCATTCCTTAGTTGGAGCTCACTGGTTTTCAAAAGGACTTTGGGAGACGCTCATTGTCATGAATGTGGCTGTGAGCTGCGTGCGGATTCCTTGTTACCTTGGAACTGCCTGTCCCATGTCCTGTCACCACACATCGTCCTGCATGGAAGGGTGTGTGTGTGTGTGTGTGTGTGTGTGTGTGTGTGTGTGTGTGTGTGTGTCTCCCCTGTTAAAATTGAACAAATAGTGGCTTACCATCACTTAATAGCACTTTTAGGATAGCCAGTTATACACAGGCATCACAGCTTTATGGAACAAAGGGTCTGAGTCAAATCCTTCTTTTCATCCCAGCTCTGCTGAGGTGAGCAGACACATTGGAAGCCTCCACAGGTTCTGACTTATTGCCATGTAGATAAAAATTCACCCGATAGCATTTTTCCTGCTCTAAGTAGGTTCTTTATTCTTTCTTTTTTTGAAAGATCAGGTGTATGAATACAGTAGTAAAAAGGTGACTTCCATTTAAGGCTGGCCCTAGTGATAGTCCATATTCAGGGGGGGATCAAATAATATTAGGGTCATTTTCTTCAGCTTAGCTAAACAATATGTTCTTATGAAATAATATATTTGAAAGGAACAAAGAGGCATCCTACGTTAATTGATTTATTCTTTGTTCCCTTTTCTTCTCCCTTCCCATCTCATAAGAGCAATAATGCAAAAAAAGAAAATAAAGGAAGTGCTTATTTATTTCAAGTGACAAATACGTTTTATATCAATTTTGAGGCATTTCGGTGGATAACTCCTTATATAGGGACTTCATTTTCATGTGGACAAAACAGGCTGATGTCCCCCACCGCCCCCACATGAAAGCACACTGAACATGGTGATGGATGTGGACAGAGCTGCAGGCTGGGGAGGAGGAGCAAAAGGGCACCATGCTCCTGTTCACCTTTCTTCTGGCCTAAGTGGGCCTGTGCGCTCTGCGCTGTGACACTGGGGGTCACACTAGTCCATTCTGAGCTGAACAAAGGATGCTCATAGTATTCCTCATCCGAATTGTATGGCTCATCATCAGGCACAGACACGGAGATGGAGGGGGCTAGAAGCCTACGCCTCTCCCCGCTGGTGGCAGGTTCATGGCTGGGGAACCTGTGTAGAGGACCCACTTGATCCTCAGCCCCTTCATCTACAAACAGACACACAGGAAGAAACTGCAGGGAGAACTGGACAAGACAGACATGAGATCAGACAGACGAGACAGACACCTACAGAAGGACACAGAGGGCCAACAAAGCAGCACAGCTGGATGGAAGGGGCTGAGACGAACGGAGCTGATGGATGATGGGAGCTGGTGAACGGTGCATGCTTTCCTGGGTACTTAATTTCAACTACCACTTAGGAAATTTTGCCATTGATCTAAGAAAATAAAAAAACACCGAGAGCCCTGCTGAGAAATAGAAATTCTCTGTACATTCCCCTCCAGTAATTCAGAATAACCAAGGAAATATTGGAACAGAAACAAAGTGTCACAAAACAAATGGATTCTTTGAAAGGACCTCCTTCCTAAAGGTGAATTCTCAGTCTTTCATCAATACAGTAGAAATTAAGGAAGAGAAACATTGTCGGGGTACCATGGTATGATCAATTATTGGGAAAAAGGCTTCTGTTTGAAACTTTGATTATCTAGTCATGTACAAATACTTAGCATTTTTGTTAATTTAAGTTTTAGTTAATGATTTCAACCAGAAAGTAATACATTTCTTTAAGGTCACATTGTAGATTAGTCTGCTTAGGAGTATTTGGATTCTCCTATGAGTCAACGAGAGTTGGGAAGGTTTTGGATGAACTCCATTTGGCTTTTGGTAGAAATGCTGTCTCTCAGACTTATGTCCAGGTTACTAGGGTCATTACTAATCACTATTACTTCATCTAGACATAAGTTAAAGTTTGTCACCCTCAACAACAGAAACAAAACCTATAGTATCTCTCTGTGTAGTTGACCTTTCAACTTTAAACATACGGTATTATGGCACTGTTTTGCAAATGCACTGTATTTTAAGGACTGTAACTTTGTTCAACAGCCAAGTACTGACAATCGGAAATTGGTCTGAATGCATGAGTATATTAAAAAAATACTCTATAGACAGAATGCTTTTAATTTCTTCAGCATGTTAGTTATTAATCAGCCAGCAAGTTATTGATAGTTCCAGGGAAGTTGTTTCCGGCTGGATGCTTAGAAACTTCTCAGCCATGGTATTTAGTATATCATGGGAGAGAACCCCATGACATTTACTATTTTTAGTAGCAGCTGAGCAGATAGGTTTTCAGGTTCTGGTCTGCAACAGAGACTAGATGGTAGATCTGGGCTTGTGATGTCTCCCTGTCAGTCATGTGTTCCCCGGTGACTCTCCACGCTTCTCATAAATGCAAATTACTTATAAAATGTCTAAGCTGCTCAACCAATGTCATGGGTCATCAAGTAAGTAAAAGTGAGATATGCATTTCTCTGCTTTTCAATGTTTGATTTCTGAGAAGCAAAGAAGACTACAACATAAGCGCCAACAGTGAGAACTGAGAGCTGGCAGTGAAGAGGTGATGGGTAGGGACTCAAGGATGTTTCAACTTTGCTGAAGCATTTGGCCTCTGTGGTCACCACTGTCCTGTTTTAAGTGCCAAGACATAAAAACAGCTCAGAAGTCTGCAATAACTCAGAAGAAGTGACAGGTTTCTACTATGAACACATATCCTAATCCCAGAATGGTAGAACCATCTATGGCCTTTTATGGAGCTTTAATGGCTCCAGTGGAAACACCATTTCTCCTTAGTCTCTTATCTTTTCATTAAGGCAGTCTCCTAAGGGACAACTGGCAAAGTCCAGACCTCTCCTAGGACTGTGTGCCCTAAGAACTCCAGCTTTCTGCTCAGAACTTGTGAGTGAATAGCATCTATGATACAAACTCCAGAGCTAAGCCAGGAAGTGTTGTGCAGGGTTGGGGTGGGGGTGGGGCAGCGGGGTTGGGGGATGGCTAAGCATGAATAGTGCAGGAGTCTCCAAGTGGGAAGACAGAAGACACTGGCGTCTCATTTCTTAGAGAGATGAACTGCGTATGGCAGATGCTTTTGGCTACCACCCATTAGGGATGGGTAAATAATTAAAAACAAACAAATGAATGAATGCATGAATAAGGAATAGAGTTTGTAGCTGGGAGAAGTTTTATGAAGATTGCTGTAAGAACAGTAAGTAGCTTCTAACAGAAATCCTCTCAGTGGACTGTTACAGTCGTATCCCAATGACCCTAAGGAGACAGCTTCAGGGAATTAGTTGGAAGATGCTGATTCGAAATTAGCTATAAATTCTAGCTAAGTCATTTATCCAAATATAAAAAAATGACATATCTGACAAAACATGTACATCTTCATATCTCTAGGTTGCTGGAAGAAATGAAGGAGAAAATATTTGTGAAACTGCCAAGTACAATGAGCAACTATACAAAACATTCTATAGTTATATATCGTGTGTGTGTGTGTGTGTGTGTGTGTGTGAGCGCACTCACGTGCACATTTGCACAGGTGGGGTATACACTATGCTATGAATGTGGAGGTCAGAGAACAACTTGGTTATCTCCTTCCACAGTGTGGGTCCTGGGGGTTAGACTCAGGTTGCCAGGCTTGGGGCAAGTGCTGTTGACCAGATGAACAACCATACTGACCCTGCATGTGACTACATACGTGTCTGCACTGTGTCTTCCATATACTCAGTTTCAAATTCTCTTCTTTGCCTTAATTTAATATTTGAATTTGGAGTTGAGAAACTTAGGGAAAGTTTGAACTCACTGTATCAGCTACTTTCATGGCTTAAGGTAACAATCAAGTGCATTTGTTCTTTAAGAAAACATGCTTTTGGGAACTATTTTCGTGATAAAATAATCTACTTGTTAACAATGTGGCATACAAAAGAACAGGAAGACCCTGTGAATCCTGGCCTTTTCACTACAGCTGTTTTACATAACTACAGACTTCAGAAATGAAGTTTAGCTGCTTTTAACTGAGGAATAATTTTCTTCTAGTTTGCTTTTATTTAAATGTTTTATTAACACATTTAAAATTTTATATTGGACAAAAATACGACTTGTCATTCCAAGCTCAGCTGTAGTTGGTCAGACCATTTTGGAACACATTCTTAGTCACATTTATGAGAAACTAGGTTTCATGGGGTATCAAGGACTAAGGATTGTCGTTGCCCCACGGTACAAGTAGTGGGTAGCTGAACTCCATGTACAATGCTCTCCACCATCTCTGAACCTTTTTCCATTTTGCAAGCTTTGACAAAAGATTCCCCAGTTTCCTGATGGTAACTCCCATCCTTCAGTGGCATGGGGAGGAACTACCTTCAGAGAGCAATGATTACATTGCTGTATCCATTGAGAAAAACTGGAAAATAAGACTCAGAATTCTGGGTCCAACCTGGCAAGGCAGAAGGACCCCTGGTTCAGAGTATATTCTTGTATTTGTACAGGCTTCCATATTCTAACATCTCAGGCCAAATGACAACTGTTATGGCTAGATCAAGAAGGGAGGAAGTGAGAAGACATTCTAACTAACAGAGCCTTGCATAGCAGCACCACGGTCTTCTTCCTAGGTGGGATATTTGTCAAATTCTTCTTTCAATAAAATCTCTTCTCAATGTATCCCTCAATAGGCATACATTCTGGGAATACTAATATTACATTAATTACAATAAATGGATGTTTATAAAGTGATGAACATCACATTATTTTCAGTGTAAGCTTTCCCTTTGGGAAGGGAATTATTTTTGTATCTCTGATAGTGAAGAAGGAAGAGGAGGAGGAGGAGGAGGAGGAGGAGGAGGAGCAGGAGGAGGAGGAGGAGGAGGAGGAGGAGGAGGAGGAGGAAGAGGAGGAGGAGGAGGTCTATTCTTAGAGCCACTCATTTACTCAACTTGAACATAAGCACTGTCTTCCATTTCTGTATAGGGTCAGACTGTGGCTGTCCTTATGCCCTCAAAGCTTCTGGGACAGTCTGTGTTTAGAAAGGAAAATAATCTCATAAACAAAGCAATGAAATCCTCCTGCTGTCTCTCCCAGCAGATCTGCTGTGAGCAGTACACCAGACTGAGTCTTTAAAATCTCACTGAAAACTTAAATTAAGAAATCAAACAGTTTCTTCTTTTTTTGTGGCTTGTTGGCTAGCTTGTTTTTCATACTACTTTTAAAAAATCTATTACTGGTTGAACATTAATTTTTTTGTGGTTTGAGATAAAGGATCAACAGATCCTTTCACATATTAAAGATGTGCCTTTTAATTACTAAACATACATATATATTTTTATATAACTCAGAAGATGATGATCTATCATTAGATCTTTATGTACTTTAATGTCTCTTTGAAAAAAAATAAATGGAAAATACAAAAGAAGGTTGGAAAGTAACTCTGAATTGCTTGTGATGAGAAGGGAGATGGTGTCTTCCCTGACTGTAGAGGAACGATTTTGGGGAAGGCAATTGTTTACATCTTGGAAAGCTGACAACTGAGTAACCTCGAGATGAAAGTGAGTCCACGTCTTCTTCATTGTGTTTTATGGAAGGAGGACATTAGGTGGCTCCCCGGATGGGTGGGAGGAATCCAATTCCTTTTCTGCTACAACTCCCATTGAGTAAGAGGAGTCAATAATGATCCTACCTCCAGCAGACTCTTTAGGTGGGTCAGCTCTGTCAACGTCATAGTCCTTTCTGGGTTAAGAGGATTCTCAGGCACTTGAATGGTTTTAAGTAGGAGCTCAGAAACATTGTCAATGACCTGAGAGGTATACAGTTGTCACACATAGCTTCTTACTGCATCTAGAATGTAATCTAGGCCCTTGGCACAAACTGGTTACTACCCTCTCTCCATATCCTTTATCCTTTCTCCCTTTCTCAAGACATGTTAGTCATGGTCTCCTGCCCTAGAAATGGCATCTTTTCATCTGTCAACATCCAACTGTGCACCCTGTCTCCTCTGCGCTACCTTTCTCATCTGTGACCTACCAATAGTTTCTCTTATTTTGGAACTAGTCATACAGAAAAAGGATTCCCTTGCTTTCTTTCTAGAGGCTGCTGTTCTTATTGTTCCTGGAGATAATCCATTTGAAATATTTGTAAGCCTATTTACTGCATTCTTGTTCTCTATGCTGTTATCCCTTTGAAAGCAGGGATTATGTATGTTTTGGTCTCAAGTATTTGCTCAGAATTTGAAAAGATCCTGGGACACTCACTTTAGGTGTTCAGTAAATATGACCCAGATGACCAGACAAACACAAGTCCAAAGAGAATCTTCCAGATGTATGAATGATATTATAAATCACATTTAAGGAGATTAACTAATAACCAGTAGGTGCTACACACTAACTCCACTTGCCACATCTGTTTTCCCCTCATAGAGTGAGTTCGCTTGTTTAATGTTATTTCAAGTATCAAGTCAGGAGAAGGGTAGTCTCAATTAAGAAAAAGTTTGCTAAAAAGAAAAGGTGGTGTTTATAAATTTGTGACTAAAAAACAAATATCTCAGAGTTAACAATATGTAGTTGAGAAATTTAGCTTCCTGTTTATAGGAAATATTGAAGTGAATCAGATTACGAATTATAAAATGATAAATATTTAGTGATCAGTGTTATGCATCTTTTACATGCCGATGATATGAAGTGACAACAAAAAGAAGAGTAAATGAGGGAAAAAAGAAATAAAATAGTCTGGGTGTATGAAACTGAGAGCAAGCCACCAGGGTTCTTATCACTCAGCTCAGCTAGCTTCCGTGTGTACTCTAAGTCTCAGCAAAAGGCCACAGCAGTGTAATCTCAAATTCTGAATGAATGTTCTTCAAAGCATTCCTCTGATTGACAATGAGAGCTAAAACGCCAACATGGCGTAAGTGCATGAATGTATTCATGGAGGGTAGCAGGTCTCAGTGGGGAAGCAGCCCTGATCATGGCTTTTGTTTCACTGCTCTCCATGTCTGTTCATTCATAAGCTTTGTGCTGTATTCATTAATATGTGTTGAGAGTTTGCTATGGGGCAGGGCCTGGAGAAGTTCTCAGCAATGTAACAGTGAGTGGAATACATAATTTCTGACACTTCCATAAGAAAATACTGACTCCCACTGTCACGGGGGTTATATCTGTTATTTCTTTTCAGTCATAAGAGGATTGTATCATGTCTGTCCAACATCTCCACATTAAGTTAACTGCTTATAATTATTCTAGCAACTTGAACACAAAGTTTTCTTCACACAGTCAATGTTCCCATTTACCTAATATTCACCTATTTCTAATTTATTTTTATGTAGAAAAGAGATTCTGTTTTCAGTCACATGCTTATTTTCTTCTTGATTATCTGAAGCAGTATCAGCTCTGGTCTACATTATTACCTGGCACCAGCATCCCTGGCTGTGGACGGGAGGTTATTATTTGTACTTTTTGAAAGACTCAACCCTGCAAGGCCCAAGAAGACCCTACCTTCCTCCAGGGCAGCTGTTTGTTCTGAGGATGGCGATGGTGGTGGGGAAGGTGGCAGATTAGCTGTTTCTTCAGGTGCTACCGGTCAAAATGGAGAAATGAGATAGAATAATTAATTCTGTCAGTCCAGTGGTCTTCCAACTTACAAACAGGCTCCCATGAAACTCTATCTTTTACACGATTAACATGTAAACAACTTAGAAGATAAACATTCTGTATTTTAAATGCCATTTCTCCATAAAAATGAATTAGATACAAATGAAAACAAATTCTGTCACAAATTGTAGTTGTAAAATTAATAATGTGTTTCATTTAGCCCCAAGACTCCACATTCAAACACATCCAGGTAAGCATTGTGGTTTGGATTAGAATTGTCCAATTAAAAACAACAATCTTTGAATGTTCTGCTAGGTCTAGAAACAGATATATTGATCATTCATAGCCTATTATTTGATAAACATTTTCAGAATACTTGACCCCAAGTTTAAGGTGAAATCTCCGTTCTCTTTTATGTTCAGAAGTTGGCACAGATTATGGTAATCATCAGAAAAGCTTTACCCAACCAGTGGGAGTTGGGCCCCCTTCTGGCTTTGGTGTCCTAGTGAATTTGCTTGGTGGGAAAGGATCTGAACCACCTCTGATGTCCTCCTGGACACTTACCTTCCTTATGACCTTCCTATACACAGAAGGGACTTCAAAGGAAATAGTTCTCAATTAACGACAGTAGCTCAATCTATTTTATAGATTATGCGAATTCTACAAAACAGCGGCTAACTTAGTAGCAGTGGCTTTGTGACAACAGTGTTTAGTTCCTTGCTCTTTGAAATCTGTGCCACATATTATTAAGACTTCACATTTTAAAACTTGAATTTTATTGCAGAATAACAAAGAATAGGAGTGAATGAATAGTTTAAAGATTAGATATTTAAGTTAGGAACTTTTCCCATTTCTACTCATGAGGTAATCTTTGATAATCAAGACACCTAGACTGACACAGACTGACTATATTCTAAGCTCTTAATCATGGAAAGAAAGATATTATTGTTTATTTTTAGTAGACATTTCAAGAACTTTTATCAGGAAAACAAATATTAAGGATACATTGAACTATACAAAATTGGAAAATATTTTTAGGATTTAGAAGTCATACCATTTGACATAGCAGGCATATGTAACTATGAAACAAATACACCGAATCCTAAAAAGTCTTCTTCCATTATTTTCATATATATATATGTACATATATATGTATATATGTGTGTGTATATATATGTATATATATAAATCTACCTCATCTATGATCTATCCATTCTCTATCTATAATTTATATATGTATCTATGTATCAGTCTGTCCAGTCATCCATGTATCTGTTATCATTCAGTTATGTATCAATCAATCAGTCATCTATGAATCTGTAATTTATCATTGCATCTATAACCTATCTATCATATATGTATCTATTTATCTTTCTACTTACATATCTATATTTAAGTTCTGGATCAATATATCTCTTAGTGCATGGCAGCAAACCTTTGGCTGAGTGCCCATCTCAGTGATTATGTGTTACATAACACCATGGCACTGAAGGGCTTTTATGACCATGGGAAAGGGCAAGGATGTTGAAGTGTTCAATTCTCAAATCACAAGGTCAGTCTCTCCTATGTGATTCAAGTCACTGATGATTCTATCAGAGCTCTAGCTACTGGATTTGTGTTGATGAACCCATGAGGAGATACTTTCATTTGTCACTGAAGTTTCAGTTCACTTTCTTTATGTGCAGAGTCAAAAAATCCTTATTTAATAAATAAAAGGAGAGTTATCATGTCTAACACCAGGTGTTTCACCTTAAAACCTGTCAAAACTTCCCAGTGAAATCACTGAGGGCTCAACAGGTTCTCCTGATTCTAGTAGAGGTGACAGGTGAATGCCACAAATACAAAGTATGTACAGAGTAGAATATATCTCTTCAGCATGTATACTTTATGCTGTGACAAGGGGCAGCAAATGCTCGCCCTGTGTTAGGCTCTTCTCATTTACCTAAAGGCAGAGCTGCAGGCTGGTCCTTGTGTTGGGCTTCCTTCTCTTGTTCACCTTTCAGGACTGCTACAGCTTCAGCTGTGACTACTTGAACTATCCTTGCAGATACCTCCTCTGTAAAGAAACAGCAATGAAAGAATATAATGACCAGGAGTCCAATCAGGAAGCTTCCAGAATTTCTCAACAGTACTAAGAAATAATTTTAGGATTAGAGAATTCATAGATACATTAATTGTTCAAAACAAGTCTAATATTTAAAGCTCATCAATTGGGAATGGTTCTTTTAGGATCCCAGTGTTTTATGAGACATTGGGAATAAAACAAGAAGTAGAAGAGACACAGTAGACATTGGAACACTGTCTTCTGGATCATTCCTGAGTCTTCCTATTAACACCTTAATGTCCTCCTGTGGCACTCAGCACAGATCACAGGAACTGTGCTAAAATATGTCACTTACCTATATGGAAAACACCCATGAAAAATCCTGGGTGATTTTTTTGCTATGCACACAATTTTTGAAGCCTTTGTCACTGAGTTATTTGCTAGGCTGGATGGATACTTAACACAATTTATTTATTTATTTTGTAAAAGGGTAGAAAATGAACATAAAAGTTTTTGTTCATATTATTTACATAAATTAGAGGTAACTCATACTGGACACTATAGTTGCCAACTTTACAAATGCATAATTACTTCATATACTTTGGAAGAATTTGACATATTTTATAACATTTAAATTAAATCCCAAGGACTTGAGTATTAATTAACTTTTCTAGTCTAAAATTTTTAAAATACTAATTAAAGCTTTCTTTATTTGGGAAAATAATAAAAAGCACAAGTATCATTAGCTTATGTGTTAAAATTATAACTGAGCAATGTAACAGTATTTCAGTCTTTTGTGTAGGGCTGCATGTTGGTATCAACCGAAAATTACTTTAATTGTTTATAACATAATGGAACTTGATACATAAAGAATGTATTCATACAAAATAGCCAAAAATATTATTATGGCCATTTTATTATGAAGGGGTTTTAAAACAGTCTAAGAAGAGACAGTGAGGTGAGAACCCAAGACATGCCTCTGGCCAGGGTAGTCACTTTCCTCCTACACAAAACATACTGTATCCTCAGTATCATGTTCCATTGGTGAGCAGTAATTTAGTTAACATTTATTTTGGAAAAGAAATCACAGGAAATTTTAATTTCATTATTTTTGGTTGAGAGAAAACTAATTTGGAAATGTATTTTTGGTTCACAATTGGATATAACTTAAGGATGAGGTGATTTGATTTTTGTATATGTTTAATCTTAATTGTCAGAAAATAATTTTAACGTGATCTTAGAAAGCTTGACAAACTTTTACTTTTAAAGAAATTTATCAGACTAAGGCCTCGCAGGAGACAGTTAGGCTAGGAGTCTGTAAGCATAGCAGAGTGTTATGAATAGTGTCGGGGCTTGGCTTTCATGTGGGACCTCTCACAAGTAAAGTGGGGGCTGTTTTTGTCTCTGTTCCCTTCCATTGGAAACCCTTCCCATAATGGGACTACCTGGTTAGGTCTCAGTGGGAGAGGATATTCCTAGTCTTGCTGGGACCAGATGTCCCAGGGTGGGGTGGTACCCAAGGGAGGCTCCCCCTGCTCTGAGCAGAAGGGAAGGGAGCAGCGAGGGAGGGATTTGTAAGGATGGGACTGGGAGAAGAGAGGAGAGGGGGCTGTGATTGGAATTAAAGGGAATTAAAAATAAATTATTGGAGGAAAAATTCAGAAAGCACAAATGACTTAAAAATAAAGAAAAATAATTTACCAGGAGCTAAAGATATAGTGATACAGCATTTTTCTCACTTGCTTAAGATCTTGGGTTCAATTCTCAGCACCCATCTTTGATAAAAAAAATGCTTTTAAAAGAATAATCTGATAATATAGGAAGAAGTCAATTTTATACTGGTTTAACTGAACAATCAAACTAGTTTGGAATATTAATAGTAATAGTTTTCCAATAAAAATAATATACATTCTATTTAAAATTTCATAGTGTATTTGGGAATATATGACCATGAACAGGAGCTCTGAGAGTTTCATTTGGTCCAGCAAATTTACAATCTTCCTTCAAGGAAGCAAAGGAATTTATCAACAGGACAGCAATTGAAGTTTTCCCTATAGAGTAAGAGATGGCTTTTTCCCAGCAGAAATGCAATCAGAGCTCTCCTGGGTAGACTCTGCATCTCCACTGCCTGGCTCCTGGGACAGGAGCAAATTCACTCAGGGTTTGGGTAAGTTCAGGGGAGATTAAGAATAAATGTACCAGAGAAGCACAAAAGATGAAGCATGACAATCATAAAATAAGAATAACAATAAAATTATAAAAACTATGATTTTTATCTTATGTATATGCACATTATTTTCCTATATTTAATCATGTATGATATTTTCCCTTCATATCACATGTATATAGCTAGTGCTTCTATTAATTTATACATCCATCTGCCCTTTTATCCACTCACCCAACAACCTGTCTAGCATATTTTTACCAATGGAATAACTGTCTCTAGGGTAAGTTATTAAGAAGTTTCGAGTATTTGACTGGTGTTTGAATGTTAAACTTGTGGTAATCTTTATCATTAACATCAACATAACAATGAGAGAATTTCCGTGCATAATGAAAATAACTTGGCTGTACTGTTAGGACATAGCTAAGAAAAGTTTGTAAGAAAAATTTGTAAAAATGAATAAATAAAGAACCCAGTTGAGTAGATCTGATTATAAACTGTTTGGAAGGGAAACATTAAGCATAACTTCCCTGAATCCAAGTTACCTTTAATTTAGCTTTTTACAAAGTTGTAAAGTTGTTGATTATTGGATAGTCCAATAAATACATCCAATAAAGATATAGTCCAAGGAACATAGAGGCAAGTAATATATCACCACTTAGGAAAACCATTTTGAAATATCTCCTTGCTTGAATGCCTGGCTCTGGCTACCAGACAATATATCAGGCTTTTGCCAGTTATGAAACATATGTAACTTCACCCTGCACCAGTGTTCGACTGCACAGCTCAGCATTTTCAGCTGTTCCAGCCCTTCGTCTCCTTCCAGCAGGTCATTCAGACTGTACCATGGCTAGGGCTTTTTCGTTCCCAGTCTTCATCATGGCCAAAATTTAAAGGCAGACCCAGGATCTGTGCTTAGGACATCTTAACGCACTTTACGCATTGGTTGCCGTGATATTAATATATTAAAACCCAGTTAATTAATAAAATTGATGGAATTGACAATCTCTCAGTAGCTCTGAAAATTCTAAGCTGCTTCTTTAGTGAAGATGTAACATTGATGGTTGATCCAATAATTGTTATTGAACATGCAGCCTGTGTGTTTGAATCAGGAGCAGCTGGGCCTTCTCGAACAAGCAACATTCACCAGTTAGACTGTGAACACAAAATGCAAGCAATTGGGCATATGCCTGGACACATATTTTTGTCGATTTCTTGCAGCTTGTTAAAAGTGAACCAAGATGCATCGACAGTAAATGCAACCATATGGATATAAAAACCAATAAGTGTTTCTGCTTTAAAGCATCATGGGTATGATAATGGTGTGTTAAAAGAAATGACAAATAAGTCTACCGTACACTGGGCGAAAAAGGAAAACAAAACAATTTAAGACAGAATGCTCCTGTCAAGAAGGTTTTTCTCAGTTGGGTATGAGATGGTTGCCTAGGAAACGAATGTTAATTGCTGCTGCTGCTGCTGGAATCTAGTCAACAAGGAAAGCACTGTGTAGTTGAAGTGCTCTGCTAAACAAACAGCCTCCATAAATTCATCAAGAAGAGGGAAAAAAGGAAAATTCCTTGCTTCTTCTTGCTTAATTTGGAGAGTAAATGCCTCTTCTGAAAGTATTTTCTTGAATTAGCTGGTGAGGAAAGCATTTAAAGAGCAGATTGTTGGAGGATTCTGTTTGTTTGTTTCCCTGGAATCTTTGCATTAATTAAGGAGGCAGGCAGAGCAGTATTCAGACTTCTGCAGACACCCAGCATCACAACACTACATGCCTTTGCTGAGCAGCCCTTTCTCTTCCCCTTTCTTCTAAAGATATGCTGATTGAAACAAAGCTCCCACCTTATTTAAGGGGGCAAATATATTGTAAGTAAAGTCAACTTCTAAAGACAGACATTTAAGAAAAGAAATCACAGCTGTATGAAGTTCAGGGATTTTGTTTGTTTTTGTTTGTTTGTTTTTTAAGGGAGTTTACTTTGCGTCTGCTATGGATACTGTAAGAATGCTTAGCCATTACTGGAAGATAAGATATGAAGATGAGGCATGAGCACAACTGTTTTTGAATTGTTTACACAAAAGGTAATCTTCCTGAAGGACACATTTTGTTTTTCCACTTCTAATTTCCCCTCAGTGGCCAGAGATTTTTGATTAGTTCCTCTGTGGACACTCGTAAACCTCCTGTTTGATATTCATGTCCAAGTAAGACCTTTGATTATAGGGAGAGTTCTCCTCTTTTAAAAAATAGAATTATGTGTATGAAAAAATTACATGTAGGTGTGTATTTCTACATGTGGGTATGTGCAAATCATAGCAGGTGTCCATGGAGGCCAGAGGCATTGGATCCCCTGTAGCAGGAATTAGTTGTAAGTCATCTGATTATGTGCTGGGAGCTGAATGCAGGTCCTCTGTGAGAACAGCATACATTGCACTCTTAACTGCTGAACCATTGCTCATGCCCCAGACTCTCTCAACCTTAACCTGTGTGTTCAAACCCATAATCTTCCCTAGGTTCCACCTTCATAGATTCAAACAATGTCCTCATAGATTTGACTGGCCTGGCCTGGCTTTCAAAACTGGTTATGGAGAAAGGTAGCAAATAAGATAAATACCAGTGACAGAATACTACAGCCAAAAGATGCTAAAGTATTGAGTCAAAGTAATTAGACAAGCCTAGATAGAAACAGCACATACTGGGAAATTTTATTTCTAAATTTAGTGGCCCAGATGAAAATAGAATAAA
Organism: Uromys caudimaculatus; assembly: GCA_028551405.1. Classification (NCBI taxonomy): domain Eukaryota; kingdom Metazoa; phylum Chordata; class Mammalia; order Rodentia; family Muridae; genus Uromys; species Uromys caudimaculatus. The sequence continues at coordinate 57,936,182 of CM052709.1, read as the reverse complement.
AAGTATTTGAGCAAAAGACTCATAATTAGGTGAATATGATCTCAATCTAGTTTTATACTTACATGTTCTGGCTTACAGTTTGGGGGGCTGATTTCTAGTATTACCATAATTATACATACTTATGTTGTACTTGTAGCACATATATTAGACATTTGATAATTAAGCCAAATATAATATTTCACTAATCTAAATTAATAAGAAAAACATACATTTAATAAAGAATTTACCTTCTGAAAATTTCAAGGAGCTTTAATCCCAACAAATTAGATATAATCATTTTGTCACCGAGGGATTGATAATTCTAAATAAGAGATTTAAATGTTCTATGCTAAATCTGATTAAAACTTGTACTACTCTGCAGACTTTGGAAAACTTGTAGTATCTTCTTTGCTAGGGATTAAAATATTCCACACTGTAAACATCATTAATAACATTAATGTTAAGATAGATTATCAGTCAAATGGTGAGACCTTGAAAAATCTACCCTTTAGAAGAATAACTGTGGAATAAACAAAACATACATGTGTGTACATGTGCACTCCCATCTGCATGTGTCAAGACAATTCATACAAGAGTTTAAGGCTTTGTTTTTGTTTGGATGTCATGAGAGGCCGGAGTATCAGAAGTGAAGGTAAGTACTGTATGCTAACAGTAATGTCATCCCAAGGGAGATGAGATGATAATAAAATGGAAAATAATCTAGATAGTGGTGGCACACGCCTTTAATCCCAGCACTTGGGAGGCAGAGGCAGGTGGATTTCTGAGTTCGAGGCCAGCCTTGTCTACAGAGTGAGTTCCAGGACAGCCAGGGCTACACAGAGAAACCCTGCCTCATAAAACCAAAAAAAAAAGAGAGAGATTTTAAAATATAAATTCCCTTTATGTCAGAGACAGTCTTACCAGTTACCTAAGCACAGCTATCTTCTATTGTATTCTATTCTATAACCTGTGCAATAATAAGATGGTTGAAACCATTAAGTTAATGAACACTTGCTTCCTCTCCATCACTTATCCTCAGCATAACTTGACTTGAGTCTTGGGAGTTCTTATATAATTTAAGAATCCCTTTATAGATAAATAACTTTGCTCACATAAATCATAGAGTACACTCAACAGTGCATGGGGAAGGCAATCTGACTTCTGTATAAGTAGTTTGATTGGCTGTTCAGTCCTAACCTGTGTCTGATCCTCCCCAGTGACGTCAGCTTTCCCTCATGAGAGCTACAGTCTTACAACAGTGATTGTCCATATTCTAACCACAGATTTTATTTAGACACAGTAACTGCGTAAAATATTGTTCACTCATATTTTCTTTGTAGCAGCACTTGAATGGACTTGATTATAAGATATTATAGTAATTCTTTATATTTTTTCAAATTATAATGGCATATATACATAGAACCATTGTTCAAAATCTTTAAAAGTACAATGAAATCAATGACACTATGAGAACTGAAATACCTATCGTAAAAAAAATGATAAAATATGAGAGGAGAAGTATACATGCAAGCAACCCTTCCATTATTAATAATGTCGTTAAAAGTTCAGCCACAGCACAATGTAAAGTGGACCTCTCCCCTGGAAACCTCCGAACAAGCACAACTGAAGATCGTTAAATTCATTCTGCTAAGACCAATTGTTAGCAAACTGGAACGACTCTCCAAGATCACCGTTTTAAGTAGGAAAAAAATATAAATCTAATATTGCCACTGGAGCTTGATATAAGTATGAAAATAAAGTCTTTGATAGATTTCTAAAAACTTCTACATGTCAAAAATATTCTAAAGTAATGACTAATTTTTGTTCTGGACTGATGAAAGTATCCTTTTAACTGTAAGACATAAATGGTTCATTATGCAAGATATGTTAGATATAAACAGTAGTAATCCAAAAATATTTGTATAAACTTAGAAATGACACATAAAATATATCCAGGGGAACTATAAAAATAAAATTTTGCAGTGATGATGTTGTTTCAATGTTGCCTACTTTTCTCAATCTCTATTAATATTTATTTCAATCTCTGTTACTATACTCATCCTTAGAATAGGAGCCTGGCAGAAAGAGACCGGTGTCTGTACTTTGATGGACTGGTAGGGTGAAATGTGAGAGGTAGGACGTCATCAGGGTCAGCAGGCTTGGTAGGTAGGTGAATGGGCTTGGCAAGGGGGACGAGGGGGAAGACCTGTGCCCACTGATGATGAAACTAAGGAGACAGAGGTGAGAACGTTGATAGAAGACATGTTATTTACTTCTAAACTGTGCTTAGGGTAGTTGGATAAGAAGATGATTCTGTAGCTCATTGCTATACTCTATAATCACAGACAGATCTTGATTTAGTATGGGCACCAGAATCCTATGGAAGAGATTTATGGGGCTTCCTGAGGATATGGAAACTCAGATTTCCTACGAAACCCTAGAACTTTTATAGGAAACGATGTCAATGATAATCAGTTCCTGTTTTGAAGAGTTTACCTAAGACTGCCTGGTTTCTCTGACTTGTTTCCATTTCATTCACATTGATGAACCACTGGTCCCCAACATCTGTGGGGACCTCCCGTGCCCTCCCATCCCTCAAGAGGGTTTTGGGAATGTGGAAGAAAAGGTAAAGGAAAAAAAACTCCAAAGAAACTCCATTTCTGCTTCTCCCCCACTTCTGTTTGGTTATATAATTGGGAACTGTAACATGAAGCAAAGGGGTAAAATTACTTGTCTCAACAAAGCTCATAGAAAGAGAAGCTTGTAATACTGAACTATACTAATTAGTGTCTTATCTGAAAATCTGTAGACCATAATGGAAGGGATATCTCAATATTGTAATTAGGACTAACTCAATATTATAATAAAATAGAGTTTGTAAAATACCTTGTCATAACTGGTCAACTTATTTTCCCTCAAATCTGGTGATGAGTGAGATCTTGTGCTTATGTATAGTTTCGGCTTTCTCTCTGTCATACAGGAGAGCTGGAGGCATTGTTACTGAAGTCCCAGAAGGCTCAGAACATGTTCTCTCAGTTAAGAAATGCTCAATATTTTCTCAATATATATAATATACAATGGAAGATATATTTTCTCACTAAAATACTGAATTCAAATTTGTGGACTGATACTGGTTATAAAATGATAATTTATAAGTGACAACCAGAAAGGAAGCCTCTGACACCAACAACAGCCAAGTTCCCAAATGTACTTGGATCAGATGTACAAGTTAAGTGCAGTCCATTGAGAATTTTAAGCACTGAATATTTTCTTACAACAAGCTGGCAGGTGGTTGCATGGAGCCAGGGGATGATTGCTATCTCAACTAAATGAACTTTGCTGCTTAAAATATAATTCTCATAGTGGCTACATTTTGGGTAGCAAATTTAACTATTTGTTTCTTATTGAAACCAGGGCTCATAATAATTAGGTAAGAAATGGCCTGAGGACCAACATCTAACATGATTTGTGAACCTGTGTTAACATAGTGCTTTGTTTGTTTATTTATTTATTTTGTGGAAAAGGTCAATTTTTACAGCTCATTTGGTTGTATCTATAATCCTCATAAGAAGCAAAAGAGGGGGAGGGGAGAAAGAAAGGATAAACCAGTTTCCATATATCAACATGTGTGTTGCACTTCATAAAAGCACCAGGAACAGTACACGCAGTCTAGGGGCTTTGATTTTTCACTACTGGGGATTAAACCCAAGGTCATACACATCCAGGCAGTGAACTACACTGAGCTACATTCCAGCCTCTATTCTAGTCTTTTTAATGTTGTAGTTTCAAATCTTTGCTTTTCAAGCTGAAAATAGTCAATAGCCACATTTTAAAGGAAGGTGACAAGTTTGGGCAATCAAATGGGACATGTTCCAAGGGAAAAACATATTCAATCAACTATTTGACCTTCTGTGGTGCTTATAAATGAAATAGTATATACAGCTTACTTTATTATCTATAAAGAAAATGCTGTATCTCAGGATGCCCTTCTCCCCTTAAATAACAAGGCAAAATAAGAACGTCTAATTGAAGACATTCTTTTCCTTAGGCCAGTGTATGTCTCACAGTAGAGTGCTTGCTGACCATGAACAAGGTCCTAGGCTGTTCCCTATACTCAATGCATAGATTTTCTATTTTAATATAGAAATACTGTTTACTATGCTTACCATTGGAAGTCATTTCATAGACTCAAGAGATGAAGCATGGAAAATGGTTTGTTTGCTCAATCGTATTTTGCTCAGGTGATTTTCAAAATCCGGATAATATCTTTCCAAGTGGGTATTGCTATATTCCTTTAACAGTACAATTAAAGCCATGACAGAGAACATATGGTATGCTTCAAAACCCTGGTTGTCCATTTATCAGGATTGAGATTTGCTGGGTTCCTGGCCTAGAACAGCAAGTCAGTCCTTACCTTACAACCAAAGGATTGGATCAAACCAAACCAAACCAAACTGAAAACCAAAACCAAAAAGCAAACCAAACCAAACCAAACTGAAAACCAAAACCCAAACCAAAAACCAAATCAAACCAAATCAAAAAAACAAAAAGCCAAAAAAAAAAAAAAAAAAAAACAACCCAAAAAACCCCCCAACAAACCAAAAAAACCAAAACCAAAAACCAAACCAACACAAAAAAAACCCCATAAACAGATCTGTGCTCCAATATCAAACTATTCTGAGGAAAATTTTCTCAATCCAGGCCAACGTTACATTGAGTTTAATTTTGCAAGGATGAAACAGAGAAGTAAGTGGTCAGCACCTGCAGGATTCTCATCTGTTAGATGTTTATGTTTTTCAGAGGTTATTGATCTTAACCTTAAACATTATTTCGAGTTCACGAGTTATCTGACCAGATGTGGTACATGCTTCTGTCATTCCCAGCCCTGTAATCCTTATCAGAGAACTTCAAGTCACAGTTTCTTCACTGGAGGACTACAGAGATCCCTTTCAATCACTTCTACTGCAGCTAACAGCTCTCTCATCTTTACAACGAATCGCTTCCTCGCAGTTTCTCAGTTTATCCTTACATTCCCAGTACATCAGCCCAATTCAATCTTACAAATGGCTCACTACAGTGCAGTGCTCTTTTTGGAGCACTAATTTGCCTACCTGATTTCTCCCCTTAACTTCATATATGGAATCTCAACCTCTTTCCGCATTAATTAAAATATTTAATAGTATCTATACCAGGAAATAAATAGAGTAATATATGTCAAAGGAAGAGAGAAAAACAAAGCACAAGTTCAAGGCATTTACAGCCTTGGAATAAAAACTGGTTAATAAGTAACCTCAGTAAATGGAAGCTCTTAGCAACATATAAGCATAGTCCCTGCAGGTGGTTAGGTAAGGATGCTCTTAGCAACATATAGGCATAGTCCCTGCAGGTGGTCAGGAAAGCTCTACCAGAGAATGAGGTCACAGCTGCTCTCTACCCTTGCTGGTAGACTTCCAAGACCCTTCTCAAAGGTTTCCCCACTGTGTCTTATAATACTGTTGTAGTATAAAACCCTCCCAGTTTGGCTGGATACACTGTAACAGTGATACCAAAAGAAGGGTGCTAGTCCAGTCAGAATATTCAGGCTGGAGGAACCCAGAAGGGAAGGAAATCCTCATTTGCCAATACAGTCCTGATCTGTACGTCCAATTTAGACTCAAATGTTCAGGCAGCTCTACTATAAATGCATTTGTCCTGGAATTTTTATTCTTCCTCCTTATCTAAGGACAATGCTTTGTGAAATTTTGAGTACTCTAGCAAAAAATTTTAAAAACAGACACTTTACTTTCATATTTGTATTACAGCAAACACCTAGCATCTATATAGCTGTTAAAAGTTGAAGGAGAACCCAAGGCAAATGCCTCTCTCTCTCTCTCTCTCTCTCTCTGTCCCTCTCTCTCTCTCTCTCTCTCTCTGTCCCCCTCTCTCAGCTCAGCTAGGTAAGAACTGTATTTTTTATGAGTGTAGCTGAATAGTGTGACTCACTTGCTGAGAGCTGCTGCGTGGTGAGCTGGTAGCATGTGGTTCAGTCTTGTCCCCCAGGATTCACAATGCCTGGTCAGATACGACTGAAAGCACCAGGGTTTGTAAGGCAGCAGCGGTTGTTCTAGTCATCTGTTCCTGATATGAATTTCCATATTCCCCCAAGAGCAGGTGCAAATGCTCTGTGTAACATGCTAAGGTCAATGAAGCATGAAGGTACAGGGAGGAAGGGAGAAAACTCTCCACACCAAAGCAGAAAATCAGTGTATCTAAGTAGCTTGTGGAATAAAGAGGGAGCCTTAACTGCCAAGAATTTCCCAGCTACTCAGGAACTGCAACAAAAGCTAACACAAAGCCCAAGTACTTGCCATTCAGTGCCAAATACTCTTCTGAAATAAACTAGCAGTATTGTCACATAGTCTATATATTTATAGATGCATGGATATATATACATATATTGAAATGATATATTATTGCTTAATATATTCTCAAGATACCTGAAAAATTATTGTTAAAAATTACAGCCACACTTTTCTCCCTCCCTCCCTCTCCCTCTCCCTCTCCCTCTCCCTCTCCCTCTCCCTCTCCCTCTCCCTCTCCTTCTCCCTCTCTCTCTTCTTCCTCTCGCTGTCTCTTCCTCTCCCCTTCTCTCATTTTGTTTTGTGATAAAAGAATACATAGAGATAGAGTGAACATCAAAAGGTCCTCGATAATATTAATCAAATTAAAGGTTTGCCAAAGACTAGAACTAAATCTCAAAACAGACACTTTCATTGCTGATTATTTTCTCATATTCATTTTAAATAAAAAGATTTTATAAACTGGTGAGAATTTTTCTCTAAATAGAGATTATTTTTTAACCCTCAGAAATTGGAAAGCAATGAAAGAAATTACAACAAGAAAATATAACAGTAAATCAGATGAGAAAAAATGTCAAGATATTAGAAAATATAAAATAGGGGAAAGTTTGAAAATTATACAATATAATTAAATTATATCTACATTTAATTACATATACACACACATCAAATTGGCACAAATTGCTTTTAGCACAATAGTCTTGGTAATAACTCAAATCCAGAAGAATGGTTTTTTAAGTGTCAATCAGCCAAAGAGACTGATAAAATACTTTTTAAAAATATCAATCCTGATGTGGTTCTGTTATTTAATAGAAATCAAGACAAATGAGATGGTCCCATTAGATTCAAGAACACAACAAGAGTAACTGTGTGCAAATAAATCAACATTTTAAAGTATCAAATTATATCCTATGAGACAGAACTTTGCTCATCTCAACTCAAAAGTTTGTAGGTATTTAAAATTCCAAAACAATCCTACAATATGTTGAGTCATTGGGTTTAATCGGAACAGTCTAGAGAAACCAATTTTTCCAATATTTTGATTTGGAATTACTGGCTTAAAACAATGCCACCTTGCTGTGACTTTGACTGAGAAGCAAAAATGATCTGATCAACAAACCATCACATGACTATATTTAAATGAAAAACTTTACTTGGTGCTCATCGCTTCTTCCATTGTGTAAAGCATAGACAGCTCTAGCTGGCGTTACCTGGTATATACAAGCCCATTCCTTCCCAGGAGTAGGAGACATCATTCTGTATATGACACTGTCCATGGAAGCTGACCCTGGTAGGCTCAGACCCAGCAGGCATCAATACAACAAACTGCACAGTATGACAGAAGCGCACACCCACACCCTCTTCATCTGGTAGAGACCATGCAGGACAAAGCAATCACAACAGATACAAACCTCCTAGAACTGCCTCAATTAAAAAAGAGCCACCTCCCTCTCATCCTTTCTAGCCCAAATGCCTAACCTTCACGAGGAAAGGATCGAAAAGATTCCCATTTTCTGGTCTCATCCACCGGAGCTGCCAGGCTGGACGCTTTGCAGCAAGCCTGTGTGTTTTCCTGCAGATCCACCCTTGAATGCTAAGTAACTGCTCTGCACACGCCTCTCTCTGCGGAGCTCAGGGAAATGGCAGCCAGAGCAATGAGTGGTTGGCATGGCAACAAGAAGAAGAAAATCTGCAACCTCTTGTATTGTTAGGCTTGCTTGTTTATTTGCCTCAGGGGCCTATGCGGATAGCTTTAGTCATTTTGCTGGAGAAATGGCGCTGAGCTATTTTGCTCTGCGTACATTAATGTAGTATATACAGTAGGTTGTATTTTAAAGGGGATCTCAATTTAGAATTGAAGGTAGGATTAAGAGGGTAGCACAAAGCAGGTTTCAGTTCTCTAAAGTTGAAAAGGGAGAACAGAAAGAAGGTTAGAGCTCTTTGCTGTTTGCGTATGAGTGATGCCAACGTCTGCCCTCATTATGTGTTTTCCAGCTTCAATATGTACTCTCTGAAACAATAATTTTATGGGTCTGGGTCTGTCTGTTATGGGGCTGCTTGAGTTATGGGGATGTTAAAATGTAGAGTAGGCTATATCACCTCCTGGGTAGGAGGAAGACCTGGAAAATACAGCTGAAAATAGAGACATGCGGGGGGGGGGGGGTTGTGGAGAATGGTTGGGAATCAGGTGAAGAAATGACCTTCCACTTTTATATTTACCCCAGGTGACATGCAAAAAAAAAGAGCCACTTCTTCTGAGGACTTGTTTTCTCCTCTTAGTGTTCAAATCCCATGCCGGAGGACAACTGAAGTCACTCCAGTCTGCTCTTAAAAACTCGCATACTTTGACATCTATAAATATCTTTTTCTTCTCGGCCTCTCTTCAATCTCCACTTCGGAGGAAACTGAGAATCACGCAAGGATTTTATGCCATGCTCCAGCAGTGTGAATATAAGTTCTGCAGCAGAAGTGTGCACTTTGCCTGCTACGGACAGCGGCTGTAGATGGGCAATGGAGGAGTTAGCTCTCTTCTATGAAGTGAGAAGCCTGGACCCTGTGGCACGTGGTCTCAGGTGATGACTACACCCGGGGAGGGATGGAAAGCTTGGCTTCTAGATGGACAAAGGCTGATATTTATGGGATTAATTCTTTCAGGCAACAAACAAACAAACAGACAACAAAACAAAACAAAATAATAAAACCTCTAATGTAAAGGAATCTCAAAAGCCTTGCCAGTCAGCAGCCTGCTTAGAAAGTAAATAAATGATAAAGTATACTCAAAAATTATGTCTCTTCTTGGAGAAAAGACAATTCAGAATGAAACCAAGTTGCGAGGGGTTCCAGTTGTCCCTCTGTGTCCTTGTGTTAGAAGGTGGGGGGAGGAGGAGGTGGGGGAATGGCTTCAAGATCCCTATAACATCAAAATCTGTTGTTTGAGTCCTTATGTAAAATCTCACACTTGCATAAGGCCTCTGCAATACACACATATGTTTTAAATCATCTCTAGATTGCTTACATTATGGATGTGGTGTATAAATTCTATGTTAATAATTGATATACTGCATTCAGTAAGAGACAGTGACTAGCAGGAAAGCACTATTATTCTGTCCAAGCACAATTTCTTTCAAATTTGTTTAATTCACAGTTGTCTTTAGCAGTGGAAGAGCAGATAAGGAGAACAGAGACTTTTCTATCTCTAGAGAGATAATGGTGTTCAAAAAATGTGAGGAACATGGAATTAATACATACTTTGCAGATCTGGCTTTTACAGTAGTAAATATTATATTAAGATCACTTCATAATTGTACTCAGCAAGGGTGAAATTCAATGCCATAGACAACAAAGGACGTCAGATGAAGTGACAACCAGTGACTTTGCCAAGTCATGAGCACACCGAGTATGGAAACTGTGTCTCCACATCCTTAAAATGCCACTTGAAAGGTAACTTTAAACACTTACACTTCTTATAATGATGTTCTGATCAAAGTGTTTTACAGTTTTAGATACATAGACTTATTAATTTTATAGATACAAATCAAACCTTCTGCCCTTTTCCAAGTAACCTCATGCTTTTTAAATATGAATTCTAATAACTTTGATCCTAGCCCCTGGAAAAGAAACTTGTAGAAAGGTGTCTAATTGTCACTCTGATTTGGAATTCTGTGGGGGCCAAAATGTATTTCTATTGCTTTCTTTAATAAAGTGTAAAAGAAAAGAACAGATTATTCCAAGCTATTATTCTTCTCAGTTATGCTTTGGAAAACAATTTTACAAAGAAAAAAAAAAAAGCCTAACCGTTGGTTAAGTGGCTTGCTTCTGAATAGCTTCACATGTATTTGCATGCTTCTGTGGCACAGCTTTAAAAATGGCACTTTAGTACAAAGAAACAAACCCTACCCATCTTTCTATGGGTTTGTCTTTACGTCGTATGGCAGGAGACAACAGCTAACAAATATAAAGAGTAAGATTAAAATATTATTGCCTTCCTATCCTGCTCTCCAATCCTGGTCTCAGTGCACAAGAATAAAATTAAGTTGACTGTGGATGTACACCTTTCAAAAGTCTCAAAGCTCATAAATGAAAATGAATGTTCAAAGGGGAGAGAGAGAGAGAGAGAGAGAGAGAGAGAGAGAGAGAGAGAGAAAGAAGAAGAAGAAGAAGAAGAAGAAGAAGGAGGAGGAGGAGGAGGAGGAGGAGGAGGAGGAGGAGGAGGAGGAGGAGGAGGAGCACCAGGCTGAAGGAGGCCCAGTCTTGGGAAGTTATGACAGTTCCATCCTTGATCATGTAAGCCTGTTTATAGAGATGATCACAAACAAGCCAGGAAAAATACTTCTGGGAATGAAGTGACAACCATAGCCAAGAAGAAAGTAGAAGAAAGATTTTGAGTCAACTAGGAGTTTTGTGGCCACCTTCTCCCCGCTGAGGAGCGCTCTATGTAAACAGTTTTGTTTTTGAGGATTATTCTTTATGTAAGAAATGTGATATACTGCTGCAGGGTATGCAAACAAACAAACAAACAAACAACAATGAGCTCCTTGGACCTTCTTGAAATGGTCACCGTCAAATATAATGTTAGTTACCATCAGGTCACCACCTTCAAAGCATAGCACTTAAAAAATGCCATATTTGAGATTTAAGAGGATCTGCTTATACAGGTGAATGATCTGCAACACACATTATCTATAAATCATCAATGATAACAGTCATCATTTTACTAAACTGCTTTGAGAGAAGCTAATTGCATATTAACTCATTATTGGATCATTTTTGCAAGTATAAGGAAAATAGTTTTACATTTTTTTCTAGAGCTTTCCACACTTGCACATCTTAGGGATTCAATAATTGGCCTGTTATTTTTAGATGGAAGTTAGTTTAAAAATCACACATAGTTTGGATTGAAAACATCACTATAGCAACCCACAGATGAGGATGTACCACCTCTGTCACTATGAGCATACATATGAATGCTTAGAAATCATCTTTTCCAAGGTAACATAAGAAAGACTAATTTAACATATGTTGAGATGCTTCCACGAAAAACACTGGATGTTCCTGACACTATCGCTCGAAAAAAATACCTGTGAGTTGGATTTAATTTATATTATTTTCTCAAGGAAACTGGCAAGGACACATTGACCTGACAAGTAGATCTTTCTGATGCTGTTAGATACTTCTTTAAGACCACCAAACAAATAGAATATTAAATGAAACAAGTTATCCATGGCTTTAACAAGCATGCTATATGAAACAAGTTATCCATGGCTTTAACAAGCATGCTATATACAGAGATTACAGTGCATTGTATTGCTCCCTGGTAGTCAATAAGGGTCATGTGTTGAGCATCCAAGAGACAGAACTAACCAGGCTTGGTGGCTCATATCTGTCATTCCCAGCATCTGGGAAGCTAAAGCAAGAGGATAGTTTTCAAATTAATTTGAAAAAGACTGTCTTTGCATTTGTCTATTCATTCAACCACTGGTCCAATCCATGCTTACTGAACACTGCAGCTGTTACGTTAGCATCTGCAGGATACAAAGACTTCTTGGTCTGTACCATTCTCCCTTTCCTCCTAGCCCTGATGCAGCAGCTTGTCCTCATCCCTTATGCCTCAAACCTATCAAACACCTTTCAGTGCAGAATCCCACCCTCAGCAAGTTACATTGTATTCAGCTAAGGATAAAATGGTCCTTGTTCAAGAGTGTTGCCACCACTGCCACCCACAATGATGTTAACTAACAGATAACTATGTCTTGCAGCACCGCCTTTATACATTTTGTTGTATTTGTATAACCCTCACCGGAACCATGAAAGGCAAGCATATTTTTATTTCTCTTTCAATCATAATTCCTTACAAGATGCATGTCCTCTTGGAGCACTGTACAGTTTCTTAATTTCCTGGGTCAGTCAAGGTACTGCCAGCCTCTTTCCCAATTCTCAGGGAATTCTGCAGGACCCTGGCTTTGCAACAGAGCAACCGCAGAAGATTCCGCATAGTGGAGAAGATACACAATCCTTAAGAGGGATACAGTGTGTGCTAATGTTGAAACACACAGAACTACTACAAGCTGATGGTTTATGCAGTGTTTGACAGAGGCTGAGTTACCCAGTACTTCATTGAATTGCTATGTAGCTGTGAATTGATTTGTCACTCCAGGACACATTTGGGAAGATTTGTCCTAAGTAAAAACAACCCCTTTTCAACTCTGCCTTTCTATACTTCTCATTTCGCACTTGACACCCTTTGATTTGTATCCAAATTAATTTACATAGAGATCATATGCCATGAGAACCTCTGATCTATAGAGTATGGGCACCAGATTTTGTATGGAAGCTAGTGTAACACTTAGTATGTAGAAAAATACAACTAAAATACTACCTACTAAATGTGTTTATTCTATATATTAAAAATTTATATTATATATTTTGTATTTTCTTCTATCATTTGAAATGTCTCTACTACTTCCTCATTATAATCAGACATGCATATATATGCATATTTACACACCCATAAACATATACCCTATACACATAAATATATATATGCGTATATACCTACACATATTTATAACTTGTACCAAGAACCTTATGCATGTTAAGTATGTATAACATTGACTATACTCCCATCCATTACACATAAGGTGTTTTGACCAGAGTTTATAGTGAATAAGCACTACAGTCTAATTGTTGGGGTACAGAAACCAACCTTCACATAAGTAAAGGATGACTTTGAAGGGGGCAGTGCTTTATTTTACTACTTGTAGTATGTCCAGTCTTTTGAAGAAATAAGCCATTGTTTGTAAGTTCAAATACATAAAATTCTGAATTACAGAAAAAAAGGAAATGAATGTTATATTGTAAAATATTGTTGTTCTGTGTTAGTAATGCTCTATACTTATGGGTTCATTTAGGATAGTATCAATGTTAATACTTCTAAAAAAAGCACTTGATAGTTAGTGATATTGCTGCTGGACAGATGGCTCAGTAGTTTAGAGCACTGGTTACTCTTCCAAAAACCCAGGTTTTGTACCCAGGTCCCACATGCTGGCTCACAACCATCTGTAACTCTAGTCTCAGGGAATTCAATGTTCTTTTCTGCCTACTACAGGTCTTCCCTGCATGTGATATACAAACATATATGCAGGCAGAATATCCATAAATATAAAATAAATAGAATTAGTTCTATTACATTTTTTGTTTAGCCTCTGTTTATTGTTCTTTGGAAAGCTAAGACTTGTGAAAGTGTCCCCATATTTGAACATACATGTTCAACTCCCCTATTCTCTCTTTCCTTCTCCCGTTTCCTTGGAAGGCTGAAGGTCACAGTTCTCTCTACCCTAAAAAGAAATATGCTTCTAATCAATCTGTTGAACTTAGTCAAGCCCAGTGTCACTTATAAGAAGAAAATGTTGAGACTTTTCCCCCTAGTAGATTAAAATATTGAAAACGTTGTGATTCTTTTCCCCCTAGTAGGTTAAAATACTGACAGTTTATAGCAAAATATACATACACTGAGTGTTTTGCCTATAAAGATTAGGGTGGTAAAATTTGAAGCCAGGGGTCAGGGGAGATCAAGACTGCAACCAAATTTGGGGGAAATCAAGCTAACGGCCACAGTGTTTGGTGCTTGCCTTACTAGGGCGCCTATTTCTCCTGACTGGACTCCAGTCCTTGCAGAGTGAAAGGACCAGTTGCTGTAGATTAATTCACTGTCAGAGTAACCCCACTACAAAGCACAAAGATGTTCTTGTGGCCCTCAGTTACCTGCTGTTTCTCTGTCAGCTGAGGTCAGTTCTCCGTTGATCCCATTCTCTTTGGTATCTGAATAGGTGCCCTGTGACCCGTGCTCCCCAAAGGCGCCTTCCTCCTCCTCTCTGTATGGAAATCCATTGGCGCTGCGGCTCAGCCCTTCCCCTGCCCCACCCTGGTCCTTCATCTCTGGAGAATGAGGGTGTGCAGCTGCCTCGGTGAGTGAGGCTGATGTCCAGTGTGGTGCCTTTCCTTCATCTTTCCGCTCGTCAGCCATCCTTCAGATTTCTGTATTGTCTCCTGCAGATAGAATGTATGCATGTTAGTTATCACTTTATCTGAAAGCATTAGTAGCAAGGTAGGGACAATATGAGGCCCAATCAGTGGCTTGCTGTATTGATAACTGTTCTGTAAAAAACAAAAACAAAAAACTAACAGATGTTGTCGACATAATAGTTTTCATATTTACATTGTTTTTGTTTATTTTGAGATCATTTCTGGAATGTTCGATAAAATTACATATTCTCTTTAAAAAAAAACAATCATATTTCAGGACAAGTCTTAACAAATGTCTTTGACATACAGTCTGAATATTCAGTGGTAGCTAATGAATGATTTGCTGTGGGAATTGGCAGTGTGAGAAAACTGAGTGAGAAGAGGGTAGGAAGAGCAACAGCTGGAGGAAATACCATATTCTCAGACTTCACTCAACTATCCTTTAAAAGCTGGGCAGTGGTAGCACACGCCTTTAATCCCAGCACTTGGGAGGCAGAGGTAGGTGGATTTCTGAGTTCGAGGCCAGCCTGATCTACAGAGGGAGTTCCAGGACAGGCAGGGCCACACAGAGAAACCCTGTCTCGAAAAACCAAAAAAATAAAACAAAACAAAACAAAACAAAAACCCAAAAAACCAAAAAAACCAACCTCAAGAGAGCCTAGAGGAGAAATGGTAAGCATTTTCATTTCAACAGCATCCAAGTCAAGCCAATTAGATGCTATTTGCTTAGTATTTTGAGGCAACGGATGATACTTATTGACTAAATTCTCCAACATTTTTAACCCTACCATATTTTAAGGGGGTCTGATATCCTTCTATAAACACAAGTTTTGCAGGGAAAAAAATTTAAAAATATGGTGTTAGAACTGTACCTGGCTTAATGACATCATCTTACTACTAAACTAAGAGCTGAAGACGCTATATCATTGACGTGAGTGAGGAGGCTGTGAATCACAGCAAGAGACGGTTCGCTGTGGAGGAGGCATTTTCTTAACCTTACGTGAATGGCAGATACTGTGTGACCTTCTCTTACATACAGATGCTACTAAATTTAGAGAGGAAACTGACAGATGATTCATTCCTCAGTTTGGAAAACTGTTACCAGTGATGAAGTCTTATTGATGGCTTATTGTCCCCACAGAATGGATGAGAACATACGTAATGACTGTCTCTAATGGAAACCAAAAACACTTGCAAAGACTTCCAAGCAAACAAAAGCAAGATTAGGGAGCATCTATTTCATTACACCAGGTGGTTAGAGATCCCACATATAAGCTAAATATTATGGAAGCAAGTTCTCCTACCAGATTTGTAAGAAGCGCTTGTTTGCCTCTGAATTTATATTTATTTATTATTTTTACGTATGCACATGCATGTGTCAGGTTGTATATGTGGATGTCAGAAGACAACTTTATGGAGTTTGTCCTCTCCTTCCACCTTTTGAGGGTTCTGAGGACTAAACTCACATTGTCAAGCTGGAACCATTAGATAACAAGCACTTTCACTTGCTGAGGTATCTCACAGGTCCTGCTTCTGAATTTCAATGCCTTTCTTTGCTTCCTATACTTTTTTCCTCCTCTCAAAAAGAATGAGACAAGCCCATTCATCTTAGTTAATTACAAAATCAAAGTGCCTCCAAATTTGTTTCCAAAAGCACTTGTTCATCTTCCACAAAATCATACTTAAACAACATAGAAAGAACTTAGCTTTAAAAACATTGAGGGACCCATGAGCATCTCTACATCACCTACCATTACAAAGAACTTCCCGTACCAGAGGCTTTCTCCGACAATTCCTAGTTTGACTGGTTACAAAATCAAAGCAAATAATGGAAAGGAAACATTAGAAGTTACGTTGGTTGTGGTTATAATTATGCCAGCACTGACTGTACCACCAGTCATTACATGGAACCATTGAAGCTAGGTTTTCTACAGTTCCTGGTGCAATGACAGGAGCTCGAATACTTGGTCAAGTACCTGAGTGAGAGTTACTTGTAAATCTGTCCTGGGTTTTTACAAAGGACTGCAGCCAGGAGCTGTTCCCTAATATCATGTGCGTTAGCATATCGAAGAGGGTCTGGGAAATAATATGTTTGTTGTGTCTGTTTAACTCTGGGAGTTAAAATTTTATTTATCTTTTAAAAATTATTTATCTTTTAAAAAACTTAGAAATGAAGTTTAATTTAGAGATGAAAAGACACCGAACTGTGAATATCCGTGTTTCTCAAGCTTCCTAACGCTCTGACCGTTTAATACAATTCCTCATGTTGTGCTGACCACCAATCATAAAATAATTTTGTTGCTACTTCATGACTGTAACTGTGCTACTGTTAAAAATTGTAATGCAAATATCTGATATGTCGATTATCTTGTATATGACCCCAAAGGGGTCGTGACTCATAGGTTCACACCCACTGGTGTATATGCATTTGTCTTTGCATGAGTGTAGTTGCCATACAGCCTAGAAAACAGCATCAGATCTTTTGGAAGTAGAATTACAGGTAGTTGTGAGTTACACAGTATAGGTGCTGAGATCCAAACTTGGGATGTTTGTAAAAGCAGTACACACTTTTGCACCTATAAAACAAACAAACAAACAAACAAACAAACAAAACCCACTCATTGGTAGCTCCAGTACCTCTGGGAGTCTGGAACAAATTTCTCAGTGGACAAAACCCCTAATCTTTAACTAATAAACCAATAACTAAACCGACGGTATGCTTGTTAGTGATCATCTACCTCAAAGATTGATGTCATTTGTTTTTAAGGAGGTTAAGCATTTACAAAATAAATTCCTGAGTGTTTAATGATTTAAATCTTTGGATTAAAAAAAATGAATGAAAGGAGGCAGGGCTACCTAAGTACACCAATTTCTCTTAATCCTACAGTCACAAGTAAATCAAAGACCTTGCCTACAAAGAATTACCTGACTACAAGACAAATTGCAGGTTCCTCTGAAGTGTATGTAGCTTAACCATCTACTAAGTGTCAGTCATCACTTGGCTGACACTACCATAGTGGGAAGTTATGAATGGAAATTCATATAGTGTTGCTGCTTTGAGGGGAAAGCTTCTTATGTCAAAGGACACACTATTGGGCAATGCTCACTCATAATCACAACTGATTACTAAAATACCACTCAAAGGGTGGATCATTTTACGTAAATTTCTAATGGAAGTATTGGTGTCACATTTGTATTTTTGTGTCACATTGACAAGGGTGAACTTGTGATGGCTAATCTTGACTGTCAACTTGATGCACTTGGAAAGATGGGACTTAATTGCCTTTGTACAGCTGACCTGTGGGACAGATATGTCTGTGGGACATCTTGCTTGGTAATTGATGTAGGAGTGTCAAGCTCATGGTAAACAGTGCCACCCTTGGGGTAGGTGGACCTGCACTGTGTGAGAAAGGAAGCAGAGCAACGAAGGTGAATCAAGCCAGTAAGCAGCGTTCCTCCATGTTTTCTGCTTCCATCTGCTTCAGCCTTTAGTTCCCGCGGTTGCTTTCATCGATGCTGGATTATAACCTATAAGGTGAAATAACGCCTTACCACTACGAGTTGTTTTTGTCCAGTGATTTATCACAGAAGAGAAATCAAACTAGGGTAGCAAGGAAATAACTCAAGGACAAACACAAATACGATAGATAAATTTAAGTTGTGACTTGAAGGCATCTGTATTGATTTTCAGTTACTTAGACATTTTAAAAACCTGACACATTAAATGATGTATGCCCTTGAACAGCAATTTTTCAGCTTATGGTTAGGTTTGCTCATTATCAGTACTTCCACTTAACAGATTTTTACTACATCAGTATTATCTTTTATTTAAACACACAGTTTACTCTTTTAAGGCTTAAGATTGTGATAGTCCACTTCAAAACTTGGCTTGAGCATCAGTCTAGATGTGTAAAAGAATACATGCTTTTGTGTTTGTGAGAAAAAAATTAGAGCTGACCACAGGCAGCCCAAAAGTCTGTCTCCAAAGATGAGAAACTACTGTTTAAATATTGTGTTTTATTACACAATAGAGCCAGGTAGTAAGGATCTCCACAATGAGATAACTTACGTTGAAGTGTAGAAATGATATATTCTGTTTTGCTTATTTCTGATAATGGGTAGTCTACCAGAAAATCTGAACCCTCCCACATTCCCCTGTCAGGAGTTCAATGTTCCCCTCTAGCATTCTCCAGTTCTAAGTTGGTTCTTTATTATGACTAATTGGTAACATTAACAACAATCTTCTCTGAAATCAAATAGGAGCTATATCATAAGGAAATAATTATTGTCACATTACCTTCCAATAGTTTGCTTTAATGTGTAAGTTTTATGAGAAGGTTTCATGTTAGGCTTCTATTCATGTACCCAAAGAGTATTAGAATCAATTAGTCTCTTCTATGTAAAAGCATGTATAAAACTGTAATATTTTAGATTGTTCTGATAGGTTATACATGAGTATCTTCTAGCAGAAAAAAATATGCTTTCTAGAATAAATTTAAGATTTAAAATATATTTTTGTTTATTTTTCTTTTAATTCTTTTAATTCTTTCCACACAAATACTGCAAATAATTAATGATTTATGTTAGTGACAGCAGGTTAGCAGGCTTTTGTTAATTTTCTTTATTCTTTATAAAACTAGATGTCCACAGCAGAACATACAGCACACACCAGCTGGTTTAAACTACAGAGTGTTTTTCTACCTTTCCGTCTATCATCAGAATGCCTGAGTGCTGCATACGAGAAAGATGGTGTGTATGCTTTGATGATTCCTGTATTATCTGCTCTTTAGAAAAAGGAACAGAGATATCTCCAAGTGCATAAAAAAGTAGTTCCTTAGTAGACATGCCCTCTGGGCATGTAGAAATGAGAAAACAGGATCCAGCTGTCAAATTGCCTCCATTCTTTAAGGAGGAGAAACAAGAAAGCAGAACTGACAGAAAGAAATCCTCCAAACAGTTCTGACATCCTTCTGGGTTACCAATGACTTTATTTTTCCAGGAAAATCTAGGACTAGATTCAAACCACAACACATTTTATGGAGAAGGAAGCCATTTCTTATTTTTCTACCTGTCTACTTAAGAATTTGGAGTTTTCTCCTACCCCTTCCTTTTCAAGTATGAAAGACATTAGTCTTTCATTCACAGAAGCAATACACTACAGGAAAACAAAAGCCAACAAATTATCACAGCGTGGGTTTCAAATATTAGTTGAGTGTTGAGTGAGTTAGTCATCAAATGCCTACCACGAGGCACACACAAGGAGAAAGGTTCCATCAGAGATGGATATTTGGCCACCATCAGCTCAAGAGGTAAGAGTGAGTTTGAACTTCATTTTGGAGTCATGGAGGATGGCAGAGGAGATAAAACTCAAGTCCTAACTCCATCTAAATAATGCACATGAAGTAGAATGAATGAATAGACAGAAGAAAGACAAGGTAGAGTGTGCAGAGAGATCAGACGATACCAAAGTATTTTAATCCATCTCAGAAAGGTCTCTTATAATTACGAAAATGAAATGTTCTTAGGTTATCAACCATTCCAAGGCATCCACAAATATTTTCAACACACTTCTAAAATAGATACAGTAAATCAGAGTTTCTTGGCTGGGGCTTACAAATTAGTCTTTTAACTGGTAACTGTGATAAAGGTTGAAGACTAGTGTTTTCAGACAAGCCAGTTACTCCAGGAAAGAGCAGCAAGGGGTAAGAAATACAGACAAGACACATCATTGCAGAGTGACTGAAGTAAAGGGTGAAGGCAAACATATTGGGAGGTCACATGACCATTCTTACAAAGAGAAGTTGTGTCTTTCATGTCCTTTGCCCAGGACTTTTCTGGTGAGTTGGCAGAGTTCAATCACAAGAGAGAAACCTTTTATTCTACTTTACAGGGAACAAGGTGATTTTTTCCTTGTATTTAATTTTACTTGAAAGCGGCAGAAATATCTTGAAGGAATGTTCTTTTTAAAATTGTCTCTTTCCTATGACAAGACAACAATTTCAAGTTATAAAATGGCAGCCAGTCTATGAACATATTCAAATTGCTATTAGAGTGTTTATTTTTGCCTAATTCTTGGCATTCACTAATGGTTTCTTATAAAGGATACCTGCTTAGTTTTCTTTTCAGATCGATGACTTTGGAGACAAATGTGAGGTGGTTCTAGATGTAAATGTGGGGAAGATAACTGTGAACTCATCTAGATGATTCCGATGCACCCTCCCTCTGAAAGTGAAGCCTAACTTTCCTCTTAGGAATTCCATACAATCACAGACGTCATCGCTTGTCTTTGGAAAGATCGCAAAACATTTAACCACCAATTATAGTTATTAGCAGGAATCATTAAATACTGTCAAATATTGGCAGAAGAAAAAGGTTGGACAGTCTAAAGGAAAATTGTGTTATGTGTCAGACAGACAGGTCTTGATTTCTATAGTGTCCTTGGCACAGGTAGTTCTAGGGTGTTTTCTTTGTCCCACCCTATCATCATGAAGCATGAAGTTCAATCAAAACAGAGGGCATATAATTTTGTGCTGCTACTTATCTCGAGAGGAACAAAAGAATCAAACAACCAGTTTCATAACAGAATTAAGCAAATGAATACTGCTTCTCTTTTCCTGGAGGCTCAACCGTGTTTGTACTCTTACCACCCATACCAGAAACACACAACAGATGCTTGGTTTAATCACTCAGAGTATCATAATCACTAAAAGTATCATGTATCTTTGTGTATGCTGAGGGTATTTCTAAGCTTAAGTATTTGGTAATAAATGACTTAAAACTCCAAATTGCTACCCTCTGTATTCCATGTAAAATCAAAGGTAATTTTCATAATGACATGAAAAAAAGCGAAGCTGAAAACCTGTGTTTGTTTCAGGTCATTGCTGCTTTTCTCAGGCTGAGTGTAGAATACCTATAATCTTACCAGGTGACTCCCTCTTCATCACACACCATGCTAATTAGAAATTAGTATAAAGAAAGTTAGTGGGCACAGAAGATATTATCTCTGATGATGATCGACAGAGAATACAAAACCTCCCAGTGTGAAGTCATGGTTAAAGCTGGATGATACAAGAGAGTCATAATCCCAAGCAGGCTGGAAATGTTCACCAAATGCTGCCTCAACACGCAATGCAACCCATCACTCCAAACTGAAAAAGGACTATTCTACTGTGACGTTGGTATGAAACATGTCTTTCACAACTGTGTAATACATCTAGACCCTTTTATATATCATACACACAGGAGATCCAGTACCTATTGGAAAGAAATACTTATTAAATTATATACTCTAGGAATCTAACTCTACTAATGGTATTTAATTAAGGATTTGTACTTAGATGCTAGAGAAGCAGTGTGCTAAGGAATAAATCTCCAACTGAAAGCTAAGGTTCTACTTAGTTTTCTTATGGTTCTATAACTTTCTAAGTATGTCAGTTTACACATTGCATCAAACCTAAAGGTTAGTTGCATATCTGTGTGATGAACTACTGAAGCAATGAACAGATAAAATTTAATCCCTATGTCATCACTGATAATGTTGAAGTTCAATCATCATAACTTTGCTAATGTTTTTAAATGAACATAAGTCTAACAATCAGGAACCAAAGCTTAAGAAGTAAATTGTAAATTGGATTTTAAAAATGGATGATTTTGTTTTAAAGATACCAGCCTCAACTGCGATCCAAGGACTTTCAGATCATGTTGAGTACCATCTAAGAAAATACTGTGAAATCAAATCTCCTCTGGGTACACATATGATGAAAATTATGTAGAATTATAGATACTTCAAAGGAGATTTATAAGCTATAAGTGTTACATCATTATGTGATGAGGGGCCTTTGGCTCTAGAACTCTGAGCTCCACATGAGGGGAAGGCACTGGCTGTCTCCTAATGTTGCTATCAAATGCAAACACGTTAAGATGAAAATCCTATTCCATGTCTAGTAGATGTGACCAAATGCAGACCATCATAAGTCACAGCATATTCTGTGTGCATGTTTTGAAATTCATATAGTCTTTGAAAGTGCATGGGATTAAGCAAATGCTGAATGCCACTCTGTCATAAACATTACAAAATCATTTACTGTTCAGTATGATGGAAGGGTAGACTGCATGATGCTAAGATGTCTAAGATCACAACTCTAATTCAACAAACAATTAGTTTACTCTTTAAAATGGAAAGGAAAGGGCTTAGGTATCTGGGGATTGGAAAGATAATGTTATAGGAGATTGCAAAAAACCAACTAAAATATGCAGCTTGGTATGTACTGACAGGGAGGGGGCGTAGGGGATTGGGGTGCATTGACAATTTTTTTGATAGTACCTCTTGTGAGAGGCAGCATATGAATGTAGAGCATGAATAGGATTTAGCAGAGGAAAACTCAGGAAACTTAAAGGGAGAACTATGATGCCCAAGCCCCACCCCCAACTTTCCTTTGTTTTTTAAAACTTAGGATGGAAACAACTTTGTAAAGACACTCCAGTGGGTATCTTCCCAGTACTCTCATTACTCTATTCTTCACTCTAGGCTAGAAGTTCTTCACTATCCCATCTGTCTCCCTCACAAGGCTGTGAGTTGCAGAAAGGAAGGCTGTGTTTAACTCATCTCTCTGCATATAGCACCTGGTCCACTGGCCCAAAGGGTTCTCAAGCACACCTGTCTACTGATGAATAAATATGGGACAGACGTAAAGCACAGATTGTTCCCTATAGTCCTGATGGCCTTCGGTATCTGTGAAAAATGAAGAAGTGGGGTGTGGCTTATTCGGCTTTATTATTTAGAATGATTGGTCCAATAATGGACCAATGAAATGTGGACCAGAAGGAGATATAACTAAACATGAAGATGCTCTTAGGACAGTTGCTTTGGGAAAAGGGCGTGTGGACCTGAATAATGACAGTCCGCTTAGGATCAAAACGGGCTGAATTCTTTATGAGGAAATAAACTAATGATGTATGAATAAGAAAAGCTTAATCTCAAATTAAGATAATCTGTTAAATAGATATGTTTTACAAAACTGCCTTGTAAACTAATGTCTTAAATTTTATTTATTATCTAACTACATAAATGATTGAAATGCTTTCATAATATATTGAAAGATATTTCCTTATTAATATTTTAAGCTATATGCAATGTTGTGAAGATCTCTGCTCCACTGAAATATACTATAGAATATCTTACTTTTTAATAAGCAGTGGAGTTTTTAAAAATTGTTGTTCAGTGTAAGTCTGATGACGTTATTTTTAACATCACTTATTTTCAGATATGAGAGTAGGTTAGACCTTCATGGTGACAGACATGTTCGAAACTGAATTTAAATGGTAAGGCCTTGGAACAAGGAAATAGAGGTTGTAAGAAAACTAGGAGACAGCTCAGTGGCCATGGAGCTACATCTTTTTTTGAAAGACATCGATTTACAAATTGCTTTAATGAGATTCTGTTGAAAGGTTTACTTAATTTTAGTATTGTTATCAATTTGATTTTTATGCTTTCCTAACATTCATTCAATAAAAAATTATTGCTTACCAGTGTTATACCAGAAATTCTGTTATGTACTAGGAATAAAATGCTGATTAAGTATGGACTGTGTCCATAAACAAGTCTGAAGAGTTCAATCACAATAAATACAGTAATGGAGAACGAACAGGTGCCAAAGAAATAGCAGTCTTCGAAGTCACTTTTACCAAACAAATAGCTGTAGATATACCCTATGCACATTATACATATTTTAATAAATATGAAACTATGACATTGATGATGAGTTAAACACAGCTAGTTATATCAGATACTGTCTTCGAAAAAGGTAAAGCACAAGCCATGTAAAAGTAGTTTGAGCTATATAAAACAGCACATTCTTTTCTTTCTCATTTGTTTTGGATTTGGGGCACATTCTTTTCTTTCTCATTGTTTTGGATTTGGGGCAGACTATGTGCTGTGGTGTGTTGGCTGCTGGCTGTAATTTTGACTCACAGGTATTTGGAGCTAAGTTTAAATCTGCCCTGTTTACTACATCAGTGAGTTTGGCCTGAAAGGAAACTAATAAAGTCCCAATCATTTGGAATTCCCTCACAACTCAGGTTAGATCCAAATGGGTCAATCTTTACATACAGCTTGACCTCTCTCCTTGAACAGACATGTCTTTGTACACTGGAGTGAATTCTAGAAACAAGGTCAATTTTTATGGCTGGCTACTTGCATTCTGCCAAACTTTTGAAGCGACAGAATGTGACCAAAAATTCTTGAACCCCCAAAAGGCCTGAAATTTATATAATTAGTCCAAGGTTATGAGATGGTCAAATATTTTCAAGTAAATGAAAAAAAAAAAAAAAAAAAAAAGCAGCACAGTGCAATTAGTTTCTTTGCGACAACCATTTCTATCTTATATGTAACATCCAATTTAATTGTAGGCACAGATGTGAGAATATTTTTTTAAAAAATGGGTTTAGGATGTTTTTCTATGGCAGAGTAATTGCCCTGGAACTAAAGTTTAATGCCCTGGAATCAGTACCTAACATTACAATAAACACCCCAAAACACAATAAATATATATAAAATTAAATAATATATACTTCTAGAAAGTAACAAACACTTCCTAGAAAGTTCTAGAAAGTATCAAAAACAAAAACAAAGAGAAATATGTAATTTTTTAAACAGATTCAAAATGTTCAATTTACTTTTTATTAAACTCAACCAACATTAACATTTCATCAGTTACCCAGCTACAAGAAAGTAGAAGGACATTAGGTTTTTAATGACAAGAAAAAGTGGGAAGAGGAAGTGACAAGTGAGGCTGGTTAACAAATATGATTTGTGACAGAAAACTTGGACAGAAAAAGCCTGCTTTTTCATGGATGCTGAATATCTGGACTCAAGTCCTCATGCTTGTGTGACAACCCTCCTCTCCAGCTACCTAAATAATCTTCATTTGCAAGGATGCATTGGGGAGGTGACCTCAGAGGAGAAACTGTATGCATTTTCTGTCTAAGCAAAGACCATAAGAATGCTCTGTTAAGGAAGGGAGAGTGTTGTTGGGTACAAAAGGACCTGAGTGTATTCTGGGCATAGAAGCCATAGGGTGAGATTGTGCTTAGTGCATTCGAGGCTGGCTTAAGACAAAGATAGAGTGCTGTGAGAACTGTTTTCATAGACAATTTGGTGAAAGATTTGCATTTATTTCAAAATATAATGGGGGCTCCCTTAAAAGAGCACATGGCTACTATGAAGAAAAAAGGGAGTTATAGTTGATCAATAGTAGAAACCAAGAGCTCAGTTTGGGGTCCCTTGCAGTTAGTGATCCCACGAGACATGATGGGAATTTTGCTGGCTGACTGCTAAGGAAGTATAAGAGAAAGTGGTGGATGGTCGAGGCCAGGCTCATTAGCTGAAGAACAGGCTTCCCATAATCGGAAACTTTAGAGGAGAAAATAGGGGTAAATAAGTTTTGTTCTATGCACAAACATTTCAGTTAATGTTTTTATTTTGCTTTTGTTTGCAGAACTAGGAATTGGATCTAGAGCCTTGTGTATATGTTGGTGCTTTAGCTCCAGCCTTCCACAAATATTCTATATTATGAAATAGTTATTCCGCCGGGCAGTGGTGGCGCACGCCTTTAATCCCAGAGCTCAGGAGGCAGAGGCAGGTGGATTTCTGAGTTCGAGGCCAGCCTGGTCTACAGAGTGAGTTCCAGGACAGCCAGGGCTACACAGAGAAACCCTGTCTCGAAAAACCAAAAAAAAAAAAAAAAAAAGAAATAGTTATTCCATTCTAACATAAGACTATTATTTTCGTAAACATAAGTGAGTTTGCTATTTTCCTTGAAAAATGTTCCTGTCTTTATGCTTTATTCTAAGACTATTTTTTAGTATGTGTGCATGCCATTTATATATGCATGTGTGTATATGACACTGTAACTTGAAAATTCCTCTTGGTTTGTCAACAAAGATTCCTTGAAATTTCTTATTTCCAAAATAAGACTCACTATAATTGGAAATATATGTTCCCAAGGAGTAATCCATCAAGACTTACCTAAACTCTGCTCTCTAGTATCAAGGAGTTAGAGAGCTACAGCACCGTGCCACTGAAAAGGACTTTGATATTGCTTTGCCCTCCGCTCTTCATTCAGGATTGATTACTACTGGGTCTTGCCTCATGCTCGGCTCACAGTGAGTTGAAATGACTCAGGCTCTGGCACCCGCTCATTGAAGTATTTGCTTTAGTGAATTCTCAGTTTCTCTTACAGAAGTTACAACTGTCTCTGAATCAAACTGCCTTCTGGAGTAATTACTGAGCACAACTGGAATCCTTGACATTCATTAAACATCAGTGCAGGTGGGAGAAAAGGGAGTAGAAAAGATTACAGGAAATTATCATGGCTTTCATCATTTTGCTTCTCAGAAGGTTTGACAGACACACCCAGAAAGCATCTGCCTCCACCTTCAACCATGTGGTTTTCACTCACTGCTTCTCCAACTTCTCACAGTTTGAAGCACCAGTTTGTCTTCCCTCATCTACTTAGCAAATCACCAGTTCTCTTGGTGTTCATTTTAAATGCTCTTTAGAGCCACGTGCATGTGGTTAAAGTGCCACCGACTCTCAAAAGGAAAAAATATAGCTGTCAAGAAATAACCAGTGATCACACCCTGAGTGTGGAGCAGTTAATCATACCCCCCTAGCATTCCACAGTCATAGGAAAGTAACACTCTGTGAAAGAATTAATTAGCAAACAAGCCAATTTTATACACTACTGAGGTGACAGAATTACTTTTATACAACACTGAAATAATACTGTGCTGGATAGTTTTATGTCAACTTGACACAAGATAGTTATCTGAAAAGAGGGCAAGAACCACAATTGAGAAAATGTCTCTGTAATATCCAGTTGTAGAGAATTTTCTTAGTGACTGACAGGAGAGCCTAATCCTTTGTGGGTGGGGCCATGCTGACTAATGGTCCTGAGTTCTATAAAAAAGCAGGCTGAGCAAGTCATGAGGAGCAAGCCAGAAAGCAGCACTCCTCCATGGCTTCTGCATCAGCTCCTGCCTCCAGGTTCCTGCTGTTTGAATTCCTGTCCTAACTTCCTTTGATGACGATGAAGAGCAATATAGATTTTGAAAATAGTATTTCTATAAAGGACATTTTTAAAAGAAACATATCTGTGCACCATTGCAAGAATTAACTTTGATAGATGAATTTGCCTACTAGATTTACTATTTAAACATGATATAGGAATTATGCTTCATAATTGTATCTCCATGGTATGACAGACATCTGGTTTTGCCACAACTTAAGCTATTTGACCCATATAGACAAAGGTAATGATTCACAAATTTCTACTAGAACCTCAGTTTACTAGCAGTTCACAGAACTCTGAGCATTAGGCAGAATTTCCCCCCTTTTTCTCACGGAGACACCTGAGAAATGTGGTCCACTCTCCATATGCTCCTCCTTGGTCTCTATCTTTCCAGCAGTTGATTATAGGTGATGATGAAGCAAACCCACTAATGGCAGGAATCTAGGTCCCAGTTGACTACAACTGCATAATATTTTTTTTTTCCTTCCTAGTGAAAAGTTGGCTGATTGGAAAAGTTTGTGCATTTCAGTGAGAATATATGACCTGCACAGGAGTTACCCTAAAGTCAGACAATGAAGACTGAAAATGGCTCCAGTGAGCAATGAGAGGGGATGCTTTGTTTTGATTTTGACACAGGCAGCCAGGTTGGCCCTGAGTAACTGACAATCTCATAACTCCTACCAAGCACTGGGGTCACAGCATGACGCTCCACATCATTTTCCATGATTTTTTTTTTTTGTGTGTGTATGTGTGTGTTTTGTGTCCATCAATAGAAGCCTGGGTTGCAAAAAGGATACAAACCAACCACACAACTACAAAGGATGGCAGTGTAGTGTCTGAGGATATAGGCAGATCTCTGGGACAATAGCTGGAGGGTGGGCTGCAAAGTTCCCCAGAACACACGCTGTTTCAGATTATAGTTAGTTTGAATTACCACAAGACTTTGAGTTGAACATACCCTAATCTCAATCACATGTGTACTAAGTTTTATTGCAATGTGGCTTTTTTTTTGCAACTATATCTATTGGAATAGACATATGTGAACATACATACACGTATAAATATGCCCATACCTCTTGCTAAATCTATCTAGTCCATCCTTCATCACGAGGGCCAAGTGGGTACATCTTCTGGGGCTTTTATTTTTGCAGTAATGAGTAGAGTTGGAGATGAAATACTAAGTGCTCGGGAAATACTCCCTCAAGGTACTTGCCTATTTGCCTATATCTCTGGGTTTTTCTTCTCTCTCTTTGTGTGTAACTCCCTTTAATCTCAAAAAGTTTTACCTTCTTTTCCAACTGGCAAGCAGAAGACAGACAAAAACCATCACAGTATCCTACAAGGCCTCACATAGCTTGGGACATCTATTTATTGGGTAATGGGACACTCAATGCTGTAATAGACACCACTAGTTATCAGTGAAAGAAAGGGGATACTGTAGGGAACTAAGGGGAAGAGAGCCAATAGATTTTATCCAGATATTTTAGTTGTTGGAGGTGTTAGTGCATCATCATGTCTTTTTGCAGTGAGCTCTCTTCTTTTCTCTACCTACATATGTAGAAACCTGACCACCATGTATATACTATGTAATCTATTTTAGTGGACATAGCTTATTGGGTTAAAGTTGAGGTGTTTAAAATTGATAAAGAAGTACTGCATAAATCTGGGACTGAAGGAGAAGCAATCTGGTGACTCATGCCTGGGTAAAGCAATAAGAAAAGCTTGTCTTTCTGTAAAAGAAGTCATTGACAAGCATGTGGGATCAAAGCTTGCAAAGAGAGATGAAGCTGAAGGCAGAGGGCACTGTGACCGTAGCTCACGTTCAGCAGCTTGGCCTTTAGACTCACACAGTGGCCATTTCCTTACCGGCCCTTGGATTATGAAGTATGCTACAGCTTAGCTATAGATTGCGTTTCTCTGGAGTTTGTATATTGAGATTTTATCCCACTGTGAGGTTTTAAGAGAAGGAACTAACAACAAAAACTCCAAGGTTTTAGCAGCGGGTTTTGTTAGAATTAGATAAGGCTATATAGGTAGAGGCCATGTAACAGAATTACTTTAATGAGAGGTGGAAGAGAGACCAGATGATACATACATATGTCGACTCTCCCATATAATGACAGTATTGTCATGTAACCCTGCCGAATAGTGGCCTAGACCTGAGACCTGAAGGATGTGTCAAAATAAACTTCTTTGTGCTTCCCTTTGGTAACAAAAGTATTCTCATAAAAGCCTGCTCAGGAGCCTATAACAGCCTTTCTGTTTAAGCAAAAGTGCATTCTTATTCATTACAACCCAGGATCTATATTGGTTAAGACAAGGTTACCACTATTGGACAGCAAATGTCTTCTGAGTACAGATATCTAGCAGGACTGGATTGTCAAATGTTCTATAACTAGCTTCTCTCTTTAAAAGACTTATCCTCAAAGTCAGTTAGCTGGATAATAAGCATGACTGGGTTACCATAGTTTTACTTACTTATTTGTTTGTTTATTTATTCATTTATTTACATATGTGTGCACACGAGTGTGTGTACACTCAGGTACCTCACCGTGTGTGAAAGTCAGTAGATGACTTGCAAGAGTTGGTATTCTGCTTCTGCCCTGGAAATGGACCTCAAGTTGTTAAGTATGCTGGCAAGTATTTATACTCAACAGAACCTTCTCAGCTATCCTGGACCACTCTTGTATTCAAACATTAGAATAGGTGCTTGTCAGTACCAAATGTTTTCTTTTCCTATTTCTATTTGGCCAAACTGTTAAAAGACAATCCTTAATCACAGCAGTCTTTTATAGCAGGTGGTTCCCACCTCTGCCTCCAGAAATCCAGCCTAAACAATCTGCTGAGGACTGCTGAGGAAGCAGAAGAACATTCTAGTGACTCAGCCTGTTAAGCAGGAGGATTGTCATTGTTATTTTAACTCCTGTCAGAGGACGTGGGCAACTCTCCTTTTCCCTGTCCCCATATAACTAAGTACTGATCCTTCTTTAAAAACCTCACCCAGGCTTAGCTCTTGATCAATAAGAGCTGGAAGACCTGGGCCCTAGGTTGATTAACAGCTCCTGGCACAGCGTAGAATAGGTTTTTGCCAGAGCACCATCAGACATCCTAAAGTTACCAATCAAATTTATTTTTAGAATGCATAATGCATCCTGTAAATTGTCTCTGCAGAATGCACAGACAATCTTTGTGAGGCAGTAATCAGTGCAAGCCAAGGCACTCATTTTCAGAGAAGATGGAAGGAATACCAGGTTGTCATCCTCTTTTTGTTAGCGGTTGGTTGGCGCATTGTAGCCATACTGTTTATCATTCTGTTGCCAAGTGTTCTCAACAATATAAATAGTCATCAAGTGTAGCTCCTTGGGATATAGCTAAACTAAAAACCTCATCCTCTTACACAAAATGATTCTTAAAAGGTAAACTCCCTCCAGCTATAAATGAAAGAAAGATATAAATGTCCTGATGAACGTACAATCTAACTTATGTTGAATTGTGGCCGATTACAATATTTACTTAGGTAAAAGACTTCAAGAACAATACGTTTTTAAAAAGACTTTGCATATTCTCCTTATGTTCATATTGATAGCTTATTCCTAACTTGTCTACGTAGTTTGGGAACTTTTTGTATCAGAAATTTAGATCTGAGATGATAAAAGAAGCAACAAAAGTTTTTCAAAATACTGTAAAATCAAAAAAATTATAGATTGAAACCAGGAAAGTGCTTCAGCACTGAAAAGGCAATAGGTTCCGCTAAGACAAAGAAATGAATCCTTTAAGAGGCACCCACCACTGCTGCTGTGCATTGTGGGTATTCTGTAGGCAAAGCATCTACCTGCCATGTTTCCCAGGAACCCTTGTATACCCAGTCTTCCCTCCTGCAAATGAGAGCTTACCTGGGAGGTGGTGGCCTAGGTGCTGGTGACAAAGGTCAGAGCATGATATAGTTTCTGCCATCAGAGGGAGGAAACAATGTTGAGATGATGCTGTGTGGTGCAGACGATGACAAATGTCTGCCATCTAATATTTTGTCAGTTGTAAGTACTGTAATGCTCTTCTATGGGGCTTAAAGAGGTCAAGCCATGTGCCCATAACAGGTGGTTGAAGCTAGCAAAGCTGCTTTTCAGTGTGATTAACAGTGCACTGTAATATCCAGTGAGCTGTGTGTGAAGAGTTGCTGACTTCATAGGAATCATAGAATAAACTTCAGAGACAAAGATCTGCCTTTACATTTGAGATTGCATATGTTACGTTGGAAATATTTAGTTTCAAATTTGCACAATATAGCACTTAGCACCCTTAGTGGACAATTTCAAGGGATGATATTTATTAAACGTTTCCACTGTGATTGCTCCATTCTGTATAAACCTTCACTTGGAGGATAAGAGGTGCCAATGGTGATCACATGCTATTAAATACCACACCCAGACAAAGACACCTGCATAAATGGTGGCTTTCTGCCGAAGCACTTGATGAATCTTCATGTGTTCCAAGACATTGTTTTCTTATTTTTGATAAATAATATCTCTTCTTGATTTTTTTTTTTTAACAAAAGCCCCCAATATACGCAAAAAATCCTAAAAATCCTGTGGGATAAACAACTATGTACACATAATGCTAGAATTAACTGTAGTGTTAGAAAATAATTTAAAAAGAATTTTTATTAAAACTCCTCCTGTAAATATTTTTTTAAAAGGAAATGTAAGCAAATAACAGGGACCTCCCAAAATGTGTTTTTCTTCTAAGTATTTCAAATTTCATTTGTAGCATTTATGTTTGGGAATAGTCAGAATTTCACCTATGGTGAAATAAAACCTATGTTGATTATTATATTGCGGTGGAACTGTGAAAATCATGGGTCCCAATAGATTAGCAAAATCCTTATATGCCAATTAAAAAATGTGTTTCCAGCTGGGAAACAATAGAGCATAAAAGGGCTTGGCATGATATCATTTACAGAGAGCACCAGCTCCCTACACACAAGTCCAAATATGTTTTATAAGACGTGCTAAAGCTATGTTAGCATTGAATCTATAAAGTGCTGTAAGATAGTTAGATGTGATAATAAGCACCAGAGAGTAATATGTAAAGCAGTAACCATGGGAACAGCTGGAATGAGAGCCAAATCAGTCTCCGTGTGCCAATATGTTTGTGCCTTTTAGACAACTGAGTGAAGGTGACTTATAATGCCACATCTGCAGAGTGACACCAGCTCTGTACACTCAGAATATTGATGCAACTGTGTTGTGTTTGTTTGACACCTGGTAGAACACACAGAGGACACTATGTACCTTTGCAATTCCAACGCTCAGTGGGAAGAAAGCAGGGACGTGAGAAGAAAGCAGAGTGCTTTTCCTCCTGTCATGGTTTATTAAAAAAGGAATTTAAGATAGCTGGATGTGAGCAGCTGTTTAATCTATGTGCAATGCTTCAGTATTTGCATGTTGTTAGTCTTTTGCAATAAAAATATTATAAAATTTCCACTCAAAACTAAACTAACGGATTAATGAAATCGATAAAGTAAACATTGTTGTGGCCAGTTATTGATAGTACAATACCTTTAATAAAAACAAGTTAGACTTAAGCCCAAATGCATTTTCTGGAAAAAGAGATCACTCTCTTGCAATCTCTGTATAATTTTATTCTGCCTTTACTGTAAAGTTCTCTGTGAAAAAGTGCAAAGAAAAAGAAAACATAGTTTCTGTTTGTAAACTGGCCTAGTGTGCTCATGTTATTATTCCTGGAATTACTGTATATGTGAACATATACAATAAAATTGTACCTGCTTTGCAATGCCTGCATTTTCGGCAAATGTTACCCTTTTATGTAAATCCAGAGGGAATTTATGTAAAACGCACAGGAATCTGATTCTTGGGCATTTCCTCCTCAGGTAACTATCCCTGCATCACCACTGAGGCTGGGCTCTTTCTCCTATATGCACAGTTTTAGACTTCCTTCTGCAGAGTTTTGGTGAGCTCTGCCTCTCATCCCTTTGTCTCAGGCTCCTATGTAAAAACGTCTATTACTTACCCCACAGAGCTGATGTAAGGAAATAAATGAATTAATTTACTAAAGTCATGCAGGCACATGCCTAGCACAGGATAGGAGCAGAGGAAATATCATCGTTATGGTTAGCCATAGCTGAAGAGAGGGGCTTGGTTCAATCCTCATTTCAAAGCAAGACATTTTCATTTAGCCCGTCTAAAAACTCTGAAGTGGTATTTTATAATTCCCAATCTATTAGTTGTGAAATTCAAAATGGTATTTTTTTCCTTAAAAATAAATTGGCATTTGATTAGAAATTTCAAAAACTATGGTTAGCAAAGAAGTGAAGTGTTTTTCATTGAGTGGGTCACTTTTTATGGTCGGGAGAATAGGGCCTTACCTATTCAAGGAAGTGGTAAAGTCGTGACGTTTGTTGTGCTGTACTCTCAAAGGGCGTGTGGTATGTCCTGACTTCTTTCTGTTAAAATAAAAAGAAAATTCATGAGCTAATTTCTGACCCACACATGCCAATAGTATCAACACGAAACAACTTATGAGATTTCTCTTTTGAATTTGGTTAACTATGAGACTGCAAGACCACTTTCCTAATATTTATGTGTGACCTGCTGGGCACTATCCCAGACATGTGACACACAGCAGTGAATGTACAAACTACCGAATTCTTTTCATATCTTTTTATGTCACAGTAACAATGTTTCTTAAGGGTAACATCCAAGCAAGAGTAAAATTATGCCTTGTTCTCAGCTAATAAATAGTAGAAGATTGTGTAATTTCCCTAAAGAATATATTCATAATTGTTAATTATATGCAGCAAGTTTTAAAAAAGACTGGGCCTCTAGCCCAGTCTGCATTGATTTTATGAAGCACAGGATTGAGAGGGATTTTTAAAATAACTAATTAAATCTTCTCCATAGAGTACTAAATTTACTTTGACATTCCAAAACCTGAAAGTCACTCTGGATTCTGCTGAAAAAAAAAAAAAAGTGCCACCAAGGGTCATATAGAATCCTTGCCACTAAAGTGGTTCCAGGAGATGAAGACATTACTGGAATGGTTTCAGGCTTCTTTTCTATCTTACAACTGTCCAGGTGTGGCCACCATCATTGTGGATAAGACTAAAAGAATATACAGTGTGCAAATCCCCTTCAAGTCCAGTTCTTCCACATTGGGTTTGTCAAGCTGTGTATATTCATATATTTTCCCCAGGACTGATATGCGTTCATTCCAGTAGAATACACCCTATCCAAGGAAGACATGCTGTCATTAAAAACCGTGAGATTTTAATGGATAGCCTCTACCCAGCTTTAGAATCCAGAAGGAAATTCAAGCAGAAGATATGCATGAACTGGCTCTTCTTTTGTCTTTTCTGGAATGTTTTGTTTTGATTATGGTAGCAGAGACCTAATGTAGAGCCGTAGGGTTGGTAGACAAATGTTCTACCACTGAAATATCTACCCAGACCCTTTCAGGACCTTTAAGCAGTAAATTCACATAAATGTAGAAGCTGACAAGAGTCATTCAAAGCAACAAATATTGATTGTATTGAGTGTTTGTTTATTATTAGCTCCTTTGACTTCTGAACCCTCACAGGGTACAAAAGCAAGTGTGTCTATTGGTGGGTAATTAAACTGAAAAGGCTTGACATCTAAATAGTGATAAAGAAAGTTCTACAGTTGAAAAGAAACATGGTAGAAATTTTCCCTACTTATAATAGTTCAATAATTATTTAAGCAAGAATGACTACTAAAATCATGGCACACTGTATTTTGTTCCTTTTGAAAAATATCTAGGGAACAAAAGTTGTGTGCAAAAATTTTAGCAAACATTCTTACACATCTATCTATCTATCTATCTATCTATCTATCTATCTATCTATCTATCTATCTATCTATATCTATCTAACATCTATTCATGACAGAATCACTAGGAGGAAAAATTTATGTAGAGTAGTATATATAATAACTTAAGACTACTTAAAAGTTAGATTGCAAGTTTTTCCCTTTGCTTCTTTCTCTTAGTTTTGTTTTTCTTTTTTCTTTCTTTTCTTTGTTTGGTTGTTGTTGTTGCTTTTTGAGAAAGGGTCTCTATATTTAGCTCTGGTTTCCTAGCTTTCCCAGAACTCACTATGTAGGGGCTGGCCTAGAACTCACAGAGATCTGTCTGTCTCTGCCTCTAGAGTAGAGGGATAAAAAGGACTCCACAATTCCCAGCTTTTAGGTTGGTTTTAGGACAAAAATAAAATGTTAGAGCAGAGCTCGTGATTCTATTAAGATAAATGAACCTTTTAGAATTTAATAAATGAGTGTGAAAAACAAAATATCATACTCATTCTCTTTAAATTTTCTTTAAATTCAATATTTTCCTTAATCTCTGGAAGTGCTATTTTTTTGTACATTGCTTTTTTTCCAAAAGGAATACATGCATGTGTGTGTTTAAGTACATAGTGTGTGTGTGTGTTTGTGTGTGTGTGTGTGTGTGTGTGTGTGTGTGTGTGTGTGTGTGTGTATCTTTTACCCTTGCAACAAGGAGAAAAAAAGAATTCTCTAGAGCAAAATTCAGCATGTTGCATAGGACAGCTGCAACCCTACTGCCATCTCTTTCTCCAAGTGCAGTGTTGCTGGTACCTAGCCATTTCTATTCATTCCCAGGAGGACAAGGGCTGCTTTCATGCTGCAATCGCAGAACTAAGCAGGTGTGTGTTTACCTTTTGAGCAATGGTGCTGTTGCAACAGCCAATGGAAAAGGGCACATTCACAATGTGAGCAGTATTGGCGTTGCCAAAGACTATCCTCTTAATCTTTTCAAAACTGAACTCGGCAGTTGCACATGAAAGGAAAATTTTAATTCTAAACATATAAAGAGCCAACTTCATCCCAAAAGAAATGGGGAATTACTAACTAAAGGGCGAAATGGTTATTAAGAAACTCAGTGCCCCAGTCATGAAAATAATACTCTATGTACCTGCAATTTCTACTTTTGTTGGGATTTTATTATACAAAAGAAAATGACTGCCTTTTTTAAAGACTTCATTTGCTGTGAGTTATGTAAATGCCATGTGGGATTTAGTTTTTAAAAAGCAACTTATGAACTATTCTATAAGGGACATTAAATTGAATGGTCAATTTTCAGTTAGTCTTGTACAGATCTAAGTGTTTGCTTTTATCCCATTGTCAAATGGTTAAATTGACACAGCTTTTGCTTTTGCTATCTATTTGACAGTTTTAATACCCAAATGCATTCAACAGGATGGAATGTAAACCAGTATTAGCAGACATTTATTGACTCTCCTTTGCCAGTGTTCTGAGCACTTCAAACATAGAATTTATTCCTCAACATCTCCCTTTGACTGTCATATCCCTGCTTTATAGATGAGAAAACAGGCCATGATATCATACTTGCCCATTCCATGAATACATGTAGGAAGTGGACAAAGCTTTTATCTGTGAACCAGCTCTTAACAGACACAGGGGAGTAGTTTGGGGTCTCCATCTCTGGTGAAGGACCATCTCAAGCACAAAGGCTTGTGGCTTTTCCCAGAAGTGTAATTTTACCATGGCAGATTTCAATTTATGAGAAACACTAAGCACATTTATCATTCAGGATATTCAGTTTCTTGAACAGACTGAGATCCACTCTGCTGCAGCGTAGTTACCTCTCCTTTGCTCCATTACTTCTATTGGGTTTGCTTCTGCCACATTCCAGGAGATATGAAGGCTGGATAAGAATATCACTGAGGATCATGGCTGACAAGCACTGACAAAGTCAATAGGTAAACAATTATATTTAAGAGCTAGTCTGTCAAAGTAGATTCAACATTTAGGAAGGAATCTAAAATAAGTAAACACCTGCTCATCGTTAATATAAGGGCTCATCCTGTGCATTCATGTCTAGGAGGGTGCATATGTGTACATATGTGTCTTCCCATGTATACAAGTACATGGTGGCTAGTGGTCCAAATGTCTTCCTGAATTGCTCAGAGTTGTATTTTTTGAGGCAAGGCCTCTCACTGAACCTGATGCTCATTGATTTAGCTAGACTCACTGGCAGGAAAGCCGCAAGGATCCTCTTGGAATCACACTGACACTTGAGCTTAGTGGTGTCATTTGAATGAGATATATATATTTCAACACTTAGTTCCCATATGATAATGGTAGATGTGGAGGTTATTGAGTAGGCAAAGCCTCGGTGAAGGAAGTCTCTGGGGAGGCAATGGGAGTATATAGTCTAATCTCTCTCTCTCTCTCTCTCTCTCTCTCTCTCTCTCTCTCTCTCTCTCTCTCTCTCTCTCTCTCTCGTGTATGGATTAAAATGCAGTCCTTCAGCTTCAGGCTAGACCTGAGCACTGAACCTTGTGCTCATGGATTCCACTAGACTCTTTCTTTAGCTGCTAGGCCTTCTTTGTCTGTTGCTAGGCCTTCTTTGTCTGTTGCTAGGCCTTGTTTTAAGTTGTCCATTTTATCACATTAAAAGAAAAGTGACTAATATACCTGGTTGGTTTTTTTTTTTTTTTTTTTTTTTTTAACATGAGTTCTTGGGATTGAACTCAGGCTTGATATACAATGACAACATTTTGTAAAGTAAACATAAAAGTTCCATATGTTCTAAATTTCTAACATATTTGGACTCTGTGGGTGTGTGTATAATAAAATGGGAATTTTTGTTGAGATATTTAGTACCTTGAGCAGAAATGAGGCACACATTTCAGCATTCTCCTTTATTTATATACTTCATTGCAATTTTCTACCTAGGATAAGAATCTATCTGAAAAAATATAACGCTTCCTTACTTAACAGAAAGCCACCTATTCATTTGTTTCTAATTTTCATACGGGTATCAAATATTTTATTCTATTTGTCTATTTGAAAGATAAAATTATGTGTACTTACTATATTATATAAAATAAATGATTGGAATATGTGCTGTTATATAAATTAAGTGGCTAAACTAATCACACATACACACACAGAGACACATATTCATATATTCTTCACATTGCCATTTTTGTGGTGAGAACACTAATCTACTCTTAGGTTTTTTGGGGGCATATAATACATTATAGTTAACTAATGTTACCATGTTTCTTAATAAATCCTCAAACTTTTCTGTCCTACCTAACTAACATTGTGTGGTCTGTTTTTCAATGTCTCAGTAACTGCGTGCCAGTTCCCAGTCCCTTGTAACCACAGATCACTACAATATGTTCATGAGATCAACAGTTTGAGAGTCTACATGAGTAAGATCATCATGTATCCATCCATATGTGCCTAGCTTATTTCCTTTAACATAACATCTCTTTGGTTTATCCCATGTTATCACAAAGGATGGAATTTCATTTTTCTCTATGTACAGAGGTAATTCCATTATGAATGTGTATTTCAGCTTCTTTATTCATCAGATGATGGACACAGGTGGATTCTATATTTCAGTTAGTGTGAACAGTCCTACAATATACATATCAGTGAGAAAGACTCTTTGACAGACATCTGGTAATGTTAGAGTTGGATCATAGGAGAGTTCTATATTTGAGAATCCTCTATACTGCTTCCCATAATGGTTGCACTCATTTATATCCACACCAATAGTGCCAAAGACTTCCCCCCCTACATCCTCAACAATATTTGCCACCTTTATCCTTTTAGCAATAGGCAATATCCTAACCATTTATAAAGTATAAACTTTATTAATGAAAACTGACAGCATGTTGTGGTATAAGGAGAAACTGGGTAGTGACTTAAAGCAGTGGAGCAGATTCACAAATAAGCCATAAAATTTGCCCGGTCAGGATCCTATCTGATGATTTCACTGTCAGCATTACAGCCCCTCTTTCAAAAGGACAACACCTAGGTCTTTAGGTTGAGTTTTGTAGGTTTCTATACAGAAATTACATCTTGCTCTTTCAACTTTATTTCAAGTATCTATTGTCAAGCCCAACGCCTCTTAGAATAGTTCTTTTGTAGATCTACCAATTGCCCCTTTCTTCAAACCACTGTTCTTCAGCAAGGTCCTTTTTCTTCTTCATTTTCATTTAAGTGTCTCTTCCTGTCTCCTCTATGCATTTTCTCACTCTCTTTTCTGTCTGCCTTCCCCTCTCGCTTTTCTCTTTCTTCCTTTCCTCTAGGTATGCCAATTTCTTCAATTGAGCCACATTTTTCTAAGAATATTCTCCAGGATGAATAGAATATATCTATTCATTATGGCTTCACTATGAAAACTACTATTATACTTACTTTTATTTGATTTGTACTAGCGGTTATATGTCAATATCCTCCTAATAAAGCATTCAGTTCTTTAGAGACATGCTCTAAGTCTCAGTATATTCGAAAAGGAGTTCCAATAAGACTCACAAATAGGACCGGAGAGATGGTTCGATAGTTAAGAGTGAATACTGCTTTTGAATGGGGCTTGAGTTCATTTTCCAGCACCCAAGTACTGTGACTAACCACCACCTACATCTGTGACTCTAGGATATTGGGTACCATCTTCTGGTCTTCCAAACTGCACTCACATAGAATCTCCTCTCCCCAACAGACATATGCACATCACAAACAAACAAACAAGCATACAAACAAAAAAACACAAACACCTGAGGAAATAACTCAAGGTTTCAGAAGACCATGAAACTTAAAAGACTTACCAGCCCCTCCCTCTCTGGTGTTATACAAGCAGCAAAGACAGCTAAAGAGATGATACCTTTTGCCTTGTTGAGTTTCCTGAAAATCATGCAGAGAAGTCCAGAGTTCCAGCTTTTTCATGGGGCATCACCCATTACCCATAGTAGGATGGGCTCTTGGTGATGAAGCTGCCTTAGAGGTGTTCATGTCCCTATAAGCAACCTGTCACCTGTACTTCTGGTTTACCAAGTTGACTTTGACAAGTCTTTCGTTCTCTATCTGGGGTGAGTCGTCATTTTTTATGCCTCTCCTGGAATAGTGTCATAAAGCATGTTATATTGCTAATTAAAGCAATTTGAAACTGAAAGAAGCCTCCACCCCAAATTTGTCTTTTCCATTTAATTTCATTCTTAGAGAATACTCGTATCTGAAATATATGGATTATTTTTCATAGAAATTGAATTTAAATGATACATATACAGGATCAAAATATTATACCACATGACCATGATATGGCCAATAATGCTAACATTGCAGCAATTTGTCCCTGACAACGCATTACTTTATATCTTGGACTGAATCACATCCCCAGCTCAGTATTTGTATACTGGAATCCTAACCTCCAATGGGAACTGGAGACGAATCTCTTGGGAGGGGGTAATTAAAGCTATCTGAGGTCTTAAGGTGGAGTTTTCATCCAGACAACTGAGACCAGGGCTTCAGAGCTCATTCTTTTCATCCACAAGAACACAGAAGTATATGCTGTTATATTGACTAAACTTTCAGGGTTTCTCTAAACCTTTTAAAAAAAATTATTATCATTCTTTAATTTTTTTTTTTTACAGTCTTTATCCCACTCCCAGTCTACCTGCTGCCAGTTCCTCATCCCATTCCTACTCCCCTGTCTCTAAGAGGATGTGCCCACCACCCACCCCACAAGACCTCCCCATTCCCTGGGGCATCAAGTCTCTTGAGGATTAGGTGCATCTTCTCCCACTGAGGCCAGACCAGGCAGTCCTCTGCTGTATATGTGTTGGGGGCCTCAGACCAACTGGTGTATGCTGTCTGATTGGTGGTTCAGTGTCTGAGATATTTCAGGGTCCAGGTTAGTAGAGTCTGCTTCAGCTTGTTAACCTTCTTGAGTTCTGTGGATTGGCTCTGTCGTTATAAAACCAGTAGAAATTGCTTTAAAGATAATATGCCACTTTTAAATAGTCGATAACCCTATATGCTGTATCAAGCTCCTTGTGTCCCACATTTGATATTTACTTAATCCAATAAAGATAATTTAGCAAGAATCTCTTAGTCTTGTTGTATCCTCTAAGAGACTTGAGTCACTTCCATGTTGTTGCCTATAAAACTCCAACTGCCTCTGTCTATTTGGTAGTCAAAACTTTTTTTATATTATTTATTTTGTGAGATTAGTATATAATTGCATTATTTTGTCCTTTCCTCTCTTCCCTTCAAACCTCTTCATATACCCCTCCTTGCTTTCTTTCAAATTCATTGCTTCTTTTTTACATTAATTGTCGTTACATGCATATGTGTGCATATACATACCCATATACCCTGATCAGTTTGTATGTTACATACAGTTTGTATGTATCAGGATTAGATACACAATTTCTTTGATCTTCCCCGAGAATGCTTAGTAGTGACCAATTGTGTCTGTGAAATGTGTACATTATTTTCATGTTAATTGAGTTGAAAATGAATACATATGCAGGGTCAAAATATTAAGCCATATGAGCCCCCAATACACTTTAAATAATGTTGGCATTTCATCAATTTGTCTTTGATGATTACTCCTGGTATCAGCATTGCTTAGTTGCCTGTTGTTCTTTATGTTGGGTTGAGGCTTCACAGTTTTTCATGCATCCACTTTAACATATTTATTGGCGTGTTCTTGTGAGAATTTATGGGTGAAGCACCTGACATTTCTAGGAGACACGATATTACCCAGAACTCTCTGTTTCTCTGCCTCTTATAATCTTTTTGCCCATTCTTCCACAGTATTCCCTTAGCTTTAGGTGCTGGGTCTCTTTTATAGATATATCCATTAGGACTAGGTACCAAACCTCTGAATTTTGATTGGTTGTGGTTTTCTGCAATGGACTCATCTATTGTAAAAGCTCTAATTAAGGAGCAAAGAGGGATAAATACATAAGGAGAGAAGCATAAAAAATAGTAAGGATGTCTGAAAAAGTCATGAGGAATCATATTATTAACTACTTGCTAAAACCCTATAACACACATACATCTCTCTATAAATATACAAATATAGTTTAAAAGAAAATTTCTCATTTGGGATGACAACAATCTCTCTAAGAAACCCAACCCTCCAACACCAGGCATGAGAAGTTCTCTTTTGAGTTGTTGGTCAGAATTTTCTAAAAGACTTCCAAAACATTAAAGGCTATTGTTAAATGCCCTCAGTTGGCTCCAGAAGTAGAAAGTAAGTCCCTATTATTGAAGTTACTGTATACTTAAAATGCCAGGCCCAGAGATCCCTGAGTTGAAACTTACCTGGATAACTTCTCCCTGAGGACTAGCTTTCATGGTACCAATAGTGTCATGCAAGCTTCCAAAGGAGCAAAGCAACCAACAGAGCTATCTAGCTATTTTAACATATAAACCACAAAAATGAACATCATGTCTTAA
Source organism: Uromys caudimaculatus (assembly GCA_028551405.1). NCBI lineage: Eukaryota > Metazoa > Chordata > Mammalia > Rodentia > Muridae > Uromys > Uromys caudimaculatus. The sequence continues at coordinate 57,893,498 of CM052709.1, read as the reverse complement.
TATGGTAAGAATGCAGAAGAAGCATGCACAGCGGGAACCAAAAGCTCTCTAATTGGACTCAAATACCCACTCTACAGGAGAGACATCATGCCTGGCACTGGAAGCCTAGCCAACTAGATTGCTAAGTCATGGAACTTGGAGGAGGATTTACAACCACCACCTTTGTCCCTATATTAACCTTCTTTTAATGGGAACAGGAGATAATAATTGACTATGTAGTTTAGAGTAGAGGACCCCAAAAATGAAACTTTTCTTTTTTTCCTTCACTGAAAGTTGTATACATTATTGGTTTCTTTCAGTAGCTTCATACTTGCCATTGTCCCCAACTGCTAGAAGTATTTAAGTATATTTGATTGTGTCCTGGCTAGAGGCCAGGGATGCCAGAAAGAGATTCTCCTTACCCCTGATCTCTTTCCCCCAAATGAGCACCACTTTCCTGGGAACCACACTTGAGGATGTGACTAAGAGTGAGAAGTACCTGGACTCTTTATGAGAGGGAAACAGACTGATCAGTTCACCATACCCTGTCTCCAATCCAGTAAGACCTTATTAAGTCCAAAGCAGTGACCCTCAATGATACACCATTCCTAGAGAACTTACCTCTGCTATATGAGAACTGTGCATTTTTTTTTTTTGCTTGAAAGTGCTCTTATAAAATATCTATTTCTAAAACTTATCTTTTGTAGCCTACGAATTTCCTTCTTTGAATTACCAAGACAAATATCTGAATAACACTAGCCCTGGGTAAATTTTACGTGATTGTAGTCATCTTGCATCTTAACTCATGAATTAAGCTCACCAAGATCTATTACTATCAATGATACACTGGACTGAGCTCCTGTCTACTGGGACCTGTGTCCAAAGTGCATGGTGTCTTCAGCAACAGGGACTTACTCTTAATCTTTGGAGGCAACCAAGGGCAATAGAAACAACCTATAATATTTTGGGAGTTTCTTATACAACCCTACCAAAACACAAACGAATGCTTTTTATGCTTGATATTGGGGATTTTGTTAGTCTATGGCTCCTAAGGGGAGCATTATGCACTGTCAGCTCAGATGGGAAACTTCATTAAACTATATATGTATTTTCATAAATCAACTTATGTACACTATAGGTATTTTTTAGGTAGATAGTTAATAGTATGATTTATTATGACTTTTTCATATACCTTTACTGTTATATTATCATCCTCCATCTTTCCATAGTTATATTGTCCTGAGTTTGCCCTAGATAAAGAGCAATAGACACCAGTGGAATGCTGAGATTGGAAAAACTGATCTTCTCTAGGGAAAAACACACCAATTGCATCTCATACCTAATGGTCAGCTTTCAAAACACACATGCAAGTAACACATAGAATGGACAGGTTGCTTTCTGTATTTAAGAGTGTAGTACATACACACATGCATGTAAAACCAAAGAAAAAGAGGCCAGGAATTTGAAGGAGAACAAGGCGGGGTGTACATGGACGATTTGAAGGGAGGAGGGGAGAAATAATGTAATTATACTATAAACCCAAAAAATAAAAACAAAATAATATATTAAAAAAAAAGCCCAGAAAATTTCCAGTATGAGTTCCTCTATAGCAATCAGTGTGAAGGTAGGCACCTGCATGCCAGTACGATAGTCTTCATAAAAACTAAGCCTAATTCTAAACTTCAGTCCCATGATAAAATACCTTTCTACAGAGTTAGTCACCAATCTGTGACAATCACTCATGAGAACCTGGGAAGTCTAAGCACCACAGTACATCATCACCACGAATGTATAAGACTTATCTGTTTAATGTTTACCCCACTCCATTCCAGCTAATCTACACTGTAGAAGGCAGGCTTACTTTGCTATGATCTGTGTGGTAGAAAATGATTGTCCAATAACTAACTGTTCACTGGATGAACAATTGAAATGTATAATGTAACATGTGCTTGGTGCCTGCTGAGTAAATGTACTCCTGTGTTATAAGCAGCAGGATATTCTCATACCTGGCTTAAGTCTCTTATTTATAAGCACATAAATAAAGATCTAGTGAATATGAATGACATTGGTTTAATTTTCTTAATGTGTCTGAGTAGAAATTAATTAAGTTCGGACTTCAAACTGTGTTGAAACTTCAGCTGATCACTTAGTGGCTGTGAGTCCTAATTCAGGGTAGGTCTCCTAAATGTATGATTCTCCAATGTTGTCATAGTTAATTGTGAGACTTCTCATAAAGTTCTTGCAAAAACGACACAAACGCATGTGGTCAGAGAAAATTCTGAAAATTGTTAAACATTGTGAAGTACCAGCATCTGTCTTCAAGTATGATATCACCATCATTTAGCGTTGCTCTGCTCGCTGTTAAAGAGACAGGCATTACCTAGGCATAAATCCTCCCTTTAGGTTTGTCTGTATGGTCTAAGCTTCAACAAAGCTCTAGTTTTGCTTAGCATCCCAATACCTTCCGTAGATCTTTAAGAGACAGAATGTCTTTGAGAGAGGTTTGCCAATGAAAGGAATCATTTCATTTACTGATAGCCCAGAGTTCACCTGCTGGGAGCCATCTGTCAATCTCCAGCAGCATAAGGGGATTTGATAAAGCAGGCATTTGCCTAGACCAAGGAAACAAGAGCATCAGAGGATTTTGAGATCAATATGAACAATCAAATTCCAGCTGGACTATTAGGAAAGTAGAATTCAGCTGACCAGCTGCTTCGTGGTGTTCTTTTACTGAATACCACATCTTTGATTGCATATCATTTACTAAGGCGTGTATTAAAGAAAAGAAGGAGGAAGGAGAAGACGATGTCTTATACCAAAGAGATTATGTTCTCCAACCAGAAAATTGAAATTCTGATAAATCCATTTTAGTCCGAAAGAACTCAGAGCTCCATGAGGGTACCATCAAGTCACTGCACTCTGGAGGAAGAGTTGACAGTTTAGGGTGAGCACAGACTGCTTCCGGTTCAAGAGGCAGTGCATGAGAACTCAATTAAAACAGTGGGAATGAACTTGGGACCCCCTCCTTCTGTAACTCTAATTTGAAATATCTTCTTCCCAAGTTATTTTCTTAACAGTGGCTGCCAACATTTTTATTACTACAGAAATGACCTGTGATACTCATTAGGAAAAATGCGGGCCTCTTGAGTGGAAATATTACTAAGACAATCAATCAACATAAAGCCTAGTCATGAGACACCTCAGAAATTCTACAAAAATATTCCCATATGTATCTATCATACAATAATGCTCACAGCGGTAACCTTAGAAATTTGAGATGCACAAGCATATACCAAGATTCTTCTCCCCAAAAAAGGTTGGGATATGGATGCAGGGTGGAGACTTGGCATAGAGATGTTAGAGACAAATAAAAAGAAAGACTTTGCCTCCCCATAAATAGAAAGCAAAGTAGGAGGTAGATTGTCGGCTTGGGAGCTCTTTTAAACTGTTTTTCACTCTCTTTCATTATTCTGTTCCTAGGTTTACAGTTCCCCTCCTTTGTGCTCTTTTCACAAGGGTGTTCTATTATTGTGCTTTGTTTAATTGGCTTAGATTTAAGTAAATAGATGTCACTGAGATGAAGGGCTATGGGAATGCAGCAAGGAGGAGCATAGAAATTAACACAGGCAGCACAGAGGCAAGGGAGACACAGGGACCACAGGGAGTGCAGGCAACCCTGGCTTCCCAGGCAGCTTGTGTTCACAAAAGGCTTTAATCTAAAGCTTCTAGTGGCCACTTAATGTCTATAATTGAGCCACATGTGTCTACAAAAATTATGAAAATGATTAACTCCTCAGCTAAAAAGTAACAGCCAGTGAGCCAATGGAGCTCTAGAGATCCCAGCTGCTCTAATGACTGTTGTTCCCAGCTGCACAGCTGGTGCTGATGACTCCTTGCTTGGGTACCCCTGGGACCACAAAAACTACCTTTGGGATTTGTAGGCATAGGAGGCTAATCAGTAGAAGGCTTTTAACCTCGCCCTCTTTGAATGGTTATTTTTTTGAACCTCTCCTAAGACAATGGTTAGGCAAAACCAAACAAACTTTAAAAACTGTGGCCCTGAATAGCTTACATTTTAGTTTGTAAAGCTTCATGTCGAATGTGAGTGGCCTGTCTGGTTTCCAACAACCATTCTTGACCTCTTCCATCTTATCTAGAGGCCTTGAAAGGCAGAAGTCTTCTTCACTCAATGGGTGCCCCATGCAATTCATAACTTGCACCATTTCATCTTCAGTAGAGTAGTCTGCCTGAAGGGAGAATGTAGTAGAAGTTCTGGAGGTTATAGTTTAAGTTTATTGATGATTTTGTTTTTGTCATTTCACGTACAATTATATTTTGGCTTTATGTCTTCACTGAAAGTCATCCAGTTTTAAGGTAAACTCGTGAAGCTAAAGACAGGGAAAAGAGAGGACAGAAGTCATTTGTGACACCCCTCTTTGCTCAGGCGTTGGTCTTTCATATGTCATCCAGTTAGTTTGTGCTGAATGCTTGCCCTAGCTTTTAAAGTACTCTTACAGTATTCTCCTTATTTCTTTGGAGACCTATGGTAACTACAAGTGATGTGAAAAACTCATGGAATAGAAGAATCTCAACCAAAGAAATGTGCCACCCACATATAGGAGGGCTGTCCCCACTTCTATTAACCTAATCTAGATAAGCCATCAGGTAAGCCCAGAGGCTTGTTCCTTCAGTGATTTTGTCATATTGAAGATCAATATTAGTCGCACAGACAGGCAGGCAGACAGACAGACAGACACACACACACACACTATACATAGAGGTCTCTCCTCAATCCTCCTCGATCCTCCTCCTTCTCCCCACTTCTCTTATTTTGATTTGTCTTGATTTTTCCTGCCTGTGCCAACAGATGAGATCTCAGTTTCACCCACATCTGCAATCCCAAATGAGGGAACTCCTCAGCTTTAGTTGGGAACATAGGACTCTTTGAGTTCACTAAAAATAGATACAGAGAGCTCAAGAACCATTAGGTCCTATTGTAACATCAAAGCAAAAACAAAAGCTGGGACACAGTTTTCTACACACACACACACACACACACACACACACACACACACACACACACACACACATATATATATATGTAGAAAAACATACACAATATTATGGGTCACCTAAAGGATGCCAATCTTTATCTGTCACATCTGTTATAAATATGATTTCTTTTGCCACTTGTTCTGACATTGTTATTCATCAAATGGCCCAGATCTAATAAGACATACATTTATCATTCATGTCCCATCATGTTCTGACCATAACAACATCAATATTTAGTGTTAGTATAAATGGATCTTTCATTCATGTTTCAAATGACTTGCAATAGCTGCCTGTTGAGTAGCAAAGTATTTACCAATTGGGAATTGTATTTATGAAATTATATGGCAATTGGTAAACTATGTCTCAATAGACCCAGGGAAATTTTTTGGGTTCTTAATTTCATAGAAAAATGTGCAAACAGAAAGTAATTTCTCTTAAGTAATTTGAATTAAAATTCTTTTCCTTCTCAAAGAAATAATCAGCAAAGATATTTTAAAGTTTATTTCATAATAAGATACCTTAAAATCATTAAAGAGTTTGATCTTTCTGACAAATGCAAACCTATTTTGAAATAACAGCTTGAGCAACAGCTACAAAATTTATACTTCTGTCATACTCTCAAAATCATTAAGACTTGATCATGAGATCATGGGACAAGAGAGAGTACTGAGGGATGAATAACATCAAAACACATGGCACATATGCATGACAATGCCATAGTGAATCTCATCAGGTAATAATTCATAGAGGCTAATAAAAAGACTATTTTCCTTATTAGCATCCAATGGAGTCTTCTATGAAATGAAACTCAATCCATGAACATGAAACCATCACAGAGTCACCTCTATTAGCAACCACCATGTAAAAGCTTATCATTAAAAGCAACTCATCATCTATCTTTCAATTCCTTAATCAAGTCACAGAGAATGTTTGTTGTTGTTTTGTTCACTTGTTTGTTTTCTCTTGGGATGTGAATTGATAGGCTCTGAGGTTACCTTATATACTGTAATATTTGGTTTTCCTTCATATTTTATCCTTAAAATATAGCATCTTGGAGCAATTTTCTCACATTCACACCATTCTTGCCAATAGCATGTTACCTCTGGAAGCTTCTTTTAGAAGTGTCAGACAGTTATGCTTCAAAAGAGACTCAGGATATACTTTCCTCATCTTAGGACTATAGCTTTGCTGGTGACCATGGGTTTCAGTGGTGCTTAAGGCAACCGTTCCAGGCTCAGATAAAATTCCATCACCTTTCTGGATACTTCATGCTGTGAGGAACTAGCATAGCAGTTGCACGAGTTTGTACTGCAGAGTGTACACACATCTTTGCGGCTGCCTAGACTTCTACATAATTTCCTTGTCTTATTATTTCTGTACCAATAAATAGTGAATATTATAATTATCTTCTTGTAAAGTGACTTAAAAGTTTCAGTAAAATATTTTGTACAGGGCTTGAGTATCTTTCTACTTATAAGCTCCCTCCCTCTCTCTCTCTCTCTCTCTCTCTCTCTCTATCTCTCTCTCTCTATCTATCTATCTATCTATCTATCTATCTATCTATCTATCTATCTATCTATCTATCTATATATCTATCCATCTACCTATCCATCCATCCATATATTCAATGACCATCACAATGGATGAGTACATCACCTAATGAGTTCTGTGAAGTCTGTTTGATCAAATATTGAACTAAAAGTTCTGGAGTTACTATTCTTGTATAATATCTTCACACATGGGTAGGTATGATAAGCATTTAGAATTATGGTAAAAAAAATCAGACTAATTGAAGAAGTGTGAATGAGTCCAGGAATCTACATCTTTCATAAGTATTCAGTATTATTCTAAACATATCTATGATCCATGGAACACACTTTGAAAAATAAATCTATAAAGCATTTGATTAATTATGTTAGTATAATCTTGATCATTTTGACTGCCACTCAATTTGTTTCAGAAGAAAATATTGTCATCAAGATGGCAGTGTAGTAATAGTTGTTAACTTTAAGGATTACTTTTTAAAAAACTCTATTGTTAGTTTAAAGGTTTACTTTTTAAATACTCTATACACCTAAAGTTCAATAAATGTTTTTGTTAAAGCACAAATCTTGTTTGCCTAGTAACACATGAAGTTTTTTCTTCTCTAAAAATGCTGTTTTAAATTTTTATGTTTGTGATGGATTTTGACATAATTTAATGAAAGCTTCAAATTCATGTCCATGAAGGTGTGGCCTTTATTTGTATGAAAGCTTTCTGGATCCCATTCATACACTGACTAGGAGCAATGGACCTCAAATTAAAAGTACTTGGGCTAAAGAATTGGGTATCAACTATTTGCAATTTAGAAAAAAAATGTGTGCTTGTACCCTTTAGATTTCACAGGTCTGAAACAGGCCCATTGTAAAATGGAAAATGTGACCTTTACAGATCTATTTATTACCTTTCAAGCAGCTTTGATTGCTTATTCTGTAGGAGGGCTGGAAAGAGTCGTTCTTTTCAAAATTGAGTTGGAAAATTAAAATATGCAGGGGTTTTATTGTGTCAAAATTACAAAAGGATCTATTTTAGATAATAAGGACTCCAGAAAATACATAAAATAAAATGTGTGTGTGTGTGTGTGTGTGTGTGTGTGTGTGTGTGTGTGTGTGTGTGTGTGTGTTAGAGTATGCATGCTACAGCATGTGTGTGGAGATCTGAGGACAATTTGTGAGAACTGAGTTCTCATCTTTCACTATGTATATCCCAGGGATCAAACTCAGGTTGTCAAAAGTGACCGCAAGGATGCCACATCCCTCTCTCCAGCCCTCAAATAAGAATGTTAGAAGCTGCAAATTCTACTATGAGGTTGGGTATAACAGCAAATGCTACCCAGCAAGTGTGTAAGGGGACATACACTTTCATTTTGTTTTTAGTGCCCGATATCCTTATCTCCTTGTCTATCGCCCTTCATCTAGCCCTGTTATTTGTCCAAGCCCATCACACACTATGCCAAGTATATCTCCTGCTCTCCCTTTAGCTTTCTGCCAGTCATCCTGATAGGCTCTGTTCCTATAGCCAAAGGGCCTTTTCTTGCCTGGCTCCTTGGTCTTGTATATTCTTGTCTGCTCTTGCTGCCTACTTAATTATGACTTATCCATTCTGATAAGGTTAGTTTCTGAATCTGTTTTGTCACCCTTGTCATGATTCTAAGCTTGTGGTAGTTTGTATGATTGTTCTGTGAAGACAGTGACCATAATTACCTCTGTTCAACTAGTTAATCAGGACTTGGAGCTCCATTTAATATTTATAAACTTACAGAAGAATGAACCAAAGAGTACATGTATATAAGCATCACATGGCATCTTCCTAATATCTAAACTAAAAGTCCCAACAACTGAATAGGTAAAAGTCTAAGCATACCTCTTTGGGCCTTAGTTTCACAAGCATAGATGTGAAGCTCTTAGACTAAATAAGCATGGGGATTTTTAGCATTTGTAAAAAATTTTAAATGACTCACTGGCTCAAAAATCCAACTGGTGTATGGGATTACCAGGATGTGGTATGTCCATTCAGTGACCTATTATTTAGTCTTTATGAAAAACAAAGTACTAACAGCTATGACATGAATAAGCCCTAAAAACATTGAACTGACAGAGTTTCCCCCCAAAAGATCACATTTGTTTAGTGTTTATGAAATGTCTGAAAGAAGAAAATGATCCACAGAGACAGTCCCTCAGGCATTTTCTAGGACAGCAGTCGGAAGAAATTGAGTGGCTGTTAGTGGTTATATGAGTTTCTTCGGGGCTGAAAAAAGTTCCAAAATTAGAAAGGGAAGAAGCTGCACAACTGGATACACTGAAAAGCGAGTGAACTGTATAATTACCAGAAGTGAACTTTTATATGTGAATTAAAGTTCAATACAGTTGGGCTTGGAGAGATGGCTCAGTGGTAAAATGTACTGTTACCTCTTCCAGATGACCTGAACTTAATTCCCAGCACCTATTTGGCAGTTCACAACCAGGTATGACTCCAGTTCGAGGGGATCTTCTGGCTCCACGGGGACTGCATTTACGGTACAGAGATATACATTCAGCTCAAATCCAATAGCAAAAAATAAAAATGAAATAAAAAAATTTAAAAAATTAATAGTTGTTTCTAAAGAACAAAACAAAATTTTAGTGTGATAGTATTAATTTATGATCTTAATATCCACTTGAATCTTAAATGAATAGATGATAATTTGCTTTTGGACATGTGAACTATTTAAAGAACAAACAAGTCTGAGCAACGGAGAAATATTCTCATAATGGAACAAGGCTTTCAGAATATGAATTTAAAATTTCTTCCATGGTTACTATGTATCAAACACTAAATTATACCCTGTCCAGCTAGATCCTGTCACAAATGCATACAATAGCTGCCCCATTTCCAAGAAGCTTATATAATCCTGTCCGGAGTAGCAATTAACTATAGCACAAAGCATAGGGTAAGAGTACATAAGGAAAATAGAGTTCAGTGCTTTGCTGAATCAAAGGGGAGTTTATGCCCAATATCAGTTATTATAAACAGTATAGCATTAAAGGTAAGCTCTCTAAAATCACATGCGATTTGGATAATGGGGCATTAGCAATAGAAAAGAAAACACTGGTGAACAGTGGAAGGAAAACAGGATAATAGTATAATGAGATAAAGAAATCTTCAAGGACTAATTCTGAACTGAAAAAGATGACCATATCAAATATATGTGGAACAAGAATCATGGTATATATGGATAATAGTCTTAGAACAGATTGAGTGTAAGTGCTAAGATGAGTCTCATAACAAAGAATTCAATTCATCTTCATGGACTTTAATCAACAAGACATTTCTGGGGGAAAAAGTGGCTAGTAGTATCTTCTAACGCATGTGCTTGGTAATTAATCTTTGTATCAGACATTTGATACTTCTTTATTCACTCAGAATCTCAAAGTCATGGATGGCTGATAGGATTAGGAATGAATCTTTGCTGTGGTGAAGACAGATTAAGAATAGGGGCTAGCCATCATAGGAATGCCTTTAAGATGCTACTGAGACCATGGCTCCATGGTAGTCTTATCCATGGTACCAACATGCCGTGCCCCACCACAGGTACCCCAAATTGAGCCAGCTGGCGTGAGCAGAAACCTCTCATGCTGGAAGCCCAAATACACTTCTATTTTTAAAAGTTGTTTTTCTCAAATATTTGTCATAGTGGTGGAGAGATGACTTAACACAGGTGGGAAATGAAACATCTATTGACGTGTAAAAAGAGAGTTTGACAGGTGAAAAATTGAAGTACATATGATAGGAGAAAGTGAATAAGAAAAAGAATAAGAAGATAGTAGCTGGGAATGGGAATTAATAGGTACAAGCAATCACCTTTTCATGTGGTGCCTTAAAAAGGGAGATTCAAAGGTAATAGGGTACCAGATTCAAGATCTAGCAACAAGCAGAGATAGCTGTGTGCTGCAAAGTTAAAGACTCTGAGAAGGACAGGCTCACTTATATATTTTTTCAAAATCTGTTATAGATATATTGATAAATCCTCCCCATGTGTATGTGTGTGTCTATCTGTAGGTCTGCTGTAGGTCTGTCTTTCTCTGTCTCTCTGTCTGTCTCTGTCTCTCTTGGTGTTTTGAAATAGATCTCTCTCTCTCTCTCTCTCTCTCTCTCTCTCTCTCTCTCTCTCTCTTTCTTTCTGTTTTGAAATAAATGAAGTCCAGGACCTTTGGCATGCTAGATAAGCACTTTACCAGTGAGAAACATGTCTAGCCATTGACAGTTCTTGAATCATGGTCTCATTATGCATCTCAGGCTATCCTTTAATTTACTACGTAGCCTAGCCTTGCCTCAATCATGATAATCCAATCCTATCTCTTTTTCCAAGTACTAGATCTACAGGTTTCATTATGCCCAGTGAAATCGTTTTATTTATTTATTTATTTTAAAACATTATCTCTTTGATTATCTTGGTCTGTGCTCATTGGAACAGTTAGTTCTCTTTGCATTTAATTATGTATCTCAAGGTACTGTAAGAAAATATTAAACATTCAGAACATTAAAACCTTGAAAATGATAAATGATTATATGGTTCCCCAACCTATTTGAAAGTAGAATGTCATTTATATAGGAATGTACTTTTGACATGTATACTGTGCAATAAAGATAGATTGGTTATTATCATGTACAAACTGGTAGATGCTATTACTGATCATTAAAATACAACTTCAAAGTATATTTAAAGATAATCGATATTTCCTGCTAAAGATTAGTAGGAACACATCATCAAATGATAAATTTCATAACACATGTGCTTTTAATTTATGGTGGAGAATCTTTAAAATACAAATACCAGACCTTTAGCACACGACACTTGGGTTAGCTTTTGACATTTTGCAATTATTGTTGCTTTAAATGACGACTCGATTATGCAGTTACTGAGCTCCACAAAGGAACGGACGTTTATAGATGCAAACTCGAATGACTCAGAGACATGATCTCAACCATGAAATGTCATTATTATTATTTTTACATTCAAAATGATGTCACCAAGCAAAGGAAAGGATTTGTATAGTTTTTTCTAGTTCTTTCATGTATTCAAGTTAAGAAGGATAAATGGTAACTAATTTCTTACTAGATTTGTATAGACAAGGACAGGACCACAGTTTTAGCATAAACTTCTTTTTTTTTTGTTTGTTTCTTTCTTTCCTCCCTTCCTCCCTTCTTCCTCCCCTTCCCAATCATATAACTGCTGCACGAACTAAATACAGTGGGAATTTTTCAACTAGGCTTTACAATCTTCATCCCCTGATTATATCAGAACCATCAAGTCTTTCAACAGCTTCTGGAATTTGTAGCATTTGTATGAAAAGACCATTAGCCATGGGAGTTCATTCCAGTCTGCAGAAGCGTTCTGTTCTGGGGTTTGCCAACACTAACACTTTGTCTTTCCTGTCTGTTTCTACAACATGTTTGGCAAACTGTAATTATCAGTATTTCTTTTATAGCGAGATAATTATTTGTTATTTTAGCATAAGTAATAAAAGAACCTCACAGTGGTCTCTCCACAGACAGGAGACTGTGCAAAATTTTAGGCCTGCCTGTGTGCACAGGATGGAAAATTTCTAAGGACTTTCCACCATACAGACCACCATTGTAGGTTATTCCACTGAAATTGGTGAAATGTTTCACTTCACAGTAACCGTTGGACTGAGAGTGAGGTTCCAGATGGAGGAGTTGGAGAAAGGACTGAAGGAGCTGAGGGAGTTTGCAGCCCCATGGAGGGAGCAACAGTGTCAACTGGTCTGACACCCCAGTGCTCCTGGAGACTGGACCACCAACCAAAGAATACACATGGAGGGACCCATGGTTCGGACCACACATGTGGCAGAGGAGGGCCTTGTTGGCCATCAGGGGGAGGAGATGCCCTTGGGCCTGAGAGTGTTAGAGGCCCCAGTATAGGGAATGCCAAGGTGGAAAGACGGGAGTGGGTAGGCGGGTGGGTGGGGAGTACTCTCATAGAGGCACAGGGAGTGCGAGGGGATAGGGGATAGGGGGTTTCCAAAGTGGAGACCTGGAAAGGGGGAAACATTTGAAATGTAAATAAAATATCAAAAAATAAAAATAATAATAATAAAAAAGAATGCAAGACCATCACATGCAATAGATTCTTCCTTTTCTGAGTTCTAATTATATCTTACCTACTGGTATTCATACTTCATGACAGATGACAATTGTTTTCTGAAGATCAGGAACATTCTTTTTCCTGCACCTTACAATTGTGTAGACAGTTCACAGAACTCCTATAGCATTGTCATTAGTTAAGAGCCAAACTACTAAATCAGCTTATCGAGATTAATGCAGATTAAGATAAGGATTTACACAGTATTTTTGTGTCAAGGGTACAGAATGGGTGAATACTGTAGTCTCTTCTTGGAACACTGAGTATGATTTTTAAAATAAAAACTTAAATAAATTTGGGGATGAGGAGCCTGTCACCACACACACACACACACACACACACACACACACACACACACACATTTAGATATCAGAAGACAACAAGTAGATTCTCTTCTTCGATCATGTTGGTCCTAGGACTCAAATTCAGGCAGTGAGGATTAGCAACAGGCACTTTTACCCGATGAGCCATCTCACTAGCCTGAGCATGATTTCTAAAGGGGCAACTGTGCGTTCCTCTTTTTCTCCTGTAATCTATAGTTCTCTCATTGATACTGCTCCGTCCTGCTGGGCAGATTCTAGCTTGTTGGTAAAGGCACCAAAGGAGGCAAAACAAAACACCCACAGGACCATGAGAACCTGCAGTTCCATAGGGCAGAATGCTTATCTAACTGGAATTTATTACACCCTGTTACTAAAAACGCACACTCATCTCTCCACGCAGAACAGGCCATCTGTGGCTTTATCCTGGCATTATGTGAACTTTTCCTAATCTCTTCCTTTCTGTTTGCACATATGGCCGTTAGATCTCAGATGAACTCTAAGACTACTAAGAACAGTTGTGCATTTTCTTACAAACACTGAGAGAGCCCTAAGAGTCTTGTTACGTCATGTCCAAACACAGAGACTCTATCAAGCATATACAAAGCCATGAATTCTCTTACATGGTTGGAAAAAAAAAAACAAACCAAAACCAGAAGATACAGACATGAAATGAGGTTGCATGCAGGAATTAGAGAATCTTATGAAACTCCTTTTAGGGTGGTAACATTTGCTTTTCGGGTGGCCTGGAGAGATGGCTCAGTGGTATAGAATATTTGTTGCTCTTCTAGCTCCTGACTATCTTAATTCAAGTTCCAGGGGAGGTGATGCACTCTTCTGACATCCAGAGCATCAGTGCACAGAACCGCATGCAGATGAAACACTCATTAAAAAAATAAAATAAATAAGAAGAGTTGCTTAACCCTGCAGTAAGCTTTGAAAATGCGGATTTCTGTGTTTACTTGAGACTTGCTTCTCTTCCCTCCTTAAAAGGATAAGAACACCATTCTGTACACACGTACATTCTATTGATTCTTTGTGATGAGTTCCATCTTCCTCAAGCATCGACATCAGATGACATGGTGACTATGTGAAGCCGCACTGTATGTGGGAAAGCTGTTTGGTAATGATTGGTGCTCTTGCCCTACGAACATCTACTTATTTAGAATCTACATTACACGTTAGTTTTTAATAAGCCAAGCTCTGGCTCCACATCTTGTTTGCACAGTCAATCTGACTGAACCAGCTATCTTTCTCTCCATGAGTACAGGCCCATCCCCTCCCCCCACCCTCATAACTGACACCACTTCATAATGGAGGTTGTTCGTGGTTTGTATGAATACTTCTCAGCGTCAGGACTTCTTTTAATAAACCTCCCTTTTCACACATTTTGTTTGTAAAATACACAAAAAACACCCAGCTCAAACACATCTCTTAAAAGAAGATGGACTGTATTCTACCTTCCAGTTTTTTGGGAGGGGGGTAAACAAGGCCCAACTATTGACTTTTCTCAGCAACTCTTCTGTAAAGAGAAGTTGAGGCTAAAGCTATCATTGGTTATTAAGAACAGATCTTCAGATCACTGGCACATGGTCTACTCTTCAAGCATCCTCTATGTGTGCAAGATACAGCGTTCTTCATGTCAATTGTGACACCACACAAGCTGATTAAATATTGCATCTGATTTCAGGAGCTTCTCTTGAGGCAAGCTGCAAGCCACGTGTTCCCTTGGCTATATCATGGAAACTACGGGCTCAGAATCCCATCACTTGAGAGAGCTAGCTTAAATAAATATGGATACAGAAATTAATATGCAATTTGTTACTAACATTGATAACTAATCCTTTTTTTCCTAACAAAAGCACACATACAAACAGCCTGAAGATCTCTTAAGGAGCTCAGAGAAGAACATAAGCCAGCTCTTGTCAAACCTGAAAGAGGTCAAGAAGATCCAGGGGTCTTCGAAGAACCTTAATAAAATCTGACTATGGCAAAACTGAACAGACTTCCAATGTGGTATGCATAAATGTGAAATGCTGTCTTTTTGGATCAACATCATTAATTTCATGAATTTAATAAATCTTCAAATGAACTCCTAGCTTCGCCGCTATCTAGGAATAGGTGCTAGGTTCATAAATGATTCCTGGTGACAGCAAGTCTCTGACAATCCTGCTAAGGAGGCTGATGACTTGCAGACAGATATCTCAAGTTTGTCAAATACTACCTGTTATGAAGCCATTTACAGTAAAAACCATGACCCATAAATATCAAAGAGATGAGACCTTCTAAAGAAAGAGGAGCTCACTGTGCACAGAAGTCTTTCATGAGGCTCCAACTTGGCCTGTACAAAATTCATTCATAGGCTCACAGTATAAAATGTGTTTGGAGAATTCTTTCCCCTGTAAGACGTAGAAAACAATGAAACACTTTACAAAAATGTTCAAAGACATGAAAGCCTGCATTTTTATGATGAAAAAGGAGTGGGAGTGGAAAACTAATGGACTACCTATAACTATAGCTAGTGTTTGTGAGAAAATAAAAATGATTAGGATATTAGTTACATTTACTGTCCATGTTTACAAGTCTGGCAACTTTCATAAGCTTTTATTTCTCATGAATCTATGAGCTAACTATTATTGATGTTTTCTGTGGAGAGCATACAACTGTCATTGGCAGAAGTAATCCTGAACCAAGCTGAACTATTGCCTTCTAAACAAATCATGCTTAGTTCTACATTTGCATATACGAGTGTACAAGCATATGTGATAGATAGACATGTATGTAATTTAATTCACCTATATATCACACACAATATAAGAATCTATACATGTGAAGAAAGGGAAACTGTAATCAGTAGACAAAGCTACATAACCACAAGCCTGATTCAAATGATGAGATGACATCTGTGGTAGTTTAAATATGCTTGGCCCAGGGAGGGGCACTATTAGGAGGTGTGGCCTTATTGGAGTAGGACTTTTTGGAGGAAGTGTGTCACTGTGGTGGTGGGCTTTGAGACCCTCCTCCTGGGATGCCTGGGAGGCAGTCTTCTCTTGTTTGCCTTTAGAACAAGATGTAGAGCTCTCAGCTCCATGCCTGCCTGGATGCTACCATGCTTCCTGTCTTGATGATAATGGACCAAACCTCTTAACCTGCAAGCTAGCCTTAATTAAATGTTGTCTTTTATAAGAGTTGCCTGGTCATGGTGTCTTTCACAGCAATGGAATCCTAACTAAGACAACATCATACTGAAACTCTGGAGTAAGTATCCCATGTGAAACGAGCAGTCTGGCTGCTACACCTATGGTCACTCACGGAGTCCTGGCTCCTATCGCTCACTCTAAGTGTCCTGGCATCCCAAGAAAGTCTGCCACTTTTTATTCTACAATGTGGACTGACAAAGAATGCATGAGACAAGAGACAAAAAACAGGAAAAGATTTCCTCAGTCATTTACCATTCTTTGAGGCAATGGATAAGGTAGAGTATTGAGAATGACTGATTCTAGCAGGAGGAAGTTACCTGGAACACATTCTAGCAGAAGATAGTTAGAAACAGACCTTAGTGAAGACAGATCCTGTTAAGCCTTCAGAGAGGACTGAGAGCAGCTGGTCATCTGGAGTACGAAAAGCCAGAGGAGGCTCAGCGGAATCTACTCTGCAGATAAGCCTCATGGGGACAGCTGAACTCTTAACTCCTTGTTCAGATACATCTACTGACACTCAAATGGCCTCAGGTGGTGTAATTTAGCATGAGTGTAATTTCCAGGCCTTGCTGATGACCTTGGACAATACATAACCCCATCTTTCCTCTTGGTGCTTTCCATCTGTCATTTTTTTTTTCTCTAATTGAGGGGTAGAGTGGGCAGAAAGGAGGAGGGCAACTAATAAAGTCTCAGTGCTTCAAAGCCCCTAACACAGGTCTGACTTTGTTCAATGAAATGTTGGAACTTTACCATTCAGCTTGCAAACAGCATAAACACCAACAATAACAACAATAACAACAACAACAATCTATGCATTGCCTTATTTGCTGAAGAGGGGGTGGTAAAATACAAACTTGTAATATAATTTTATATATATATATAATGATTATTATCTGTATGTACTCTCTCAATATTTTAACATGGTTGACAACACTATTCCTGTCTTACACAGTGGAGGCTTAATAAGGTCCCAGCTTCTCCCTATTGATAAGGGGTTTACTTTGGATCTGAATGCAAGGGTACCTCACTACACACATACCAGCACCTGTTAAAGCCTGTTTTTTGGTTGGTATTCTGCTTATGAAAAAGTGTAGTTTACCAATTACAGATTCCAGAGATACCTATTGAAGTTGATTATAGTAAACAGATTTTTAAATGTATGGAGTTATTATGACAAAACTCTTTTCTAAGAGTTTCCACTTTCGGGGACGCATCCCTCACAATGATTTAGGATACTGTCAAGACATAAATAAGGCTCTCAGTGGATCACAAGAAGAAGAAAATGTGTCTAATTAGAAGGCAAGGGCACATGCAAGGCTCTGATAAAATGAAAGACAGGTTGGATTTTGACAAGTAGAACTTTGGCTGAGATGTTAAAGGTGCCTTTGAGGAGAAGAAAGAAGATATTGGGTAAGTTAGTAAGTCTTGTAAGTCAGCAAGGTTTTCTGAGCCACACTCTGGACACATCATGGATCTAGTGAGGAGAAAGAGGAAACATCATGGAGATCCCAGGCTCGTGGAGGAGACATATGTTAATCTGATAATGGGAGATGGCTTCAGCTATGAGAATGCTCCCAGGTGCAAACATAACAGATGAGAGGTGAAAAAGCTCAGTCCCTGAGATCTGGCCAGTGAGCAGCGTTTGAGTTTCATAAAGGAGAAGACCTGAAGTAGGGAAGGTAAGTAAAGAACAAACAGGACTGAAAGAAAAGGAAACACATCATATCTCCAGGCTTATAAACTCCAATGGATCTGTCGTCAGCAGAGGCTGATCACAGATGGCATGGAGCCGTGGACAGACTTTGGACCTTAGGGTGAATATGGGGGGAAGCATGCTTGAAATTTAGAAGTGATAGGACATAGTAAGTGTTTGAATTTGTATGGTTTAGAAATTAGACTTCATTCTTGTTTTATTTGATGTATTTGGTTTTGAGATGGTGTCTCTTGATACAGTTCTGCCAGACCTGGTGCCTAAGAGTCTTCTGCTTCTGCCTTACAAAGGATGGGATTTTAGGAAAATGCTTACAATGTCCAGCTAATAATAATCCTTTTAATATGAAAGCTATTTAGGTAAGTAGCAATAATGCTCGAAAGTCTTTAAAAGTAAATAGAAGGTTCAAAGCTATTAAACAAGTATGAATAAGTTAGGCTGTAAGTAATGGGAAAACTCTAATCAACAGTAACTAAACCTGAAGTTGGTTTACAAGATTATCTCTAAATGAAATTGGGTGTTGAGGTCCCAGCTATTAAATCTATATTCTCACTAGCAGACATGACAAAAGAATGATGAATGCCATACTCCATCTTTTTAAGTACCTGGCGTAAATTCCATATCTAACTTCAGTTTATACCTTACTGGCCAGAAATTAGTCATATGGCCACACATCCTTTCCAAGAAGGCTGGAACTTCTATTTTCAATGGTCATGTGTTCTGGAAACCTACCAAAGAGTGGGTCTTTTATTATGGTAGAGGAAAACAAAAGAAGTTATCCTGAATGAAGATAATGGGACTGGACCACCAACTAAAGAATACACATGGAGGGACCCATGGCTCCGGCCACATATGTGGCAGAGGAGGGCCTTGTTGGACATCAATGGGAGGAGCGGCCCTTGGGCTTGAGGATGTTCCATGCCCCAGTGTAGGGGCATACCAGGGCAGGAAGAGGGGAGTGGGTGGGTGGGCGGGGAAGCACCCTCATAGAGGCAGAGGGAGGGGGGATGGGATGGGGGTTTCCGAAGGGAAGACATGGAAAGGGGAAAACATTTGAAATGTAAATAAAGAAAATATCTCCCCCCCAAAACCCCAAGAAAATCAGACAGAGAAAAATTATACACACTCCCAAAGATTCATTTCCTAGTAGAGTATGCAAGCAGGTTGTTTGTGCATCAAACTACGAGCTCCTCATCTGCAATAGGTATATCAGCAGGACAATGAAGTCCACATCTCTCACTGCACAGATTGCTGTGAGCCACGGGACACTGCAGATCAGAAAATATTGTGCACTACTTAAGATATGGTTCAAAGGGTTATTTTTTTCTCCTTGAAATCCAAATACATTACTATAACAATGTCTAAGCTGATGTTTCATGAGCATACCATAGATAGCAGAATTGAAAAATATATATGCATTGACCATCATGTTACATCTATTGTTCATCTCTTATCTTTTGGACCATTCACTGTCCTGGAAATGAAAAGTACTACATCCTGAGCAGTTCAATGACTTACTTTGTATCACGAGTTCTTCCTGCATGCTTTTTTTCTTCACATTTTTTGTTACTTCCCATATTTCTGAATTACCAACATGATCTTGTCAATTATTTGAGAGATTTCAGCACCCACTCTTTGAGACTAGGTAGCCTACTTAGACTTTTATTTTTAAGAGTCTGGAATATCTCAAATTCACCTCTAAGTACACTAAAGTGTATGCTAACCTGAAGCACTTAGACACAGTGTGGGAAGAAGTATTAATGTCTACAGATTGTGTCTTTTTTCATTGTGTTGAGTCACAAGTGCTTATGATTAGCAAGAGATCTCTAAAACTTGCATAAACAGAAATATATATATATATTTCATCTTGGATCAGAACAAGATCTCCTCCCCCCCCAAAATAACCAAAAACCACTATTCCTTCAGCTCCTACATGTTATAAAAATATATTAGTTATAATGTGTTAAGTGGACTAGCTTTGTTTTAACTAAAGCCAGATGAAGATCAATGTACATCCGGCTTCTTTAATGGTCATAATCCAGAGTCATTAACACTGAGAGGGAATTTTAAGAAAGGTTAATTTAAACCATATGAATCAGACTCAAACAGAATCCATGAGAAAAGACAATTGATTCATTCTTGAGGGAATACCTGTGAGTGTACGCATGCACAGGTGTGTGTGTGTGTGTGTCTGTGTGTCTGTGTGTGTCTGTGTGTGCGCTCGCGCGTGAGAGAGAGAGAGAGAGAGAGAGAGAGAGAGAGAGAGAGAGAGAGAGAGAGAGTTAGTTCTCATTCTCTTTGTTTCCCCTTGGCAAATGTTCAAGGGCATTTTGTGTAGACAGAATAGGTACAAAGGTTTGAAACTTCATCTTTTCTCAGGTATCTTTCCTCAGCACTCTTGGGGAAAAATGTGATCAATTTGTTGACTTCTCTTTGTTTGAATTTAACTTGTTATTTTTCACTGAAATTTTTAAACTCGAGTTTCTAGGGTATTATTTGTTTGAATCAGGGTGCTCAAGCATTTACCAAATTGCAAAATAGAAGTGCTAAGTCGAGAAACCTGGTCATGGGATGGTTGGAAATAAAATTAGGCCTGTGAAAAAATGTCAGTTACTAATAAGAAAAAGTGCCACTGATGTTCAACAGACACACTTAAGCTATCCTTCCTTTCTATGTGAAGAACCCTTATTTATCTGATGGCTTGTTTTGTTTAGATAATTTAAAGTTCATGTATATTGTGTGAAAGGACTCAATGAGATCACGGTTCCTGGATTCCTGATGCTGAAAGGGAAAACTCACTTACAACTCAGCAATAGTGGTGGAAAGCTAAGATTCCTTCTGCTAGTGTATCAAGGTTTTCCTTAAAAAGATTTGCATAGTTTATATGCATGTATCTTGCCTGAATAAGTTTTCATGCATCGTGTGTGCAGGACCTTAGAGAGGCCAGATGAGGGAGCTGATCCCCTGGAACTGGAGGTACAGGTGATTGTGAGTTGCTATGTGGGGCTGGGGCAAAAGTGGGTCATCTGCAAGAGCACTAGGTGTTTTGAACTACTGTGCCATCATGTCTCCAGTCCCATGAACCAAGGTTTCTTATGAATACTTATACATCTTCCCATAACAACCTGATGAACTCTTCAAAGGAGTATGATTCAACCAGCAAAATGTTCCCCCACTGAGAAATTATTTTTATGGAATATGAGCGAGGGGCTTTTTCCTTAAATCAGAAACCAATCCTAAAAGTTCTATATGACCCTTAGAAGACTCACTCAAAGCTTACATTAAGAGGGGAAAACATTTGAAATGTAAATAAAGTATCAAAGAAAGAAAGAAAAAAAGAAAGAAAGAAAAGCATTTCAAAGAAAGAAAAAAAAAAAGATGTGGCTAGAATATTTAGCACATGTACAGCTCAGTCTTCATGTGGGTCCCCCAGAAACTGGAGAGGTAGCTATCCCTAAAGCTGTTGCTTGTCTGTGAAGTCTGTTCCCCTGACAGGGATGGCTTGTCCGGCCTCCATGGGAGAGGATGCACCTAGCCCTGCAGAGACTTGATGTGGCAGGGTTGTGGGATACGTATGGAGGGTGGGGAGGGTGCGCCACCCTCTCAGAGGAGAAGGAGAAGGGGATGGAGGGAGGGACTCTGGGGGGAATACAAGAAGGGAGGCAGTTACCTGGATGTAAAGTGAATAAATAAATAAATAAATAAATAAATAAATAAATAAATAAATAAACAAAATTATGTGGGTGGAGAAAGATAGGATGCAGGCTCCGGGAATTTTGCATGAAGAGGCTGATAGACGGCACTGGCTAAGTGGGCACTGGACTGACTCTCTAGGCCAGTGGTTCTCAACCTTCCTGATACTGTGACCCTTTAACACAGTTCTTCATGTTGTAGTGAACCCCGAACCATAAAATTATTTTGTTGCTATTTCATAACTCTAATTTTGATACTGTTATGAATCATAATGTAAATTAAATATCATATGCAGGATATCTGATATGCAACCTCTGTGACAGAGTCCTTCAATCCTCAAAGGGGTCACAACCCACAGGTTGAGAACCACTGCACTAAGAAGAGAAGAGATTGAAATAAATTAGGAATGCAGAAATAGAGAACTGGAGCTCAGAAACTGGCCCAGGGTTATAAAGAATGACAGTCCCAAACTCAAATCACAAGAATTCATTATGTCGTAATAAGCAGAGACCACGGGCAGGAAGAATGAAATGCCACCAGCTCATTATGGCTGGTTTAATGGATCATTCACAAAACAATGGGCTGTAATGACAGAAGCTCAAGAGAGGAGGCAGCCAGTTTTCCCTTACCTCAGAGAGGCTGAGGAGTGTGCAGTCTTATTGCACAAAAGCAAGGGCTCATGCTGGACTGGCTTATGGCAATGACGCTGATAATTTCTGTTGTTGAGGGAATGAGTATTTGCCTTCTTACCTCTCACAACTGAGAGTGTAGTTCCAGCAACCTTGTAACCTGATTCTTGTCCAAATACAGAACCTCAGACCCCCTTCTGGCCTTGGCATTCAGAACCTTAACAGGATCCCTGCCCTTCACTTCTGCTTCCAATTTCAGAGGCAGTTCTCTTAGCATCTCCTCTTTCCCTCAGAACCTGTGCTCTCCAAAGTAGCCATGCAGCAATGTGTGCATTTTACTTGTTAGCCCACTGGCTATTTCTTCCTCTAGGAGGAAACTCCATAGTCCCAGAAAAGAACATGGAGTCTAGAGTGCAAAACATATTAATTGGCTGAGTGGGAGAATTTGCCTTCTAGGTTAGAAGAAAGTCTAGACATTATTTCTAAGTCTTGATATCATTTCTTACCACAAGAAACTTCCCACTTTTTTCTTTTGCTCTAATGTATGATGTCTTGCTACCCAGACCCCAATCCTCATCTCTATTCATGATTCCCACTTTATCAGGAGCGTTTTCTATAAATGTATTCTTTTTCTACTTGTACATGCAGGCATCCCTGTCTATCTGCCTAACCCTTTTCTTGAATCTTCTCATGTTAACAAGCACCAAAGCCCATTGAGTTCTAGCACTGCTTCCTTGCTTTCCTCTGAATTTGTCTTGCTTTCCTCCGAGTCCTTAGCTCATTAAGCATATTTTCATATTGCTTACTTTAAAAGTTCTTGTGTCTTTCACATAATTTGACTGGCTTGCAACATGGATTAGATTCAAAACTAAAACATGTACAAATATCAGGGTCTCTGTCTCTTCACTCATAAAGTGAGTATAACTGATTGACAGCAGTGTTACAATGAAAGTGTCTACCACAGACTAGCTGGCATTAACAGAGGCTCAGATATTGTTTTATGGGACAAACCAGAGGCACATTTTGAAACCGCCATATTATATCTGGCCAAGGATTTAGCAATCTAGCATGGGACTTTGGTTTTTGGTAACATCCGTTGGAAGTCACCTGAGCTGCAGGGGTGAGGTACAAATGATTGTCGCAGTGTTATGATGGTTGTGGCACACTAGAAAGCTTGGTTAATAAAGGTAATCAATGTCTGTGTGTCAGAAAATTATGCAAGTGAGAAAATGTAAGTTTCTTAAGATCATAATGAACAGAAAAAGGACAAAATTCAATTATGCATTCCCTGGTCCCAATCACATACATTTAAATGCAATAAAGTGAAAGAAAAGGAGATAAAATGTTTATCAAGGATTGACCACTACCTTGTATAGGTATACATTGTAAGATTATGGATGATCATCATTTCTTTTCTTATATAAAGTATAGATTTATAAAATTTTATATGATGTAGATTGAAAGTTTTTTTTCCTGAATTTTCTGATGGACACAAGCATTAATTTTGTTTTTTTAACATATTTGCTCTACATTTCTTTGTTCCTCTGTTTGTCTTCTAATTATTCCTTCTCTGTTGACAATTCTTGTCTTATTATGCATCTATAATGAGGTTGCTGCTCTTCTTTTTGTTTCTGCTCTCACCCCTTTCTTGGCACTATCACCTGCAGCCTCCAGACCGTTCTCCCTCCATCTTGCACTTATGCCTTCTGCAGTCTCCCACTTCAGAGCACTCCCAGGTCAACCCTTCATGCCCCGCCCACTTATGTTCATCTTATAACATACTCTCTCTTCCACTCAACTATCATTTATTGGCTGTCTGCTATTTGTCTTCTATAAATGCAAGGGTCAATAAAAAGAGATGTCTTTGCTGCAGGTAGCATTCAGACACATTTCTCTAAGTCAGTTCTTCATCAAATTTGAACATTGAAGTCACCTTTGAGTCATTTGTCTGCCTTTTACGTCTCCCAACAGTCAACCGGCTGATATATCTGAATGTAATCTGGGGCTCAGAAGCATCTCTCACTTTCATGACCTTTCTCCATAGCTATGACCAGTGCTCGTTGGGCCTTTTGTTTTCCTGTATGGCAGCATCTAAAATGATGCTTTGTACAACATGCTTACTTCAACAGTCTTAAACAGAGCCATAAGACAAAGAATCTGAAAATAGTTTGGGCATTGTTACCTTTTGTTTAAAAAATATATCGTACAAATGCATAAGAATAAGGCCACACAAAGACAAAGCAAAAAGTAAAAACTCACCATGCTCTTTAAAAACACAGTTTTTAAACTCAGTTAAGTCCATCTAAATGACATTTTTATTTTGAAGGTCAAAAAAAATAGTAATTTCATAAGGTACAGCATCGTAGTATTCACACACTCTTCCACTCTTTGTTTCCAAGAGTCTCCTTGACCTGACCTATGTTCTAGAACTTCTGAGATTCATCTCAGTCTCCCAGGTTTGGACAATCCCTTCACTGCTTATTTTAATGTTTGCTTTTCTTGAAGCTCCTCCAGGGCAGTATCACCCTTGACTACTTCCATCCTTCCTGGGTTTCACCCCAATACCTCCTCCTCCAACACTCCAGACAATGAAGCCCCTGAGGAAATGACACACGTTTGGAATGAGACAAGGGGACTGAAGGGCTTCTCTGTCTCGCTCTACTGCACCAGCTGACCTCAGAAACTACTTCCTTGAGCTACTTTTTCACAGGACGAGGGTCTTAATACATATTTTATATCTGTTAGTTCCCTGGTGATTTTTAGGGGCCACTTGTCCTTGAGTTTAGCTATTTTTTCCCAATGTTCATGACACAACTTTCCACAGTATTTATTTCAGACACTTATGTGATGACTTCAAACACAGAAGCCTTTACAAAATATGATACGAGTTGTGGTATTTCACTCTTGAATTCTCTAATGCTCACACACAGATCATACAACTAATTATAATACTTCTTGATAAAGATAAGAAAAATGCTTTATTAATTAATTAAAAAACCTGAGTTGATATGCCAGCTTTCTTTGAAGTAAGTACTCCTAATTAAATATATTATGTAAAATACACGAAATATATATATATTTAATATATAAGCAATTGATGATATAATTATTTGAGCACATAATTCTGTTACATGTAAATGAGAATCTGTAAAGTATACTATTTTGATAATACTGTAGCCTTGTATTATACATATAAATAAAATATTAAGAAAATAACTGTGAACTAAAATTCTTCTAGAAACGTTTCATCTTTATGAATGTCTATGAGGGCTTCAGGTCAGACTTGGAAATTATACTTTTAGAGCCTCGGTTCAGTTATCTATAAAATGGAGACTATATCTACATCTGAGGATGCAGGGAGAGATAAACGAGATATAACATGCTAAGAGCTTAAGATAATGTCAGGCAGATACTTAACAGTAACAAGTTATAGTACTAATTAACAAAAGCAAGTGACAATAAATTGCGTTCTCCACAATTATTATGATTCTAAAAGTTTCTTTACAGAGTCTTTAGCTATAGAGAATCAAAATCCCTGAACCCTCACTCTTTTTTATTTTTTATTTTTAAATCAGGTTATATTATCCTAGACACACTGTGGCCTGGAACTGGCAATCCTCCTGCCTCAGCCACCTGAATTCTGGGATTACACGGGAGCCACCACTCCTGCTTATATAATCCAGTCTTCACTCTTCTCTTGCTCATATAAGATCATTTCTAGTACGGCATTTGCTGAAAAATCAAGAGATCATGCCCTCTGGCCCTCTGCTACTGCAGAAGCTTGGCAGGAGACCTGAAGTGTAGTCAGCAAAGTGGAGCCTGGAATACTGTGTGGGAGGTGCCCATAAGCAAAGCCCGGGCTGCAGTTTGCCTTTTTTTTCTCCTTCTGGTGAAACTGAAAAAAATTTCCTCTTTAACTAATATCCAGAAAATTTTCCATATAATCTTAAGTTTTCACACATAGCTCTGAATTTCTACCAAAATAATTGATCTAATAATACTAACTAGGCACTGGAGATATAGAGTCAGTGACTAGGATTTGAGTTAATTTAATTAATTAATTAATTAACTAGATTAATTAAATAGATATTAACTGAAACTGTTGTAGTTCAGCCACTATTTTGTATGTTAAAATAGGACTGAAAGAAAATTCAGTAAAAGAGTTAACAACTGTTCAGACAATATTGATTAGTCATGCCATGGCACTGAGACCGGCCTTATAACCCTAGTAGTCAAGCCTGTTTGGATTTGACTCACTAACAGGTATTTTAACAAACAGGTTCGTTCTACAGACAGTCCATCAGCATACCCCATAGATGTTTTCAAAATGGCCTCAGGAAAGGAGGCCTCTTGGTGGTCATATGCAACCTCTCCAATGCCTACACAAAATTATAATGGAGCTGAGCGATTCATGTTGACAGTGTATTGCAGACTTCTTGTTGAATAGGACAATGATAATTTCATCTTTTTAAATTAGCACAGATATCCCAAAGCTCAAAATAAATATGACAAGTTTCTGAGTATACCTGAAAGCTAGGAATCAGACCATGTGGGGTGTGTGTGTGTGTGTGTGTGTGTGTGTGTGTGTGTGTGTGTGTGTGTGTGTGTGTGTGTTTTTCCTACAGGGATTTGGTCAGAAAAGAAAATAAGAAATAGACAATTTTCATCAAATATAACAAAGTGTTTTCATTTACTCTAAGTGAAGCCTCAAAAACGAATGATCTGTAGAGTTTTACAACAACCTGGGAGGTATAGAGGTGGGAATGAGTCTTTTTTGAGGTTTACATACACAATTCTCCTGAAGAATTTCTGTGACAAGGAAAATGCATAATCATTTCATTTGTCTTTAAGACCAAAACATGGCATCGCTTTGGAGAGCACATTAATTTATTTAAAAAAAATTCCTTCTCCTGTTCAAAATCATATATGGTTCAGCCTACGCTCTGTAAGCCTGTGGACAGTGTCATGTATCTCTTCTTCTCCTGTACTGGAGCTACCCACAGAAGCCAGGCTCTTGAGCAGTGCTTGTGGAATGAATAAATTAAGTCACTCGTGATTACACATTGCAGAGAAAATTAACCGGGGACAGTGCACTAGTCTCCCTCAACGGCTGTGAATACTCTGATTCATGGTGTACACTCACACAGTTAGCATCTTTCATTCTTATGGTGGTTGTCTTGGCCATTTTTTAAAAAGTATAGTTTTTAGAAAGCTACACCTTCGGTATGAAATATTTTAAACTGACAGTCTTGAAGGAAAATTCTATAGAGATGCCAAGAAAAGGTTTAAGGTATGGCATTGGTCTTTTCTCAGGAAGACAGAAAATGTCTTCCGTTTTCTTCCTTTCTTTCTTTTTTTCTTTTTTCTTTTTTTTTGGTAAATGATTACTTTATAGGATTTGTGGACAAAAACACATGTTAAAGTCAGAGACAATGTTAAAGAATTAAAGAGCAGGCAATAATCATAACTGCTCTTTCAAATTAATATACATCCTAATGCTACTTTTAAAAATAATTATTTTTCATGTAAGGCACGAGGCCCAGATCAATGGATTCAACTGCTTTTATAGCAAAAGAGAGAATTTCTTTTTTATGCTATTAATTCTGAATAAAGCATACGATACTAAGCTGTTTTAAGAATTAACCATCTCTGACTTTAAATATATTTCCTGTTGTATATTAAAGATATTGTGAAGAAATTACAATATTTTATTCACCAAATTTAACAACACTGAGTCATCCCTGGGCTTCAGCCTCCATAGCTCTTTCCATCTACAAAGGGTGAACCATTTTATTTAGAATACGTAAAAAAAGCATGAACCCATAGGAAACCTTCAGCTAAATTAATTTTTAACACATTTCTCTTAAGCTTAAATAAATATATTTCTTGTGATACACATATTTCAGACATTTTGATAACTGTCACAATAACAAAAACCCAAACATTACCATTGAGCTAGGCATGCTGATATTTCTTAGTAATTTGCAGCATAGACAAAAGGCATATATTTTTTTAGACACTTTCTAATTAAAATAGTCCTGGCTGATGGTGAAATCTGCATAAGAACTCCTACATCTTCTAGACAAAGATCAGACAGTCCACTCTGGGATAAAAGACCAACCATAAGGGGTAAACCTAAATAAAAGCATTCCAGTTCTTTCTCAATTTCCCTTCATTTAAACATCCAAATAAATCATGCAGTACCTTTTAATTTTCTGACTGCTTCCCAATCAGTGCTTCCTCTGTTAGAGACAAACTGAGGAACCTAGAGAAACAAAAGAAAGCACATATATACATATAGGTTTGTCAGACAAATATCAAAAATCATAACTCACCAATAAGTCCATTCATCCTTTATATCCAGATAATAAATTTATGCCTTGGAGTCTGTAGCACAACAAACGCAGCACTTGGATTTTAAGCTCAATAACGCATTTAAAACACAGTAATCCGAGCCCACAGATCCTTTGAAAAAAGTGGATTAAAAATAAATTAAAATGTAAAAGCCCTAAAGCATTACCGGTAGATATGCAGCAATGCCCCTCGAATCGAGTCTGTAAGAGCTGCTGCAGAACTCTCCTTCAAGAACACTCCCTGTGCTCTGTGTCTCTAGCTCCAGACAGACGCAGTCTGAAAGCCACCAGCTCCTGTCTGTGTGTGCCGGGGAAAGGGAAGCTGCAAATTAGAAAAAGTCCCCGCAGTGGCGGAAAGGAAAATAAGGCAAGTAGGAGAGGGAGAGAGAGCTCACTAGGCTTAGAATTTTCGAGAATGATGACAAGCCACTCAGCTCCGCCATCATTCACTGACAAAAGGATGCTGCCTCTGGCTTAAGATTTAGCGGTTTGCCACGGGGACTTCTGGTACCAAATGCCTGACAGGCATTTTAATTGCCTCCATCCAAATCTGTCCCCAGGAGTCGAGTCTATAAGCCTATGAATGTCTGAATGTCATCATCTGGTCTCCTTTGTGTTACACACACACACACACACACACACACACACACACACACACACACACACACACACACACACACACACACACACGTGGGGGTGGGGCAGGCTTAGAGAGACCCGTTTTCAGGAATATAGGATTACAGGCAAATTAAGCTACACAAACTGGACATAAGTAAACGATCATTAATTGGAATTTTATTATCTATTTGAAGTATTTTGAGGTTTTGTCATTGACATATAAAAACAATATTTTAAAACTATTGCATATTGTTATTTATGTCCCAAATAAGGTATTTATTAAATAAATGTATATATTAATATATATTTTCCTACAGAAAATTCAAAGGCTTTGTAAATATGATAATTACCTGCTTGGCTATGTTTCCTTTCAAGGCTAGCCATGTGATATCTGTGCGCAATCATTTTATTCTGATTCTATACAAAAGGAGGTGGCAACCAGTTTGAGGGCTGGGGCTTTGCAGTCCCTGAGGTGAAGGCCATTACAGGGAATTCAGTGTTTTGGCATAATCAGTCTCCCCTTCATGTTAGCAACTGAAATTAACAATTGAATATCCCTGTCATACAGTGCGCTTTATGTAGGGGACTTAACTGCAGAATAATTCGTCACCTGTATTATCCTGGAGAAAATGGTAATAAATGAATTGGTAAAGCATTGTTAGAACCCTGAATCAGTAAAGGGAGTAAATTTTCTGTGTATCAAAATGGCCAGCTGCAAAGAAGGCTACTGAGAGGAAGTATCACCATGGTTACCGGAAACAAAAAGTAAGGGGGTGGGGGTTGGAGAGTGGGGGGATGCTGGGAAGAGAGAACAGGAGTACAGTGGAGAAAATCTGGAGACAAAAGGATACAGTTCCTTCTCCTTCTAGAAGGTCTGTCTCTGACAGATTTATGTTATGCTTTCAATTCAATCAAGATAGATTTTCATTTCCTTCTGCCATGTTCTCCATTTTTGATCATGAGCTAATTTTGCTTTCATAAGTATTCAAATTTTTTCTTTTCTATGGGATTGATCTGATCCATATCTGCATCCTCAGAAATCACCCAGCCTCACCCTGAACACACTTTGTTTCATAGATGAAAAGGCTGAGTTCTGAGGCCTGCATCCAAATTCCCACACAGAGGTTCAGCCTGGCTTCCTGACTAGCCTACTGGTCCCCTCTCACCAAGTGACTTTCTTTCTCTTCTTTCTTCTTATACTGTTTTCAGGCAAAACAGAATCTAGTAAGATCCTGTACCTTTGATTGTCTAAACCTTTGATTTGCCAAAGCAACATTCTTTTCTTTTAAGACATACTGCAATAATCCTGAGAACCAGCTTTGCCTAATGTCTGTGCTGGACTGTGTATAAGGCCACAAGATCTTGGGTGATCATATCAACAGCATTTCTTCCTTTTGTAATCTGGTAATCAGAGGGATCAACTGCCCTCTGCAGATCTATCTTGTTCAAGCAGCTTAACCATCAGGGACTAGGACTTTTGACATTATTGGCATTGTTTTTACAAGCATGAAAGTGGAATATCAAACTGAGCCAGAGTCCCCAGGTTTCTCATAGATATCACAATATAAATCTTCCTGGAGTTATCTAAAACAATGAAGCTGGAAAACTGAGAGGCCATGTGTATTGTGTATATGTGTGTGTGTGTGTGTGTGCACATGTTCATGCCAATGTGTGTGTATGTGTGTGTGTGGGTGTGTGGGTGTGTATCTGTGAGCATGTAGTGGTATCAGTCAAAATCTTTTTCACTAGGGATTGTAGAAATGATTTTCCACAGCCTATGAATCACAAAAATCACTGGCCTGGCAAGATATCCCCAATGGTGCAATAATAAGAACATTTATATTTTGGAAATAACCAACAGCTGTCTAATTAGACTTAAGGACTGCTTAACAGGAAGAAATTCATGCCTAGTACTGTGTGTAACTCAAGCCAACTACCCATGGCAGGAGAGTCATAGACCCTTGAGGAGAATCTATTCCTGCTATTTTCCTAAATGAAGCTTAATTTCTAAATCCTTATCCTCACACCCATAGATTAGTGTAGTTCTTAGGAATTCTCAAAGGATTTTCTTGCCCCACCAGAATGCAGCATCACAGAGATCCAGGGCTGATCAAAACATAGAGAATAAATGACTATGGGTACTCAGTCATAATTGGCAATCTATATTGCCATGCTATACCAAAGGCTCAGGGAACATTCCAGAAGAAGGCCTGGAAAGACTGTCATTGCCAGAGGACCTGAATTATAGTATAAATTGTTCTCTTCCTTCTGGACAGGATAAAGAAGCTGAATGCACAGGATCTTAGAATTATGGTTTCCTAAACAAGATGTGTATAATAATGGCACCAGTTGACATGCCAGTGTGGCCCTAGATAAAGGGCTACCAACAATTCATGATGGCTGAGAGAGGGAGCATCATTTTTCTCCAAGGATGATGCCCTGGTTGGTTGCCCAATCCCAAGTAGTTAGTCCTAAACACATGTACATATGAACAACCCTGGATACACTCGGTCAATTCCCTCTCTCCCTCTCATAATACAATAACAATTAAAGAAGAGAAGGTCATGAGCTCGAGTGGCAGTGATATAAAACACGGGAAGACTAGGAGCTGGAGCAGGGAAGCTGTATTGAGAGTGATGCCTAGACAATTCTTATATATGGAAAAGATCTTTAATAGGTCAGTGTAAAAATTACATTAATGGATGAATTAGTTCAAAGAAAACAAGTGTCATCTTTGTGGTCCATATTGCTTTGCCTATTGTTTATATTAAACATTCTATGTGAATATCATATTTTACTTACATGGCCATAAAAATCACTATTTTTGAATTCTACTGTATGATTTACACGTATTTAAAATATAGATTTCATTCCTACTTCCTTTGAATTCTGCCATATACCTAGCAAGAGACTACAAGCTCTTAAATGACCAGAAAAAGCAGGTTTGTCTTCTGTTGGTATTAAAATATACTATGTTTGAATTTTTAAATTAAAAATTATTATAATAGTTAGTGAAGGCTATCTTAGGGCCAAAATATTTTGAAAATCTTTTTACACTTGACTATAGCTGACCATGATAGTACATGCTTATGTCATCTCAATTCAGAAACAAAAGAAAGACAGAAAAATATGTTCTGTCATATTTTTATAATATGACAATACAATAAGGCCAGACTGGATCACATAGTGAGACCTTGTGTCAAAATGATCAAGACAATAAATAGTATAATTTTTACTTTAAAAATTAATAAAAATAATATACTCTCACCCAGCTCTCTTGATTTTGTTATTTTAATAATAGGCAGATGTATAAGCATTTTATAAAGTATTATAATACCAAAGTCCATTTAATATCACCTTTTTTCCCTTCAGCTAAATTGGTCCACATGAACCAATAAATATTATAGTTAAACACACAAGACAAAGATGACAGAAGAAAAGAAGGTGCGTTGGAAGAAAAGAAGGGAAGGGCAAGAAAGAAAACTTGCCAAAAGCTATCCCAGTATGAATTATACAGATGGAAAAGATGGAAATGTCTAAACCCAGGAGAAACTACAAAAGTATACAGAGCTAACTGGAAAAGGTTCTCATCCTTATTGCGACACTATGCAGACCATCCAAGATACAGAAACAACCCAAGTGCCAGATGAGAATAGATAAAATGTGTGTGCTGAAAATGCTTCTAAACAAAAATATATATTATTACTTCTGAAACAAAATCAGCACAAGGTCGTATTATTTGTCACAAGCTTGAACCTGGAACTGAAAAGAAATGAGCCAGACACAGAAAGAAAAACGTGGTTATGATCTCATTTTTATGTGGATTTCAAAATACCAAACGTACAACAATGAAGGGAAACACCAGTAGGTACCACTGGCATGAACCAGTATGAGGATCAGAAGTCAAAGACGACGAATAGCCGCTATGTAATTTTAAAATGAGGGCTCACAAGCAGTATACAGACTATAGATAATGAAATGGTGCCGAGTATAAATAAGCAATTGGTAGTATTTGGCAAAAATATACTGTAGGTCTGATATATTTTATATAACATGAGCCTTGAATATGCTATAAGTGGAAGAAGGCCAACTAAAAGGTCATTTATTGTACTGTTTATTGAATCAACTCTTACACATCTAATTCACTAGGAGCCACTTGAAGGCAGAATATTGAGTATCTCTACTGAACTCTCATGAAGCATGAATGAGAAACAGTTTGTTTACAAAGGAGCAAAGACCCAATGGATGCTGAGGTTGCCTTGGCCATCATGAAACTTCACTGAGGTATTGTTCAACTTGGCCTGCAATGGGGATGCCAATGGATTGTTCTAAGCAAACAGTATTAAGAAGGGTACAAGATAACTTATACATTTTTACATGCTCCACCCCCTTTTGGCTTCAAAAATTTCTATCTGTCTATCTATCAATCTATCTATCTATCTATCTATCTATCTATCTATCTATCTATCTATCATCTATCATCACCCATCTATCTGTCTGTCTGTCTGTCTGTCTCTCTCTCTCTATATATATATATAAAATCATCTATCTATCTATCTATCTATCTATCTATCTATCTATCTATCTATCTATCTACTGTAGTTTCTTTAAAACTGAACTACATTCTTATCCAATGTCTCTATAAAATAGATTTCAAGTTATTTTTGGATTATGTACTAGTTTGAACCTCAGAAAGGTTCACATTTCACTGAAAAACTTTGCAAATAGCTTTTAAACTAATACTTAGTTATTTTTCTTTACTGCAACAGGGTTTTCATCACAGTTGTCAAGGTGAAACCAACAAGATGATGTGAAGGAGAGGAAAGGGAGGAGAGATCTTGATATTTTTTAACATTAAGGTTGAGTGTAATTTAGTGAAATAGCTAGATTAACAGCCAAAATTCCTTTGGTTCATAATTCTCTAAGATTTGACAAGTGTCTATAACATGTTGTCACGTAACAACAAATGAGATGCAGAATGTTTTGATTATTGAAAAGAGTCCATGTGTCAGCATTTCAGCTCCTGCTATGTGTGGTTTATCTGCCTTGCTCCTGGCTGTTTTCATAGGTCACCACTGTCCAAGCAGATGAAATGTCTGTAATGCAGCTCTCTTCTGTTCTTTTCACAGATTTTCACTAAAGCAAGTTGAACCACACTTGTTTCGAAACTCCTTTAAAGACAATCTCACATGAACTACAATACTGAAAAACAACTTTTAATTCAATTCATCAATGTATAACCTTGTTTCTCTGAAAAGACTGAGTTGAAAATAAAATATTCTCTGAGTATGAAAGTAAGTGATAGAAAAACCAAAATACACACACATAGCCAGACAGCCAGTGAGAGTGCAAATGAGCACAGCCATTTTGACAATATCTACTAATGCAACTCAGCTTCTAGATAGATACTCAAACCAAATGAGAACATATGCCCAGCTAACCACATGTAATACATACCCTTAGCAACATTCATAACAATGCAAAACTAAAAACTACTCAAATCTTTGAGAATAGAATAGATGATACATTCAAACAATAGCTTACTATTTACACAGAAAGGAAAGAAAACATCACAGACATAATCACGAATGAAAGAGGTCCACACAATGGTCACATCCTATGCCATTCCATTTAAATGAAATTCAAGAACAGTCAAAAATAATACTCTAAAGTTCAGGCAGTAGTTCCCTCTGTGTGGACAGATGGCATTGACTTGGAAAAAAATCTAATATCTTGTGGATCCAGCAGTAGCGATGAGGGAGATGGAAGAATTGACATGTTTATTACATGTATTATATTTAATAATGACAATAACGAGTGATCTGATGTCATTGATTTAGAAAGTGCATTTGTGACAGACTTCAAATCTGTGAGTTTTGTGCAAAAAAAAGCTCGGTATAAGAAGATAAGCCCTTTAACCATTACTGCATAAATGAGGGCCATATGATGATGTGTATGTTGAATAAACAAGGGAACATGCTTTCAACAGAAAGAGGACATTGTACATTGGCTTTTCACAAATAAATAGCAACTCAGATATAAAAGAAAAAGCAGCAAAATATCCATTTTATGAGCATATATCAGCAAGGGAAATTTTTTCTTATAGAAACTTTACTGAAGTAGACTATCACTACAAGAGAGCAGCGGGACAGACACTGAACAGCTCTTTCCACAGGCAGCCTCTGCCCACTGGCACCACTCATCTTCATAGTTCATCTTTTGGCATCATCTCTTTCCTTTCCAACCCAAAGCTTACACTTCCTTTGTGCTCCATTCGTCCTCTCTAGTAATGGCTTCCAAAATTTCTACAGCATATAATACTATGAAGATCTTTTGTTTCTTAGACTCATCATGATACAAAATAAAATAAAATAAAATACATAATAACCATTCAAGTAACTGTGACACATGACTATTGGTTTTCAGGTTTTCTTCCCTAGTTTATTCAGATATTGACTAATTTAAAAGCCTGAGAGATGAATCTGATTATAATGACTAAATATCTGCGGTGTGTTTTTCTCTTTGGGCACACTGTTTTATTTGGCTTTTCTTAGAGTTGCTTACTCATGGTTTATTGTTAAAGAAACAGGTCCTGTTAAGTTTAGCAAAATGCCCAAGGCCACACAGCTGCTGAGGCATAACTTCAGGACCTGGACTTTTAAGCTAATTAGTCAGTAATTCAGACTAACACTCAAAATATATCAGAAGATATTAAAAAGGTGGCGCACGCCTTTAATCCCAGCACTCAGGAGGCAGAGGCAGGCGTATTTCTGGGTTCGAGGCCAGCCTGGTCTACAGACTGAGTTCCACGACAGACAGGGCTATACAGAGAAACCCTGTCTTGAGTGCCCCCCCCCCCCAAAAAAAAAGAATTTTCATTTATACTTACAAGGCATCAGAAGAGGATGAAAGAAATACAGAATTAAGAAATTTCCACTTTAAGACCAACTAGATATTATATAAGTAGGCTGTGCATAAAAGGGAAGACTGCAGAAAAATTTTAGAAGACTGCAAATATGTATTTTTTACTTTCAGAATGCCAGATACTTCCATCTTATATTTATAAATAATGTATGTTGAATGCAATCATCCCTACAGTAGAAGACCACATAACCTTATTTTCAGTTTTTGTTTTCTTTTTACATTTCTTTGCTGTTTGTTTGCTTATTACTTTCTTCCTCTCTCTCTCTTTCTGTGTGTGTGTACATGCACACACACACACACACACACACACACACACACACACACACACGTATAACAGAAGACATGAGGAGGTCAGAGGATAACTTGTGGCAGTTAATCGTCCCGTTTTATAGTCTATTATGTAGGTTCTGGCCACTGAATTCAGGTTTTCAGGCTCAGTGGCAAGCAAGTCATCACTGAGCCATTTTGACACCATTTTCAAAAAATTTACTCTCTTTCTTTCTTTTAAAATGTTATAGTGGGGTCTTGTTATATATCCAGACATGCCTTGAACTTGCAAACCTCCTGCCTCAGCTGCTTGAGTGCTCTGATTACATGCAACTGCATGTCTACTTTATGCCCTATTTTAAACTTTGCTTTGTATTTATTTGATGTAGAATTTATTCTCATTCCATAAGTTTTGTTCCTAAAGTTTCTTCTATGATCTGTTTCTTCTGTGAACCCTCCCATTCTGACTTCGGAGTGACTTGTTCTTTCTTGGTGCCAATTACACTATGGCACATGTGGGTTGATCCAGTCTCAGGTGCTTTGTTCATCTGGTTGTTCAGTGACTAGAGAATACATGTCTAAACCCCTGTGATCAGCACTCTCTGCATTTTTAAACATAAACACCAATGATTTAGCACTGTTTTTGGACCCTCAACCCCGTGCCTGAGTCCTACTGTTCCACCTGGGTACACCAACCTACTTTCATACTTAGGAATGACTCATTTGACCTTTAAAGTGACATCTTTCTAGTACTTAGTGGTTTTTCTGATAAGCATACCCTTGATGGCCTAGGGCATTTCATGGTGTCCTGAGAATAAACTTGGCAATTTGAACCTCTTGATTTTCATGATATTGTAGGGCATTCTAGATCAAGGGAACAGGAAACCATTTTCACAGGTTACAACAGCAAGCTTATAGACAGCATATGGTCTATGCTTGATGTATATTGAATAAATGTCATTCTGTTTGGTAATTTGTGGCTTACTTGTTTTTAAACAACTTGCTCAAAATTATCCATAACTAATAAGTATAGACAACAATAATAAAACTAATATCTGAACACAGTTGCTGCCCTCATTGTAGTGTACCCTTAAATACCATCCAATACCACGGCAGTGCTAAGTGCAGAACCAGAAAGCAACCTATCAATGTTTCTTCACAAAATACATGTCCTGTATAAGTGAAAAGCATTTGCATTTACAATTTGGGTAGCATACTGCTTTCATGGAAATACCTCTATCCTCTTCCCAATATTTCCTCAAATATGCCTTTCTCCACAAGGTTTCATCTTTATATATATATTATTAAAATATATAATTATATATATATACATACATATATTGCTTCTAGTATCCTTTGTCCTACTTTGAATAATAACTACCAAATTCTCCTATAACATACTATTTACTTGCTGTTTATTATTTACCGTCTGCCTCAACCTACTTGTAAACTTCATGAAGACAGAAGCCTGCCTGCTTTATTCACTAATATGTCTCAAGCACATAGGACTGAATGTGGTACACAAATAATATATCAAATAAATATTAATTGCATAAATACTATTTAAGTTGCATTAATGAGACTGAATATACAATATTAAAATTCATAAAAGCTATGTTTCCTCTCTAAAATATCTTCACTCTCTCACATCAAACAGTTTCAGAAGCAATGAACCAAACATATGTGGTGTGTTTCTTTCATTTTGTCTTAAATAGCTTTAAAATACATGTGTCAGGCTTTCATCCTTGGTGCATTGACATCCATTTTGCTACACTTGTCATGCTTCAGTGTTTTCTGTTTGTTTGTTTGTTTATTGTAGTTTAACTTACACTGATTCTTTTTGCAATTTTTTATCTGCTTGTGAATCTTTAGTTACAACTTCTAAATCTACCTCCATTGTTCAATAACCTAAAAGATGGGTTAGCCTAGTTTCTTTACCACTAGTCCTACAGTAATGCCAGAGGAAAATCATCTTTGCAAGAGAAATGGACAAGCCATGGAGAAAAATTAATGTTGAAAAACTTTTAACTAACTAAATTTTCATTTAGTAGTGAGTCAAGTACACTCTTCTGCACATCTCAGAATTTCTTGGATGACCTTGAGGGATGTTGGAAATGAACCTTCTTTTTTATCAAATGTCTCCACCCATGAGCCATTGCAGTTAACAGAAGAATGGACAATGGTATATACTACAAAGTCACACGGTACAACATCAAAAAGTACATGACATTAGACTTAAATTCCTGATTTCCTTTTGAAAACCACTAGAGGACTTATGTTGTTTACTTCTTTCTGGGCTTTGAAGAAAATTCTTTAGTCTTCTGAATCCTTGGCATACCTTCTGTACTGAGTACACACAACTGAAAAGGGAGCTTTCCCCGTGAGGTCACCCAGCACCATTCCATGTGCATGAGGCTATCCTTGACTTCAAAGTAAACAGGCTATTCTGAAAAGGCTTAAATACAGAGTTTTTATCAAAGTAATTGATAACGTGTCTGGATTTCAAGTGTAGTTTATTGATCGCAAGCTTGTCTCTAATTGGTGTGAACCAATCCCTAGCATCACACAAAAGAAAAAAATTCTACACATATCATACATTATTTGTTGAGAAGTTAATAAGTGTCATACCACATATAGCATGGTTATTCATAACATATATATTTAATGAATAATTTTTTAAATGTTTGCGAGTAAGTTACAGGTTGTCTGAGTTAACGTTTCTATCACTGTGATAAAACAGCATGACTAAAATCAACTTGAGGAGGACAAGTTTATTTCATAATTGAAGCTTATAGTCCATTATCATCAAAGGAACTCAGGGTGCGGGACCTTATAGAGGCCATATAGCAGTGGTTCTCAACTCTCCTAATGCTGTGACTCTTTAATACAGTTCTATATGCTGTGGTGACCCCAACCATAAAATTATTTTCATTGCTAATTCATAATGTGATTTTGCTACTGTTATGAATCATAATGTAAATAGTTTTGGAGATAGAGGTTTGCCAAAGGGGTTTTGACAAATAGGCTGAGAACCACTGCCACAGAGAAATGCTGCTGCTGCTTACTGGCTTGTTCTTCATGGCTTGCTCATCTGTCTTTCTTCTAATACCCAGGACCACGAGCATGAGGGTGGCACTGTCCAGAATGGGTTAGGTCCTCCTCTTTCATCATCAATCAAGAAAATAGACTACGAACTTCCCACAAGCCAATCTGAAAGAGTCTTTGTCAACACTGTTCCTTCTTTCCAGGTGACTTTAGCTTGTATAAAGTTTACCTAAATCTAGCCAGCACATGGGTGTAGAGTTTAATACTAGTTGAGAGAAAACATCATATAATTCAATCATTTCCTCTTTCTATAATATCTGGTAGATGCTTTTCAAATTAGTATGCAGTAATTAAATTGTGCTTTGGGTATGTTGATATAGGGAAAATATAATGTGTGCAAAATGTATAATTATAGTCATTGTTCTTTAGTATTGAATATATGTATTAAAGAAATCAAGGGAAAGGGGGAAGGAAACACATGCCCAGGCTAAAGGCACTTCCTACTAAAGTACCAAAGACCTGTGAGTATAAGAAAGCTCAAGATGCTTCAGTGGTCAGGCTCTCTAGAGTATAAAAGCCATCCATAATCTTCTTGTCTTGGGGCTATTCAATAATTGCATGATTTTTTGAGTAGCCCACGAGAAGTGTACAGGGTTGTAAATATGGCTCAGTGGTTAAGAGCATTGGCTGTTTTTCCAGAGGACAAGTTTGAGTCCCAGGACCCACATGATGGCTTTATCTGTAACTCCAGTCCTAGGGCATTCAATTCCCTCTTCCTCTGTCCTCCATGGGCAACAGGCACACACATAGTACACAAACACACAATTGGACACTAATACATGTTAATATTTTTGTAAAGGGAGAGAAATGCATGGATAGGCTCCAGAGAGAGCTTTGTGGATACGATACTTGCTGCTCAAGAGTAAGGACTGGAGTTTGATTCTCAGAACACAAGTAAAAGCCTGCCAAGCATAGTGGCCTCCTGTAATCTCAGCACTGAAGAGCAACAATGGGGATCACTGGGGTAAGTTGGCTATTTAGACCAGCTAGCACAAGCAGTCTCTGGCTTCAGTGAGAGTCTGTCTGTAATTAAAGTGGAAAACAAGGAAGACACCAGACATCATGTTTAGGTCTATACACAAATGTGCACACACATACATGTTCACATACAATTGCATACATCACACATGTTGAATATATATATATATATATATGTGTGTATGTGTGTGTATGTGTGTGTGTGCATGTGTGTGTGTACAGAACAAATACATATACAGAAAATAAAAATGCACAGAGATAGACTACATGTATATATGAAATTGTCAAAGAGTAATTTATATTTTTAAAAAAGAAAAACTGAAATGTTACAAACAAGGCACAAATGAAAATGTTGAGAAATTGGCATGATATTCAGTTAAAAGGGGGAATAAAAGGAAATGACAGAAAAATTTAAGGGTGTGTGTGCGTGTGTGTGTGTGTGTGTGTGTGTGTGTGTGTG
The DNA here is from genome assembly GCA_028551405.1 of Uromys caudimaculatus. NCBI lineage: Eukaryota > Metazoa > Chordata > Mammalia > Rodentia > Muridae > Uromys > Uromys caudimaculatus. The sequence goes on along the minus strand of CM052709.1, from coordinate 57,852,525 downwards.
TGTGTGTGTGTATGTGTGTGTGTGTAAGATGCTCAAACAACCCAGAAGTACTACATCCTACTCTGAGTATCCCTTGACAAAGTGAATGAACACAGATGAGGTCTGTTAGTAGAGTTGAAGTCTCAGATCAGAAAGTAAAGCAAGAGTAAATGAGGTCTACAGAAAAGAACAGGATGGGCAGAGGCTCAGAAAGGACACAGAGCTTCATTTATAAACCAGTTCAGCAGGCTGACAGGTGAAACAGGCTGAGCCACCTGAAAGATCATATTCAGTGGCTGGCATTTCTGGATGCCCAGCTGGTTCTTTTAAACAGACACTGTTCTAAGAAAAATTTGAGCTGCATGCTTCCTTCAACACAGCTTTATAAATCTTGTACAGCATCAATATTTGCCAAACACCTTCTACCATCATTTGTCCAGAATTTGCCAGATTCAGCAAGTCTTGACAAAGGATATTTTACATGGATGGTTGGTTCTCTACTTTGGACTCACATATATCGATAATATGCTAATGGGTTTGGTTCTGTCTCTTCAACAGCATAAATTAATTTAGTCCTACTAAGAGGATTATTGTGAAAAGAGAGAATGTTAGTCTCAGTCTGTCTATGGCTTGGAGGTACAAGCAAGTAAATTTCTAACACAGGTAGGATGAAAAACAGAGAGACACACATTTGCTTAAAGTGATTTTCTTTCCTGATGACTGTACTAGATAAGTGTTGGTTCAAGCAGAGTATTTCACTCTTGAGCCCCTGGATCCAATACTTCAGAATCCATCACAGTGAGCTTTGAATTGAGTATATATTTCATTGTGAAATGATGTCTTCTAGCAAAAGGTACATGTTTTATATTAGCAAAGACAATTTTTGTGACTGTCTATTGTACTTTATTAGTTACTTAGGTTAATTAGAAAATTGCTAATGGATCCAGAGAGCAAAGCAGTATATAATGTGTATAAAAGAAAATCAATACTTGTATCAAAAGTACATGAGACTATTTTTAAAGATTCCTAAGTTATGGCTTGGGAAGCATGATTGAAGGCACCCCACACACAATTCACCCCATAACATAATTTAAGGGCATTTCCCACTGAATTGTAGTTTCCTTGAATACTTGTTACCAAGATAGCTTGAAAACACCATCAGTGAGAATGTTTTCAAAGTCCAGATTTCTAAAGAGATTGCAAAGTGACAGTATGCACAAGGCCTCACAGTGAACCAGCAAGTGGCAGGTCTGCCTGAAGTAGATTATGATATTGATATTGGCAGGAGCTGAAGACAACTGAAGGGACCACAGCAAGCAGCCCTGACAACTCAAAGAGGATTGAGGGAGTCCTGTAGACCAGCAACTGTTACAAGCTTTGAAGCAGAGAGCAAGCAGGAAGGTGCAAACACAGTGACATTGGTTTTAAGGAAAGATAAACACCTACATGTGCAATGAGGTCCTGTCTGCTGGGGGAGGAGGAAGGAAGCTGTGTTAGGAGATAAAAATAAACAACATTAGGAAGAAGAAAAAAGCAAAGCAGAGACTTTCATGCGTCTATGACCATAGAGCAAAAGCATGTGAACTGTAAGACACTCAACCCTGTGTACCCATAGTTCAAAACAGCAGGCTGTAAATAAGGCCCTGGCATGCATCCCCAGCACCACCTAAAGGGAGAGTGTGAAACCATAGACAGGGCTCACCTCATCCTTTTCTCTGATTCTACAGACATGTACTAAAACCAGAGTGGGCCTCAGCTCTATGGGCTTTTATTCAGGAGTCCAGAAAAGGTTCACCAGTCTGATGCAGTTTTTAACCATCAGCTGATTCTGGTGCCACTAGCTCATGGGATACAATTGAAAAGCAAAGTAACCTGGGTAAATTCTCTCTTCAAACAAATGCAAAGATGTTTGCCTCTTATGGGAAACTATCAGGAGTTTCAAATCCCATGCCTTGGCATCATATTACATGTGAATATTAATTTCTATAAACAGGTAGTGAGTTCCATCAATATATTCTTCAGTTGACGATTCTCTTAAAATCGGAGATTTATTTTTAAATGTCACAGCATTTTTAGAGTTTCTACTTATTTTTCTACACATTATTCTTCCCTTACTACCTTTTCATTATCAACTGCAATCAGTAATAATAGATAAACTCTAGGAGTGGCAGACACTCCAAACAAGGACATTTGATGATAAGCCTGACCTTCATTTCATGGTGACAGTGAAGAAAGGTCAGAGTACCAAGGGGACTCCAGAGCTCTACATATGATGTATACCTTTAAAAGAACCTATGACGATAGTTCATAAAATCACCAGCCTCTCCATCCACTCCTGCCAGTATTATCACCTGGTGTTTTTTTAGCTTAATACTATGAGCAAGTAGTCACAGAAACATTATTCATTCAACTGCAAAATTATGAAGATGCATGTGCAACATACCTTGATCTTTCATAGTTTTATCAAAGTGGAGGAACACAACCTTCCAAGAGGGATTTGCAAGGACAGCCATGGTGCCCAAGAGAAAATATCCAGATGAATGTGATATAGATTGGGTCTGATCAAGATAGGAATATCTCCAGTGAGGGAAAATTCTAGAACTGTGTTTAATTTCTTCTTAGAGAGACCAGGGGACTTCACTAAGAGCTCGTAGTAACAGCCATCTTTAATTCCCTACTGGACTTCAATGGCGTCTAAAATATTGTGAAACTTTACAAAGTGCTTTGTAAGAACTAGCCACAAGGTAATTTGGAGCCATTAAGAAAATGATTCAGTTAATCCTTGAAACAACTCTGTGATCTGGTTACTACTGTTACATTTACATTAAAGATGAGGAAATCAGGAGACAGGTAGATGAAATTACTCAAGATGAAGTCACCTCATATGCTTTTATAACTATAGTCCATGACTATACGCTCTCAGATATTCTACATGAAATTTACATTATTCCCATAGCAAGAAATGGTTAAAGATCTTGCAGAGGCTAATGACTGGAATATCAGTCTTCATACTGGAAATTCTGAGGATAGATAAGCTCTTATCAGTAATATGCATAATATGGTTAATCTGGCAGCTATGGACCAATTTAATGTCTAAAATAATTTGTTAAATATTCAGCCTTAATTTTCTAGGGTTATAAACAATTACCATTTTTATTTACCATTTTATTAAAAGATAAAAATCTCTCAAAATATTTAATATGTTCTATGGTTAGGGATATGTAGAAATCTAGTAAAAAATTCTTTTGTCTTCTGGTAACTGACATGATCTAGAATCACTCCAGATCCTGTTCTCCTATGCTCAAGGCAGATACATCTAGTTATGGGTCCTTTTGTGACTGCCATATTTCAGATGAAAAGGTAAATGATGTTCTATCATTTTAAATTAAAAATTCCAAGGATAAGTAAATACACGTTGATTAGAGCCTTGGGCCTTCTGCCCAATTCCAAACTACTATATCCAGAATTATGTGCATGCTCATGCTTTGCTTTAGAATTGAAGCATTACCTCTGGAAAACATTTCAGCTACTAGGTTGAGTTATTTGATGATGATTGGAATAATTTCCACTTTGGACAAATCCATTTCAGCTTTCTTAATTTGGAGAACATCTGCTTATCCTTCATAACTGAAATGCAAGGAATTTCTTGATTTCTTCAGGTTTGTATAGCCACTGTGTCTTGCAATATGATGTTTCTTTGTCTAAATAATTGTTCTTGCAACCAGAGTGAACCACTTGAAGACAAGTACTACTGTCAATTGAATTTCTCAGAAGGAAAAAAATGAAGGGAGGTAACAGAAAAGGAGGGACAATTACACTCATGTTAAAGATTCTACGAGGCCAAATGACTGAACATCAAGAGTATGAAGAGTTAAATGTTGTAGAGCGATGCTAATTTGTTTAGGACTTCTTTTAATCCCTCTGAAAGCCATCCATTACCCTCATCTGCATCTAACCTAACACCATTGTGACTATCAAAATCTACAAGTGTGCTCTTAACAAACCATTAGCTTCCACCAATCCAAAAGCTAGCAATGTGATCAGACAACATCTAAAAACTTTAGCAGAGTTTTCCCCACTTGCTGCAACCACCTATCTATGTGTCACCTGTAAAAATATTTTAGAAATACTATAATTCTATAACTAACAGAAATCTCACATAACCACTCCCACAGTATAATATAGTATTTGGGAACCCTGAATCTGTGTTCCTAGACATGGTCACTTATCCACGGCTCTAGAACTATCTTATACAGTCTTTGAAGAGAGAATTGTGTTTTCTACCAGTGTTGTGCTGTATTCCCATTGTATTTCCTGTACCTCCAACCCTCAGAAGCAGAGCTATCCACAATTACTTCCACTGCGTGTCTTACGTTGAGTTGATAGGTAACAGAGAGAGACATGAAAGTCTTTTAATAAATACATTATGCCTATAAAAGAAGGGATTTAAATACTCTAACAAAATAAAGTTGGAAATACAGTTTGATGACGGAGTCTTCAATGCACTCATTTGTTGGCTGACATGCTCTAAATTTTTCAAATGTTGATAATAAGGAATCTTTAAACATTTCTGTTTAGCATAAATACATAATAAAAAGAGCTTATAGAATGCTTAGTAATATTTAAGCTATATTAAATAAATTATTAATATGATCATATACAGAAGGTTGAATTATGGTCTTCATATTTTGAGGTGGGCAAATTGATATGCAAATTAGATAGCTTTCCTAGAGCAAACCATGAGTAAATTAACAGCTACTTGATCTGGACCATATGATCTGAGTTTTTACTGTGAGGTTAGACATTTTCTGTCCTTACTGAATTATTTTGAAAGCAGCCTTTCTGCATGTATAAGAAAATGAGAAATTCCTGAAATAGCTCTCTACCAAACTCCATCACCTTTCCTGCCTATGCTATCATGCTGGAGCACACAAGAGGCACTGGACACCATCTCTCTGGTCTGAATGTGACACCAAAAGAAAAGAGAAAAATAAAGACCATCCATACACAGGTTACACAACCACAAGTTCTTTGATCCTTTTTATATCTAGCCTGGCTTCATATGAAAACAGGCCCTTTAAACCCATTAGTTCTCTGTGTGTGTCTCATCCCTGTTCTATTCTCACCCAACTTTTGCCATTATCATCGGAAAAAAAGAAAGAAAGAAAGAAAGAAGGAAGGAAGGAAGGAAGGAAGGAAGGAAGGAAGGAAGGAAGAAAGAAAGGAAAGGAAAGGAAAGGAAAGGAAAGGAAAGGAAAGGAAAGGAAAGGAAAGGAAAAAAGAAATAAAGATTGATTCCTGGTATACTTAAAAGATCTTCTGATTCCTAGACATCTGTACTATTTTGCTTTGCTTCCCTGAAATTAATGAAATGCTAAGCAGCACTTGTTTGCTCTTTTCTTTCTTGTCCAATTCTCCATTACCTGTGGTTACAGGGGGAATATTAAAAGGGAGTTTTAATTAGAGAGTAGAAAATTATGCAGCACATTCAGGAGAGCCTGGAAGTTAAAACAAGTGATATTTATAGTATAAATTAGAAATGAAATTGAAGCAAGGAGGTAGGGTTTTATTTGCTGTTAAATTACAGGAAGCATAATAGAAAAAAGGTGTTTGTATATGTGTGCGCACGTGCACACATGCACGCGCACACACACACATACCTCAAAGATGTCATGACCTTCACTGCGAAAAGGGTACTGTACCCATAACAAGAAGGATAACAAGGAGTTAAGACAATATTAAATTCCCAAAATCACATGTTTTTAAGGGCCCTACAAAATTAATGTAAGAAGGGAAAATCCAGAGGTAAAACATTTGATATTCATCAGATTAAAAGAGATTCCATTCTGACTACAACATAAAAGGTTGTTCTTACCAACTTGAGAAACTAAATTAACAAGTCACCTAGGGGAAGGCCAGAATTCAGTCCACAACCATTTGTCACTTCTATTTACTCCTATGCAACTCTAAGACAAAGATTCACATTGTCCCTGAGAAAACCAGCTTATTGTTTTCCTCCTGTCACATCTGTCCTGTGTCTGCTACTTATTTTCAAGACTTGTTTGGGTGCTAGTATTCCTCCAAATAAGCTGAAGGTTTCTCTGACAGCCCAAGAAACTGTCCTAATGGCATGGTACCTAATGACTTCATTTTTTAAAAGCCACAATGTTCCAGTCTTGGTTTCAAAATATCATTTATGAAAGGGACGAAAGTTCAAAGTAGAAAACCCAAAAATTTAAGTGTTCATTGCATCTCACAATATAATAGTGAACTCATATGAGGTAGAGGTGGGAAGATACTGTAAGCTATTAGCAGCTAAGAGGTCCTTGAGTACAGATAGAATTCCCCCCTGTCAAATATAAACTCTGAGCTCAAAATTTAGGAATCAACAAGAAGTTCCATAGTATATGACATGACCTAAGACACTTGGAAGTTCAGGGATTATCAGTGTATTGCTTATAAAAGTTAGAGGCTCTCTGATAAATCAAAGGACAGTAAAGAAACATAGCAAGTTTGATTTAATTTTTGGATCACTTTTAAAAATAGCAATAAATTATAAGTTTAGGAACCTGAAGAAAATTAAATATGAGTTCTTTAATAGGGTGATATTATTGACTAAATGATAATTTATAGTTCTGAAACTGAGGTAATGTGGTGGTCATAGCCTTTAAAAATAAAGATTGTTTAAAGTTGAAGTGTCATGATGCCTGTGACTGTCTTCCTGCAAATGGTTCCAAACAAAATTAGAGTGTGAGCACTTGTGTGTGTGTGTGAGAGAGAGAGAGAGAGAGAGAGAGAGAGAGAGAGAGAGAGAGAGAGTGTACAGGTAAAAGGACGACATTAACATGTTGCTTGGTTAAACTAAGTGAATATAGGAATCATATGAACATCATTACATTATTTTATCAACTGTTCTGTACCTTACACTATGAACAAAAATGTTCAGATTCCAAAGAGCAAACAATAAGTGTATATAAGAATATTCAGAATTCATGACTCGAATTGTGGAGTAGAGTAGAGAATATGCTTAGTTATGAGGTTATGAGGTTATGTGTTAAAATCCCTAGAATCCCAAAGTAAATTCTTTCAAGCTCAATGCTTTAAGCTCCTCAGTGAGTTTCTCACATGAGCTATGAAAACACATGAGTGGCTACGTGTGAGCTCCTCCCTGTGTCCACATTCTGTCTAGCCATGTATCATCATGTTTTCAGATTTCATTTCTATATTATTCTACATCTGGTTACTTAATAAAAGGTATTGATCCTAAGACAACATGATCCATTCTGTCCCTAGTACCTTTTGGGGATCTAAACTCATTTCAAAATGGCAGGTATATTTTTGGCATGTGTAATCTACTTGGGAGGGCTTAGGTGAGCCTCCCAGATTTCCCAGAAAGCAGTAGGACTGTAGGTCTACTGGATAGGAGTGCTCACGGAGACTTCATCCTGGTATGCTCACACTCTGTAAAACAAGCAGGAAAGCAGAAGCTTCACCACAAAGAAAAGATTAATTTCCCTGCAGATCCCTACTGCCTGTGAAAACAAGTCATCAGTCTGCTCCTCTTACCAAACAGGCAAGACAAGAATCATTTGTCATTAGACTCAAATGTAGCTCTGAAGTTTTTGGTCTTCATCATGCAGCCAGGATGTTCTCATTATGAGCCAACCAGATGATGCCAACAACCTATTGTCTGAGCTCACAGATAGAATCAGAAGCTATAGAATTCAAAAATTCACATGAATCTAAGTGGATTCTGTAGAAATGTCTTTTTAATTACTAGTAAATGGGGGACCTAAGATTTCCCAATGATTATTTTGTGTTACTTCTTAATAGTGTTAAATTATTTTAGTAGTTCAAAAGAACAGTATATTAAACAAGAAGAATTAAAAGATATTTATTTCTTTACCTGTGAGACCCCAATACAAGTTTCTGACCATCCCTTTATTGACCCAAATGTTGTATAATTTTGATCCTGAAATACTTATAAATAAACCAGGCCATGATGCCGGTGTATATGTGTTCACAAAAACGAGCTGAGGTGTATCAGATGGAATTTGGCACCAACTTGGATTTCTGTCTTTCTAAGCAGTAGAGGAGAGTAAGAGAACTACTGTGTACCAGGCACCATGCTAAGCACTTTACAAGGTTTGCCTAATATTTAAGAAATTGTTATTTACAAATGATGAAGTTAAAACTCAGAAAAATGAATTTACCTAACACAATAAAACTAATAAGTAGGAGAATGATAAATCTTTAAGGAAAAGCTGAAGGCGTTCTTCCAATACACTCAAGCAGAAAGTCTCCCTTGCTCAGAACTAGCACACTGAATAGGACAACCAAAATACAGTCATTAAAGCACTATGACAAGTGCTATGCCAGCTACATACCACAGAAGTGGAGAATAAGGCCATGTTTCCTAATTAATCCTTGTGTGAAAGACGAGTGGAAGACTGGAATTTCCCATCTTGAGAAGTAGAGGATTAGTATTACTTGCATTTCCTAGCTAGCCCACAAGGGCCTACTTTCTCACGGTGTGTTCAAATCACACTACAAACTAATTGTCAGATGGCGTTTTAAAAAAAACACTGGGAAAGGGAAACATTGGAAATAAAAAAACAAACAAACAAACAAACAAAAACCAACCAACCAAGCAAACAAACAAAAAAACACTGGGCTTTGAATTCTTTCTAAGCTTAACAAGTAACTGAGTGGATAAGTTAAAAAAAAAAGTCAGCTTATTAAGAAATCAAGTTTTTAATTTTGATTCCATGTTATTGAAAATGTAGAAAGGTTTCTTTATTACTTAATACTTTTTTGTAGGCCTATTGTTCTTAGCATTAATTAACCTTACTTCTAGCCCAACTACAAAGATCCATGAAGAATTCCATTCAAGTAATTTCATCCTCTTAGAATTTTCTAGAAAGCAAAATACCTGGTTTTCTGCCCTCATTGAAACATTTCCCACTCTGTACCTAGCAGATTCAACCTAAGATAGTTTCTTACTTAGAAACTGGTTCTTCCTCTGTTTTATAGCCTGTCTTCCAGATGCTGGGCCCAAGAAATATTCTCACTTGAGCCTCATAGGAGGACGAGACTATGAAGACTGCAACCTCATGCTCACTTCTGTACATGCTGAAATGTGAACAAATAAATGCAAAAAAAAGTTTGTTAGTACCCCGGTTTTCAAAGGATACTTGCACTTAAAATTATTTTCTCTCTTGTTATTGTGTATATGGTGTGTGTTGTTGCCAAATCTGCAAATTCAGAAGACAACTATATATATTCTGTTCTCTTCTTCCACCTTTATGTGGGTTCTGGAGATCAAAGTTTGGTTGTCAGTTTTGCATTATTGAGTGTCAAATATCTAGACTTTTATGGGGTGTCTCCCTGGCTTACACACATGTACTCTTAAAAGAGTGAAGGAAATCTGTGTCTGGCACATTAATTCTATGAAATGAAACTTCATGGTTGAATTCTAGAAGCAACAGAGAAATGAGTAAAACAAACAAGCAAAAACTGACATAAGATCACAAAAGGAAGTGAACTCGGATTGTTACAGACACTTAGAACCCCCTCCCTTCTGCCATTTTCTAGTTATTTCCTTACAAACCCTGCGAGTATTTTGATTGGTCATGGTTTTCCATAATGGTCTCCTTCTGTGGCAAAAACAAAAAAATGTTTCTTTGTTAAGGGAGAAGATCAGGGAGTTTGCTATGAGATTGTGTCTCCCTATGAATGTCAGCGTATATGCCCATAAATTCTGACTAATACAACTGTGTAAACATGAGCTGATCAGGGACAGCAACAACAACAGACATGCTAAAGTGAGCAGGGCTCAGGGCTGGAGTGGGACACCAAAGAGGCCTCAAGCCTACAGAAAGAACTACAGGCAACTGAAGAATGGCAAGACCTGGAGAAATAGTCTTCTCTAGGGAAGAGCACACCAGCTGGGTATCCAATACCAAATGGACAGCCCCGAAAACACACACACAGGTAATATTATATAGAACGGTGAGGATATATTTAGGAATATATGTATATACATGTATGTGTATGTGTGAGCAATTAAAAATAGGCCATGAATTATAAAGGGAAAAAGGAGGAGTATATGAGAGGGTATGAAAGAAGGAAAGGGATCTGAAAATGATGTAATACACAGAAAACAACTTAAAACCTGAAAGCAAGGGCTATTTGACTATAACTGTTCGGCTGTTCACTGAAGTAAATTGTGTATATGATTTATTATCTGAAAAAGGACTGCACATTCCTCTCAATGTCTTTGTTCTTTGCAGTTTCCATCGGGAAAGAGTAACTCAGAAGCTCAGACTTTGGGCATATTTCCCTGATTCCTGCTGGGTTATCTCTATTCTTGGAGTGTTTCCTATCTCCTTCCAAGACCAAATACACACATGGCTTCCCAACTGTATGATTGATGAGCAGCTTGCAATTGGCTATGCAGGAGGTTTTAGGCACCAAGACTAGCTAACTCTACAAAGCAGGGCTGTTTTGCTTATTTTTACTATACTTTCTTTGCAAGATGGATTACTCAGAACTTATGTGTACTATGAGACCCTTCTCTTTCCATATAATGTTCATCCTTGGGCAGTGGTAATGTTCTCATTTGCCTCACCAAGGGGTAGCTGTAGATTAGGGATTCTATATAGACAGCCATGAACTAAAAGCAACAAAGAAAAATAGACATGAAATCCCCTATTGAACTCTAGCACTGCTCAATAATGTTGCTATTTATTAAGTTTACAGCAAATATTAAATGGTGGTTTTACCCATGGCAACAACATTCAGAGCAGTCATTTATACTTTTAAACGTGAATGCACTAACTACCAAGTATTTTCTGTGAAAATTAAAAAACTTGGTACTCTTGAAGAGTGTTTGCTGCGTTCTTAAAATTTCCCCAAGCTAACTTAATTTTTTAAATATGTCTTTGTTGTCACACACAAAGCAGAACTAAAAGAAGAAATTATATAGGAAATGATGACAGGGACATACAAGTATAAGATGGGTCAGAGACACCACATTGCTTTCTTGACTCTTGATCTCAGTATCAAAGCTAAACTCCAGCACTGCTTAAGTATGCTATGCTTCTGGCACTGTGCTAAGTCGGGCTCTACACCTTAATGTTTAAAATAGAAGTTTGTGCATGATTGCAGAAAGTCATTTTCAGCAAAATTCCAAATAGCCCAGCAGTCATCTTTGTACAACAAACGAGAGCAACAACTCTGAGGTAGACGGACAGTGGTGGCGCACGCCTTTAATCCTAGCACTTGGGAGGCAGAGGCAGGTGGATTTCTGAGTTTGAGGCCAGCCTGGTCTACAGAGTGAGTTCCAGGACAGCCAGGGCTACACAGAGAAACCCTGTCTCGAAAAAAACCAAAAAAAAAAAAAAAACCAAAAAAAAAAAAAAAAAAAAAACCCCAAAAAACAACCCCCAAAAAACCCAACAACTCTGAGGTAAACAAAACTAGGTGTTGCTGTGATTGAATCCTGTTTTATTATAGATATTTTTACTTATAAAAGTCCCTGCCCCAAATTCACAGTTGATAAAATGTTAGAATATTTGCTTGAAGAAAAGCACTTACCCAAAACTTTTTTTTTGGACATGAACTTTCTGCCCTGTGATTCCAAGGCAGATATAACTCATTATATCAACAAGTTTATTTACTCACTTTAAAGAATTCAATTATACTAGCAGTATGGCTCCTGAGGGATGCTTGGCTCTGAATCTTAAATCTACAATGGGGTGTGATGTTTGCTACTGGTTGAGCTTTAGGGGAGGAAATTAGCCCCTACTTAATAAATTTCTCCTTCCTCTTCATTATGAAGAAAACGTAATACAGTGTATCAGAAAATAACAGCATACCCATGAAGTCTCAGCAGGCACTCCTGCTTAGTTTACAGCACCATTGTCTGGGTTTCCTAGGAAAGAGATTGTTTTTATCCTAAGAAAGGCCTTTGTGTGCATAAAATCTTGTTAAAACCATAGATGTTTTCTTAGACTGAAAATCTCTAATATGTAATGGTGACTTAAGTAAAATCCAACACATTAAAAACTCCACAGAACAGATAATATATGTTCCACACACATAACTTCTGCATATAATTAAGTTATCAAAATATTTCCTATCTGTCAACCATCTATAATCCATCATTCTAGGCACTATCTCATATATTGCTCAGGCTGGTCTTGAACTCAAAATCTTCTGCCTATAGTCTCCTGAATTTGAGATTACAAGTATGTTTCAGGGCTTTGGAGGTTCTGTGCAAAGACATACTTTTTTTTTTTAAGCAAAATCACCTTTAAGTAGTTATGAATCCTACCTTGTCAAGGAAATGGAATGAGCTTTCTAAGGTAAGTAATGCAGCGTAAAGCTTAGCCATGAAAAGATAATATCTTCCCATGCTACCTTTAGGAGCCATGAAATGGAAACTGATAGCAGAAACTGATACATATAATTGATGAGAATAAAGCCTGGGGGAGAAGAAACGCCCACAGTCTGTCCTTTCTCTCGCTGAGGTTTGGGGTCTGACAGCACCCGCAGAATTCATCTTCTCGTTAGATTTTCTTGGATGCATATATAGTATATCCAAATATCAAAATATTATGTGCTACCCTCCAATATGTAAAATCCTTATATTCTTATATCTCAGTTCAAACTAAAAGTTGACGTATATAAGACAAAGAGAAAATGAAATGACTATGGTAGGAAGAAGAAGATAAGAAGATAATAAGGTGCCTTCGATGTGACTGGAAACATCTGCTACAGTCACTCCCCAAAGCAGGTTAGATACACAATTTAGCATTTGGCTTGGAAGAAGTAAATCTGACTAACCTGTAAAACTTTTGATAACTGAATTATATTAAATGGAGGGAGGATACATTATACAAACTAGGATGAGCAGGAAGTATTTTCAGGATGATTTAATCCATGCCAAGTCCAGTGCTAGTCTTGGGTCTTTGGACTACACAAATGTTGCAGTTCAAGTCAAAGGCAATGTCTATCTCCTTTATTTTTGAAAAGTGGACTCGCAGTATTTCCTGGGGATCCAGCTACATCTGGCTAATTCTGGCCCTTATGTGAATAATTATGACCCAGGAAGTTAGTTCACACGTGGAGCAAGTATTTCACAAGTATTATTTTAAGTTCACAGAAAACAATAACCATAGGAATTAGAGAAGCCAATTTTTTTGTGAAGGCATAAATAAACTTTTGGTTTCTTTAAGGATTATAATTAAGTTGTCTAATGTGATCAAATAACACACATGTACCACAACCCTCAGGATATATGAAACAAATTTTAAAGTAAATATTACTTTATAAAGTTAGGCATATTTCTTTTCCCCAATCATGATCATAGTTACTACCTGAACATACGTTTTTCATAAAAAACACATTGTGAAGAGTTTCAACAAATTTTGTGCTATGAGTAAGGTGTATACATGTGTTTGTGAATGTGTGTGCATGTGTGCAGTGCAACACATCAGAAACTGACATCAGCTGTCTTCCTTGATATTTCTACTTTATTTTTGAGACAAGTTCTCCCACTGGACCTGGAGCTCACCCGTGGGTTAGACTGGCAGTCAGTGGGCTTCAGGGATACCATTGTCTAGACATCCTTCTGGGCCTGGAGTTAACAGGTGCCTGTTACCAGCTCCAGCCTTTTCATGGGTGCTGGGAATAAGCTCTGGTATTGCATGCAAACACACACTCTATCAACTGAGAAATCTCCTTGGCTTTAGGTTCAACATTTTAAGTACTCTTTGATGGTCTGAAAGGGTAATTCTGGAGACTATTTTCAAATTTAAAATTCTATGAAATATCTTATTTAGACAGTGATCACATTATATTTCTAATGTAAAATCAGCTGAAGTTACTAATTCACAGCCAATTTATTTAGCTGCCACTAGAATTTACAAAATGGGATTAGCAAAATGTTTGCTTCCTTCCTCTAAACTATAGAAGATTCTTTGAAAGATTCTGAGATGGTCTACAAACTCAGTAAGTTTAGGCTTTGTGTTATAATGAATCGGTAATAATTCATCTTTGAAGCAACATAAAGTAACATTTTGTTATTAAACTGTATCCAGGTAGTCTTAGGTGTGCAAAGCCAACAGCCAGCGTGTACATTTCAGATCAGCTGAACCTTGTTCAGCATCAGTTGAAAAGATGCACAAACCTTCAGTTCCCAGAGGGCCATAATGTGAAGCTAAGCAAACCGGAGCTGCTTGTAAAGTGTTTAACAAGGCAGAAACTGGAACGGATGTGCCAGACTCCAATATCCATTACCACAAAGTGATTGCCGAATCTTCCTGTAAAATAGCTCTCAGCTGCCCTATTCTTCATAAGCCCATCATAACTAAAAGGAGCATCCAAGCTGTGTTACCATGAAGATAACAGACAGTTATCATAGGAGCGGCTGAGGAAGGAAACAATACACTACAAGAAGTTTTCTGATAGATTTAAGTCTGCATTGCTCTCTTCAAAGGTTAAAGGAACACAAAGTATCAATAATTCGCATATTTTTAACCATCCCTTACATGTAGTTAAGATTGGTTTCTAGGAATAATGATAGGTTCTACAGAGGATTTCAAAGAGCTGTTGATTGATTAATGGAGGGGTTTGATTTGGCAGAGTGCAAGTCAGCAGGGCCTAAGATTATATTTTTTAATCAGCTCCTAAGTTTGAAACTTTGTGTAGAACTAATCCAGTGCATAAGGGCTTCTTGTTGTTGTTGTTGTTGTTTTTTTTCCTAGTCAAACCTAAACAAGAAAAAATACAGGAAGGGGATAGTGCATATTCTAAGCTCCAGGAAAACACTGTCCACAATCTCTACCACTGTTTCCATTAGGAATGGTTGGTTGAAGGGTAGGTAAATAATGGACCTCAGGTTAACAAAGTACAGGAAAAGAAAGGAGATTCCACTCTTGCTTCTTTTTGTTCTGTCCTGGAATACAGTTTGATACTCACAAGTATAGCAACCATCTTGCCACCCTAAAGCATAGAACACAAGAACACAATTTGTACAACAGAGCCATCATTCTAAAAACATGAAAATAAAGGAAAAAAGAGACATACACAAGGTCTGTAATGGCAGCGTTGAACAACTGATTGCTTTGTTAACTGACAGACTGCAGATAATTGGCATGTGTGTTGCATCTATGACAGCTAAAAAAAGGTGCTTTACATTTGCAAAAATGATTCACCAAAAATGAGTCAAGAAAAAATACAGATGGGGAGAGGGCATCTTCTGAATACCAGGACAAGGACAGTAAACCTATGCCATACTCACCTAGGAAGGCCACCTGGCACTTAACCATCCCTGGATATGTGTTTACTAAACTCAAATAATAAATGTAAGGTTTGTGGGACTCCCCTTTTTCCTACCAAAACTGAATGATTTGCTTTCTAGTAGAGATGCCTTATGAAGCTTTACCACAAGGATACTTTTGAGAGTCAACTCTTTCTTTCTCTTTCATGTAGAAAGCCTACAAAGTGGTTATGCAAAAAGCACCTTTACCCACTGAGCCATCTCACCAGTCAAACATATTCTTTTTGATATGCATTTTTGATATGGCTATACATGAGGTGGATAAAGTCATATGGGCAGTAAGGGCTAGTCAGTGGAAATCCATTTTATTTGACTCCACGAAGTAAAATTTTATCTCTATCTGTAAAAATATGACGACATGTAACAATATAATCATTTGATTTTTTTGTGTAGAATTAAAAATGCACATACCAAATCCTGCATAGTATTGGCATAAAAACAGACATATTGATCAATGGAATCAAACTGAAGACATATTAATCCACACAATTATGGACATCTGATTTTTGATAAAGAAGCCAGAAATACGCACTGGAAAAAGAGACCTTTTTAAATAAATGGTGTGGGTCAAATGGGATGTTGGCATGTAGAACAATGTAAATAGATCCATACTTATCATCCTGCACAAAACTCAAGTTCAACTGGATCAAAGACCTCAACGTAAAATCAGGCACGGGGAACCTGATAGGAGAGAAAGCAGGGAACGTTCTTGAACACATTGGCACAGGAGACAACTTCCTGAACAGAGCACTGATAACACAGGCACTAAGATCAACAATAAATACATGGGACCTCATGAAACTTAGAAGCTTCTGTAGGCAAGGAAACAGTCAACTGGAGAAAGAGACAGCCTACAGAATGATAGTTTTACCAACTCCACATCCAACAGAGATCTAATATACAATATGTATAAAGAACCCAAGAAATTAGATATCAAAATACTAAATAGTCAAATTTAAATGTGAGGTACAGACTTAAGCAGTGACTTCTCAATAGAGGAAATGCAAATGGCTGAGAAACACTTAAAGAAATGCTCAATATCATTAACCATTAGGGAAATAATATTCAAAACTATTTTGAGATTCCATCTTACACTTGTCAGATTGGCTAAGATCAATAATACAGGTAACAGTTCATGCTGGGTAGGATGGAGACCAAGGGGAAACACTTCTCTATTGCTGACAGGAGTACAAATTTGTACAGCTACTATGGAAACCAATATGTCAGTTCCTCAGAAAGTTGGGAATGGATCTACCACAAGCAGCAGCTATACCACTCTTGGGTACATACTCAGAAGACACTACATCCTACTACAAGGAAACTTGCTCAACCATGTTCATTGCAGATTTATTCATAATAGACAGAACCTGGAAACAACCTAGATGACCCTCAGTGGAAGAATAGATACAGAAAATGTGGTACATTTATATAATGGGATATTTTTGCTCCACTGTTAAATAATGATATCATGCAAATCTACAGGCAAATGGATGAAATTTTTAAAAATTATCCTGAGTGAGGTGCATTCTAATAATAGCAAAATGTTACAGTAGTTTTCTATAGTCAACAATAAGTCTGCACTTGACTTCCTAGTCATACGCTATAAGTGGTAGCCATGATTAATTCATATTTCAAGTAAGCACTCAAGCTAATCCTATACATGGCATGTAAATATCCAGTACTCTTCATTCTTTCCAGATTTTTCTTTTATTCTGATCAACTGATTAACATGTATCCAAAGCTCTGTACTATGAAAACAAAACAAAGAATCATTAAAAAAATAATAATTTCCCCTCTCTTGAATGTTTCTAGGACTTGTGTCTAAGTTAGAGACCATACGGTGCATGTTGGCTGTGCTTCACAAAGTGGATGTCTTTCCAAAACGCATGGCATTTACATAAGGATACTATGAAGCAAAGTCTCTCCAAACCTTAAGACACAGACAGATGGTAAAGTGTAAATTAAGATTCTGCACATTATAGGAAACTCACAACTACCTTCAGCAATTGGTAGAGCATAAATAACCCAATTTAAATGTGTAAAATAAGCTAAGGACTGCCAGATTCCCACCCACCCACCCAGAAAGGAAAACTTTTACCATCAGCCTATAGCTAAAATTCCTTAAAATTTATCCATGGTGTTTTTCTTTTAAGTGTGTCAAAAATAATTTGGATTCAATTTCTTCTACTTCCCTTCTCCTTGTTTGTGTTCTGACAGTTGAATGGGCAGTGAAATGCTCAGAATATCTGAGTTTAACAAAGTCTATGCAATCTAGACACTGACTGATAGTGATATGATTTCTATCTTGAATGCCCTTAGATGCCATGTGTTAAAGGCTTGGCCACAGATCTGTAGTGAATATTGCTATAGGAAAGACCAAAAAAGGAAGAAATAAGAAGACAGCACAAAACGGAAGCAAAAAATAAAATTCTGCTGTGTTTTGTTTTGTAAAGATATATTAGAGTATTTAAAAGTTCTTAGGGAGAGAGGCCTTATATGTTTATTACATTATTGTCAAAAAATGACAATATATTTATTATATTAAATTATATTAAAGCAAAAATTATGTGCCGTTGTGTATGGATGCTTGTGTATCAGGTGGGTGAGGTGTGTGTGTGTGTGTGTGTGTGTGTGTGTGTGTGTATGTGTGTGTATGTGTGTGTGTGTGTATGTGTGTATGTGTGTGTATGTGTGTGTGTGTGTGTGTGTGTGTGCACATGCATATGCTACAGCACACATATGGAGGGGCGGTTCCCCCATACCTTGTTGAAGCTGGGTTTGTCTTGTGTCTGCTGTCTTGCTTACTTCAGGCTCTCATGGGGGAGATCTCTTGAGAGTTTCTCCTCTCTGCTTCCCACCTCGGTGCAGGAGTGCTGGGACTGCAGAAGCATACTGCATGTTTTCTATGAGTTCTGGATTCCCGTTCAGCTCATCGTACGTTGTATGGTAAGCGATTTTACCCTCTGCGTCATGTTACCAGCCAGAAAATAAAACTTGATCTCATATGATCATGTAATTCAAAATCAAAATTTCAATGACATATTTTCTGCCCAGAGATGAAGAGAATAGTTTGTCATCCTAGGTGTCCTTAAAATCTTTAACATACATGCATGATATCTAAAGAAAACTGGAACAACTCTAAAATACAAAAAGAGATGCCAAATGTTGTTGAACATTTTAACTGCCATGCTAGTTTAACATTAGCATTGAGTGAGTTCATAGAACAGTTGCAAACTTTATAATAAATTATAAAATCAATATATGCAATACATTTACATCTATCATCAAATAGGACATGTCATTTTCTGGTTTATTGAAGGAAGATAAGAATTTTACATTCTTCATTGATATTAATCTTTATCATATCTATAGCTGGCCTTTGTCACAATTTTATTCTAATGCACGTGGCTACAGCAGTGCTCTCAACCTTCCTAATGCTGGGATCCTTTAATATGGTTCCTCCTGCTGTAGTGACCTCCAACCATAAAGTTAATTTGTTGCTACTTCATAACTGCAACTTTGTTACTGTTAAGAACCGTAATGTAAATATCTGTGTTTTCCTATGGTCTTGGGAGACCCCACGTAAAAGGGTAGTTTGACCCCCAAAGGGGTCGAGACTCACTGGGCTAGAAGTATCAAGCAGTTCTTTTGCAAAATTGGTCAAAATCGCTCTATTCTGTATTGTGATTTCTAAATTCATTTTTAAGTAAAAGTGAAGGAAAATAAACTGAATCACATTAAGATGATGTGAAAATACCGAGGCTGTGGAATTGTACGAGCTTGAATGGGAATCCTGACTTTAGGACTAATAATGGAAAGTTGTGTAGGCTCCTTAGATCTGTGAAGCAACATGAGGAACTAAATACTTTCCTTACAGACCTGCAGTTCAAAAACAAGCACATCTATACAAACATGGGTACCCTTCCCACAGATTAATATCAGTTAATAGTAAGGTTGAATAATTAAAACTGCATACATTTTTGTTGAGCACAGGTTTCACCCTGCTCTGCCCCCTATCCTAATTGTTTGTTAAATTGCAGCAAGTGTGTGTTCAAAATGTCCATTTAAATTATCTGTACTAAAATGAAGATGGGGGGAGCTTTACCACCTTTACTTCATATCTCCTTTCTTCATATCTCCTCTATCAAATCGTAAATCTGAAAGCTAAAATACATTCAGGTTTAAATAATAATGTCTTACTGAAAGAAATACATACAAGTTTATAAATGTAACCTGAATGAACTTATACAAGGGGAAACTCAGAACAAAGTTAACTAAGCATGATTAAGAAAAAAAATCTGTGTTTCTACAGGAGGACTATACTTGCTGAAATGTTAATGAATAATATTTCTTACTCACTCTTCATAAAACAGAATTTGTATGGTCTTCTGGATAATACATCATAGATACTAACTACAGATGCATGCATGCATTGTAGAGGCCTTCTCTGTGTACAGGAGTTTAGTTTCCATGTCCAAGGGCTCTGAGGGCAAAGATACTACGAATGTAATTGTATTAGCACATACATCATTGTGTAGTGCAATACCAAAAAGAAAAACCCTAGGAGAAGTAATAGGGACCATCTCATTAGTATTTATGGGCTGGTTTACAATTGGGTCAAGTACTGCTAATGGCCTGAAAAAAGCCATAGGGTAATTCTACTGAACTCAATTCATGACGAAGATTCCATCAGTGATAATCTTGCATACACTTTTTGCCATTTTCTTCACCTGCCTGAGATCCAGCCTTCAGTATATCTTACCAAGCAACTATTGCTGATCAATATGAACCTGGTTTCCTTTCTCTTCAGCTATTCACAGAATTATGGATAAGTATTAAATAATAATGCCATCACTGTTTAATATTTGGTGCCTTTGCCAAACATATTGTATAAGCAATAGTAGTCTCAGCTCACCAAGGTAAAAATCAGCTGAGCAGGGCCACAATCAAGCAGAGGCAACCTTGACTGGCTCACTGAGCACCAATGGAAGAACACAGTGGCCACAAATGGAGATCACTCTGGTGTTGGCCATTTTCTTAGTTGAAGAGTCCTGTGACTTTTGTGATTTCGCCTGGATATTGCCTCTGTTAACTATTTTGCAAGTGATTCATATAATTTATCATATAATTAGGTAAGTGAGCAACACGTTATAAATAATGACTAGAGGAGAGATGGAGAAAGTTGTGGGCTATGCTAACATTCATCATGTGTGTAGGGACCTACATGAAAGTTCATGGGCTTCTGAGTAAATCCCCATCATAACTGGAGCAGCTGCGCTGTTTGTATTATTGGGCCTCCAGCAAGTTCTTCAAGTCCTATTCAACGAAACAAGAATGATGAATTTAATGTTCAGAATATTGAAAAAAAAAACCCAGTCCAATCTAAGAAACCAGTGTGTCAGAGTTGAAGAATGCCTGTCATCTCTTCCTCTGCATGGTTCTGGATAAGTGTGAAGTTGTGATGAAGTGACATGAAGGTGCTGTGCTACCTATCACAAAAGAGGAATAGATGCCTGTGCACGTGGGATTGCGGTAGTACAAGCCTCCACGTCACCCTTCTCTGATAGAAGCTAATGATGGACTTCATTACACTTCTAATAAGTAAAGCAGAAAACAGTAATCGATGACATTTTTAATTAAAACTTAATTTTTCATTTAAATATTTTGCTCATTTGACCTGATGATTTTGCAGTCATGGCAGGCTTACACTAAAGACATGAATATTGTTTTTATTCATATAGGAATGGCAAATCAAAATCCAAAGTAAACAGCCTATTGAATAGCGTTTCTACTATTGATGTGAGGAAACTCTATAAGTAATAAATTGCTGAGGATCATTAAGGCTATGGCTACATTCAATCCTTTGTAATTCCTTTGACTGAATTTCTAATACATGAATCAGCATACCTGGTTCTGATTCAAGCATTAGAACATCTAATATAGCTAGTATTTTCTGAAGAACATAATGAGTAATCTCTATCTTCCTCCAGATCTATCTTAGGTTCAAGCCATTGATAAAATTGATATTTAGAGTTGCTGCATGATAGTTCTAAACATAATAAAGCATTTGATCAAAGATTTACAAATATATTTGTTGTTGATGTCAGCTACTTTATTGATTATCTAGTTAGGAAAGTAGAATGGAGATTCTACAAAGGGAAACAAGTAACTGGAGGTAGGAATGAGAGATGGGAACTAAAGGGAGGGAAAGGGAGAGGTTGAATATGTTAAAAAATACAAGATAGATTTGAAAGAACCTCAACATTGTACAGTGAACACGTGCCACTTCCAAACCCAGGCTGAAATTAAAAGGTTAACTCAAAATCTCCCTACCTGGTGTTACACACACATTCCTTCTGCCAACTTAGTGCTTCAACTTCTCAAGAATGTGTCCGTGTTTTGTTGCTGTGATAAAGCACTTGAGCAAAACAAATGTAAAGGGGGAAATAATTATTTCGACTCATGGTTCTCAGCATCCATAATGGGAGTGGGGTGGGGCAGAGAAGATCAATTCATATCAGCCATAAAGAGAAGGTCCACATTAGTGAGTGTTCTGCTTTGCCTCCTTTTATTCTATCTGGTAACCTGGCCTACAGAATGGTAACCACATTCAGTGCAGGATTTTCCTCCTTACTTAATCTTCTATGGAAACATCCTCGGAGATACATCCAGAGGTATGCATTACAAATCCCCTGTGAGTATGTCAACATAATCAAAATGGCCATCAGGATTAATATTGGATTTACAGAAAAGTTACTGTAATACTTTACATTTTACTTATATTAAAAAGAAGCTAAATTAGAACCAAAATGATACCCAAGAATGCAATTAGACAGATACAAAGTATAATTTCAAAGCTATCAGAGACCAACAAATTTAAAATGATGTAATGAAAACATCAAAGCAAGTTAACAACAAAATACTAAGCTAGAAAGGAATCATAGAATCATTTAAATAATTCTATGGTTACTACATGAATTAAAATACACGAGAGTCCAAACACTTTGTGGCTCAGCTCAAGATCATCAGTATAAGGTTATATATGAGAAACTCTGAATCTATGTTAAATAATAAATCTACTAGAGACTCATTTATAGCTATAATAAGACAATTTAATGAGCTGTTATTAACTGACTTTGATGAGACATTGCTCAAGTAAAATGCATAGACTCAAAATGCTCAAGTTAAAATGCCAATTTATTCAATTTTTTATTTTTAATCTCATTCCAAAGTGTTTTTGAAGAAGCTAATTCTTTAAGATTTTTAACATAAAATTTATTCTGGATATATCAGCCTATCACCAAATATTGGTATAATTATTCACAAAATTGCAATGGATGAAGTAATGACTTAACAATAGTTAATCTCTTATAAATAGAAAAATGAGAATAAAAAGAATAATAACCAACATTTTAAATTATATTGTTTTTCATATCACTTAAATCAAATATTGTTTGATGTGACACAACCATAAAACCTCAAAAGCAATATATATAATTAATGCTATCTATCATTAGTATTACAGAAATGAATTGATGAGATTCTAAAATTATAAATCTTCCAAAAATGTATCCACCACATTGTTTCCTCTCTATTTGCTTTATGTCTTTCTTTTTATTTGATTTCAAAGTTGTTGATCACTTTCCTTTTCAATAAAATGAGTTTGTAAGATTACAAGGACAGAATTCACTAGGATAATGCAAAAGCAAACCAAGTCATTTTTACTGGATAAAAAGATGCTGAGGAGGACAAGGACACGTAGCTGCACAGCTTGTTCTTGGAGCTTTGTACAAACAGTCTACAACACTGTGTAAAACTTCGAACCATAAAAGGTCTTTGAAATGTCGATGTCATCCAATGTAGTTTTTAAGCATTGACAGGGTGACCAAACTGTGGGCTTCAAGGATGAGTATGCTTAGAAAAAATAACCCAGGAAAAACTAGTTGAATACCTGATACGGCTTGGCTGAACCTTGAACACTACATTAAGTGAAAGAAGGCATTTCTAGTCCACATCTATGAATATACAGAATAAGAAAATCTATAGCCAAGGAAAGTATATTAGTGGTTATGTGAGACTTTGTTGGGGAGAGAATAGAAAGGTACTAGTGTACTGGGCTGCTTAGGGCTTTGTGGAGTGATTTTGTTATTGTTGTTAACTGATGAAAATTTCTACATTTGTCTGTGATAATGGTTGCACATATCAGAGAGAATACGAAAATCCTCTAAATTATAAACTTTAGATGAGTGAATTGGCAAATGCAACGAGTCTTAATAAAACCTCTTAGAAATCAAAATACAAGCATCGTGGCCATTTCTCAAATCATAGCCATGTACATGCCCTTGAAATTTGATGTAAAATTAAGCCACTAATGGGAGTTAACTTTAAACCTTGTGCTGCTCAAAGCAATAGCACACTTCATGTCAAACTGTAATTCCTGCTGAATTAGTGAGATGTTGTAACTAAGTATTTTTTGTGTTCTATTTGAATAAAATTGAAACCAGTGCCAGCCTAAACAAAAAATAATACTGACAAAAAAAAAAAAAGAAAAAAAATCAAAAAACAAAAACAAAAACAAAAACAAAACAAACCCAGAATTCTCCAAAGTTAGGAGTCACTTACATCTGATTTACTGAGAGCAGCCTTGAAGGGCAGAGAAAGAATGTTATGATCATCTGAGTACTCCCAGAATAATCCCCCACCTCCCCACCCTGACCTCTGTCAATACTGTCCTTTCTTAAGTGGTTAGATTGCTACCATAAAGTACCAGTGAGCCTCATTCACAGCACTAAATTGAAACTGGAATCAGATGCTCCCTGGCCTAGAAATTCTTTTCATCTGTTTATCCAAGTGGCCTTGTGAAAGCCACTGACTTCTGGCCTCCCAACTCCTTATCTGTAAGACAGAGATCCTAACAGTAACTGATTGTGTGAGGGCCAAATGAGATAACATCAGGAAACTGATAAGTGAATGCTGAACTTATATTCAAGAAATGTTACCTATTATTAATCAGAATCAAACAAAAGGCCTCAAGTCAAAGGGCCAGAAATAATCAGTATCAGCCATGTTTTAAGGTGGGCAGCTTATCTTGTACCATCCACAGCCCCTTGGGGACACCAGACTACCAAGTAGCTTTTTGGAGCCCAGATCTCTAGGGAAAAAGACTAGTGCCCTCTGCCAGGGCTAGGCTCTCATTTTCTCCAGCTGGGTCAGCTCTTTGCTTCTTCCCTCCTAGAAAGTCCTGACCTTATCTTATCAGCTATCATACCAGGGCAAGCTGCCCTTGTCCCATCCATCCAGGGATGTCTCCCCATCATGCTGTATTAGTCTGTAAGCAACTGTTTTGTGATTGCTTGGAGAATGACATTATATGGATTTTTCCAATGCCAATCCATTGAGGCCCTCACTAATCTCTCTTCTGGAGCCACAAGTGAAGCCTGACAATTTATCTTTTGTTCTAAAGACCTGTATCCTATTAGGAAATTAGTACTTGAAATTTTTCACACGGCACATGAAGACAGGAAGAAAATTTTCATGAACGTGTACTGACAGTCCAGTGGCTGCTAGAATTGTAGACTCTGTTGTCTCTGTTTTTGTTTGTTTGTTTGTTTGTTTTTAAGTATAGATCTGCTATATTTTTCAGAGCAAAACAAGAACAATTAGAAAACTAATATTCCATAAAACCATAGCTTGGATGGTAAGTAGAGGCAACAAGGAAGAAAAATATATCAGGAAAGCTGTACTTCTTCTAAAGACTTGGTTTTGAAATGATACAGACAATTATGAGGGCACGGTGAGCATCAACACCTTGATCAAAAGACAAAAAGTCTGAAAGTGGCCATGAAGTGAAGGAGTTAGGGGCCAAGGGAGTGGTCCAAACTCAACTGTCTTGTGAGCTCACCAAAGGGCAGGCTAAACCTACTTTTATAAGGTATGCTAAAATCATCACTTAACTCACTAATGAGAAATTCATCGAACTTGTTATTAAAATAATTATTCAACAAAATCAAGTGGCCAATTCAAATCGACTTCTGTAGAGATATATCATATTTTATGATCTTAAATTCTAAGAATAGCTGAAAATGCCAAGAAAAGATATAGGAGAATTAATTAATTATTAATTCTAAGAGATGGGTCTCTTTATGTAATTCTGGTTATCTTGGAACTCTACATAGACCAGGCTAGTCTCGAACTCACACTTTTTTGCCTCCCCGCTATGAGTGTTGTGATTAAAGGCTTGAGACAATGTGCCCAAAGAATGGTAAAACACGGGGACAGTTTCATATTTTTAAATCTGAATTGAGGCACATGTTGGCAATTAGAGGGCCAAGAAATCCATGTCTCTTCAGCTATGCACTGTAAGACTTAGAAATTTGTTTGATATTATTAAATCTGATTACATCAGCCTCAGCCTTATACTCTTGAGTTCACTGAACCAATACCTACCAAAGGTCTTCTTTTCAGTAAATATTTGTTGTGGTGTTCAGGAAAATGCTGATAATGCAGAGTTCACAGACAATGAAAAGATTCCGGATCATACAAGCATTAAGATCACATCTTATTGTTTGTTATTGTTATTATTGGTCCACTTATAAAATCAACTAAGCTTTTTATTTTAAGCATTATTCAATGATGTCTTTTGTCAGTTAAGACATTTTTGTTAGGACATAGGGGTTAGCTTCATAAGAACATCCTAAATTGTTCAAAGTTTAATATTTCTTGTACTGAACAATGAAACCATTTTAAATGCAGCACTAAAAATAGGTAGATTCTCAAAAGACATAGGTTAAGTTAATCACCTACCTATTATAAATTGTGTTACTCAAAGTTCAGAATTTAGTTAATAGCATTGAAAAAGCATTTAAAGTTAATAATGAATAAATAACTCATAATAGCCAATCAAAAGAGAATCTTTCTTCAGCTTTTGACTGACTGGTCTCAAGGCTTGTAAGTGTAAGTGAGGCAAATAGATGTTTAATCATTTCACAACTTATTTTGTAAAAGTCTGTTTCAAGTTCATAAATGGCACATTCGTGTTTTATTTACTGTAGCACTTACATGTAATAAGTACCACACAGGTAAGACATGTTGTCTTCAATTGGTGCCTTCAAAAGCCATGCTCTTATATAATGTAGGAAACATTTTGAGAGCAGAAGAATATGCTTTGGGACACAGAATACAAACAAAATAAGTCCACAGTCTACAACCATCCAGGGCAAGCTTAGAAGGAAAGAAAAAGCAGCGTGACCTCCTCTCCCCTCTTAATCTGCTTCCTTCTTGTTTCGTTTTCTTATGAAGAACAATAAGATTTAAATTACTTGTCCTGTCACTTAATTTTGTCAACAAAATATGAGTCCTTTTCTGGATTCTATTATGACTCAAATGGCGACAACCTGGTTTTGAATAGTCCAAAATACTAAAAAATAATTCTCAGAATCAATAAGTAGAACACTCAATTGGCCACTCCACGCAGTGTGGAGGATGAACGCAAATTAAACGCCATGTTCAGGAGGTGGAGGAGCTTCTAGGAGGCTGAACCATGTAGGAAGTGAGGTGCATCCGACAGACATGGCTGTACTTCAGTTCAATTTCTATTATCTGGGTGACTTGGAGAAATTGGTTCTTTTGAATCTCGGATTTTTCAGTGATGAAATGGTGAGTACTTATGCTGTTGGATGAATATAAGGAAAAATGACAATATATAGCAAGCTCCTAGCATGCTGCCTGAAATTTCCTGAATGTTTGTCTTACAAACACAAATTACTAGAATTTATGATTTAATTCATGCTGAGAAAACTACTCAGCCTCATAAGTGATAGATAAGATTAAGCTCTCCAGTTGCACAATTTTCAAGAGATATTTAATTTCCTGTCTATATTTGTCCCACAATCACATAACTGAATATTGAGCATTCACTGCAGCTCTAATAATTTACACTTTTCTCCTCTGATTATCAAAGCCAGTGGGGCTAATTCTTGTATGTTCGAGGGTACAAATTACCCTCCACTATTCTTATTGCCTTTTTATTAAGCAAAGTAATCCTCTATGGTTAATTAGGTACATTTATTCTTAATGACAACATATTCATCTCCATAGCAGCAGTATATGAAAAGGAAAATGTTTCATCACTAGGAAGTACTGCTGAATGACTTAAATGAGGAAGATGTACCTTTTCCCCTCTAATGTCTCCCTCCTGTTCTCTAGAATGTATAAAATATAGAAATGAGCAGCTGTATTAGACAAAAAGTCAAAGTTAGAGGTTGAAACTGATGGACTGGAAATACAGATGATTTCTAGTCTGTTGATTAAGATAGAACACTGTGAGGTCGCTCTCCCCACCCCACCAAGTAGGAGCATACATGGGCCAGTACGTGGCCCCTGACACATATATAGCAGAGGTCTGGCCTCAGTGGGAGAAGATCAGCTTAATCCTCTAGAGAATCGAGTCCCAGTGAGCGGGAGATCTGGTGAGGGGTAGCACCCTCTCAGAGGCACGGGGGAGAAGGAATGGGATAAGGAATTTTAAACAACCTATGTCACAGGCTGCAGCCATATGCTTCTGAGTCAGTAGACCCGAAGTAAGGGCCAAGAACTTGCTTTTCTAACCTTTTAGATGACGTTGCTGTTGGTGGTGGGAACACAGTTGAAAAACCAATGCAGTACATCAAGGAAGAACAAAAGGACGCTGAAAGCAGAACATAGCTGTCACCTCTAGGACAACATGGTCATATGTAGTGTAGCATTAAGCACCAAGGAAGTTCTAGTAGCGTAAGTTTCTTCATCAACCTCACTGGTTCTCATTGTCATGAAGGAAACTAACACAAGAAAGAAAAATTGTGGGAAGTAAAAAAGACAGAAAAAAGAGACCAAGTTCATGTGTACAAGAAGGAAAACTAACACAAAGAGACACAGCCCATCCGTGATTGAGCACAGTAACTGGATTTATTCATTGAATTGATCGATAGTCATTAGCATTTTACTGGATGTCATCTGAAAGGAGGGACCATCAAGTAAGAAAATACTTCTGAAGGATCAGGTTTTGGAGAAGCCTGTAGGACATTTTCTTAATTAGAGATGTGCACAAAAGATCCCAGCTCATTGTGGGTAGTGCCATCTCTGAAATGGTCCTGGGTCCTCTAAGGAGGAAGGCTGAGAAATCTATGAGGAGCAATCCAGTAAGCAGCACTCCTTCATGGCCTTTGCATCAGCTCCTGCTTTCGGGTACTGGACCTGTTTGATTTCCAGCCTTGACTTCTTTCAGTGACAGATTGTTTCCTGAAAATGTAAACTGAAATAAACCCTTTCTTCCCAAGTTGCCTTGGTCATGGTGTTTCATCACAGCAACAGAAACCCTGACTAAGAGAGCACTTATAATGTGTCATAAACTAAGCTAGGTATTAGTGACTCACTAGGGATCCAAGAAGAACATTTCTGACATCATGAATGTGCGAGGTAAATGAATCAAAAACTACACACAAAAAAAGCAAAGCAAGCACATCCATAATGCATAATTTCTCTGAAGGAAAACAGAGGCTTCAACAGGTAGAGGACAAAGGATTCTTTGTTGATACAGAAGAGAGGATGGCTACCAGGCATCAGATGTAAGAGTTGCCATGACAAAGCAGAGACTATTCCTACTTGTGATGTTAGTAACTTTTTATCTCCTATACAGCAGTGTTAGCAGAAAGAACTACTGATGGATGAGTAGAATTCATGGGCGACAGGTGCTATACTCATGTGTTTGAAGGCTCCTTGTGAGTTGGAACCGAGAGAGAAGAGGAAGCATGCGTTGGCCTTGCAGACCATTGGCCACAGTCAAACCACAGCTTTACCATATATTCATTTCAGGAGCAGGCAGAGGAAGGAGATCAGCACATTGTGTTTCTCAGGTCTGAAGAGAAGCTCTTCTACCACAACACCCACCACCAGAGGGAGGGCTGCTGTCTGATTTTAGTGAACATTACAATTTTTATTATAGCAACACTTCCATCTTTCACTTTCAGGATAATAGAAACAGGACTTAGGTCATTTCTGTAAGCATCTGATAGATACAAGTTACTTGGCAAATTCAATGCATTATGAGGTTTTTTTTTTTCAATATACAGTGTACAAAAGTGAAGGTAGGAAAGAATGATTTGCTCCCAGAGAGAATCTTTGTTTTGTTTTTTAAACCCTTATATACTGTAAGGGAAATGTACATTATCTAAGCACAGCAAAATACATACCAAAAAAATAAGAAGAAGAAGAAACAGAAAAACCAACCAACCAACCAACCAACCATCAAAGGCCTGAGAAAATCCTCAGCCACACTCCCATACCTGCTGCGTGTTCAGATGTGGATTCTGTGAATTAAAGTTCCCACTTGTTTCTGAATTTGCACATGCTTGCTTAGTGAAATCTGTTATGTATGCTCCCATTCGTCTTTCAGTTTCTGCATTTTCATGAGACCACTTCCCAGACTCCCAGTTTCCTCTTTTAAACCACAGCTGCACAAGACTAACTGTTCTACTCAAAAGCACAGACTTAGGAGAAAATTCTTTGGGCATTCCTAATCTACTGCTGGTTGAAAACATTTTCAGGATTATCAAACTGTTTTTTTTAAAGCCTTAGGTATGTTGGATGATGTAAAAATGTCTCTCCTCAGTATGGCTTTTTAAGTTTTGAAAACATTAGACTCATGGCATGCCATAACAACTCCATTTTGACAACGTGAAAAACACAAAAACTATCCAGAAAAAATATAACTGAATGCATTGGTGGAAAGTAAATGCAAAAATAGAACTGGCTGGAATCCAGTAGCCACAAGAAAAGAAATACTGCAGGAAATGGAACTAATTGGTTCCTCTACCAAGGTTTTACTTCTCCCCACAGACTTTTGTAATGGAAAGAAATGAAAAAGAAACTGCAAAGTAATGCAGAAACTGAAAACTTGAACAAAGTTATCTAGGCAGTTTTGTGCATACAGAATTTCATGTGAATACATTTTTGGAAAGAACAGTACAATTTGCATCTAATGAAATTTCTCTTTTTAAATAGTTTTACTAATTATTGTGAATATATATTATATATTATAATAATATATAATATATATAATATTATATATGATACACACACACACACACATTCCTTTCTCTCAAAACTTTCCAGATTCCCTCATTATCAACCAACCCAACTTTGTGTCCATTTATTTCTCTTATTGAAGCCAATTTGTGCTACCCCCCAAATCTTGGGTGTATAGCTTTCCCACACACAAGCATGGTTGACTACCAGAGACAACATTCTTAGAGAAAATGGACCCTCATTGTCCCAGCATCTGACAATTGCCAATAGCTACTTGGCTAAGGGTGTCTTCCTAGAATCCAAATGATAGGCTAGTAAAACTTTAGCTAGCTGGGATAAAAGTACTGAGAATTCAGTCTGTGATTATGCCATGATATTTTTACCAAATGTATTACTATCTTTGCCCCCCAAAGTCTCAAAATTTCAGACTATTAATATAGTAATTCCCATAAAACTGAAAAGCAGTATTTGAACCCAGGTCAATAGGTCCCTACTGCTTATATGTGTACCCTGTGAATTATATTATTTAATTTTTAAAAATTCTCCTCACCTTGACTATCTTCTTACTATTTTCACATAAAACATATTATCTTATTTACAGAAAAAGATTGTGACTGCTTATGCCTGTAGAAAATTCATGTTCCTAAATTCTTATATAAATTTTATTAAAATTAGTTAATAGAGATAAATTAGAACTTCAGAAGTGAGGCCCTTTATGAATCACTGAATGTCTGAAATGCCTCCTCAAGGTTTCCATGCCAACCTTTCCAGAGTACAAAAATAACCCGTGAAACAACATTTATACATACCGCAATGCATAGCTTTTGATGCATAAATGGCTTCCTCATATTAAAAAGATGAGCCCAAGTAAATCTTAAATATTTAGTAAAGGAAGAATCAAAGCACACCAGTCACTATGAGGCAAACAGTGTGCCTTTGCATTTGTAAATAAGGAAGGAGTTAGAGACTCAGTCTGAAGAGAGCCTTTTCATTTCTGTTAGCACCCTGTTTATGTACATCCATGGTTAGTCATAGCTTTTCCAAATAGAATTTTTATAAGTTACACTTGAAATATAAACAACAGTAAGCATCTTGCACCAAGTCAAAGGAAGACAAATCTGGAAATCTAGGACATTCAGACCACCTGGCAAGGGAAAAAGTGTAAAATGCCAAAAGATGATATGAAGGCCTGTAGATTTCTCTCATATACTATCAAGAGATTTCTTCTCATTTATCATGATTCTTAAAAGTATATATTACAGTTTGATTGACTGCTGAACAGGACCATCAGTGGGTATGAAGCTCCCCATGTTGGCCAGAGAGCAGGTAAGTATCAATTTATTCCAGCCTCTACCATGCATTAGACGAGGCAACAGTTTCTCAGAGGGTGGTTAGAAAAAAATGAGGGGAATGAGAGAGGCACTAAAGACACTGGGGTGCCATGTACCACCCCAAAGTAGTATCAAGAGTTATAACAATGGAGGCAACAATTCGCTAGCACCAAAACTGTATCAGGGAGCATGCTAGGCTCAGGAGGACAAAGCTAAAGGAACACAAGGTGTTTGCTTGCAAGGATCTTATGACTGAATGAGTAATGAATTTTTAAATAAATACTGCATAGAGCATAAAGTGAAACACCATGAGAGCTCAGGTTTAGGGTATTGTGCAAATACTCATTAAGAATATCCAGTCTAGCATAAAAAGGTTCCTTAAATAAATGATGCCTAAATATTAATCCACAACAGAAAAAGTTTAAAGGAGAAATGTAGAAAGAAGATACAGCAATAGGCAAAAAGAAAACAAAAACAAACAACCCCCCCCAAAAAAAAACAACAAAAAAACTATTTAGTGATAGTGACTAATTTAACATTACAAATACCAGAATATAACTTGTGCCTCAGCAGGCTTTTAATATAAAATATGCTCCATTGCATAAGCTAAATTCAGGACTCCATAAACAAGGAGGGCAACTGTGAGGTTCTTAAGAGTCCAGACTGTGCTTATTTTACCCCCAGCAATTATGTGTGGTAGTGAGTAGATTTATTAGGTTTACATTTCTTGTTCACAAGCTGTAGTAATATGTTTGAAAGCAACACTTGTATAAGAGTTGGCTGATACTTGTCCTAAAGGAAGAATATTTAAGATTCTGCCAAAGATAAATGGCAAAAATAACTTAGACATTGAGCTTTTAAAAAGATCCCAATTGAACCAGGCATGGTGGCCACAGTCCCAGTATTTGGAAGGTCAGAGAGAGTTGCAATTTCAATAACAAACTGTGCTAGAGGAGATCATCTCACAATGAAAAGCAAATTCCAACTAATGACTTCTTCAAAGTTATTGGCTTAAATTCAGCCAATATCCATCGCTAACATAGAAACCAGTAGATGCAAGCCTCTGGCAAAATATCATTATTCCAAACTTATTTTCTATATTGATTTGAGTTCTCAATGATATACACAGAATGTTTGAAGGTATGTATCACAATTTTTCTTAAAACATCATTGTTATCCTTAATCTGAGTTTTCATGATTTGTCAATACTCATCAATATGACTTGGGTTCCATTATTCTAGTCTACAAGGCTTCTTACAGACCACGCCTTCACAACACACTTCTCTGACACTCTGAGTTTCAGAGCTGTGATGATGTTTTGTAGCAAATGCTGTGGCGTTTACTCTGGCCATGCTATAGTGCACAGGCATGACTAGAGGATGCATGACTAGTCCTAATGTAGCTGCTTCTTGGCCCTCATATCACTCTCACATGATAGTGAGACCCATCTGGTGAGACAGAGGCAATCTTTCATAACTGGGCCACAGGCAGATAGGTTTCCAAAATGAACCAACCACCTGGTTCGACTTGACATGATGGATGAAAGGTATCTCCCATGGGTTTCAAAGCCTCTCTAAATGTGAAGTAACAAACTCTGCTTATTTATGAAGACATTTTTCTGAACACAAACTCTAAAAATAAGGTCTTGAAAGACTTTTCTGTTCATTGACTTTTACTTTGGGAATGCATATGCTTGAGTATGAGGTTCTTGTGTACACCTGAATAGAGAAGCCAGAGGTTGATATCAGGCTTCTCATGATCACCTTCCACCTTATTTTTAGTTAAGATATAATTACAACATTTTCCCTTTCCTCCCTCCAACTTCTCCTATGTACCTCTTGCTCCCTCTCAAATTAATGGCTTCTCTTTCTTTCTTTCTTTCTTTCTTTCTTTCTTTCTTTCTTTCTTTCTTTCTTTCTTTCTTTCTTCCTTTCTTTTTTTTTTTGGATTCATTTTTTTAGTTGTTATTGTTATGCACATGTGTGTATGTGTGTAACTATATGCCCAAATATATAAACACAACCTGCTCCCTCTATTTAGTATTACTTGTTTGTTGGAAAGCAAGCACTTTATCCACTGAGCCATTTCTCTACCTGTGAAAAGGTTTTGAATATGACATAGTACTCAGTACAAACTCTCTCTATGAAGCACAACTGAACTGTATTGGCATATGCTCATATTATGTATGCTAGAATGATATTGTGGAACTCTGGTAATTATGGAAGCAATGATATATTTTGGCATGCACATGTTTCTTTAACAAAAGGTAGAGTATGAGCTATGAAGCATAAATCGCAGATTCCTGGTGTTCTGCTGAGGTGGGTCTTGTATGTGTTTCTCATGTTCTCTTTGAAAGGCTCAAAGCCCTGGCTGACAGAGTTCCAAAACTCAAATACTTTTATATTCTTTCTTTGAGAAATAAGAAAGCAGAGACATCAGCCCTTACAACTGAAATGCTTCCCCCCATCCCCTCAAAAGCAAGATTACAGTGTTTAAAAAAAGGTAGAAACCGGTTAGATGAAAGGAGAATCAAAATGTTACAATATAATCCTGTATTCCTCATGAGGACAAAGTGGGCCCTAGACAAGGGCTACCATAACCAAACTTTTAAAAACTTCAGGTTTAAAAAAAAAATTCATATTTATGTTATGGACATGAGCATTTTCCTGAATAAACATATATATGTATGTATGTGTGTATGTGTGTTATATTATGTTACATTTATATAGCTTTTCAGGAAAATATATGTGTTCCACATGTGTGCTCGATATTTGCAACAGCAAGAAGAGGGCAGTTATAGAGAGTTGTGAGCTATCTTGGAGGTGCTGGGAAGCAAAGTTAGGTTCTCCAAAAGAGCAGCGAGTGTTCTTAAACACTCAACCATCATTCCAGACTCCCATTGTTGAGGTTTTAAAATCTCTTAAAATCACGCCTTCACAACACACTTCTCTGACACTCTGAGTTTCAGAGCTGTGATGATGCTTTGTAGCAAATGCCATGGTGTTTGCTCTGGCCATGCGAACAGCGCACAGCACAGTAAGTGTTTAGAAATTTATACTTCATGCTCTGATGCATCGCATGAGTGTGTTGTAAAGTCAATGCACGCAGCTGGAAGAGTGTCATGCGCTCAGTAATTGTGAGCAGAATGACTGCTATCTTGCTGTCCTCCAGCATACTTCTTGGCACAAAGAAGCACTCAAAAAAGCATTTGTTTAATCGTATATGATTCAATAACAGTCATTTTACATACACTCGAAATAACTTCATCCTGCTTCAATTCTAAAACAGAAAATTAAAAAAGAATATTTAGAATCTCCACATCTTTGGAGGAGAGTGGGAATAATGACTGACTTTCAAAAATGAGAGAAGCCACACCTATTTTTCTAATGACATCTTTAACCTTACATAGGCAGACAAACCAAACCACTGAAAGATATCTGCCACATATCGCAGCATGCAATTTAGTATACACAGATTTTTGCTTAAGGTTATTAAATGAGAAATTAAATGTAATAGTATATAAAATGATATTTAAAACTACAAGTCCTGAATCGTGTGAAAGTTAGCAAAGTAGGGCTCAATGAATATATTATCTAAAATGTCTTAAGCAACATTGTGATGGAAAAATAACCTTATGAAAGAAAAAATAATTATGATTTGCCTTGCTAAAGAAGTATCTCCAAAAGTGATTTCAAGAGTTCTCCTTTGAACATCTATCCTCATAATATGAAATTAGGTCTGCGCTTCCAATTTAATAAACCCAAGCAGGATAAAGTCACATGAAATGACTCTTCTAAAAGCCTGAGCGCTTGTGACATTCTTTTCTCCTTGTGTCAAGAAGCACCATTTGTGTAGGTGAAGGCTCCCAGTGTTAGTCACTATTAGCCTGCTTTCTCCACAGCCTTCTCGAGAATTCTAATTATATTTACAGGCAAATAGGCACTTTAAATAATTCCAAGTAAGTTTTAAGGAAATTCAAATCAAAGAGGAAAGGATAGGGGGGAGAAGGCTATTATTAGAGACTGTGGATTTGGGCTCTGCATATGTAGATATGTTAGGGAGTGAATCACTGGCTGTCTATAGGGAAGCCTGGCTTTAGCAATCTTCTGATCTCTGCATCATCAGCAGATGCTCACCCTGGACGCAACCGGACTGATTACTCCCAGAAAGCTCATCATGGCTGTGATTAGGGTCACAGGACCTTCAGCGTGCTCCTGCTGGTTTTTTATTTATTTTTATTTATTTATTTAAGGAAAGGGCAGATGGCCAGGCATTAGCATTTGAATGGGAACAGCAGATCTTAAAGTTGAGCAGTTTAAGTGAAATGTGCTAAGGAGCTGGGAATGTCCATTCATAGGCACATTGTCAGAGACCATTAAGTTCTTTCATGCTGTTCCTTCTGTTCTTCCCAGGGAGGCCTCCATCCCCCTCAAAGTCTGCAGTGGTCCCATCCCAGGAGCAAGAGCAGCACTCAGGTCATGGGTAGTGAAAACTTGACTCCTCACTTTCTACTAAATGCACACTTGTCTTTGTTTTTAGAATCCACTAGAAATATTCAAAGACACAAGACTGATCATGGAGTACTTTTCTCAGGAAGCGACTAATTTATTCATTTTATATCACACCAGTTAAAGAGTAACAGAATGGTTCTGGAAGCCGGAAATAAAACGTGATAGTACAGGCTTACTTTTCTTTAAGGATTTCTTAATCCTTTCTCAATGTATATAAATTGAATAATAGTTGACTAGGCCTCAACCTAGTCTCACCAAGAGGATCCTGAATAGCCTTTTGGAAAGCAAGTGTGAGGGAAGGCCCTTCTCTATCTCTCAGCTCCCTTGGAGCAATGACCTGCAGTGGAATCCTTGCTTCAAGCTACAGATCTGTTTTCTGACGTAAAGGTACAAGATGTGGGTTAGAGAGATGGCTCAGTGCTTAAGAGTACGCACTGCTCTTCCAGAGGACCCAAGCTTGATTACACACACACACAAACACACAACCCCTCACCCCCAAATTTAAAAATAAAAATAAATCTTCTTTTTAAAGAACAAGTTATTTGCTTTTCCCTCACAAAAGTCAATTGACTAACAGATGGTCACCCCTGTTACCAGATTTTTGGAAAGCCCTGAGAGACTTTCACTTGTGGACTAGTTACTAGACTTAATGTGTGGTGTTTGCTTGTATGTATTAAAGGTTGGAATTTTCTTCTCTGTAGTCTCAGCAAGTTGTCTGGAATGTGCAATGCATTCTGGTTTGAAGCTCATTCTACCCAAAACAAAACAAAATAAAACATACCAAAAAACATGGTGTTTTATTTTTCTAGTAGTATCTCTGTGAAGAGGTTTGCATGGTCTAAAGATTTGATTTTTAATCATGTATTTCCCTTGTAACTTATATTCCAATTAATCCTTTCCCCTGGGAAGGAACCCTTCTAGATATTTTTAGAAGATTGTAATTTCGAATTTCCCCATCTGAAATTTTAAGAAGAGATATAGCAGTTCATTTTACTCTCGTCTCTTCCTTTGCTTATAAAAAGTTTTGATATACTAATGCCGAGATAAAATAAATATGGCTATGGAGGGCACTAGCTGGAATATTTAGTGCCCACATATTAAAATACTGATATTTTCTTTCTTTTCACAAAATCTAAGTTAAATAAATATATATAAATGTATATGTATATACACATACATATATATATAAACATATATGTATACACACATACACACACACACACATATATATATATATATATGTATATATATACATACATACACACACATACATGCATGGAGACTGTTGGAACCAACATCCACAGGAGCATTTTGTTTCTGACTATTGTATGCACAGAGCATGTGCAATCTTCATATGGGCTCATTTTCTGCTTATATTGCTACAGAAAATAGACGTACACAAGAGC
The DNA here is from genome assembly GCA_028551405.1 of Uromys caudimaculatus. Taxonomy (NCBI): domain Eukaryota; kingdom Metazoa; phylum Chordata; class Mammalia; order Rodentia; family Muridae; genus Uromys; species Uromys caudimaculatus. Next base: position 57,814,892 of record CM052709.1, on the reverse strand, counting down.
AGTTCAGCAACTATTCATGCAAAGTTAAGGAGAAAGGAAAGAAGCAGAAACTGAGCTCAAGATACCCTGTTTGGTCCTTCAGCTTCTCGCCTGTCCCTTCTCTATGTTAAACGCATCCTCAGACCCCCAAGTCCCTTTCACAATGGTCCCTTCTCTTTGTGCCTATTTGCATTCTGTTTGCCCTTTAAGGTCCCACTGAAATCACTCTCGAAACACGGTCTTTCTAAGGCACAGCTAATTACATCTTCTCTGCATCGCCTCACAAAGTTATGTCTCCCCTTAGCATTTCAGTGAATAGCTCTGCATTTGCTAGCATTCACCTGCATTAGTTCCTTTCCCCTTAAGATTGTAAAGTATTAGAGAACAAGGTCTTCTGAAGCATCCATAGGTTCTAGCTTTCTCGGATCTTTGGAATGAGCTGGGTGGTGCTCTGGAGTAGCTGTCTAATCCTCTTTTTGCCACCTGAGGCTGACCGTGGCCTCCATGTCCTCCCTTCTAATAAACTGTATCTTCTGGAGGGAAGCATTGGCTTCTTTTCTGAACCTACCAATGCAGTTTCTATTACTCTTAGTATTGTTATATTCAATGAGATGGGCTATTTTTCATTAAACATTACAATAAAATTCTGTCAGTCTTCAGGCATTGACCTTGTGGTCAGGCCCTCTGTGTAAAAAGCAGTTCCTACCTTCTATTTTATATACTGTTGAACAACATAGAAAATTCCTATTGTTCCTTGTTAAACAAGTATTTGTTACCTTACAACATTTCCTGCGAGTTGCCTCTCCACTCATCTTTTCCTTCTGTCCTCTATGCTGCCCTTCATCTTTGTTCAATATTGTATTTCTATGTGAGGTCATGTCACCTAGTGACTCCTACATCAGCTACATTGTCTGACAATCTGAGTAAGATACTATTTATGGTCGTGATGAAATGCAGATACATGAGAAAAGCCATGTGGGCTTTGTGGATCGTTACTGAGCATCTAATTTTATCTCTGAGCAAACCATGGCATATAGTTAGAGGATAAAATGCTACTTGATTAAATAGAAGATATTTGTCTAAGCTTTTCTTTTTTGAGAGAGAGAGAGAGAGAGAGAGAGAGAGAACGCCAAATGAAACTAACCACATTCTAAAAACATTTTATGTTTCACAGAGTGTGATAGAAATTCATACCATGCTTCTTTTCTTTTTTTACTATAGTTTGTTGTTAGATGCTGTATTTGATTTCTGCATCTCTTTCATACATATGCAAAAATGAATATGCTCCCTGTTTTGGGATAATGACATTAAAACTTTTTTTTGCTACTGGGCATCTTTGATAAAAAAATAAGAAAGTTTAACAAAAGTGCCCAGATGTGAGAATATAAAAAACAGCCAATATTTCCTCAGTCCCTACAAAGTCAAAGGAACACAGTAGTAAATCCAGATCAGCAGGAAGAAGGAGGAAGATATTTTACAGAGGACAATAACTTTGTTTAACTCCTTTGGGATAGATAATTCTAATATATGTGGCCAGTCCAACCACTATGAGATGTTTGAAGGAAACTGAAGTTGTCATGAATCTGAGATGAAGGACAGGAATTCCTATATTGTCCAACATTCATGTGAAACAATCCACTGAGTGTCTGCACAACAGCCAACCCTGAATATGTCAATGTAATTTCTGGTCATTAACTTTATAGGGCTAATTGGACACTTGTACAAGCTGCATTCGAGTCGCTAATATGAAAAGATTTATACCTCAATTTTCAAATATATAAAACTGGTAGAAAATCCCCAGAGGTCTTCCAAGTCCCAAGGTCCTCCCCTGTAATGTTACAACCAGATGGTCTCAAACAGGCCTGAATCCCTAAGAGATAATTGCAAGTTAAAGTGAAATTGGGAAGGGTTTATATCTATTAAGCTGCTCATTAAATAAAACATACTGCTTGCAGGCTCATTTTTCAAATCTATCTAACATGACTAAACAATAAAAAGAAGAAACCTATGAAAATAAAAATGAATAGTACAAGATAGTGTTCTTGTTCTTACTTTTACTAATTATGAAAACTGTGACCTCCAGATTCTTCTCCATGAAAATACCTTATCCCCTTTCATATCTGTTTTATAGTTTATCCTCTACTTCGGTATTTATTATGGGTGGTTTACATTTCCTTAAAGATGAAACCATAGATGTTTCTTGAAATGCTAATGATCTTGTAGGCCATGGTGATTAGCTGTAACAGCAAAGCTGGAACTGGCTTCTGTCCACAGATGAAGCTTTCTTTAAGCAGAAATATGAAAAGCCTCCTTGGATCGATCATTCCAAAGATCTCTGTTTTTTAACTTAAGCCATCCCAGAATGATTCATACATGCATATTATAAGCAAGCAACTACGGTTGGGTAAATACGTCTTTTTCTATTTATTTTTATTCCATAAAGAGTTTTTCTACATTTTTATAAGCTGTTTCATGCCACAGAATAACGTGTTATAGAAATTATTCTTGGTTGTATGACTAAGTCCTTCTATTCATAAAATGTAGATAATCAAATTAAAGTTCCAAACCCCTATCTCCATTTTCTTTTTCTTTTTTTTTTATTTTTTATTTTTATTTTTGATACTTTATTTACATTTCCAATGTTTCCCCTTTTCTGGGTCTCCTCTTTGGAAACCCCCTATCCCCTCCCTATCCCCGCCTCTATGAGGGAATTCCATCTCCCACCCACCCGCCCGCCCATCCCCATATTCCCACCTTGACATTCCCCTTTACTGGGGCCTCTAACACCCTCAGACCCAAGGGCCTCTCCTCTCTCCCTGATGGCCATCGAGGTCATCCTCTGCCACATATGTGGTCCGAACCATGGGTTCTAAGAACCACTTGCTCCATCTTTGGAAGACAAATCTTATTTGATAGGCATACAAATCTTAAAAGAGGAGAGATGGCATGGCAGGGGACATAGACATGGAGTCATATAGATCATACATCCACATAACGCAGCTCTTCTCTACATAAATCTGAAGTGAGAAGAAGAGTGTAAACTGAGCCAACGCTCCAAAGTGTTACGTGATGACACTCAATGACACGGAATGAAATCCAGGCCACACTGGTTCGTTATACATCACAAGAGTTCAACTAATGTTTTTATGTTTTTACATTACTGGCTGAATTTTCCTTAAGAAAAGGAAGAGAATTTCATCCTCTGTAGAAATGAGGCAAAAAGTAGTTACAGAAATAAAGACCTTTCATTACTCACTGTTCCCCTCTATCTACAAAAATATCTATTTATCCATGCTCTATCTAGTCATCTATCATCCGTGTATATCTACTACATATGATATATTTGCCCCATATGATTGTTATCTTCTGATAAACAAATCCTCATTTTCTATTCTGAAATGAATATAAAAGTTAAACAAACCTTATGCTGATACATAGGAGCAGAGCAGCAATAATGAATATACCCCTTCAAAAATATAAATTCTTACTTTTCAATAAGTGGGACGTAAGGTAAGAGATTTCTAAATGGATGGGCTCCTTACATAAGTAGGAAATCTGCTTGCTTTGCTATCTAAACTGCCCTAAGGTAATATAAGGCAAATTTAAGTCAAACAGCTTAGCTGAAGTATTCTATGAAATGCTATCCTTCCTTTTGGATAAATGTAAGAAAAGAATAAAGATTAGCTGGCCAGTACATCAAATCTGCAGCATTGATTTCATAAGTCTGAGTCAGTATGAACATGATTCCACAGGGTTATCTTTTGCAGTCACTTGATACTACATTTACTTAAAGAAAAAGGAATCAGCTAGACTATTATTTTCTCATATGGACAAAAGCCTATTAATCACTTGTTCTTTAAAATATTTCCAGTGGGTAATGTTTTTATATTCTATGACCTCAACAGCTTCCTTCCTCACTATGTCAAAACTATCTAAAAGGGAGTAATTTGGGGGGCTTATATTCATGAAGTTCTTGAGTAGGCCATATACAGAGATGAGCAGTAAGGGCAAGACTGCCAGCTCCTCTCCCACAACATTAGCTTCTTCCTTATCGTAAGGATTGTTGTACTGGTTCACTGTTGCTTTACACAAGAGCTTAGTCATGGATGTCAGAGAACACATGGGAGTCAGTTCTTTCCTTCTATCATGTGAGTCCCCAGAAAGGGAACTCATATTGTCAGAATTGGTGACAAGTGCCTTTTCTGGCTAATCCATCTTGAAGACCCAGTTACAATGTCAGCAGGAGGAAAATCAAAAACAAAAAACTACCTCGAGGAGGAGGAGGAGGAAGAGGAGGAGGAGGAAGAGAAGGAGGAGGAGGAGGAGGAGGAGGAGGAAAAGAAGAAGAAGAAGAAGAAGAAGAAGAAGAAGAAGAAGAAGAAGAAGAAGAAGAAGAAGAAGAAGAACAACAACAACAACAACAACAACAACAACAACAACAAGAAGTAGTAGTAGTTGTAGAAAGTTTCGGGGCTCACAGCAGTGATTATGTACTTTGGAAGCTGAAGTAGGAATATCACAGGTTTACAAGTTCCAGGCCAGGCTGAACTACATACAGAGACCATATGTCAACAATAAATAAGTAAATAAAAATTGAAAACACATGTCTATGACAGTTCATATTTCTGGAAGCTGCATAAGAAAGCAAACCCTCCTAGGACTAATGAATGTTTCCAGTTTCCAGCATGGCTCTAGCAGCTTCGCATCAGTCATGAAGGTGCAAACTAATAACTATGTGGATCAAATCCAAAATTAAACATATTAGCAATACTGCTTCAAATGTTTTTTTTGGGAGTGACTATTCTTTAAAGTCTGTAATGTCTGTCTGTCTATCTATCTATCTATCTATCTATCTATCTATCTATCTATCTATCTTTCTATTGGTACAACCTTTCCAGCATAAAGGGACAGAATAAATAAGAATAAAGATTACTATAACATATGCAAATAAACACATAGGTGTTCTCTAGTTCATAAATTTGTTATGAAATTGCTTAATAATTGACATATTTATAATTTATTACATAGATAATTCTGATATATCAACTTCTGGAAGGCTCTAACAGAGTAAAGAACAGAGGTTAGTATACCAGCACTCCTCAAATAGCCTAGTGGTTGCTTCGGGGATCAGGCATAGCTGGAAATAGTCATGACAGAAGGGATCGAAGCAGGAGTTAGGTGCAGGGAGAGACGTATGAAGCCATCAAACATGCTGGAGGGGAAATGCAGCTCCTTCCTGAGAGAGTGTTGGGAGGTTCACTGAGAAGCTTGTGGCATTTCATCTTGAATCAAGAGAGCTCAAAGCAACCCAGCTCTCTAATCGAACACTAAGAGAAACTCTCTTCTCATTCTTGAGGTAATTAGAATAATATACATACACATATATGTAGGTGTGTATATATAACGTGGGTGACATGCTATTTAGCTTTTGAATAATTATCTTTGTTACAAAACATCTTATCAGAACTGGGGTGATGGTGTGGTGTTCAGCAAAGCTCTTGCTCTGTAAATATGAGGAACTAAGTTCAAGTCAGCAGCATCCTTGTAAAATGTGCACAGTAGTGCATTCTATAACCCCAGGGGTGGTGATGCAGAGAGACAAGCAAAGCTGTAAAATTTGTTGGCCAGACAGCCTAACCAATCTGGTGAACTAAGAGACCTTGTCTCAAAAAATAAGATATAAGATCCAGAGGACAGGGAGACAGATGTACAACAAATAGATGCCTACAGATCTAACAGTCACTATCCTATGACGTCACTGCAATTAAGGTTATCCTTCCCTAACCCGCATACAACTGGGCCCAGACTCATATTATCTGGGGTAGGAGATAGATCTATGAGGCCCCAGGTTGCTATGAGGGGACTACTGGCAGTTAACTATGGCTTGGAGAGGAACTACTATTTTCTCCAGTACTGTAGTCATTAATTAGTTGCCCTAACTTGGTCTATAATCTCTCACTATGCTCTGGCATAGTGGGTTATGTACACAAAGAAGTCATGGAAGTAGGAGGGAGACTTAGTGGAAAGAAAGAATTCAGCAGGAGATAAGGGAAGAAGACAGGGGAATGGGGAACAAGGTTTACTGATAAATATGTAAAATTTCTGAACATGTAAAATTTAATTTTAAAAGAGTTAATGGGACACCAATTAAAACCATGGGACTCCAGTGATTTTTAATAGAGATGCAGTGCAAACAGAAACCTCATGCACCTCACCATTCAGAACGTTATAAGTTAAACATTAATCTATCATGTAAACTATAACAATAAGATGGAGAGCAATAGAGAACATGGAATGTAAGTCTCTGGACTTTCCTTGCATGGACACCTGTACCCATCACACATGCATATAGAACAGACACACAGGAGGACGAGGAAGAGGATGGTGGGAGAGAGGAGAGGGAGAAATACACAATGTAATTTCCTTCATATATTTTAGAATTTTCCATAACAATCCATTTTAAGATCCTCACTAATTTTACTTCCTGTCTTAAGAGAAGCTTCAGAATTTATTGTATAAAATCTAGGGAAAAATGCTTTTGATAAAGATTTTATAAAGGTCATAGAAAACTTATGCTTTAAGACTCCAGTAATATGATACCTTGTTTTGTTGAGATATGAAGTCTAAGTTGATGTAGTACCCATTTTCCAGGTGATATATTTAACCAGGGAACACTCAGCAGTCTGCATGCACAAGGCATCAGAGGTCATGCAGCAGCACAAAGCAAGCTAACTCAGGCAAAAGAAACAGAGCCCAGACTGTTCTGGCACATGGGATCACAACCATGCCTTTTGTCAATAACTTTACATAATTATTATTGATGCACTCAGAGGAAAGCATCTAAGGATTCAAAGTACCAAGATATCACAATATCTTCTAACCTCTAACACAAGTGCTTTAACCAAACCCAGTCACACAGGGAGGAGAGGTTGCCCTCAGAGTGTTGAGACGCTCTGTGAAGCAATACACTCTAGATTATAAGCTATTAATTCCAAGGACATTTTCTATCTTTAAAAGTGGAAGATGGGTGCCAATGGAAACACACACACACACACACACACACACACACACACACACACACACACACACACGGAGAGGGGTGCAGAGAGACAGAGAGGCAGAGCGACAGAGAGACAGAGAAGTTCTGACATCATTAGGGGAAAATTTCCTGCCTGTTCATGTATACAATGAAGAAAAATATGGTCAAAAGATAGCCAACTTATGAAACCACATGGGTGTGTAACTTAATGTGGGAACTGTAAATGTTTGACAAGAGGAAAAGGTATCTGAATACATAATGATCAGAATTCAATTCAAAGTCAAATAGGTCTTGAATCCAGGCGGTTTCTGGCAGTATCTGCCTGTGTTGAGTCATATGAATTCACTGCAGTCTTGGTTCAGAACATAGTACATGTGCACATTCCGTGGTGTGTGCCTTCACACTCTGCAACACCAACATGTGTTCTCTGGAACACTGGCTCTAAGTTGAGCTCTCTGCATGTCCTGGGATGCAGCACTGCATAATTACAGAAACCAGAGGCCATTAATAGTTCCCTCCTAGCATGCCTCAGCATGCATTAAATTACTATAACTTCAGATCATACTGTGTTAGAATGTTGGATTGTAAAAATTGCTGCTTGAGTTGTTAATTTGAGTTTAAATTTATAAAAAGTCATTAAATGAATTTCGGCTTGGGATTAGGTAATAATTTACAGCACTTTCTGATACGCTCCTTTGCACTAGGTATTTATGTGATGTGGCATTTATAATATTGGATTGTAAAGTACAGATCAACTCTAAAGAGTGCTGATGAAAAATCTATGTCCTAGAATATCAAATATTCAGCCAAGGTTTAAAGAAGGCATGACCATCTCATCAATATGCAAATTTGTTTTAAGATTTAGTAAAAGGCCATAACTATATGTATAACAAAATAAGCATCTTAATTAAATTTCTTTTCATTTCATACCAGTAAATATTTTACTAATACACCTCCTTTGTATAATCAGAGGAACATAAAAATTTCCTGGATGAAATGGGGTCCAAGTGGACAAAGGTTAAGATGCCTTGACATATAATAATAGTTTCCTTTTATCTTTACATTTTATAAAGTAAATGACAGTATCAATTTGAAAGAAAGATGATTATTTTTAAACAGTAAGGATGTAATTTTAAAATAAAAATAGTGGTTAAAAACATTATGAGCCATCCTCTTTTAGGTTTTTAAGAATAATATATACATTATACACAGAGACAAATGCTACTCTCAGTCTCAATCCTGGACATCTCTTTTTGCAGTGAATGAAGGTGAGTACAGAGCCATGGCTGTCCAAGATGCTGAGAATAAGTATCTGAGGATACTAGAAGATTATAAGAAGCAAGAGGCCTGGAGAAGGGCCCTGAAATGCTATCCTCTAGGTAGAACACAGCCATTGACGTCACGAACTGAGCAGCTGTAGTTATTTTCACTGGGCCTGAGCAAGACTGACTCTTTTCACAGTCTGTCAAGGATGGAGGGAAGACTTATAGGCCCCTATCCTCTACTCGTGAACTATTGACTATTGATTGATTCTGGGAAAAGTGGGGTCACTGTTTTCACCTGTGCATCTGCTGCTGACCCCACCAAGCTCCCAGGGATAGCTTCAAATGTACGGCGACATAGAACAGTGGTTTAAACTCGGTGGGTCACAAAAGAAACAAAGCAGAATTCGAAGAAGAGACGTGAAGGCAAGGGGTAGGAAGGAGCTAAGAGAGGGTGGGAGATGAGCGCTTGTATGCGTTATCTACATGTATAAAATAGTCAGCATTGATTCAATTAATAACAATCATGATAATGATAATAAAAAATATATATTTGAATGCATAGTCATTTATTTAGGCTATACTAAGGAGTGCTTCAAAAAAAAAATGCCAGGCTAAGTTAAGCATTTCAATACTTATTCAACTCAAAAGTATGTCAAATATAAAGTAACATGATTTGTAAATAGCCTTTAAATCATCCTGAGCAAATATCTACCCTACTGTTTTTCTTTATTAAATAGCTAACTACCAATAGGCATAAATCCAACAGGTTTTATTTATTTAATTTCAGACAGATTAAAGAACAAGAAAGCACCATATGTACTTGAAAAAGACAAAGAGAAAAAGAATAGTACCTATTCATCTGATGGAGGGAGGGTGGTGTGTGTGTGTGTGTGTGTGTGTGTATGTGTGTGTGTGTGTGTGTGTGTGTGTGTGTGTGTGTGTGTGTGTGTGTGTGTGTGTGTGTGTGTGTGTTACTGGCAACAGGACAGTGACATCAGAAATGTGGTCAGGAAAAAGTACTTATTTACTGTGTGCCTGCTATATTAGGCACTTTGGCTTAAAGAGTTAAATACAGAGTTTAGAATGGAAATTCTTGATTAATGCAAGCATGAATGAAGCCTAGTGTTTTCTTTTACGTTACTCTTTAACAAAAAGCCCATGCACAAATCTAGCAACACCTGGTGTTCTGCTCTTTATGAGCAATGAAAATCCTCATTGCCTTCAGGGCTTAGTTTATAAATTTATTTTTCATTTTGAATTCCTGTCCTAGAGAAGAAAATAGAGGAGACAAATGTATTCCCCAGCCCATCTGTGTGAGGGACCTCTAACGCTCTGTTATTACTCCAACCTAGTTGAAGCTGTTTAGAGTGGCTCATAAAAGCCAGCTAATGAGAAAACAGAACAAAGAAACGACATCTTAACATTCTGCTTGTTAATTAACATTCGTGATTCACAAATGCACTTTCAACTCTGCAATCCTCATGTAATGTGTTCTGTCTGAAGACTAAATTGTGGAACTAAATGTGTTTTCCTGTATAATTCAGAAAGTAAACCATCCTTTAAAATATAAGCCAGCCTCTGTTTAATTCTTTTAAGGAACTAAATGAGGGTGCTTTTATTTCACCAAAACTTAGCTAGTGAGGTGACAGAGGTAAAACATTCAATAACCAAGTCATGTAAAACAAATACTGCCAAGAACCGTGTTTATTAGTGAGCCACAGTGTGATCTACACAGTTCATACTCGATCCTGCTCTTGGTCACACTTTTGCCAGAATATCCTGAACCAGCAAGCTAAAGACTCAAAAGCCCTTATAGAAGCTTATTTAAGCGTGTTCACAATCAATATAAGCACAGCACTGACCTTAATCCTTGCCAGCAGTCACAATATAGGTTGGTTCAGATCAATAAAAATCTAAAAGAAAAAGTAAAAAAAAAAATAACACCATTAGATTAAATCAATCGGGTAAGTGAGCCTTTCTTTGTCTAAGGAGGAAGACCAAGGCAGGCATTAAACAACTTGTTTATTGTGCCCTAAAATGTACTGGCTGACATAGATTGCTTTACAACACACCATGCTGTGGAGAAATAACATTGTAAATTCACAGTAATTTTTAGGTTTCAGTTTAAAAACCTGTAATAAATGTCAAAATTAGTTCCTATTTTTGCTTTCAGCATTTTATGCATTCAAAGGATTCCTAAGCATATAGTCTAAAAAATCCACATTCAACTTATAAGATACCACCATTTGCCCTGAATATTTTCTTAGTACTTAAATCAACTCATATGGACCCTGCCTTATATTTTCTACTTACCCCACCTCATCCACATGCTGAGATTTGATGGGTACTGGAGACAACTATATGATTATAAATGAGAAATTCAGAAATAAAGAAACTGAGACTAGTGTCCTTATAAAAATTACAACATAGAAGTTCCTTTGTTCCTTCTGCCAGGTAAGGACAGCAAGGTGGCAGCCATCTATCTGCACAGAACTAAACCTCATAAATCATTGAATTGATGACCCTGGTGTTTTCAGCATCCTGAGCTTGGGAAATAAATTTCTATTGTTTATAAGCCACCCCATCTACAATATGTTTGTTATAACAGCTTGGACAGTCTAAGACAGGTCTTGAATTTGATTTAGTACCCACAGAGAGTCTGTAGATCTTTAGTCCAGGATCATCAATCAGTCCAAAGGTAGTCAAGGTCAAAGAAGGCAATTTCATTGGCAATTTATCAGTCTTCTCATTGGTCCCCTGTGTATAAGCCTGGCCATTAAAATATGATGAGGTGAAAATTTGTGGTAAAGCACACTGTCGGAGGACAGGAACAAAGAAGGGGAATTAAGGGGAAACCAATTTTTCAGAGTCTGTAGTGAAAATCAGCCTGTCATCTGCACCAGCAAAGAAAGAGCTAAAAAGAATGGCAAAAAGTGAAAATTCTCAACTTGCTTCAAAAAGTATTCACAACAATGATTCCAGTTTAAAAACTGGTTAGCTTCTAGAATTATCTGTGTTACCTGATTGGAAGTTAACATATGCCTACATGTCAGAAATGTTTCATTATCGGATGTTTAGGCCAAGTCTATGTACTAAGTTCACATCCAACAATCATGATTTAATGGAAAGAATAGCACAAAAGACATGCAACAGAATTACCAATAAGAAGCAACAAAGCACAGAACACAGAATTGTTGTCGTGTATTTTAAGGAATATAGTGGGTTTTTTTATACAAGAATTGAAGGAGAGAGGCTGGAGAGTTGACTCAGTGGTTAAGAACACTGAATGCTCTTCCAGAGGTCCTGAGTTCAATTCCTATGTGGTTCCGTGGTGGCTCACAACCATCTGTAAGGGGGTCCTCTTCTGGTGTGTCTGAAGACAGCTACAGTGTACTCATACATAAAATAAATAGAATTTGTAATGCATATAATGCATTTGGAGCAAGTCCAATCCCTTTCTCTTCCCTCCTATTCCTCCCTATTGCCCACAATAAAATTGTTTTTAAAGGGACACATCAGGACCTTTAAAGAATAATACTTTTAGTGCATCTACCTCCATGCCAGACATCTGACATTATTTTACTATGATATAAAATTCTATATCTGAATAAAGCCAACAGTTTCGCAAGTATGATTGTTTTCTATTGTACCAAATAAACTCACAAAGAAATGATGAAGTATGTTTAACATAAAAAGAAAAATCCACTAGGCACCATCAGTGACATCACAGCTTTACAAAGATGGGTTTATCAGGACATTTGGAGACACGTGGTAGTACATAAAAAACAATGTGGAGTAAGAAATAAAAGATGACCTTATCTAATGAGACTTCACAGTCTAAGAATCAGACAAAAACTAACAGGGACACATGCCAATAGTAAGATATTGTGTGCTTTCCTGAATCAAATAAAAATAATTTTCTCTTAATCCATGTATATTATTATTATTTCAAAATATTAAACTACCAGAATACAAATCCTTAGCATATTAATTAAACTGAATGGTGCTTATATTAAGAAAGTCAAAACAGTGGTTCACAGCCTTCCTAAAACTGTGACTCTGTAACGTAGTTCTTCATGCTGTGGTGACTCCTAACCATAAAATTATTTTATTTGATACTCCATAACTGTAATTTTACTGCTGTTAGGAATCATAATGTTAATATTTTTGGAGATAGGGGTTTGCCAAAGGACTTGTGATCCCCCATGCTGAGAATCACTGATCTACAGTGTTCTTTACTAGCTAATAGCTTCAAAACTCCATTTGGTTTGGTTTGGTTAAGAAAATGTTTCTCTGTGTAGTCCTGGCTGTCCTGGAACTCACTCTGAAGACCAGGCTGGCCTTAAACTTAACAGAGATACCCCTGTCTCTGTTTCCTGAATGTTGGAATTAAATGTATGCATTACCACTGCCTGTCAACTTTTAAAGTTTTAAGAGTACACATGCAAAGAAAAAAATAGAAAAATTAAAAATTTGATAAAAGCAGAAAATTAAGAGAGAAAACATATTCTACTGGAAGAGGAAGCAATCCTAGGAGTGTGGGAAGGACAGTGTTCCTCACGCTGGGGGTCTGGCTCTATTTGTGGATGGAAGTGTTTGGCTGCTAGGCACATGCACCGTCCTATGTGCAGAGATGGCTCCAACAGTGCACACGAACAACAGGTAAGCGCAGGGCAGGGAGCGGCCACTGCACATTTGGGCACATTAACCATGGTGGCCAGCATCAACATTCCCATGGAAAGCAGAGAGTGAAAAAGGGGATTTTGATCTGGCTTCAAATATCCACTTGAACACAACAAAACCCCAAAGGAACAACTTGTTCAATAATATGAATGTCCTTAAGGTCGTAGCACTGAACATTTAAAATGATTAAATTATAACTTTTATGCTCCATATATTTTACCTCAATAAAGTAGCGATACTGTTTCTCTAGGATCTTGCATGGCAGACACTACACAAATCTGCTCAGTAGCTATTTAGTAGGTATTAAAGGATGGATCCCAGAGTGATGCCACCACTTAATTCGGAGGCTAGGTGACTATGGCTCATCATTTGTTGGAGCCAGTGAAAGTCTATGTGGAATTGCTCATTTGTGTTTTAAATTGACCACGTGACAAGAGCCACTCTTTGCTGAGAGCTCCTTAGTATATTAAACATTCCAGTATCTTTAGTATCCTTTTAAGTTAATTAGAGTCTATATCATCACTCTCCAATGCATACTTTTGCACTTCAAATAAATGACCCTTTGGGGACTTTTCCAGAGACAGGAGATGAGACAAACAAATCTGACTGCATTCCATGTGATCGGCATGGCATTCTAAATATTCTAATGGCCCTTGAGAGTGTCCCCTCACTGACAGTACTTCTCCCAGTCTCATGGCACCTCAAAATGTCTTGCGCATTTTCTGCTCAAGACAGCACAAGTTAAATTCAAATTTAAAGTATTAATGTTACTTTAGTTGTATGGCCATGTATTTGAAGCCACATACTTAGCAAGGTGCTCAGCACAGAGAATAGGACTATATAGTTAATGATGAAAAAGCAAACACGCTCAGTTCAATATGTCTTTGATTCTTTGCCAAGTTTTAGAAAATAGTTGAAAACAGTTTTGAGGGCTTGTGGAAATAAAAATTGTACCTTTGTTTCGTTTAACCTTCATTGAAAGGATGTTCTCCCTAATAACTGGTTTTGGGAAAACCGAATATCCACATGCAAAGGGGTCAGAAGGAACCTCTATCTTCTCTCATACATAACAATCAAATCAAGTGTATTAACATTTTAATTTTCAGACCTGAAATTATAAAACTTGTATAGGAGGAAATTCATCAAGAATAAACTCCTTGTCATTCACATTGAGAAAGCCAGATGACTCCAAAGCCTTAAGGAATAAAACCCAAAGACAATCAAAGTAAAAGGTGCCTGACAACAGAACGAACAGAGACAGAAGTTTCAAGGTTCAAGGCATTTCAAATCATGTGTTTGGTAAGTGGTTTACAACCCAAACGTGTAAGAGAGTCACACAGCTCAAAGCAACAAACAAAAGCAACTATATTAAAAATGAACAAAGAGCCTAAATAGAAAATTTTCTAAAGAAAGCCTAAAAATGACTAATACAGAACAGCGCTCAATAGAGCTAACCATGGAAATGTAAATCAAAATCAAAATGAGGTATTATGTAATACCTGTTATTATGACTTTGACTAAGATGATTCAGGATAACAAGTACTGCCAAGCCCACGGACAAAAGAGAATGTGCTATGGCTTGGTCTGTAGTCTCCCCCATAGGTTCCAGGGTTTGACAACTGTCCCCAGTTGGTGGTGCTGATAAAGGAAGTGGCAGAACCTTCATGACTGTGAACTAGCTAGTCACTGAGTGGGACAGCTTGAAGAAGACAGCTTGGCTTTGACTTGAACCTTCTGCTTCCTGACTTGCCAAGGTCTGAGCAAGCAGTCGGGCACAGTGCTGTCACCACAGAGAGAACTATCACAGACAACATGCTTTGCCTCAGACATGAGCCCAAATATGTCCTTCTCCTTCAAGTTGCTATAGTCAGATATACTACTGTAGAGATAAGAAGGGTAATTAACATGATACATTTATACACTGTTAGTGGGAATCTAAATTAGTACAGGTATTCTGGCAAATAATACATGGTCCCCCAAAATTAAACCCAAAGTATTATATGGCCCAGAAATCCCAAAGCAAATAAAATCATTGCCTTCAATAGATATCTGAGCTTGTGTGTTAAGAATATGTATGTATATATTATTCATATACTCCAGCATTATTAATAACATATACAGACATATATAGATATAGGGGAACAACTGAAATATTCACCAAAGTAGGACTAGAAACACAACTTTCATGCACAGATACACACACACACTGCAATATGAACATGCCCTAAAAAAGAAATCTGACTAGTTAAAGAAATATGATAAACCTGCAAGATATTATACACACACACATATATATATATATATATATATATATATACATACATATATATGTATATATTGACATAATTCCATAGATGAAATTAATATAAAAAAGGAAAGACAAAAAAAAAAAGCTAAACTTACAGAGCCCATGGTCAGGTGGTTCGGAGAATGGGGAGGGTTAGGGAAATGGTGCCAGTAAAAGACTATGAAGATCATAGTGATACAGGACGAAAGCAACGGAGAGCCAGTGGACAGCAAGGTGACTGCTTTTAAAGAACACAGTGGCTTGATGAACTATACGGTGACTAAAGCTGAAGAACCTCAGAGGCCTAATGTGTAGTATGGTGGCTGCAGTTAGTAACCCCTAAGGGCAGGCAAACATAATAAATAAACAAATTAAATACAAAATAAAAAACAAGAAGATAAAAATAACAAGATAACTGTAAGAAGGTAGGCTTGCTAATTTGTCTAAATGTGGTGATCATTTTCCTGTGTATGTAGTATTCTAAAATTACATGCATAGCCCAAGACATGACTTTGTGCACCTTAATACAAACATGTTTTATTTAGAAGTATTCGATGAAAACAGTCTCACAAGGAGGAAGAATTGTTGGCCTCTGCGCTCGTGAACCCCACCTATCCTGTGGGATTTATTGGTTCATTTGTGTTTAAGGGAAACACTTCCGTTTGCAGCTGCTTCTTCAGCAGCAACCTGAAGTTTGAAAAAAAATGCAGCCCAGTTATTGAGCAAATAGACACAAAGTAGTGAAAATTTATGTTGCCCTATGGCTCAGTCTACAGAGGGAACATCTGCCACTTCAAACACACAGGTCAAGACTTTTGTGTAGTATTTTGCTAAACAAAGCCCTGAGCATAATTCAAAGAGAATTCTTTTCCATGGGATTTGGCATCTGCCTTCAGGCAGCTAATGTGTCCGCATATTAAAGTCACCATTCTTCTGTCCTCTCTCTCCTCTCCCAAAAGGGAAAAGAAATGCCAGAAATGGATCTTAGAGAGTTTATAGAGCTTATTCCCTTTTTAACCAATGAGAAATACTTTCTTGCCCACATTAAAATCATATGGTGATGGCCAGTTCATACTTTACACATATATCAAACAGATGTGAGCCTGTTTAAACCTCATAAAGAATAAAATCTGGCAACAGCAGAGACAGTTATCAAATACTTAGCAAAGTCAGCTGTCTGCTAAAAGTTACTTTTCCTACCTTTTCTCCCTTGGAAAAATTACACTAGAAATAAAGTTTGGGATATTGAAACTATAAAGCATTAAAAAACGATTTTACTTTTAACGTGGAGTGCTTTTATTTATTTGTAATGTATGTCTTTATTTTCTATGATTTATTTTGTTTTTAATTTTGTGTTTGTGGTAGGTATGTGCACATGAGTGTAGACGCCCGCAGAGGCCAGAGGTGTCAGAGTCCCCAGAACTGCAGCTACAGGCAATTGTAAGCCGCCTCGTGTGGGTTCTGGGAGCTGAGTTCATCTACAAGAGTAGTCCATATTCCTAACCACTGAGCAATCTGCCCAATCCTTCTTTTATGTTACAGTGTCATTTCAAAACCAAACCTTGTTTAGCATTTTGTAATCCAATATTAATTCTCATTCAAAGGTTTATTTAATAGAATCCATTGGTGTAGGAGGGGTTGTAGAGGAAAAAAAATCAATGACTGATGCATAGAGGAATATGCCTATTTTCATAAAGAAATATGAGAAAAACTATAAAAGATTACAGAGGAGAGGTAGGATGAAACCCTGTTATGTGGATAAAGATTCAGAGGAACTAGGACCTTTGTCGGGGGGTTAACGGCATGAAGCTTCCTGAGATAAAGAGTAAGGTTGGGTCACAGAAAACCAAGATAAACAAATAATGGAACGGAGCGGGCTAGGAAGAACAGGACAGTGCAGACAACAGTAGAAGCACGCTGCAGCTTTATGTGAGAGGAATGTATAAGAAGAGGTATAATTGGGTAAAAAGCTTTGGATCTACAGAAGAACCAAAGACTTTGACCCTAGATCTGAGGAAGCTACATATCAAATCTTTAATTTTATAGGCTAGGTGAAACACTGAAGATTCTAAATTACAATATGGCATACTTATGAAATTTGATCCTCAAAAATGTGGGATTGAAGAGAGAAAAAACAGTCTATTTAGGTGGTGGCCATAGACATCTAAGCAAACAGAGAGGAAGTGTCAATTTTGGCAGAGACGTTGTCTCAATAAAGCAGAAATATATAAAAATATCTGCAAGCAAATATTCAAATAACATATTCAAATCACACACACACACACACACACACACACACACACACACACACACACACACCCCTTGACATTACATGGGAAGCTTAAATTTTATTTATTGGACTCACAGAACAGGGTACTCTGGCAAATGTTCTCTTCCTAAATGGTAAATAGTGATCTATCTGTTGTCTTAGATTTAGAAGAAAGGCATGGAATCTGTGGGGAGGATCGAAGCTTTTCCTCTCTTTCTTTGTATGAGGCCAAGGATCCCACTGGACTTGGACGTTAACTGGTGGATTCCCTTAGGTAACCACCTCCTAAGAGCTCAAACTCGGTTCTCGGTCAACCCGGGGATTAGGACTTGGGTACAAATGAACTATGGAGGGTCACAGTCAGTCTCCAACAGCATGTACAACCTACAGGATATAAAGGGTGGCAAGACAAATATGTGACAGGGAAAAGAGGTCCAGAGAGTTCCGAGAGTCTGAGACCAACAGTCACTGAGGTGGAGGCAGATTTCAAATGGAAGGTTGAGTATGACTAGGTTCTAGGCAAGTCTTTATTACACACATGAAGCGGAGTTTCTGGCAGAGCCATAAAGGAAACTTCATCGGACAGACGACTGACTTATTCATGAAGGATATGATGTTGTGTCATATGAAAGAGAGTGAAATTTTACTTCATATTGAAACAAGACAGTGAGGGCTTAATGTAGCCAGACTACATTACCATGGACTAAGAACCTCATGTTTACCAGGCAATCTAGCTGCCTATCCAGCCAGCCCCCATAATTGTGTATTTAATCATGCTTAGCCTTGACAAGTATGTATAACATTTACAGAGTGCTGGCTGTTTTAAAGTCAGATAGTGGCTAATCAATGCCACACCCAGCCTTCCCAGACTCTGGGCTGCTCTAGGTTAGTGACCCAGTAAATCTATGTTTGTGTCCCAGGCACTTAGTGTGGTACTTGCCACAAAGACAGGGATCTATTAATGTGGAATGAGTCACTCCCTAGAGAAAGAGGCTGAGTCATGGCCACTCCAACGAACTTTACCTCTCGACACTATTTGTCATATAAAACAAAATCGTAGGAAGCTAGGCTCCAGGTTTTGCTCTTAGTGGAATGTTCTGTACTCTGACATGTTTGCCGGAGCTGCTACAACAGAGTCTGGAAATGGGAGTTAAAGTTTGAGAAGACACACTCCATGCTCGGAAATTGGACCCAGTTCACCCATCTACTGTCAAAACACAAAAAGAATATTAAAAAACAACAACAACAACAACAACTTTGCTTAAATCATGGTAGTTTTAAATGAAAACCTGAGTGCTGTTTTTAATACAAAGTAATAAAAAGGAGGAAACTGTGTTTTACACAGTGCAAGTTACATATGTGATTGACTTGATTCTCACATAAGAAGATGCAGTATACACGATCATTATCTCCAGAAGAAAACCAGTGTCTGTTAAAAGACAGAGATTCCCAACTAATACTACCTATTACTCTCTCTCTTTCTCCCTCCCTCCCTTCCTCCCTCCCTCCCTCTCTCCCTCCATGTCTGTCTGTCTATCTCTGCCTCTCTATGCCTCTCTTTCTGTCTGTCTATCTCTGCCTCTCTATGCCTCTCTTTCTGTCTGTCTGTCTGTCTCTGTGTGTTTGTCTGTGTGTGTGTGTGTGTGTGTGTGTGTGTGTGTGTGTGTCTATGTGTGCGTGTGTGTGTATGTGTGTACACGCATGCTTGTTTGGGTGTATGTGGGTATGAGAGTATGCATGAGTGCACCTGGAGGGGAGAGGGCGACTTCTGGGGTTCCTTTTCACACTCTCCTATTGGCCTGGAGTCTGTTGAAGAGCCAGTGCTGGCTGGCAAGCAAACAACACTAGAGTTGTGAGCATGTTTGCCACCATGTCCAGCTTTTGTAATGTGAGTCTTCGGAATTGAACTCAAATCTGCTTGTTTGCATGGAAAATACTTGGTTGACTTTCTACTCCCAGCACACCACTGTCTTCTATTAGATAAAAGAAATAAAAATCATAGATAAATTTAAAATCATGCAGAATTCTGAGGAACTTCTCAGTCTGTGCATATAAATATGATATATATATATATATATTAGAATACACACACACATGTATACACATATACATATGTGTGTGTGTTATATATTTACACATGGGTAAATTTCCCTAACTCTATGATTCCCTAAGGATTATATCAGGTTCAAATTTTAAAAAAGTAATAAAGGCAAACAAGGTTTGGAGAACTATTTAAAGAAATATCTTCACATTTTGAAATGTTAAGATCTTAATCTCCCATAGCATTTGCTCTAAGAATCTTCATGACACAAAATTTTAGGAGATGACAGTCTTTATTTTTATTTTATTATTTTATTTTATTTTTGAAGGTAAGGGCTCATATAATTTAGGCTCACTTAGACTGTGCTTTGTAGCTGAGGATGGCCTTGATCTGCTGATCTTCCAGCCTCTCCCTCAGAGCCCTGCCATTACAAGTACCATGACATCTGGCTTATGTGATGTTGAGAACTGAACACAGGTTTTCTTATGTATGCGAGGCAAGTGCTTACACAACTGAGCTTCTTCTCCAGCTAACTGTTATTTACTAAAAGAAAATCTTTCTGACATTTAAGAATCCATGTAAAAATGGATTCCCAGTCTCATCATGCTTTTCCTTTTCCTCACTCTTAATTTTAACAATGATAAATGTTGAATATATATATAACAGTTAATGAAAAATGAGGCCACATGAATCTGAACAAGACAAAGGAGGGATACATTGGATGCTTTGGAGGGAGAAAAGGGAAGGGAAAAGTGATATAATTACATTATAACTTAAAACCTAATAATAGTTTTAAAAACAAAAAATGTAATAGAACAAGGTAATTTAAAATGGGGAGGGTTTGGGAGATGTTAGGGGAGGAATGGGTGAGTAAGTATAAATACTCTGTAGGGATGCATGTATAAAACAACAAAAAGAATTATTAAAAATATTATTTAATAAAAAACAAAGAATGTGCAAGCCTGCAGGACATACATCTGAGAGATACTGTATCCTGTAGACAGGAATCATAGTTGAATAACGAATCCAACAACCCAACTTTTAACAGCAAGGAAACCTACTCATTTACTCAAAGAATTAGTCTTTAAGGATGGAGGGTTTTTGAAATAGTTTTATAGGTTAGCCAACAAAGTAACCGCATCACTGTTTGCAGAAAATATTTAGTGGAACTTGTTTCATCGACTCCTGAGTTTTCAGCTACGCTGTGTAAAAATGTGGGAACTATATGTTGCAGACAACAGGAGTCTGTGTGTCTCTGTACTAGACATCAGGATGCTTTTAAGGTTAGAGCTACTATCTAGATTTCCTCCAGTTCTCCAGGGCCTGATAAAACATCATCTCGTCATGTGACTAAATCTTGAATTTCAAAGGAATAGACAGTTATTTTTGATCCTTGTAATGAAGCAAATCTTTCCTCCAAATCTCCTAATTTCCTGAAAACCCTAGGAAGGTTCTAGCAAGACAAACTCAAGCATTCCACACATTGCCAGACTCAGATGTCCTCATCAGAAGCATTCTTTTGGGTTAGTCTAGGCATATTTGAGTCCTACCAATCTTTCTGCTAAAATTCAATTACCCAAATAGTTAAAATTAAAAATCATCAATTCTTCTGAAGGGCATAAAAAATATTGTTTTCAGGACTACTATGTAAAGAATATTTTCATCCACTTTGGTATTCTCATCACTTCTCATTGCATGTATAAGGTTCCAGAAATGAGGTAGGAATTCCAACCCCCACAAAATGTATACATTACCAGGGGAAATTCTATACTTGGCTCAAACATAGCTGCAGCAAAAGTTAAAAGTTAGATTTCCTTCAAAAGGGCTATAGGAAGAAACATATTACATTATAAACTTACTTTAAGATACATTATACAGAGAGGGTGAGGGAGACACACACACACTTTAAATGGAGTTATGCCACACAGGGTGACAATGCTGAACTAAAGAGCCACATACAAAGTAACAGTGACAGGCATGGAGACTCTCCTTCTAGTTGTTGGTTAGGAGAGTCTAAGAGACTCCTGAAACAATATGGTCTATTGCCACTGCCCTTGCTCGCCTCCCAGAATTTGAAGGTAAGACCTATTGCTGAAGACAACACACACCAGATACAGGACTGGGAGAAGCTGAATTGAAACACCTGAATGTTCCCTCCCTCAGGCTTGATCTCATGATATCAAAAGATAACAATCAATGGTCACTCCCAGCTATAAAGACAAGAAACACAACAACGACTGGATCTGCGAGATGTCCCTAATGATGTAATAGTGACATTTTGCCATGGTAGAACCAACTGCTGTTTAATTGGAATTAAGGCCCACTCAACAGGAATGAATTCATATCTGGTACTATAAATCTAGCCAACTGACTACAGCGGTAGAGGTCACAGACCCTAGAGAAGAACATACTACTGCCATTTTCCTCAACTGATATTATTTCTAAATGTATTTTTAGATACTTACTTTTATGACCAAAGAGAAATGTGGTTCTAACCTCTCATCTAAGAAGTGTCTATTTGCAACAGACGGCAAATATTACAGAGTTCCACAACTGGTCAAAGTGACCATGCGGTACTCACTATGACTGATACATCTTCAGTGCAATCCCTACACCTAAGGCTCAGGAAAAGTTGCCAAAGAAGCCGAAAAATTGTAAGAACCAGAAAATCAGTACATCTACTGTGGGTGTTTCCTAGATGTATCAAGGAAACTGCATCCATGAAATCTCAAAAACCATGATTGTCTAAACAAGACCTCCATAATGACAACATCAGTCAACACTCCAAGGAGGAGGGGGGAAATTTAACAAGACCCTAACTCTAATGAAGGACTGCAGGCAATCACGGGTTACTTAGAATGGGAGATTCAGTCTTTTTATGGTATAAGATCCCTGATGGGTCAAGGGGCCAGCCCTAAACAGATGTATATATGAGCAACATTAAATGGACCTGGCAGGATTTGTTTTTGTATAATGATCCTTGAATTATCCTCACAAAGAGCATGGAACAAAAAAGGGGATAGTATGTACTTAAAAGATATATAATCAATATTATATTTACATGTTTTAAAGTCATAAATCTAATGTTAACAAGTAAAATGTTAGTAATGATTAAATATTCAATTTATTCTCAGTTTTCACCTTACAAGAGTAAAATGTTATACAAGAAAGAAATAATTCAGATATCAAAGAAAATAAATGGTCCAAAGTTTGCTATTTCATCAAGTGACATGTTCCCCAAAATACAGGCTTCATTTCCAAACTTCTGATTACAAAAATAAAAAATTATAAAAAGTAAATTTTATAATCTGTCCATAATGAATTGATTTTCTCTTCTTGTTTAGACCAAGCACAAAATATTTACCACACATCACTGATTAAGCTCCTGCTGGTAGGTATATAAATCTTCAAGCAGTTTACAGAGAAGGAAATAAGCTTTGACAGCAGTCAGGCAATGCCAAAACTCTATTCCACAGGATTCACAAGAACACAGCTCAATGAACATAGACAGCAGGTCACCCTGTCACTTCTGGGAAGACAAAGCAATTGATGGACCTAGTGTCACAACAGACTAACACCAGGACTGTGCAGTGGCGGGAGAAAGCAAACAAGTGTCATCTTTTTGCATAAGCAGCCTAGCTAACTAACTGTTTTGTGTGTTTGTCACAACCACAGCCGTGCTGCACTACCCCCATTGCACTTCCATCTGCTGGAATCGCGTTGGCCTTTAGGAACAGGGATGGCGGATTTCAATTTCTTATTCCCTATTAGCTGAGAGGACATGTTAAAAATCATTGAAGAGGTTTACTTCCTATGCAATCCAAACCAAGGAGACCAAATTATTTTAAACAAAACAAAACAACAAACAAACAAACAGACAGACAGACAGGGGTCAAATGGTTAGCATTTGCTTATTTGTGGTAATTTACTTCCAAGGAAATTCTCAGGGAAAGAAGCAATAAGATATTACATCAAAGGAACAAACTTTGTGCCTTGGGAAGATAGCTCAGTCAGTAAAGTGCTTGCCTTACAAACAAAGGAGGACTTTAGTTAAAGCCTCCAAATCTCCATTCTATCTTTTATAGATACACCATAGATACACTGTGACACATATTCTTCATCCCAGAGCTGGGGAGTCAGAGATAGGCAGATCCCCGGGACTTGTAGGCCAGCCAGGCTAACTATATTTGGTGAACTCAAGCTAATGAGAGATCGTGTCTTAAAATCAAAAGGAAGATGATGCTTAAGGAATGACCTCTAGAGTTGTCCTATGGCCTCTACAGGCATGTATAAATATGTACTCATATTCATGTGTAGACAGGTACATGCATATCTTTATGGATGTGTGCATGCACACACACACACAGAGATAAAGAGAGAGAGAGAGAGAGAGAGAGAGAGAGAGAGAGAGAGAGAGAGAGAAAGGAGGGAGGGAGAGAGCTATCTTTTCATGGCAGTGAACTACAAAACTAATGATCAAACAGTATCAGTAAGCATTCAGTGCTTAAACAAGGAAGGCTGTGTGATTCCACTGTACTAAGGGCAAAGCAGGGGAGGGGTGTGTGTCAGGTTTCTACAACATCCAACATAAATGGTAACCAAAAAAATCATCTTATCAGCAATGTTTCTGTTCTATTTTCCCATCCTTAGGAAATTCAAAGGAAGTAACAACTGCTACGCTTATTAGACAGAAATGTGAACTCAAGTTTCAGGAGACTCCGGGAGGCTGCACAGTGGTCTTAACTTGACAGGAATACAATGCAGACTGACTCCTGTTCGATTAAGGGATTACGACTTGAGTAAAACAATCTGAATGAGCAGAAACTGAGGATGACCCATCTCCTGGAACAATCAATCTTCTGAGGGCTCTAAGAAATCCGTGCCAGCTGCCACCACCTTCTAGCCTCCGGTTTCCATTTCCTCTAAGGATGGATGAACACATGTTCCCACCATTTAGACCATTTTGAAAGATTGACACAGCTCTAGCATTGCTGTAAATCAAACTGGACCCAGTGATGACACTGTGGCCTCCAACTGTAAATGGCATTTTTCTTGTATATAAATAAACTGTAATTTGCATATTGTACCAGCAAAATGCAACAGACAATTTTAAAGACACCACTTCTTTGTCAAAAGAAGTGAGTATGGGTAGCATTGACTGTGAGAAAATAAATATTTATAAAAAGACTTGATTTATAAAGTTATATAAATTTAAACAATTGCATATTTTTCTTTTCTTGGACTAATATCATTTTCTGAAATATGATACGTATGCATTATATTCAGCTATGAAAATACAAACAAGAGTAATTTGTCATGACACCCCCTTCCTGTAGTATTAGTAAACAAATCTTAAATACTCAGAAACAGAACTTAAGGTTAGGCTTACAGTTCTTAAAGTTGTATCAATAATTTACTCTTTAACAGAGCCATAAGTACACTTTCATGTTCATTTTATCAATTGAATTGCTTCATCAGCATGTCTCCATTTCAAATTTTCTATAATAAGCACACTGGAGTCCACCCTACCTATTTGATAATGTGCTAAAGTTTGTCCAAACATAGACAACTCAGTAAGTTAAACTCTTTATGAGTGCTTTACCTGTACATATATATATAAAGGGCATAGGAAGGTGGTGCTGCATCCCCTGGAAGAGGAATTTTAGAAAATTTTGAACTGCCATGAAGGTGTGGAAAACCAAACTGAATTCTGATATCAGACCAACATGCATCTTAACCTTGGAGCCATCTTTCCAGCCCTATGCTATATATATATATTTAATGATACACAAAGAAAGAAAGATTCAAGGTAACTGTTATAAATGAGAATCTCCCAGTCCACGTATTTTACTCTTATGGTTGTTTAAATTTGTCTGGGTCTTGGCTCTTTTAATCATTAATATAGAGATAACAATGGCTGTTTCCCTGAGTCATTTGAAGACTGAAATAATGTATGTTTAAAGCATAGCAGACAGCTTAACAGATAACAAGGGCTTAATTCTTCATTCTAGCACCTGCTTGTCAGCTTGGGGGCTAGAGAAACGGCTTAGCAGTTAGGAGCACATATTGCTCTTTCAGAAAACCCGAGTTCAGTTCCTAATATCCATGTTGAGTGCCATACAATCACCTATCACTCCAGTTGCAGGGAAACTGATGTCTCCTGGTCTCCACAGGCACCTAACTTCATTTACACATCATACACACACACACACACACACACACACACACACACATACACACACACACATACACACACACACACACACACACATACACACATACACACACACACACATACACACACATACACACATACACATACACACACACACACATACACACACATATACACACACATACACATACACACACACATACACATACATAGGCATACACATAGACACATATTTTTAAAATAATAAAAATAAATCCCTTAAACATCACTGACTTATGGTTCCCTGAGGAGAACAGGGTCCTGAATTCTATAGGAAGAACTGAGACACCAAGCCAGCTACAAAACCTTAGACTCACAGTTTGTCCGTCCTACAAGATGTACAGCAGTAAAGATGGATCTGAAACAGATGAATAGCCAATCAATGACTGACCCACCTAGATACCCATGGTGTGAGAGAGCTCACTTAACACTATTAATGATACTCTGCCATGCTTGCAGGCAGGAGCCTAGCATAACTGTCATCTGAGAGTCTCCACCCAGCAACAGGTGGAAACAGATGCAGAGATGCACAGACAAACACGAAGTGGAGCTTAGGGAGTCCTACTGAAAGGGGGGAGGAAGGATTGAAAGAGACAGAGAGGTCAAGGGCACCACAAGGAAACACACAGAACCAACTAACTGCAGGCCATAAGGACCCACAGAGGCTGAATTGCCAACCAGGGAGTCTGCATGGGATGGACAGAGAGAGGCCTTTGGCACATATGTAACAATTGTATATCTTGGTGTTCATGTGGGTTCCCTAACAGCAGGAGCAGGGGACTGTCTCTGACTCTGCTGACTGTCTTTGGATCCCTTTCCCCTAACTGGGCTGCCTCGCCTAGATACAATAGGAGAAGATACACCTAGTCCTATGACAATGTGCTATGCGATGGTTGATATCCATGGGAAGCCTCCCATTTTCTAAGGAGAAAGGGAGGATGTGGGGCTGGGACATGGCTGAGAGGTGAGGTGAGAGGGGGGGACTAGGGACTGGGAGGAGAGGAAGGAAGGAAGCTGCTATCTGGATGTAAAGTAAATAAGTTAATTAACAGAAAATAAAAATAATAATAATAATAATAATAATAATAATAATAATAATAATAATAATAAACTTAACACCAATCCAAAAATAAAATAAAATCAAACAACCAAAGCAAAGCAAAAGTTTTGAAAAATCATATTTTTTGTGGCTGACAATGTATTAACCCAAGCACACATTGCCATGTAAGAAAAAATTGCCATAGTTTTTGTTTGTTTGTTTGCTGGGGTTTTTTGTTTTGTTTCGGTTTGTTTGGTTTTTTGATTTTATTGTTTTGTATTGTATTTTCGTTTTCTCTGTGTGTCTCTGTGTAGCTCTGGTTGTCCTGGAAGTTGCTCTGTACAGTAGACTGACCTTGAACTCAGAGAACTGTTTGCCTCTGCCTCCTGAGTGTCGGGATTAAAGGTGTGTGTGTCACCACTACCTGGTTGCGATAGTTCTTATAACTGATAGGTTTAAAGATACTATTAGCTCTGTACCTAACAATGCTGACATGGAATTTTCTGACAAATGATATCAAATATTTCACATCACATTGGTTTTACCCACTTGTAATTTTTACAAATCTTTTTAAAGGAGCACACATAACCTATTGAAACATCACTCATATATTATTACTTGCATGTACTGTATGTTGTTGGACATATATGCTTTCTTTTATTTAATTTTTTTTAATTTTTATTTTTTTCGGTTTTTCGAGACAGGGTTTCTCTGTGTAATCCCGGATGTCCTGGAACTCACTCTGTAGACCAGGCTGTCCTCGAACTCAGAAATCCAATCTGCCTCCCAAGTGCTGGGATTAAAGGCATGTACCACCACTGCCCGGCGACATATATGCTTTCTAAGATGCAAAACATCTATAGAGCATGCCACTTTGAGGAGCGCTGATTCAAAAAGAGAGGTAATATACTTGAGCTACGACCACATGGGAATGCACATAAGTTTTCCAATGTGAATGGACACAATGTCAGTGCTTAATCTATTGCTGCCTTTAAGACTTATGCTAAGTCACTTAGTGTGTCACCGGACTTCATAGCAACTCAACTTCTCTCTCTCTCAAACTTCAGTTTGTGCTCTCCTTCCCTTCTCATCTCCATAAGCACTGACACCAACAAACATTCTGTAGGCTAAACATTTTCTTACAAAAATCTATTATGTGACACAGACATAGCTGCATGACAGTCAGACTCTTTTCCTTTGGGCTAAGCTCATTGTCATAACAACCACATAAGCCTGAAACCATGGGTACCATCATTTTGCCATCAAGAGAAGGCCTGAGTTATGGCTTGAATTAGAATGGTCCCTCATAGGCTTGTGCATTTGAGTACTTAGTTCCCAGTTGGAGGAAATGTTTCAGGAAGTTGTAGAACCTTTAGCAGCCTCACTGGACAAAGCAGGTCACAACGAGTGAGCTTTAGGAGTCCATAGCCTCTTTCTGCTTCTGGTTCTGTCTCTGTCATTCCTGTATGTAGATGAAAATGTAATCAACAAATTATTTTTAATTTTTGTGGTGGTTTGAATGAAAATGGTCCCCGTAGGCTCATAGGGTAGGGAATGTGGCCTTGTTGGAGTAGGTGTTGTTTTATGCCCACACCAGGCCAAGAGTGAGTCTCTCTCTCTCTCTCTCTCTCTCTCTCTCTCTCTCTCTCTCTCTCTCTCTCTCTCTCTCCCTTCCTGCTGCCTGCCATCAAGATGTGGAACTTTCAGCTACCTCTCCACCACCATGACTGCTTGTATGCCACCATGCTTCCCACCACAAAAATAATGAAGTAAACCTCTGCACTGCAAGCCAGGCCCAATGAAATGTTTTCCTTTATAAGACTTGCACGGTCATGGGGTCTCTTCATAGCCATGGAAACCCTAACTAAGACACTTTGCCTGACTGCTGTCATGCCTTCCCTTCCCAAAACACCACCATCCAGTGGAACTACATGTTAAAAATCAACCATGTCCTCTAGGTTGTTTGTGGTCATGGCATTTTATCACAATTACAGAAAAGTAAATGTAAGCCTTGTAGTACAGATAATACTTGAAGAGGAAGCAAAGTGAAAGAATACAAAGAAAGAATAGACTGAGAGCAGGAAGAAGAGAAGGAGGCATAGATTCACGGTGTTACAGTGAACGGGGAAGGTAGATGAAGACCAAAGAAGGGAGTGAGACCACGAGCCAGGACATGGCCAGCTAATGATTACATGGCTAACCTGAGCCCCACAATCTCTAACCAACACCTTCTGGACTTTTTACATGTCTCAAGTTTTATTTTTAGTTAAAGTCATTTGTTTCAAATATTTCCTACTTCCAGATGAAATTTCATGATAATGTAAATGCTGATTGGAAGTTTAATTTTAATTTCAAGTAACACACTTTCATTATCTACAAGGAAGGGTCAGTTTGGCCAGTGGCAGCTCACGGGTTATAATAAAATATGTGATAAGGAAAAAGAAAAGCTACATATTGTCCCAATTTCAAGTTACTAGTAAAGCAAAAGTATGTGGCCCCCAAAACACATAAAGAAACACTAGCTTGTGATTATATTTAAATATTCCCTAGGGATCCAAAAATCCCACAATAAAACGAACTGCCTAAGATCAAAAAAGATACAATAGATTTACAGTTTCTTGTGTAAATTGGGGTTAGTAGCTTTCCTCCAGATGGAATAAAAGATTCATGTTTATAAAGCTGGTGTTCCTGACCATTATCTGTGACCTACAGTACATCCCAGTGTTAATCTATTGTTCGCCTATGCTGGAATCTGTTCTGCCTCAGAACATTCCCAAGAGCTCCAGCTGTTGCATAGCGATTACACACTGAGTTTAAGTCTTATTCACGACTCTTAGTCACTATTCACAACTCCCTAAAATATTTTGGTTATTTTACAATGTCCATTTTAAAAGTTATGGGATGGTGAGAAAAATTATGGAAAATGTCAAATGCATGTAAATAGTTACTCCATAATTAAATGAGTGGAAATGACATATCCAAGATAGATACAGGAAACAGAAGCAGCAATAAGTATATCTATAGGTTCAATCAATCAAAAGCTATTTGTCATTGGAGCGTCCAAGCTTTTATTTTGATGTCTAAGTTGAAAACAGTTGGAACATTGGACTACTATACCTGTTAAGGCTGAGAGAAATCAATGTGTCCCTTTGAAACTCCTATTAATAAGCTAAACTGTTTTATGGCTTTAAAACTTTGTAAACATTTGTTTGTTTCATGTATGTATGTACTATTACAGATACCAGTTTTCTATAGTTTAAAGTTGCACAATTTTCTATCTCAAGCTAGAAGAGACTTATGTCATATCTAGTTACTGAATCTTTGAAATTTTCTAGTTTTTTTTTGGCTTTACTCATTACTTCTTCATGCTTTTTTCACTGGATTCCTAGGACTATGAAAGCAATATTTCTATGTTAGTAGGTAGAAAGCAGAAAAGCAAATCGATGGCACCATTTTGAACTTTAATTAAGCTTTTACGTAATGGGTGTCTGGATGTATGCAACTGTATCAAAATGATCATTATCAACATGCTTCTCTATTAAGCAAATAGATACATGACTTAACATATTATTACTCTTCAGTGTAGCATAAACACCCATGCAATTTCTTCAATAAAGCTTCACATAAATTATTTGTAATATTTTAAGGAGAATTCTCTGCCAATTCCCTCAACTGCCAGAATTCCTTTTTTAATTTTTAATTTAATTTAAATTAAATATGGAGGCTTATACATATGGGAAGTATGCCTTTGTACAAGTATCTCAAAGAAAAATACAGCAACCATAAGTTGGAATCCATTGCATTTTCTCATGTTAAAAATATTTCATGCTTATTAGGAATCTACAGAAAACAAGTCAGTTGCTTTCACCACTTAAAACTGAATCAGCATATGGTAGGGTGGTTAGAAATTCATACTCATTAAAATCATTCCCCCAAAAAGATTTTATTAATTGCTTCTCAACCAATCCAAGTGCTTAAGTGAAGGCAAGTTAATGAAACTGTGTGAACGGGTAAGTTAGATGCAAAGAGGCATCTCCTCTAGAGAAATCCACAAAGACTATTGAATTTCATCCACTTACAGTTAAAATGTCCAGTCCAAATACAGGCAACTCCTTCAAGCTAAATCTCCCAGGATATCAATTAGTTCATTTGCATAACCAACTTTGGAGAGGAAGTGCAATAGAAACCAACAAAGCAAAAACTGTGGAACTGTGCAGCAGGTGGGCGATCGCAGCTGCTGCAAGGTTTATTAATGATGTAAACAGCAGCACAGAGTCAATTATTTACACATGCCTGCCCTACTTAGGCTGAGAAAGTGGACACCACAGCGAAAGCCCAGTGGCTGCAACATGCTGGGTGTTGATGACACAACCATACTTTCCCTTACTTTGGCCGTTCCTTGTTCTTATAAGATATTATGAATTGTATGTCAATATCCTGATACATTTTGAGAACTTGCAATTAAAATTAACAAGCTAATCATCATTGCTTGTTCTAAACTGTGGACTCATTGGATGTATTAAGCCATTTAGCTCTTTGAATATGTAAGAGATAAAAAATATTGTGTTCACTCCATTTGAAGGCACAGACAGCAACTTTGTTGAGATCATACACAAGGGAGCATGATCAGGATTTTAAGCTGAACTGTTTGATTTCTCTAAAATCGATGTCTTTCCAAAATAGGTACTGGGACTAGTCCTGCTATGACTCCGTGATGTATGTTGAGGTTTTATCTTCTCTTTTCTCTATATCTAACTGATCTGACTTGGACTCTATGAAACTTTAGCCCCATCAGCATTTTGTTATGGAATAGAGTAGGTGATTTATCAAGATAGCTTTTTGTTAGTGTCAGAATAGTGTGGGAAATGGACTATGGTAAGAAGAGAGAAGAGAAAGACAGGGAGAGAAAAGAAAAAATAGCTTGGAGAAATTCTTTAATGTCAGTGTAGAAATGGCCTTCGTGTTGGTTCTATACCAACTCAAGGTTCATTCTGTCCACACATACCCCATTAGGTACAGCTGTGGGGGAGGGGAGGCATACACTAAGCTTCATGTGTTTGTGGCAATGGAAAGAAAACCAAACACAATCAGCAACAATAACGTGTCACATTTTTCTTTCTTTGATAGAGCCAGACATCTCTGTGACGCCTTGGCTTTTTTATGTAGGTCTTCTGGTTGTCTTTGAGGGAAGCACAACGCTTTCATTTTGTTTCAGAATGGACTCACTGCAAGCCAGCACAACACTGGCCATACTCATCGCTCAGTGTCCCCACTCACACCAGTAAATCCGAAGGAATCAGTGGATCACTTTCATTGACACACCATCATCTGAAAGGTCCCCAAAGTAACACTTATATATTACCACCCTGGACTACGGTCTATCTTCCCTGCAGACTCTAGAAAAAAAGGCACTGGGAAACTATCCTCAGACTCTGGACTTGCAGCTGAGACCTGCTGGCAAACTGCCCTCTGACAGTATGGCCTTCTTCATGGGTGCCAGCAAGATTTGGCCTCATTTAAAAAGAAAAATAGCTCAGGCAGCTTTGTGGTGAAGTTTTGAATGCTTAGCTGAAATCAATTAAGATGACAAAGGGTGGAGGGGCTGCTTTCACATGGTGCTGAATAAAATTTCTGTTTCTTTTTCTGCCTCTGAAGAATTAGCTCACTTTTCTCAAATGAAGAAAAGACAAGTAGTTTAGAATAAGAAAGATGAATTGTCTTAAAAGGTGTCCTGTCAAGCCAGCTGACAATCGAGAGTAATATTTAGGTGATGGGTTAAGGGAACAGCTGGCATAATTAAGGCCTAGAGGTGCAGTGTGTGGGAGGGGCATTTAATCATATGAACATTGTGTATTTTTCAAGAAATGAAACCTCCAATGTTACTTTTCCCAGACTGAAGTTGGTGACAGGCCTCAGAGACTGTTTTTATTATAGTGGGCTCTCTGCCCAGTTTTAATCACCATTAGGGAAATGGGTCTCTGACCAGCACAATGTATTTCACTTTTGGGATAAGCAAGTGGAGAGCAGCAATACATTTCTTAGGTGACAGTCTCAATTGTAAGTACAGCTGAAGGAAAAACCAAATGGGAACCGGCAGGAAGATGTCAGGGCCGAGTCCCTTTCTGTAAATGGATCTCTCTGCTGCCTTTAGTTAATGAAAGGTTTAGTTCCACAGTAAGGAAGTGTAACGTGGTGTTTGTTTGTTTATTCATATTTTATTTTATTTACAGTACTGAGGTGGGATCCAGTGTTCTGCATTTCTCAGGTAAGTACTCTACCACTGTGTTACAGACCAGCAATGGGGACCATCTGACCATTCTGAAACTAGGACCAATAACCACATGCTTTCCCCCTCCTATTTTTCTTTTATTGAAAATAGATTTATTCATAGACTATGTTCTGATTATTATTTCTTTCCCACAAGCCTCTTGGACATCACAACCACATTCTTGAGGAAAGTTTCAGCTTTAATTCCTAACAATTTTGAAGCATTTTCTAAATATTTGTTATTTTGGATGGGCGCTTTTCTCTGCCATGGGTGATATGTACGAATCTTGCTTTCTGTTTTTGTTTTCTTTTTCTTTCTTTCTTTCTTTCTTTCTTTCTTTCTTTCTTTCTTTCTTTCTTTCTTTCTTTTTTTTTAATTTAGCAAATGAAATGGTGAATTTCAGTGCAACGTGTTCATTAATGCGTGCCACTGTACTTAGCCCATGCTCACCACCAATTGATAGGCCCTTCACTGGTCCTACTTCCGATCTGAAATAGCGCCTCTTCTGCGCATGCGTGTGGGCATGCTTGTGTGCAAACATGAACTGTATGTAGGAAGCTTGTTTTCATTTGTCTACCTGATTCAGAGTCCTAGTCTGTAGCACAAGCTAGCCTTGAACTTGGGATCTCTTGTCTCTATTTTCTCAATGCTGGGATTACAGGTTTGTATGCCAATGCCAGGTCCAAACCTGTATTTTGAGATGAGAAATGGATGAGATGAGATATTCAGTCCGAAGGATAAAAAGCATTGAGCCATGTGGAAATATCTCTTCTCTGTCAAAGGCTAATAAGATCACGGTATATGCCGATTTCTCCCCTGATCAATTTTCCAAGAGAAAAATATTCACAATTTTCCTAGAGACCATCCAAAGAAACTCTTGAAATACATTGACACATACCTTGCTCATGTTTCTTGATCCTACACATTACATGATATGTTACACATGAGCTGCAATAATCCTTTAGTGTTAAAGTGAAAGATTCAGTAAAATAAGAAAATGTATAATTACAAAAATGATAGTTTCACTTTTCTCTGAGCAGTACAGGAAAACACATTCTGGGCCTGGTCCATGCTAATCAAGCCCACCAGAAACTGAACTACACTCCCTTTTGGGGACAAGCAAACAAACCAAAATGCTGTTTATTAATATAGTTGATGTTGATTTGACCTTTATCTTGTTCTTAGCTCTTCAACACAGTCTCTGCTTATACATCCTATAAAGTCTCTCCTGTGTCATGTACACTAAGATAACACGTGTGTCTCTCCAACGAATACTGTTAAGTAGACGGGACAGTTTGTCCTAATGTTATAAAATATTGTGGTCTCGTGTTTATTCTATTCTAGGGTGGAAGAGAACAAGCATTTGGCCTTTTCTATGAAAAGGGAGAACAAGATTTCAGTTATAACATATATCACAAAGACAATTTTTTTCAACTCTCCCTTTTGAAGAACTATTTAGAAGGCAGTTTTCCACTCGTGGCTTGTGGTTTGCCTGTGTGTATAAACACATAGTAGGATGTTACTTCCTTTGTGTAAACTTTCCAACAGTATTACAGACTGTGCTCAATTGGTATATAAATATAAATCAATTCTCCAGTCTGTAGGACGAAGATAAACAGAACTAAGTGCATTCTTTGCCATATACTTGGAAGGAAAAGAATGCTTTCAGCTGAATCAATGGCCATGCGGGGAGCTGTCACTTGTGGAAGTCTCTAGTGAAATTATCACCTCCACAGGGAGGAGACGATGAGATTTTAATTGGGAATATATACGTTTATACATATACACATATGCAAGCTATAACAAGAAGTGACAAAGGAGGCCACGTGTCTGAAGGAGCATAGGGAGAGGCATATGGGAGGGTCTAGAGGAAGGAAAGGGAAGGGAGAGATGCTATAATTATATTATAATCTCAAAAAATGCACAAAAAATCTCAAATGAGATTAAGAATTCAGAAGTGTTCTTTGAAAATTGAAAAAATTATCTATGCATTCCTTATTCTTGTGTATAGATTTGTTACATATATAGACACTCACACAAATATATATATATATACATACACACATAATAAACATATATACATACAATAAACACACACATTAATGAACACATACACACATACACATAGGACTAATATAACAATTTTCATGTGTTCCTTCACTGTGTAGTACAATATTACTTTGTAAATAACTTATTTCAAACTTCAACAGCATACCATTTCCCTAAAATGTCATATATTAAAAGAGTTACTATTTTTATTTATATACAAATTAAATTGTAATAATGTAATCCTTTTCCTTCTTTCTCACAACAATGTTTATTTCCAAAGTGAAATATACTAACTTGAATACTGAACAAACCACTTGTCAGAAATAACATTTGGAATACATCTCCTATAGACTATGTATTTCTAGGCCAACGGAATAATCAAAAGATAATTACTAGAGAAGCTAGTACATCTTTACCTTCCTACAAACCACGGCACAAACAAACTGCACAAAACGCTTGTAACCCTTGCTTTCTGGCTAAGAAAAACATCTCACTGACTGGTGTGTTCAGCAGTTATTGTCTTTGGTCATTTAACTCAATTGCCTGCAGTGAGCCAAAGCTTACATCAAAGCGAAGAAGCGTGCTACACAAAACCACAGCCAATTGTTACCAAAAAGGCTTTGTTCACCTCCTGGCTGCTCTCCTGTATCTCCTACTCCCCTGGGTTAGCCACTAGTGGCTACAGAGAGCATCTGAGGTAATGAACACTGTTTTTAAAGCTTCCTCCTTCTCTGAAGGATTCAATGTCAGGAAAAACCCTGATTCAGGATTGTGGAATGTGAGCAAGTCTCTGGGCAGACTCACCTGGTTAAGACAAACAGAAGTGTATCTGAGGAGCAAACTGAAGAAAGCTTGCTGGAAATATTTTTTCATGATGAAATCATAGACGATGTGAGACTTCTTTTGTGAAATGCCTGCTGTAAAAATATGGTGTAAGTGTACAGGCACTCAGTGCTTTACAGGGGTCTTTTAAAAGACTGAATTTGTAAGTTTAATTGTATTCCCTGACATGCTCCAATTGATGATTACATTCTTCATATGTAAAATCTCTATTAAAGATTTCAAAAGTGGTCTCAAGAGTACTTTAGATGGTTCATTAAGAATTCTTGTACTTTTTAATGTTGTAGACCAAAACTAGCTGGAGAGGTGGCTCATGGGATGAAAGTGCTGGCTGCTCCTCCTGAGGACCCGGGTTCAATTCTCAGCATCCAGTTCTCAGCTCACAACTATCTCATGTATCACGAACTTATTGTATGCCTTTTTTTTCCTATCTTGATAGAAAAAAGAATTTCATTTGCATGAACTTTTTAGGACTTTTTAAAGTCAGAAAATGCTAATAAGGGAGCCCAGATTTATTTCATCATTAAAATATCTCCTTGCATTGACATTTTAAAAGTAAATGGACCCTTCATTCACAAAGGGTAAATAATGTTCTTATATACTAACGTACATCAAACAAAGGGGCATGGTTGTTTTGTTGAATACCACTCCTTCATTTTTTATTAAATGTGGAATTAAGGACACTGTTCTTAATAATCTTTAGTAAATCATCATTATATGATAACCTTCAAAAGACAATTTATCATAGATTTATAACAATTGGTAGTAAAAACATTTGCATTTGTTATCTGACCAGACAACATACATAGAATCACTTCTTGTCCAGGTATTTCTCAGTATTCTCATTCTTTTGGAGAAAGCAGAACTACTTGAATGGAGCAGAGAGAAAAGTCCGGTGATCTAGCTGTATTCACTTGTAGAACTGAGTTGTAGTGTGGGGAAAGATAGAGCATAGTGTTTTTATAAGTCCATTTTGAACCCTGGATAACCACAGGACTGGGGCATAGTACATGGAGCTATAGAGAAATGGACCATCCTAGAAAGTAAGTATACTGTGTAGGTGAATTATTGAAGAAAGAGATTGTTTCTGAATTTCTTATCTTAGTAGGAGAGAAGTCTGCAAGGAAAAACCATATGTGTAATTACAGGCTAGCACAAGGAAACCGTTAAAGTGAAACATTAATAACATGCCTGACTGGATAAGCACACACAAGAACTTGCCATATGTGAGGCCGCACATCCCGCCTTTTAAAAGCAGTGCCAGGGGCACTCATCTCCATGACAAGCTGTTTCCACTGACTGCCTCTTCCTGCACAGTGTTTGCTGAGCCCAGAGCATTGTTTAAACGCTCACTTCTCTCAATCACAAGCATTTAAATTCAAGCACGACATACTAAATCGGAACACTGAAGATTTCCTATATTTTTAAAAAAATGTATAGGTAACTAAAGTCTGAGAGCAAACGTGCGTTTGGTGCAATAACAAAGTTAGCAAGTGGCTGCTGAGAATGGAGACCATAGATAAAACAGAAACCTATGACTTCCGTGTTTACCAGGAACTGGCACATCCATGGTTGTGATTTCACTTCCCAATGACTACATTCTAGTGTGTGTGTGTGTGTGTGTGTGTGTGTGTGTGTGTGTGTGTGTGTGTGTAAATCTGTCATTTTCATTTTCAGGCAATGATATAGAGGTACAATAACCTGGAGTGACATATGTTGGGGGTAACATAGCTTTTAAGAGGTAATGCTGAATTCAAGTTTTAGTGTGTGTGTGTGTGTGTGTGTGTGTGTGTGTGTGAGAGAGAGAGAGAGAGAGAGAGAGAGAGAGAGAGAGAGAGAGAGAGAGAGAATGGCACATTAATTTTTAATACGACTCTGCAATATCAACCTGAATGGCTGGGAACTGAGGCACTAAAAATCAACGTGTGTGTGCATGTGTGCATATGTGCATGCATGCATGCATGTGTGTCTATAGTAGACAGAGACAGAGAGACAGGGAGAGACAAAACAGAGAAAGGGAGGCAAAGAGAGAGGCACAGATACTGAGATACTGAGACACAAAGATACAGAACAAAGATGGTGAATGGCTGTAAAACAAGCTAGCCGCAGGCAGTGGGAAACTGAGGAAGGATAAGGTGTGGGCTGACGATATCGCCGTTGCTTCTCTTCCTGAGAAGATGAAGAAGAAAACCAGGTAGAGACAGTAATCAGCAGCTAGGAAATGGAAGAGGAGAGAAAGTAAAAGAAAAATGCTCATATTTCCCTGAGTGGTAATAAATAAAAACTCTAAATCTTGAATATTTGGGAGAATTAAAGACAACAAGGTCAATGGCTTAAGGAGAACTCGGGCAAATGAGTGAAAACTTCAAACAGGCAGAGGCTTGATGCTAACTAAGCATGAGTATGCAGTAATGAGGGAAATGTGGAGATCTAAATCAAAATGTAAGTATTGTAATGCAAGAATTAAAATAAGGGCCAAAAAAAGCTCTGGTCATAAATCTGTTTTCCAGGTGCTCTTTTAACTCTAACTCTTATGGTGAAGATTCCATGACCCAGTTCTGCCCAGAACTCTTGGTGTGGTTCTGATTGTATCATTTTGGATAGTACCCTTAAGCCTGGCATGGCAGAGCAACAGTGAACTGCTCCCACATACTGGTTGCCTCAGGCAGTTGAACAGGACTTGGCTACCCCATGTGTCTGTCTCCAGTTTCCTCATCTAGTAAGTGAGGGTAAGATGATCAAAGACAACCACACATTTTAATTAGAAGCAATCTGTAAAACTCTTTGCCAAAGGTAACATATTATTATCTGTTGGAACAGTTGTCAAAACACAAGAATCATAGGACCTATGAGATTAAAGAGCTGAAGGTACAGACTCTAGATCAACTGAATCTAAACTAAGACTTTGTTCACTTAGAAAGTACTAGATTGAACAAAAAGAAAGTTCCATGATACTTTTCAGTTTTATTAAAATCTTAAAATTAGATGTCATAAAAAGGCTGGCTCCAATTCTTAAAAAAAAAAAAAAATCTCCAACCACTGAGAGAGAACCTCACCCTTCACGAAGAATTGACCCCTATAACGTGCAAAGAAAATGAAAACACACACACACACACACACACACACACACACACACACACACACACACACACACATACACACACGTCTCATTCTCTAGTACAGTTAGCATTAATTAGACATTCATCACTCATTTAAATAGCTTGGCAAAAATTTGAACAATTTCACAAAGAAAAGAAAACCAATTGCTAAACTGTAGTTTGTACACATCCTGTGGCTCTATTTGTTTAAACCACAATCCTGTAGAAAGTTCTAATCCACAGAAGGGAACTAAATCATGGTGAGGTATATTAGCTTGCCTAGGACCTACTCTACCTTAGTATATTATGGGAGATGGTCTGTGTAGAAAACACGTTCTGTGTGGCTTAGAGCAAGAATACATAGAGTGTTATTAATAAAGAATACTTTATAAGAAGCCAATACTAGAGTTCCATTCCCTCAAGGGGCAAAATGGGCAAGAGACACAATTACAACCCAGCCTTACTTTGAAATGAGACAAAACAAGTAATTTTGCATTTTTTTTTGAATAAAGAACCTTTTTTCCCAGAAGCATTACAGGGCCTTTTGCAGGTTAGAGCCTGTTCAGTTTGATGATACCTGGGGTCATCCACACAATGTTAGCTTTGGGTAATTTGGCAGGGAAATAACTAAGTGCCAGCATTTGTTTCTTTGGACTTTTATTCCAATAGTCTCCACTGGCCTGAGCTCTCATAGAGAATGGACTTGGGCTTTGGAGAAGGCTTGGCTTTGCTATCACCCATCCCCTTGTTCTGAAATTAAAGCTAACTCACCAAGACACCCACGCTTTATAAATCACACCTCTGGGCATCATCACCAAACAAAAC
Organism: Uromys caudimaculatus; assembly: GCA_028551405.1. Classification (NCBI taxonomy): domain Eukaryota; kingdom Metazoa; phylum Chordata; class Mammalia; order Rodentia; family Muridae; genus Uromys; species Uromys caudimaculatus. The sequence goes on along the minus strand of CM052709.1, from coordinate 57,774,996 downwards.
TAATATGTACCTCGGACCCCGAGGTGTGTGCCAGATAAGCTATCATTTAGACTGATGTGGAAGCCATGAATTGTGGTATTGAGAGCACCTATGACGAACTGACAAATAAATGCCAAGGAGTTGTATCCTGGGGTGGAAAACAGTACTACTGCTCCCTGTAGTAAATGAGGTAATTATAACGGAAAGGAGTTCAAATTCCAAATTTACTTTTCAACATGTGCTCATTCTCTGCAGTCATGCAACGGGGTCTTTTTGAAGAGAGTCTGAAGCTTGTTTTCATTCAATGCTGTACTTTGTACGTCCTTCTCTCAGTGAGGCTGGGATTACAGAACATGTCTTATGTGAAATCATTTGACTTCAATACGAGGAGAAACTCTTAATAGCAAACAATGGATTGTTCATCCCGTAAGAGAGAACTCATCTGAATTTTTAATTCTATTTTAAATGTACTTTGACTGACTTGGTATTTCATGCATTTCTGGTTCTTACAGATTTAACTCGGAATTATATAGGTTTTCTCAAAGAAAACAAACTACACTTGAGCTGGCTGCACAGTTCTGGGGTAGAACTCTTGCCTAGCATTCTGGAGACCCTGGATGTAAGTCAGTCTCATATTGACTGATACAAAAAACGAAACAAAGGAGGAAAAACTCAGCTCAAGAAAATAGAGGTTTTCTAAGTCCATGCCCCTCTCCACACCTGAATCCTAACTGCAGTTAAAGAAAAAGACAAAAAGCTTCATATTTTAGAATATAAGCAACTTTTATTAATGTCATTATTATTTTAAAATACTACCAGTTGTCCATAATTATAAAACCATGCTTTCTATACTTTATACAAACCAATATTAATTGCCTTGGCTTTTTAAAAAATATTTTAGAAAATTATATATGCATATATGTCTGTGTATATGTCTGTGTATGTCTGTGGGTGAATGTTGTGCGTGTTTGGGTGCTGCTGAGGGCAGAAGCAGCTTCAGATCTCTTGGAGCTGAAGTAAGGAGCAGATTTGAGCTACGGTATGTGGGTGCTGGGAACTGAACTCAGATCCTCCAAAGAGCAGTGCAAGCTCACACTCAGAGCCAGCCCCACAGGCTCAGCCTTGACATTCTCACTGTCAGTGTGTTAATAAACTTTGCACCACTGATGGAGTCGGAAAGAGCTGATGTGGCTGGGGATGAATCAACTAGTCTTAGAAAAAACCCACTGTGCTCAAGTTAGAAACCATAAGTGATATCTGATTCCAGTCTGCTCTTCCAGGAGAACTGAAACACTGTCTCTTTCAGACCCTTTCCAATTCTCCTTAGCCAAATCGCAAGCACTGTCTAATAATGGCACAAAACGGCCTACCTGAAAATCACATTTTCTTTATGAAGTAGCATAATTTGAATCAATTTAAATTATTTTAATATTGAATAAATTTATAAACTTGCATGGAGAGATGCTTGCTACATTAATCCAAGGGTAGAAGAATACAAAGTTATGATTTCCTAGTGAAATATCATTTATTTCATACGAAACACCTGTGCATTTCTGTCTGGGATAGAAAAGAGTGAAATTGAAGTATGTGAACACTGAGCAAAGAGCCCTATCTTAACAGTGTGCTGAAAGACTTAATAAACATACCTGGGTCATTTCAACCATTTGTCTAAGAAGGAGTGACGTAGACTAGAGTCTTAAATGTCTTCCTTTTACTCTAGACAGATCTTTTAATGTGCATATACATATACATAATACATACATACATAAATGCATGCATACATACATGCATGCATACATACATACATACATACATGCATATGTATGCTCATTAGTCACTCCTGGACTTGATTTGAGGATCTGTCACATTCTTCATGTTGAGACATCCCAGAGGAAGACATCTGTTTGTCAGAACCCACATAAATCATTCAAACCTGGGTGCTAAGAGCAAGTTCAAAAGCAAGCAATCCTAACATCAGGGATTTCATTCACTATGCTGAATCTATAGTCTCTAATTTGATTCCATCAAATAATGGTGTTTTACTACCACTGACACCTTCAATAAAGAGATGCTAACAAAGGTAAGGAAATGGGAAGACACAGCTGCTACAGATTACTGCAATTACATCCTTAGAACACGAAATGCCATTTTCTGATTCTGCTGATCCGAGACAATTCAGCTTGTCAGGATTCCAGTTTCTTTAGGGTGAAGATGACCATTAGTTTTTAGTGCATGCATTATAAAGCTTTTTTTTTTTTATTTAAAATGTATTCTAGTTATGTATAATCGTAATGTATTGAAATTAGAATTAAGGGTTAGATAGTCTATTTTACTTTCATTTTTTAAAAATCCAAAAGAAAGGAATAGGTTAAAATGGCTTTCTCCCTAGGGAGGGCCAAGAAAAAACATTCCCATGCATCCAGAGGCCACTGACGTCAGACTTTATGTAGACCAGAAAGCACGAAGAGGAAATTTTTGAAAAAGATAAATACAATAAAATACAATAAAAAGTTAAGAAATTAACTTTTTGTTAACTCTAACATGCTTGACTTCACCACAAAGTATGGAAATAGTTAAGACATTCACTGTGCAAACCTGGAAACCAGGGTCAAGCTGCAGAGACCAAGAGAAAGTAGAACTGGAGAACTGACTCTACATAGTGATCCCGACTTGCACAAGTGTGCACATGGTGGCATGTGTGACCACTCCCAAATGGGCAATAATATTAACCAAATAAATGACACAGTTTAAAAGAGAATGTCATAAGCAATGAGAGCCAGCTCTCCCAGCTCTCGACTGCAGGACTCATGTTTGGCTTTGTTTTTCTTTTTTCTTTTTTCTTTTTTTGGCACATTCCGACCGTCCTGGAACTCTCTCTGTAGACCAGGCTGGCCTTGAACTCAGTGATCTGCCTGCCTCTGCCTCCCAAGTTCTGGGATTAAAGTCATGTGCTACCACCACCTGGCTGAAAACCTGATTTTCAGTACTAAATATAACACAGTTTTCTCCATCTCTTCCTACCTCCTTTTAATTTCCTTTAAATATTTTGACAGTGATTTATATGGGTGTGCACGCACATTGTGAGTGTGTGTGTGTGTGTGTGTGTGTGTGTGTGTGTGTGTGTGTGTGCATGACATGCAGATGGAAGCCAAAGAACAACTTTTGGGTTGTTCTCTCTTTCCACCAGGTGGTCCCCAGGGCTTGAATCCGAGTCATCAGTCTTGGTGGCAAGCACGTTTACCTGCTGAGCCACAAGACTAGCAGATCCCTTTTCAGATCTCATGAAATGGTCCAGTGAGATCTGTCCTGAGGTTACAAAGAGAAATGACACTGTCTTGCTTCAAGTGCTTATAGGCCAATTTGTGCAAACACAAGCATTCTGAGAACCCGAAGAACAGGCCAGAAAGCAGCTAAATTACATGTTTCTCCTCTCTAAGAGGTTGACTCCTCACAGCCATTATGGTAATGTATTAATATTAAATGTTTTCTGCTCAATTTGAGTCACTTAAATGGCTTTCATGTCACAATAATGAATTTGTTATGAGCAGGTTTTCTGAGTATTCAGTGAGTTTCTTTGCTGTCTGTTTTTGTTTTCCTGAAGATAGTTATTCAAAGTTTCCATTCTTTAGCTTTATTTCCATTGTTGTATTTTATGTTATGTGTGTGGGTAGTTTTGCCTGCATGCACAGATATGTGCACCACATGCATGTCTGGTGCCATGGATTTCCGTAGAACTAGAGTTACAGCTGTGAGCGGCCATGTCGTTTCTGGGAATTATATCCATGTCTTCTGGAAGAGCAGCCAATGTTCTTAACTACTGAGCCATCTCTCCAGCCCCCAAAGTTTCCATTCGTTAATTACTCATCAAAATAAGCTGACTTAGTAAGAACACAGGTGAGCAGACATTTGTTGTAGACTATTTGAAAGTGGAGGTTAAAAAAAGAGAGGGAGAAAATAGAAAAATAGCTAGCAATGGATTCCTTTCCCCATGAGTTCTAAGGCCCCTGAGTCATTAAGTTTAGTGCACTGCAATGATTTTGTAGGTTAAGCTTCATTATGAAACCAGTGTCCACACCCAAAGGAACCAGTTTGTCTTTCAGTTCACCTATGTTGTCTTCCCTTGGTAGACATATGCTGACACACTTTCATCACAAACACAGTCAGTCAGATATTAAAAACCTTTGTACATAATGAAGGCAATTCCTTCCATCTATTTTATGTACCTCACACTTTATCAAAGTTCTAACTCCAGAAATTGTGGAGGAAGCTACAGACACACAGACACTGAAATACCAAACTCACAAGTAAATATAGATTGCCAAGACTTAAGCGCAGTAGTGTTAAAAGTGTTTGTTCTACTTATTTGTATCTACAAATATTTATTTTGTGAATGAGAATGTAATCATGGAAAATCAGTTAATCTAGAAAGATGTCTTAGTCACTCCTTGGAAACTATTGTTAATGAATAACGAAAATAGTTACAGAGGCTAAGACATGGATAGACTTATCAGGAACCCACAAAGTTTTGAACAATTAGAACCTCCCAGAGATATTCAACTGGAATGGGTTGAAGATCTATCTGATAGCCACCACAGCCTTGAAGTTACATATAGGCATGAGGGGTAAGGGAGACGAGAGAAGGTCAGAGTTTTCGATCACTGGAAGCATGGATAATGATCTGTTCCTTAGTGACCATCAGAGAAGTTCGCCAGTGGATCCCAGATAGTACCCTATAAGGCAATAGGAAAGCATCCAAAATGGAAGAAACACTAGGCATTTCTAACAGAAAACTTGAGTATAATCCATGACAAGGAAATGGCACAAGAGCTGTTCAACAGATCTTGCATATCTGGGCCAAAAACTACATGATGGCATGCTGACATGGAGATGCTTCCTGTATCTTTAACATGTTGGGCTTCACCTTGAGCACTGGGCCAGGTGTAGATGCAGGCAAATCTCTGTGAGTTCGAGGCCAGTGTGGCCTACAGAGCAATTTTAGGACAGCAAGGCCTACACAGAGAAACCCTGTCTTAGAAAACAAAACAAAAGAAAACAAAACAAGCAAACTAAAAAGAATACCCGGTGGTCTCAGGTCTGAAGAGAAAAAGCTGTGGAAGAAAATAGTTGTTGTAATAGTTGTCACTGGTTAAGCATTTAGCACGTGTAAAGTACTGCTACAGGGCTTCCTGCATCTCCCTTCTCTTACTCCACACGCTCACGAATCCATGCTGTGGTCACTTTCCCCTTGCAGATCAGAAAACAGGCAGCTCTGTAGCTTGCCCAAGAATCCAGTTACATTCAATAGAATCACAAGAACAAGCAAGATCAACAGTGTAACTCATGCTCTTAAGCACTCTGCCATGCCGACTAATCCTGAAAGCTCCCAGTGCACAGAAAAAAACCAAAAACCAAAAACCAAAAAACAGAAAAAACTAAACAAACAAACTAAAATGTTTGACAAAAGTAAAGTGAATCCCACAGATAAAAATAGCTTGATTTAAAACGGCTGGTCACTCTACTATGCTCAATAATTATTTCTCAGATAACAGTGTATTTGATTATTCTGAGCATTTTTCATGTATTGTATAATATTTGCAGAAGCTCTCTGCAATAGGTGTTTATTTAGCACGAGAGGAAAGTACAATTGTGAGCTTCCTAGATTTACTAGAAGCTAAAACACAACTTGTGCTTTTGGACATATCCTCCACCATTCTGCAGTATGAGAAAGGAGTCTTCCTTGTGTCATCTACTTCTACGGAAGTTCAGAAATACAGCTTACACGACTCAGGACTGGGAACACTATGATGTCACCATGTGAGCTATTATTATTATTATTACTAAAAAGCAAATACAACAAATACTCCGGGAAAACTGTGATTCAAAATATCTTTGTGTATCTCCAAACTTCCAGTTGCTTTATTCTTCAAACAAAGTGACCCATTCCCTTCAACCATTCCAAACCACTTCTCAATGGGAACTCTGACCTCTAACTATGAATGGGTTCCAGCTATTGAATTATTTTTGCATGTTACTTATTCTGGCTGGCATTAGTCTAAAATTAGTCTGCTTTGCTGTTTTCTTTATCACCAATGTTACTATTTCGACTTCTTACAGAGAGTTTCAGTAGCAGAGGTTGTAGCTTAAATGTATCCCATCACACAAGTGAGATATAACTGAAGACTTTCAATTGTTTGGGAAGTAATTTGCCTCCAGGCTCTCTGCACCGTTTTCTCAGGATGATTTATATTTTTCTATGACACTAAACAGTGGGATGACTTTGCTAACAGGTGGTTTCTCACTAGGGAACCTCTTGTTCTGGAAGTCCAGTCAAGTCTTTTGTAATGATCCTACTTTATAAAAATGGGATTCTTGGCATTTTAACAGCGGGGATTTCTGTCAGAGAGAAACACATAACAATTTATTTGCATTTTTATTCTAATCCTTAGGACACTCTAATAAACTGATACTTATAACCTTTTTAGTCATTTAACAAAGACAAATTTAACAGTCCCCACCAAAAATCAAGAAAAACAAGAAGATATTGTCTTTTCCAGAAGCTATTCGTTTAAGTGGCTGAAATGGGCATAGGTCTATAGCAGCACACATCTTGTGCCTTAATTTGGACCATCCCAACCCCAGAAGGATGGCAAATGTGACAACAAAATTCATAACTTTATGCAAGTGGAACACAAATCACTGGAAGCCCGCATCACACTCCTCAGGCATCATGAAGTTTTCAAAACTTTTACATACATACTTGTTGGCTGAGTTCATAATTCTGTTAACTATACGAAGAACTTATCCTTCTTACCTTATATTGGATGAGTAACTTAATGCTTAGAGAGACCATGTGTTTTATGGTCAAGTTAGAAAACAGGATCCTAGGGATTAGAATTGAAATCTTCATATTATTGACTGTGAATTGAACACATTCTCTAATATACTTCCATGGCAATTAACTCAAAAACATTAGCTGACAGAATGTCTTTGGTCCATTTCTTGCTTCCAAGGCTGACTGATTCCACAGAATCCTACAGTACATGACCCTACCATTTTCTACTGATTGGACCACCACTCTCTGGTTGAAATATATGCTAGCTAGTTCTATGTCAACTTGACACAAGCTGTGTCATTTGGTAAGAAGGAACCACAATTGAAAATGCCCCCATCAGATTAGCCAGTGGTACACTTCCTTGAATAATAATTGATGTGTTAGGGACTGGCTCACTGAGGGCTGTGCCATCCCTGGGCAGGAGGTCCTGGATGCTATAAGAAAGCAGGCTGAGCAAGCCATGAGGATTCAGCCAGTAAGCAACACTCCTCCATGGCCTCTACATCAGCTCTTGCTTTGAGGTTCTAAATTGACATGTCTGGACAATGGACTACAAATTATATGAGGAAATGAACCCTTTCTTCCCCAATTTTGGTCGTGGTATTTTATGACAGCAATAAAAGCCCTAACTAAGAAAATATACGTAGGTCAATTATATCTTTCTAGATCTTATTGTGAGTGATTTAGGAAGATTTATAAGTTGAAATCATGATGCAGAAATTCACATTTTACATGGTGAAATATTCAATAGTTAATGATCATAACTTGGTGAGATGAGATCTCATCACATGACCTTCTTGAATTGTCTGAGTCTTGTGTATATATATATGGGAGTCTGAGGAAGATGTGTGCGTGTGTGTGTATGTATGTGTGTCCATGTGTGTGTTCATGTGTCCACATGCAGTTGCAAGCAGATAGAGATTATACTTTCATTAGATTTTTCATTGCTTTTGATAAAAGATATAGAAGTTTTGATTTGGGGTCAAAACAGTTGTCAGCAAAATAAGAGGAAATTAATAAGATTTTTATGACGCCATTATATGAGTATAATATTTGTAAGTATAATACTTAACTATTTACTTGACATTATAATACTTAATAAGCTTTGGTCATAGTGATGGCAACAGTAGTAGTCAAAGGTGAGACTTCACAAGCTTTAGAGACAGATGAAAGCTTCTTAGCAAGTACGAGTGAGAGTGCAGTTATCCTGAATTACCATAGGATGTGCATTCTTTAAGCTCAGAATTTTAGAGTGCACTTTCTATTTATTACTAGATATTTGAAATATACAAGTTCATGTGGATCATTCAGCTTTAAATGTATTAAAGTAGGAAATGATGATTTTTTTTAACTAATGTTTCACAATATATAAAGGTACTCAATGCTAATAATTTTATGCTGTCTCTCTGGAGACTGAGGGAGGCCATTTCATTTAGATGAAGTCTCAGGGATAGAATATACTTGTAAAAAGAGAAAACAGAGCTTGTTCACCATCTTGTCTAACATAGAGGGACACAAGAAGATGAGAGCCATCTCCAAGAAAGCATCTTGATGATCGATTCCCTGGCTCTAGCACTGTAAGAAACAAATTGATTTAAGTTGAAGGCCCTTAGCCAGCCTGTGCTCTTTGTTAGAGCAGACTAAACAGACTAAAGTAGGATCGGACACTCCCATTCAGAAGAATTCAGGACAGACGACAAGCCCTCTGTCTAGTATGTCAATGTTTGCTATGGCATATTTGTAAACCCAACACTTCTATACATTATTTTAAGATCCATATTTTAAAATAGACTCATTTTCTATGTATAGAAATTATTAAGATATCCAGTATTCAGTAAATATGCTTATGATTTTTCTAATATCATAGCTCTGGAAGGTGTCTTACTTAGGATTTCTCCTGCTGTGAAAAATAACCATAATCGTGTTTTAGGCTGTCATATTATGGGAGTCAGGTCAGGGAAGAGCAACAATTTGTTGTTCAAATCAAATACTAAATCCTGGAAACACACACAGTAACAGTATACAGGCTGAATGAGTTATATCTCTATATTTAGGAATATATACATATGGAAATACATATATGCCATGGATTTAAGAGAGAACAAGGGAAGGTTCATGGGAGGCTTTGGAGGGAAAAAGGAAAGGAGGGAAATGAAGACATTATATTTCAACCTCAAAAATAAAATAAAAGAATCAATTAAAGAAACATGAACAATATTAACTTGTGGAGGAATGGAGTTATTTCATTTATAACTCTTAGGACACATTCCTTCACTGAGGGAAGTCAGGGCAAGGACTCAAGGCAGAACTATGGAGACAGGAATTGAAGCAGACACCACAGAGGTATAGGCTTACTGACTTGCTCCCCACGGCTTGGTCTGTCTGCTTTTTCGTATAATGTCGGACCACCTGCCCAGGGCTGACCCCACTCACAGTGAACTGAGCCTTCCCATGCCAATCATCAATCAAGAAAATGCCCCACAGGCTTACCCATCAATCAACCTGGTGTGGGCCTTTTCTGATTCCATCAGAGTAAAGGCACAAACAACAGCAGCCTGTAACTGGAAAAATAATTGATATAGACAAAAATCATAAACAGGAATCTGGGTTACTTGCAAAAACAAGCATATTGGTTACTGCCTTTCTCCACACCTTGTGCAGACAAATGGACCTGCAATGTATATTAGGAGAGTGTGCACTCTGTGTTTCTTGTCTAAAAGACTTTCATTGTCCACCCGCATGTGAAAAGCTTTGCGTGATTTAGCCTCTACTTAAACACACACACACACAAATACTAGTAGTCACAAATGTTTATGTAAACATCTATTGCAACCAATATCAAACCATCACGCTGCACTATTATATGTTAAAAGTATACATTCCAAAATTCTAGAGATAGAGTGGGGAAGCTTTGGAATTTTAGGTCATCCTCCAGTGCACAGTAAATTTTAGTACATCCTAGGCTATGGAGACCTTATCTCAAAATTTGAAAAGTAAGAGTATATACATCCAAATATCAAAGTATCTTCATAATAATAAGTGACAACATTTTTCTATTTTGTTTCTTGAAGGAAAACTTGCTTTTTAAACCATGGATTCTGGCTAATGTTGGAATGACTTTGCTAGGAAAGTGCCAAATGATTGCTCTCATGGCCAGTCTGTCATTAATTTCGTAACAAAAGCATAAATACAAGATGGATAATGGCTGATTATGCGTCATTAAGCAGAGGAGTATCCGGGGTTCAAGCAATTCTCGAAGGGAACAACAGCATCTCTACAATTAGGTTGTCATTCTGAGACATAATAGCAGAGTCCCAAGCACAAAGACCATGAAGCACACTTCCACTCTGCCTGAATCATGTTTTAGAGAAGACAGAATTCACTTTCTGCCTATCCTACACTCAAATGATCAATGAACACTAGAAAACAAGGAAACAAAGAAAGCAAATTCAGGATTGCAATGCAAGAATTAGCAGCAAAGATATTCAAGGCCAACGTCTAAATTTCTTTTAGGATAAAAAGAAAAACATTTAGACTTATTATTTATACATAAGAAAGATGAATAATGTTTGTACAGACAGTGGTGATCCATTGTGTCCCCTTTAGTTATTACATGGAAAAACGCTGTCAGGTTGCAACAGTAGTGTTCAGAAAGATATTACGACATTCCTGCATGGATGCCTTGATATTTCATCTTGCACCAAAGCTATCATTTTAGTGTGGATTAAAGAGAAAAGGCAGCGTGAGAGATGGGGCTATCTACCACAGGTATCCACCACACTGTTGCTGAAGAGGCTGAAATAAGCATCCATTCTTTAGTGTGGCTTTATTCAAATCCAACTAACAGTTGCATTCTAAAAATATACTTTGTCAGAAATGTCATAATCAGAGACAGAAAAGCATGAAATAGCTTGAGATATGTCTGAGGATCTCATAAGGAAATAATAAGTATCATGACTTCTTTCTAGGTAAATGAAAAGTTACAAAGAGTACAGGAATGTCTTTAGATTAAAAGAAAGAGACTGACCTGAGCTCAAAAGGAAGAGGCAAGTTCCAGATAGAATTCCTTTCTAGAAGGAAGAACCTGCCAGGGGACAGATGAAAGCAGGTTTCATCTCCTTGAAGAAGCTAGGGAAACCCAATAGCTCCAAGAAATAGGTCTCTTTTATTTGCATATAGGTCAAACTTCCCCCATACTGTGTACTCTGAGATCACAGGTCCGTTCCTAGAGGGAACTGTCATTTCAAACTCCCTCTTACTCTTTAGCTTCACCTCAAAGAAGTGACCAGGCTGGCTCCAAAGGCTTTACTTGAAAACAATGTTTTTATTCCTCTGTATTCCTTTGGCTCCTTCAATCCAATCCCTCTGCATCAATTTCAAGCTGGCTAAAACCCCACTCACAAGCAACACAATCTTTGTTTACAGAATTACAGACAGAAGGTAGAAATGGCCACAGCTATGCTGAGGTATGCATCTATACAATGCAAAGATTCAAGTCTTGTGAGACAGTAACTAGGCTAACTGCTCATTGGGATGAGGTTCTTTTGCAAGCAGAGAGATTGGACTACAGGAGAAACCTGGCATCTCAAGTCCTCACTGAACCCACACAAATGAGGCTCAGGCCTGCAGAAGAAAAGCAAAATGCTGGGAACAGAGCTATGTTTAGCCTCCCACAGATGTGCCTACACACTGGGTAGCAAATGTGCTTGTGAAGGATCCTTATGAAGCACTACAATTCTGCTTGGAATGCGAGTCAGTCAGGGTCCAGTTAGAAAATAGGGTTTCAACAAAGGCATCTTTGCCACGGATAAGGAGGGATGCTCTGTAACAATGAAAGATTGGATGTGCCAGGTGATGTCATCATACCCAACAGCTACCCGAGGAGCCTGAAACCCAGAAGGGAAGACACCCAAGGTTACACGTAGTTTACCTCACTGAAATAGAGAGGGCAGTTGATACTGCTGGGGTTATCCCAACTGCATTTAAAAGAACCACAGTGTCAAAGGGAGTGTCATGGCAGTATTATGGGTAAGTAATTCATTTGCTCTTATTCAGTTATGTGGATTTACATTATGCCCTTCAGCTTTCTCATCCAGAGGTTATTGTCTTACAAGCTCAGCAGAGGACATAAAGGTCACACTTTAAACTTGATAACTGGCCTCAAAACCTATCACAAGAACTAAGAATTTCTAAATTACAGGTACAAAATAATGACTTGAAGTATATAATGCAGTTTTAATACCTTCAGATAATATACAAGGCAGCCGATTTTAATAAGATATAGTGAGGTGTTTCTTATTAGAATCTGATTTCTTAAATTATTGTAATTAATTTAAAAATGAGCCTTTCCAGTGAGCTATCATAGTCCTTAACTACAAGGAAGGTATTTTATATTACTAATAAAATAAGATATTAGATAGATAGAGAACAGTGAAAAACCATACATGGACCTGTTCATTATGACTCATGGAGGAGTATGTGGACAGAAGCTAATAACAAAAGGTATAGATAGTCACATACTGTGATGCATTAAAAATGGTAGCTTTTCGATCATGGGGAGCAGAGGGAGAAAGGGATCTGGATGAGAGCAGCGACAAGGAGGGGAAATGGGGAACATGATCAAATACTGGGGGGGGGTGAACAGGACTGAAGCCCCGAGGACCAACAGAAAGAATGGAAACAGGCAACCCCAGAAGGTAGGAGGATGGAGGGACCCTCTAGAATATATCAGAGACCTGGGAGGTGAGAGACTTTCAGGACTCAAAGGGAGGGACCTTGGATGAAATGCCCTACACTGGGGAGAAGGAACTTGCAGAGCCCACCTCCAGTGGAGGGACAGGACATCAAGTGAGGGATGAGGTGGCCATCCCACAGTTAAAGCTCTGACCCAGAATTGTGAAGGAACTGCAGGGACAAAATGGAGATGAGCCTGAGGGAAAGGAGGGTCTAGTGACTGGCCCAAATTGGGATCCAGCTCAAGGGGAGGCCCCAAGGCCTGACACTACTACTGAGGCTATGGAGTGCTCACAAAAAGGGGCCTAACATGACTGCTCTCTGAAAGACCCAACAAGCTGCTGAAAGAGTCAGATGCAGATATTTGCACCCAACCAATGGACAGAAGCACTGACCCCTGTGGCTGAATTAGGGAAAAGGTGGAAGAAGCTGAGGAGGAGGGCGACCCTATAGGAGGATCAGCAGTCTCAACTAACCTGGACCCCTGAGATCTCTCAGATGCTGTACCATCAACCAGGCACCATACACTAGAGGCCCCTAACACATATACAGCAGAGGACTGCTTGGTCTGCAGTCAATGAGAGAAGATGCACCTAACCCTTGAGAGACCTGAGGACCCAGAGAGGGAGTAGGTCTGATGGGGTGGGGATGAGGGTGGGGACATACTCTTGGCGACAGGGGGAGGAGGTATGGAATAAGAAACAGTCAGAGGGTAGACTGGGAAGGAGATAATGACTTGACTGTAAAAAAGATTTAAAAAATAATAACAATAATAACAATAAAGATTTTGAGATATTAAAAAATGGTAGCTTTTATAGTGTAAGGATATAGTTGACAAGTTCTATTTATATAATTTTACTAAAATGGAAGTGAAATATCTTTAGCATTTATTAGATGACATCAAGTCTTCACATGGTCTATGTGTCAAAAATCACTTCTTATTATACTTAAGCAGCATCTGGATGGTTCCCAGTAAACTTTATCAAAGACACTTGCACATTCTTGGCTGATGAGAGTGCTTACTACTTTGTGCTCCCAGGCTAGTGTTTGTGTGGCTTGCTTTAAGCAATCTGCAACAAAATAAGTAAATGTGTTAAAATGCTCCTGATATATCAATGAAAATGGGAAATAACAGCAACAGCAATTGCACAGGGTAACAAACACACACACACACACACACACACGGAGAGAGAGAGAGAGAGAGAGAGAGAGAGAGAGAGAGAGAGAGAGAGAGAGAGAGAGAGAGAGAGAGAAACAACAACAATGGTATTTCTAGTCTTATCCTACCTATATCATTCTGGAATGTAAACACAAAGAGTGTTAAATAAAAAACCATGAGGTATATGTCCATCTCCCTGAACAATGACATTTTCCAGAAAGTACTGCTACTGTTAACTCAGGGACATCCCTTGGGAACTACTATTTTCAATAAAAGACATTGAAATCCTGCACCAATGTGATAAGAAGTCAGCCAAAAGAAATAGAAACCAAGACTATTTATAAGACATACTTGTGGATGGTACCATTAATTCTAAAAGACAATGCACTTTCTGGGGATTCTTACTAATGCTACTAAAGCAATTTAAAGATGTTTACCATTGTTCCTGCTAATGTGTGCCCCATGTTTAATATTGATTCTATATTTTAATATAAATGACATGATTGTGAGCTACAGAACTTTTAAAATATAAAAGCTAACACAACATGCTCAAAACTATCTTAATAATATGGTTTATTAACCAAATGATCTCTGTATAGATTAACTGAAAGTTGTGAGAAAGGACCCCTCACAAAAAAGGACTCTATTTTCTTATGCCATCCTTATGAAGGATTTCTGCAGTCCTGGAACAAGAAGCACAGTTTTTTCTCCCCTAAATATTCCTATTTGTCCATAAGAAATTCTATGATTCTATTATCTTCTCTATATTAAGAGTAAAAGAACATGCTCTTCACCTTCTGTATTAATGTGCTAAGCGGCACACTACAGGAAACCGCATTAATGACCTGATGGGTGAGTCTCTAGTTGCTCTTGATGCCAAGTCGCTAAACCTTTGGAGCTCCACAGTTTAACATCCAGAAAGAACTAGACGTTAAGAAAGATTATAATGGAACTACTTCCATATAATGGAAATACATATATTTTATATATATATATTTACATATAATATATATATATATTCATATAATGGAAGCAGTTCCATTATAATCATAATAGGGGTACAAGACTTGCCCCCATTAGTTTTTGGATGTTAATGACGGCATTATAAACCTAACTTCAGGTTCAGCATCCCCATATCTCTCTGATCCCCAAAATCCATCCACAATGCCCACAGTATGCATATCGTTACTCTACCCTTCAAAAAGGCAAGTGTTCTGGTAAAAATAGCAACACCCTCTAGATGCTAGAATTCCAAGACCCTGTGACTATTGCATTGTCTGGGGAAAGATTTTTGTGGTTTAATTAAGTAAAACCTGTTGAGATAAATAATGCCTTCAGATTACCTGGATGGAGTCTCAATTCCCAAAATAAATATCCTCATAAGAGACACAGGGGAAGTACAAGATATGGAGATATCAGGATGAAAATGGAAAGATCTAAGCCATTGACCACAAACTAAATGATCCCCCCAACATCTGAGGGGGAGCTAGAAACATCAAGGACTAGATTTCTCATAGAGCTTCAGGAAGAACTACAGCCACATAAACACTTTGAGTCCAGAGTCCTGATCTGCAGAACTGTGAGAGGTTTTATTGTTTTAAGGTCCCTGGTTACACCAGCCACACAGAATACAGCCAGTAAAGGCTCTATGGCCCTGTATGTGGTCTAGAGATTTGGCTCTATTAATGACCAGGATGTAGTAAAAATGGAGACTGTTAAGGTTTCTAGTTTGGAAGACATATACAGAGGATGGTCAGCAGCTGAAACTATTAAAATGGTTGTTTACAGATTTATTTAGTTACACATTTCTGAAGCTCAAGTAGTTATGCGAGAAATATTTTGTGTGCTCCATCGTTGTGGATGTGGCCCCAGCACTAACACTGGACAGCTCTATGTGTATTGTTTTTCAGATCTAATGTTCCTTGAAATACAGTAAGGAAATGCCACTGTCTGGTGAAGATTTTTCTTTTACTAGTGCTGTGTTGTATGGGAGGAGAAAGGCAGGCATCTGGTGCTGTGCTTCATGTCAGTGCTTCCTGAACTTAAGCATGCAACTGGCCTTCCAGAGAGTTTATTGAAGATAAGAGAGGTGGTGGCCAGCTTGAGGATTTATGCCATTTATCTATTTGAATGTGGCTGAACACATATATTTTTGTATCGTGTGTGTGTGTGTGTGTGTGTGTGTGTGTGTGTGTGTGTGTGTGTGTGTGTGTATGTGTGTGTGTGTGTGTGTATGTGTGTGTGCAATGTGTGCCCTTGAAGGCCAGCAGACATTGAGACCTGGAGTTGCAGGAGACTGTGAGCTGTCCTTTGTGGATGGTGGAAATCAATTGAAGACGCTCTGGAAGAACAGAAAACACTCTTACCCACTGAGCCATCTCTTTAACCCTAAGCACTCACAGTGCTAACAATTTTCCAGGAGATGATGAGACTTCGTTCATAGAATACACTTTGGGAACCACTATCCTTAAATTATAATTGTAAGTTATGAGCTGACCATTTCAATTAGTGTGTCCTCACTCTCTACTCAATACACCAGACCTTAATGTATCTCTCTTAGCCAGACTTCACTCTTTACCACTCCCTTCTGGGTCAGGACATACATGGTTCTTATTTTAAAGAACTGACAGTACTGATATATCAAACTCAGAGCATCAGTAAGCAACCTGACTCTAGCTTGAATAATTATTTGGCCCATAGGGTGTTGAAAACTCACCAAGAATCTTCATGAGAAATACAAGAATGCAGTTTGAAATAGCAAGAAACAGTATCCCTTGAAACACTCTAGGCAAAGTTGTTCTGTCTTTGCATTGATGATCTCCTGAATTTTTAGTAAGAACTTCTCATATGAGTGAGAAAATTGTTTTTGAAGATACTGTGTTGCGTAGGAGCTTTCTGTAGCTTTAAGTTATGAAAAAAACATATTGTGGTTTTTAACAATCTCAAAGGTAGAATTCTGAGTCCAAAAAAGATTTTTTAAAAGATAATTACAATAGTGAAGTTAAGAAGGCAAGGCTACAGATGGCATTGGTATTTTCTATGAAAATGGCTTTGTTCTTATCATCAAATGTGAAGGTCTGTGAGTCACTGAAGAGCTACATTTTTATGAGTAAGAAAATTCATGGGCAGTTGGATGGAGCTGAATATAAAGGGTCAGTCTCATGCCCATGCAAAGCTTAACTCTGGAGCAAGAATTGCCTGCCTTGAGTTATTTGCTTAAGCAATATCCTCGTAGAGGGCAAGCCATGGGCTGTGGCAAGCTAAAGCCTTGTCAGAAGGAACGAATTATTGGCTTACATGCCATGGACAGCCTAAAGTTACCTAGAGTAGTACACACTATCTGCAGAAATTCTGCCATTGAATTGCCATGGTCTAACCTTTGTAGCCTTGGAAAACTAGTATCTCAACTAGCTCTTTGTTGCTGGACTGAATTGAGGCAATTAAATCTCATTAGAGGGCCAGTGGCTTCAGAATCTGGAGGGTTCAGTCTATTTAAAACAGCAAGGGCTGAAGAGATGATGTCTCAGGGATTAAGAGTGCAGATTGCTCTTGCAGAGAACCCACGTTTGGTTCCTGCATCCATCTCACATACTCACTTCACGAAGTTCACAGCTGCCTATAACTCCAGCTCTGCAAGGATCGTGTGCCTCTGACCTCCATGGGAACCTGCACTTATGCATATGCATGCACACATATGCACACAGATGAAAATGCACACAGATAATTAAAATAATAAATAATAAAGTATTAAATAAACAAAGGGAGGACAAAACTAAAATATACTTATCAAAATTTGGGAGGGGAGATAAGATAGTTGGAAAGTACTCTCCCCCCAGCCTAATTTAATAATGTGAATTCAGATGCTTGTCATTGCTATAAATTTTTTCCTTGGCTCATTAATCTCTACATTATTCAAAAAAGTGATTTACAGTAAAAACTTTCCACCATTTAAAATGTAAAGTCTTTTATTTTTATCATTTAATAACTCTCATTTTTAAAGGAATTTAACAGCTCCTTTTAAAGAATGAAGTTAAGATTGCTGGCTATAGCTTTTTGTGAGAAGGATAAAATCCACAATGAAATATTAAACACAGGTCAAAAGAGGGACATAGCCAAGGAAAACATCAAAAAACAACTATAGTCAAAGTGCTGATTCAAAAAGTGCATGAATCTAACTGATCTAATCAGTCCAGAACCTTAGTGAAGTTTTCTTTTAAATTTGATGTTTATTAGTCAATATATAAAACTATGGGTAATAGACAGTAAGTACTATATTTAAAGTAAATTTTAAAGTAATTTTACCTTTTCTAAAAGCACTATAGCCATGTAACATATCTATAAAATGGTTAAGTTTAATATCATGAACTGAAATAATATTTTTCTTAGTGGCATTCTCTAATGGACAGAAAGCAGGTACATGAGCTTTCACTGTGAAAAGAAAATGCAGTTCTTGGTTCACTTAAGTTGTAGTAAGTTTGTGATCTGTAGAAAAAAAATAAAAGAACTGCCATGTGTGCCTGTTGTGTTTAAGCCCACATGTCATTAAAGCATGCTGCTTAATACATCAATGCAAATTGCTATTATGAGTAATTTTCTGGGAAGATGTGGGTGGCTGAATGGTTTGCCAATCCTTCTGATTGCTATTCTCGAGTGTAGTCCTGTTGGTAGAACATGATTTTCTTGATTGTATTTAATGAGCTATGGCAGACATGATGTTACATAAAAGTGACATCTTACTCTCCTTACAGATTATCTATGTGGCCAGCAGGATCTTGGGTACTGAATGCTTTGGTTCTTTTTCCTTTCATGTAAGAAACAAGAGCATCAAAATTTCTGCCTTGCCTCCACTCACATATTTGTCTATATGTTTTAAATATGCTTTAACCTCTTTGCTGAAAACTCATGTCTAGCCTTAGGGTTCTGAGAAAACCCAAACATTGAAACCACACGGTCAGTCTATCCTGAGCCATCAGCAGGGTGCAGACTTGGGTTTGTGTGATACTTACTTTCATCACCACCTAAGCTGAGAATTCCCCAGACCCCTCCTGGACTTAAGTTTGAAATACTCATCTTTTAAGAGCATGGAGCAGTAATTTAATTTCTCTAATTCCCATTAGCAATATCATAGTGGGCAATTTTTTAATCGCTTGAGTCTGGAAGCATTTTAAAGGGTCACGTTCTTATATGTGATGAAGTATTGGAGCCTGAATGTCCCCATACGAGGCTCTAAACCAGAATGTACACTAAACAGGGAAAATGTACTGATTAGAGAATCAGCAGAGAATAAATGTAGCATTCAAACAAAAGGAAGAACTTTGTCCACATTGGTATATATCCATTATCTTCACACTAGGACATATACTTTTTAAATGTTTATATTAGTTTTAAATATTTTAGATATTTTAAAATAATATTAATTAAAATAATTAATTAATTGAAGTTTTTAATAATGTTTCATGACCAGAAACTTTTCGTTGTTGTTGTTTTTTATAGACAGGGTTTCTCTATGTAGACCTGGTTGTCCTGAAACTTGCTTTCTAGACCACGCCGACCTTGAACTCTCAGAGGTCTGCCTGCCTTTGCCTCCTCAGTATTGAGATTAAAAGTATGCTCCACCATGCCAGGCTCAACCAAAGACTTTTAATTCAGAAACGAAGCATCTTTCATGCTTTCTTAAATCACATTTTGTTGAAAAGCAAACTAAATCTCAATGATGACTCAATTTTAAAATAATTCATTATAACTGAATTCTGGCAAAATGACTCATATACTCTACAGTCATTACTACATTGAGATTTGAATTATATTTTAATTTTAACTTTCGCTCTAACTAACTATAAGAATAATTTTCAGATCATGAGTCAAATATCAACCTGGATTGAATTAAAAATTTATTCCAATATCTCAGCCTCCCATAGATGCTAGTAACCTGGTGTGCTCAATTACGATGTGTCTACAATTGACTTGAGAGTCAGTCGTATGTACTAGTCACACAGGAGCCTTGATTACAAGGCACTAATTAGCATTATAAAAATGCTCACCCATGTAAGATAAATTATTAATTTCCATTCACTGATACTAATGTAATTAATCCTTGGGCAAAGATCAGAAATTCTGAGTGAGAGAGAAATATAAATTCCAAATTTTCATTTCCAACAGAGACAAGTTCAAGGTTTTACTATACTGAAGGACTTCGAAGAAAATCTGTAATAATTTTCCATGTACTATTAACCGTTAATTTATTTGGCTACTTATGGTCATTAGGTTAAGCAAAGCAACCCAGAATTTAAACCTACTACCTTCCTTTGGATTTTATAAAATGCTCGCATCACTTTAACATATGCAAAATACTCACCCGGTATATAAAATAAACTTTTATAACAAATAATACTCAGAACTGAAAATGAAAGCAGAAAGGGTTCTCCCAGGAAAGGAGGGGCATTGGGCATAGGGAGAAGGAGGCACAGGGAGGGCAGAGAGGAAGGGGACATGGGAGAGCTTGCTACACTGACACAAATGAACAGGTGTGAGGAAGCCAGCCATTTTCTATATAATGCTAAAGTAATAATAAGCATCACAGAACTAAAATGATGAAAAAAAGTACACAACCACATAACATGATGTTTTCCTAGAAAATTTTAGCCCAGATCCCTCCTATTAGCAATTTATTTTTATTTTTATTTTTGTTAAGAGTATAGAAACATTTTAGAAAGTACGGTGGTTTTCATGTTCTATGAAAAGTCACTAAGTATTTATTGAATCTCAATGCACGCTGTCTGATCTGGAAATACCACTTTTATATAAGCTCTCCATCACTCTCACAAGAATCTAGGGTCAAGGTAAAGAATCAGGGTGACAGATAGTTTTCCAAGGTTTGAGTGTGATGATGGGGCAGCTAGCCTAAGAGTGAATGACGAAGAGATCGGACAAGTAGATCAAGACATGTTATGTAACTCATACTTGTTGCACTGGGGGATTTGACTACAACTAGCTCCCTATGAGGCACAAAGCAAGTACGAACTTAACCAAAGAACCCACTAGCAAAAGCTAAATAGGACCATGAACCAACTTCGCTGTTCAGTTCAAAAATATCACTTTATTGCACAGAATATGCCAGACACTCCGCTAGAAACTGGATTTACAAAAATGAATATGATAGTTCCTTCCTGCAAGGAGTATAAATATTCAGCGACATGCAAATATAAAAGCTGGTTTTGAGCGATGAAAGCAGTTAGTCATAGGGTGGGGGTGGGGACTCATTGGGGAAAGAAGGGAGCAAGCAAGCTGTGTCTGGAGACTCCAGTTGTTTGGTGTTTCTGAGGCCAAAAATACAGGCGGGGAGTGGCTGAAAATAAGGCTGAGAAGATAGCATGCTTTCAGACTTGTATGGCTAAATTTAATAAGCTATATTAATAAGACATTGAAAGAAGGCTTTTTCAGAGGAGAGCTGTGATTAGAAATGCAGGTTCTAAAGAACACTGGTTCATCCAAGGGTTGGGTTTAATGGGAAAAGACTGGAGGCATGGAAATCAAATATTGCATTTTTAGATGGAAGGTCCAGAAAAAAATTTAGTGAGAATAAAGATTAAAGGGGGGAAATGGAAAGATACATATTTAGGACATATATATTTAGAAGTCTGTGATAACTTTTGGTTTCTTACTTGGAACACTTCCATGACATAAGATGGGATCGGAACAAAGGGTGGAGTCTGGTGGCAGCTGAAATGAGTTTCATATGAGCATGGTACATTTCTGCGGTCTAGGGACAGACATGAAGGCGCTTGACAGGTACTTGAGTATATGAGCATTACTTTGAGGGAAAAAGTCCTAGCTGGGGGTGGAGAGGACAAAGGCAAAATACAGATGTTTGTCAACACTCTAACCGAGGAAATGGTCCACCAGCGTGAGAGGGTACATACCAAGCCTTCTCGTACTCCTTTCAATTAATGAACTGAGTTTCAATCCTTAACCATGTTACCGTCACACAAAAGACAAAACCATTGATCAGTATTTCATAGCAACCTGAAGAAGTCTTCCTGTGCCCTCAAGAATTTGAGGTTAAAGATTTTCTACTTCAATTTAATAGTTTGTGTCCCTAAAAATCCTGCTCTAAAGCAATGTTTACAGTACCTGTCCACTGACATTCCATTCTATCATTTCAGAATGACTATGTCTGAGTGACATTAACTATCAAGACTTACTGTACACAGCCAAAACAATATATACACCAGTTTGGGTTATGCACAGCATTGACTAGGACAGTTAAAGCTTTATAAAGCACTCAGATTTGAGCACAAATATAACAGAAACTAATTGATTCATGAAAATCCTTAAATTAGAAAGATTTCATGGGCTTTCTCATTGTGGTTAATATAATCCCCTGGCTATGTTTATAACCTTACTATTCTGACTTAGTGTAGCATTCTGTGAAAAGTCCTCTGTTTTGATTCATCAAATCACATGGATTGAAAGACAACTCATGCTACTAGCCCTGTAGTCCTCCTATTCTAGGCCCATCTACCGTGCTGGTGCAGTAATGGCGTGTGTGGGTTCCATGCAGTTATCCTGTGGCTTGGATCCAGGCCCAGCAGAATCGAAGGTCTGTCTTGGTTAATTCAGTTTCCCAGCATCCCAGACAGTCCATGGGTCGTGTCCACTCAGTTCCTTATAAATCACTTCCCTCTCAGCTTTCACTTCATCGTTTGTGACTTGTCCATAGTCGGAAACCTCCCTGAACTCTTTTCTCACTGATTCCACTGATATCGTTTGAAAGAAATAGCTCTCATTAGGCCCTCTCGATAAATTACATTTTAATTATAACTCCAAACAGCTGCCCTCCACTGTGAAATGCAGTACAATAATTCCTTCAGCCGCGTCTCCTTTCCCAAAGCATCATATCCCCCAAGGGCGTAGCTAGTAAAGGCATTCTCAGAGGATTTCAAAGGACTTTTGTACATCATCTGCAGGCAACAAGAATCCCAAAGGGTCCCCGAGAAACGTTGGCTTCATAGTAAATCTGATGGACCGTTTTAAGACTTACTACACGATTAAATAAAACATGACCATACAGAAAGTGGGTGAAAAGATTTCACTTACTGCCTTTAGATGTTTTTTAGCAACACACCAACTCCCCAAAGGGCAATAGCAGTTGATAAAGGGTCTAGGGTTGAGTCTCTTCCCAAAGCCTAGCCTCAACCTTGTTTTTTCCAATAGCTTTCATTACTTATATCTTTAAGCACAGCTATGTGTTAAAAATCATATTTTAATACATAGTGACCACAAATGGTCATTTTAACTCATAACCATATCATGATATGACTCTTCTTTAATTAAGGGTTATCATATGGACATTTCTTTCTCCAGTGGTTTTTATTTATTCTATTTTGTTTCTTTTTAATTAGACAGGGTCTCATATGTGACAGGCTGGCTTTGAACTTGTTATGCAGCTGAGGATGACCTAACCCCTAACCTTCTGACCTTTTAGCCTCTACCTCCAGAATGGTGTTTTAAGTACTTTTAATCAAGTGAGCTAGTGATGATGAGGTATTTGCTTACAGCCTGTTAGTTACCAATAGGGTCTGAGGTATCTGCCTTCCTTCACTAGTCAAGCAGCTCCTGGATGGAAAAGACACAATCTTATTTTGTTCTTTATATTGCAAATATGGCAAATCACAGGAAGGGATCTCTAATTAGTTTTAAATAAGCAATGCAGAATATAAAGTGGACGATCTCAATGTACAGATGTGTTTCCTCTAAATGTCTCCCCTTGTTCTAGCCATCCTCTGTGACATTTGGTTTTTCCTAATAAAAAACTCTTGTTTGCCTCCCATTCTAACCACTACAGGCTTGGCAGAGCAGAAGCTTAGTAACAGGATGAACTGACTTACACACATGTTGAGTTACTGTGCTTCCTTTCCAGTTAACCTCAGAATACGAAGCTGTCTTGGAGGTAATAAAACTTATTCCCTCGCACTGTAAATTGGGAACTGGAAGGCCAGAAAGTCAAATGACGTTCTTAAGGTCCCAGAGAGAAGGCAGAGATAATTACAAGCTTCCTATGTTTTTCAACGACAAATCTGTGTATTCTATAAAAAAAGGATGTTTTTTAAAAAGAGAATTAATCTTGATACCTCCAAACTTTACCATTCAGAAAAGACGCCACTTCTTTTTGATGAAGGATGCAAAATGTTTTGCTAAATAAAAGTTTCTCCTAACTAAGCAAACTATCCTAAAACTATTTAAAAGTTCATTTAAAATATTTACTGTGAACTTTTCTCATCCACAGTTTTCTTGGCAGTAAGAAAGAAGTCATTGCAAAATAGTGAGAATAAAATGTTATTGTAGATATTATATACAAACAAATAAAAATTATACTTTCACATGGTGATATATCACCTATTTAGAAAGTTAAATTATTGTATTATTCAAAGATAAATATCTAACACAGAACAGTTTTATAAAATGGGCCTGATCCACTTATGACAATCTCAAGTGCTAATCATAATGTAATAGAATGGTTTTAAAGTTATCATGACCAAACACTTATTGTATAGGGTATAAAAACCTACAAGATGGTCAGAAATTGATATTTGTTATATGGCAAAACTTTTCCTGGGGAGACACAATACACACATCCACTCACCCCATGACAGGCCAAAGTACAGATACCACTAAAGTTCAACTTGATGAGCTAATTTATTTTATTGAGGTTACTAACAGGAGTATGATGAAGGGTCACTTACAGGAACAGAAGCTGCATCACCAAGGCCCACTCCTGCAGAGAAACCTAGAGCACACTGCACAGCCTGCAGGCAGTTCAACAGATTGGAGAATGTCCTTTCCAAGTAACTTTGGTCTAAATCTCTTCTGGGTAGCTTGGCTGGTTTCTGCTTCCTCTGGGCAGCTTGGCTTGCCTAAGAGTTTACCTTGCAGCTTAGCTCTAATAGTCTGAGAAGGACTCTCAGCTTTTATTGCTTATTCTGGCAGGGAAGGGCAGAGTGAATCTGGTCAGTTTCAGGAATTTCCTGAAGCTTCTTTGAGTTGTTTACCTTCCTGCTTAGAGAACTTCCTGATATTATGGAATGTTTTAATTTCAGAGGAAACTGTTACACCATATTTCAAAGACACTGGATGCATGGCCTCTGTGTATTCATGCTATACATGACAGTCCCAAGTACAGGGATAAGTTAACATTCATGTAAAGTGTCATAGCTGTATGTTAACAAGAGTGATGGCTATTATCTCCAAATTGTTAAGGATTATCTAATAAGATCCAGAACTCACTATCTACATGGACTTACAGAGTCAACTTTTCTGTGGAGTAAAGTATTTTGTTCATGGTTCTTCTTATTGCCTGAGAATATATAGATTTTTTAAAAAGATAACTCAAGTTCAACTTCTATGTATTAAATTTATAAATCTATGTTGACAAGTTTCCCTTTTATGAAATACAAACACACACAACACACACAAGCACGTGCATATTCACAGCAGCCAAGTTATTCAAAGTAGCATTAACATGAATAAATAAGGATCTTAATTCTGTGTGGCTACCGACTTGACTGATCAGTTACGTAGTAGCATACATGACAAGTACACAGAGCAGCAATGCGGGTTCATGGAGATAACAGGAAGTAAAACGGGAGGGCCATGAAGTGATCCCCAGCATTGGGACGACAGACACCTGACAGATATTCAGCAATGAATCTTGCTGATATTTGTGCATGACTTTAAATGTCTTAACTTTTAAATTTTATTAACTTAATTAGTAACAGAATAAAGTAAATTATTTAGTTTTGTTCAATACACTGACTTCACTTAACATAAAGATTAACATGCATCTATCCCTATAGTTAGCATTTCTACGGTATAAATACCACTGACTGTCCTAGCCGCCCTCAAAACTGCAACACATCATTATCAGCTGTAACTGCCATCTTGTCCACTAGATCTTTCAAATTTATTCCACATACATATCTTCAATTTTATAGCCTCTGACATCTCACCTGCTTCCCAACCTCTTAATTTTCTGATATTTACGATTTATTCTACCACATGCCTATCTGTCTTTCCTCCCTCTCTCCTTTCTTCCCTCCCTCCCTCCTCCCCTCTCTCCTTCCTTCCTTCTTTCTTCCTTCCTTCCTTCTGCCTTTTTTCATAATCATACACAGAACTGACCCACTTGTAAGACCGTAGGATGACTTTGGAGTTCAGACCCTCCTGGTCCGCCTCCTGAGCGCTGAGATTTCAGATACATCCAGCATGTCCAGTTTTGTGCAGTGCTGGTGCCTGAAGCCAGGGCTTCATTCACTGTAGGCAAGCACTTCACCAACTGAGTCACACCCTGAACACTCTGCTTTATCTCACCGATATTCTTTTAATATTCTACATCTAAATGAAATAGCCTAACATCTGTCCTTCTGACATCAGTAGTTTTTAACTCTAAAATGAAATCCTTATAAGAACCATTATAGACTTTTCCAAAAGAATTTCTTTTCATTCCTATTACTGGATTATAGTATGAACAATTATATAACATAGGTATCACAAATTTAAAATATGGTTTCTCTGTTAAACACATTATGTTTTTTGATATATGTACACTTAGATTTTGTGAGGGTGCTACATAAGAAATCTGACTCTCAGGAGTCATGATGTAGGTTATGTCTTCACTCCATCTTGAAGACTCTGACCCAAGTCCAGAAGCAGCATAAAGCCCTGCTCTGCCAGCAATAATAGCTCTCTCTTGACTAGAAGCACTTTCCACATAGGCCTGACTCAAAGCTCTAAGCCTAGTGGTGGGTGCAGACTCCACCATACAGCCAGGCTACATTTTCTTCAAGTCTGATAACCGCAGAGGTAGATAATCATTTGCAAAATGCTATTGAAGTATTTTTCCAGTTATGTGTCCAGGAAAATGCTAAATAAAATCACTGGAGTTAACTACATGATAAACCACATTTTTTACTTATCACAGCAAGTAAAATCATGGTTATTTAATTTGTTCCAAAATATCTGGTGACTGTTTTTATGTTTTTGAAATGTCTTGTGATATGAGAATGAGCCCCATAGCATATAACCCATTTTTTAAACCTGAAAATAATCAATAGAAAAATGAAGGCTAAATATATAGGTGCCATTTATAAATTTATTTACAAATTCAGTAAACAGATCTCTCTCCCTTCCTCCCTGCCCCTTCTCTCTCACACACACACATACACACACACACACACACACACACACACACACACACACACACACACACACACACACCTCATTTTGGCCATGAGAAATCTAAACTGAATTTGCTCTGATGAAACATAATGACATCATTTTTTCATCGTGACTTAAATGCTTTTAAACTTTTCCTTCTAATATCTTACTTTGTATATTTTGGTACAATATCAGGGCAAATCTGTAGTTGTCCGTGGACAATGACATTTTTTATTATAATCAATTTTAACCATGCCTACGGCTATCACTCAACATGTTGTCTAAGTTTCACTGTGTTGAAAATATAACTTATTATACTTTCTATTTCTCTTTGATTCTAAACCTTAAGAATAAAGGAGAAAACCAGCCAACCTCATATATAGATGCTAAGAAGGTAGAAAAGAATAGCAGGCATGCTTTAATTTACCTTTTGCTTTCATGACATTTTTTTTCCTATTCTCCCTAACCTTTAAAGATGAATTTTATCATCTACCTTGGCACACTCCTTGATCCCTTCATTCCTTATGTCTAAGAACCATCATCAAGTCACAAATAATTGACACCATGATCTGTCATGTAATGGTCATGGGAAGCACTCCTTTGTCTCACAGTTGACTCATTTCTAGAAGTAGCAAATGAATTCACTGTTAATTTTAATGAGACGATTAAAAAGAAAGTTACTCTTTAAAAGTACAAGGTAAAAACTTAGAAATCAGGAAAAAGGTGAATAATAGTCCCTTTATCTTAGATTTCTTTTTTATAGCTTCTGATTTTTAAAGTGTATGTATTGTGCATGCATATGATATAACTTCAATAAGGGCCGATATTATTCAGTGACTTTATGTCCACATGGCTCCTACATCATTGACTTCCCCAGATATATCTTTCTCTATCCCATCTCTGCCAGCATCTCAAACCTGCAGTCTTTCATATTGATCCTTTTTAACTTACTTGTGAAAATGTCTAACCTATCTAAAGCCTTTAATCTCCCACTCTCAATGGGTTCATTTCTCTAAATCACATAATAATGGAACAGTGGTTTTTAAACTGTGGGTCACAAATTCTTTGGCAAACCTCTATCTTCAAAAATATGTATATTAAAGGGTTGCAACACTAGGAAGGTTGAGAACCACTGCTATAGAAATTCTAGACGTGCCACTGTTTCTCTTGCTGATTCCAATATATCATGACACCACACTCCTCATCTAATTCTCTGGGTCATCAGCTATGATGACTTTGTCATAAAAATCAAAGCTTCTATAGTCACTCTGTAAGGATCTACAGACCTCACACCCTTAGCTCCATGCCCCCAAATAACATTCGATCTAGTGTGTATTGCTCACTGTTACCTGAGCACCTTTGCTTGCAATATACCTGGTTTCTTTTCCAAGTCTAGCCTCTCTGGGTCCCAGGCCACATGGTACTTCCCTTCTGAAGCCTTTCACTCCTGCACATGGTGATGAATTTCACTTCTGAATTTGCATACTTCTTGCTTTATAGCATCATTTGGAATATTCTTAACACTCATTTTGCTTTCTATGTTAGCATCAACAGGAGAAGAATGCTTCATGTATTTAATATTCTCTGACACAAACACAATTGAACAACCAAAGTCCATTCTTTTCTTCTGTCATCCTAAGTTCCTTTTGCCAGTCCTTTTCCACAATGTTTCAATTTTAATTTGATGTTTAGTGATTGCTCAATAAATAGCTCAACTGAACAGCCCAAAGATGAGTAAAATTCTTAAAATGCTATTCAGAATTTAATATGCAATTGAATTATTTGTCCATTTATTACTATGCCAGCATTTGAATAACTGCAGCTATGAGACATTGATGAATATAAATAATGGCTTCACACTGAAGTAATTCATTTCATAAAGTAAGCTTTAAAATAATGGAAGTCCAGGAAAGAAGATCAAAGAAAAATGAAGAGTAGTTTTATGTTTCATTTTCAAAAGTAAAAAAAAAAAAAAAATACTGATTTAACTGAAATTGAATTTGCTTTGATAAAATACAGTGACATCATCTTTTCATTATGACTAATCATACTCTTAAACCTTTCCTTCTAATATTTGACTTACTTTGTACATTCTGCTACAACATTATGGGCACAGTCTCATGTCCTTGGGCAATATCATGTTTGTTTCAAATCAGATCTGACCATGCCTATGGCCATTGCTCAACTCAATGTTCAATCTCTGTTTTGAAAATGTTTGGTAGATAGAATTATACAAAGGAAAAAATTGATTAAATAGGTTATCTTCTAATAAGTATATGCTGAGAGAAATAAAACAGCGTCACATGATGCTAAAAGTATAAACGATCAAGTATCTAGTGCATTCATTTAATGTTACATTCACAAAAGCATTGCCTCAAGAGTGCAAATAACCAAAAAGTGCACTGAATAGCAGAGAGAGAGAGAGAGAGAGAGAGAGAGAGAGAGAGAGAGAGAAAGAGAGAGAGAGAGAGAAAATGATTATTAATTGCATAATCCAAGGCCATCATGGATGAAGCTAGCTCACCTGAATTGTCAGGATACTTTTTACCACCACCTCTAAACAAAGTGTATTTCCCAGTGATTTGCACACTTCCGTGCCCTGTAGCGTGTTCCTCGGCACATGACTGTTTACAACCAACGGTGCTATGGAAGGACACTCAATGATAAACTTTATGTCGAGAATGGAATTCTTTTTTTTGTCTATTTCTCTCAAATATGGATTTGAATTGCTCCATTTAAGGGCCTTTGAAAAATTCAAAATTATTCCTCTCTTGTGATTTAACATATTAGTGAATAAGATACAAATCTTGCTACAGGGATTTAGAAGATAGAATTAAATCTCTAAACACTGTGAAAGTTTTTCAAAAATAATCTGCTTTTACAACCTCCAAAATTTGATCACTACGAGTTAAATACAAGTCAAACTGTGGTCCAGGCTACTCAAGAGGCTTGGCATCTGCCTTCTGCTTTACTTTCCTGTTTCATTAGATACCCAGGTTCATCAGACTCCAATATCATTTTTCTTCTTTACGGTTCTCAGCTATGCCAGGCTTCTTCCTGTGTTGATGTTACTCCCTCTGCTTGAATGTTCACCCACTTCTGTAGCTTGGTGTTTAATACTCTTGCCAACAAAAGTCGTACATCCCACCGAAACCAAGCTCTTGTGAATATATATATATATATATTTATTTACTTTGTGTCCTCTTGATAAAACATTGGCTCTTTGAGGGCAGGAATGAATGGCTTCTCCTGAAATTCTTCACACTCA
This sequence comes from Uromys caudimaculatus, assembly GCA_028551405.1. Taxonomy (NCBI): domain Eukaryota; kingdom Metazoa; phylum Chordata; class Mammalia; order Rodentia; family Muridae; genus Uromys; species Uromys caudimaculatus. Next base: position 57,744,813 of record CM052709.1, on the reverse strand, counting down.
GAAAAGTACCTGCTGTACCTTTAGGATCTGAAACCCTCATTTATTATATGAATACATGAATGAATAATTGCATGAGCTATAAGAAACACCGGGGCCACACCAGCTTTACAGTCAAGTGGCAGAGGAACAGTGAGTGAGTCCTCCTCTTATATAAGTATCTCATCTACTGAAATGTACTCAATCTTAACTGTTTAAAGATAAATTTTTTAGACTATCAAGTTGAATCTGAGAGGAAGGGCAGAGAATAATTTGACTCACAAGAGCTGCCTCTCTCGGCTTTGTCTGCTGGTGTGCAGTTAAGATGGTTCCCCTGTAAATGGCTTTCAGTAAAGATACTTCGGAGAAAACCATGCACAGAATTTGCCATCCACATATAGGTAAAATCCTGTAAGGATTACTGTCCTGTCTTCTCAGTGATCAAACAAGCACTCCCACTCTGATGGTCAAATATATTCCTTGAGAGGATCGGGACACCCTGCCTGGCACTCTCTAATGGACATCTGAATCCCTTCACTCCCCAGAGAGGGCTATCGTTTCGGTCTTCAGCAGCAGAGAATATGCTTCTCTTTAAATATTTAAGCATGCTTTCTGCTTAATTTCTTTCCTCCAAAATGCACTTCATGCCTTTCAAATATTTGTCAACTGAAGACTCCACAATGCCTAAGCAGCGTGGGTGCAGGTGGAGTGCTACTGAACACAGTAACCATGGCAACACCTAACTCCATTTAATTTGCTATTTCCTTAGAAGAAGCACAAACACAAGAAGGATGGGGGCACTGTAGGCAGAGAAACAGGAAGGCATGCCAGAGTGGGGTGGTAAATGGGAATTAGACACAGACAGCGGCCTACAGGCTTCCTCCTTCACTTCCTCTAACCAAAAATGCCAAGGCCAGGGAAGCATAGAAACTATTTTTGAGAAGAAAAATCTTATGGTGCATAGCAGAAAACAAGTCAACCTGGCTATTTTGGTTGGACTCTCCTTATACATAGGACCAAGTTTAAACACAACCCCAGTGAACCTGAAGGCGGCAGTGAAGATAGTTCAAGGTGATTTAAACTCCTTGGCTATCCAAGTCCCCTGAGTCTGGGCATTCGTCCCCAGAGTCTAAGCTTCTCTCCACCGAGATCCAACCCACAGGAATGGCCCTGGAGCATGAGCCTCTAACTGTTTCCTGGATCAGATTTAGTCTCTGGGCTTTCAGGAGAGAAGCTGGCACACAGCTAGTTGGAATAGCCCTAAAATTCCGAGTCTCTCCCACTTTTATATCCATTTGAAAGTCAACTAAGTCACAAGACTGGACAGGTACAAGTGCCACTTTACTCCGCCCTTAGCTCGAAAAACGGAAACATAAGTAGGCCTAGGGACATAAAGCCAGAGTGGCATGAGTCTTCCACAGCACCCCTTAAAAAATAGTGAGTCTGGGCACAAATAACAGAGTCTCATACATAGTTCCAAAGTAACTACCTTAGGAGAGTTACACATTGGCAGCCTGCCTCAGTTGGCTTACAGATGCATCTTTCTCTGCCGAATACCTTTAAAGTCATATATAGTTAGTAAAATCTTGTCAGCTAATGCCCCCTTTTGTGGTAGAACACAGGCATGAAAGAATAGCTTTAGGAATATACAAATTTTGTTTGTCAACTTAAGTGGTTTATTTCTTTAAACAGGATCTCTTGTAACCCAGACCTGCTTCAACTCACTCTCTTGTAAAAGTTTACTTGATCCTCCGATCCTCCTGTTTTCATCTTCAGAGTGCTTGAGTAACAGATGTGCACCACCATGCCCTGTAAACGCCATGCTGGAACTCGGGGCTTCCTGCATGCTAGGCAAGCACTTTACCAACTGAACTGCATCCCTAGACTAATTTGAACAATTTAAAATATTTAGGAGATAATATTTCCAGGCACATAAGCACACCATCTTTTAAAGCCAGTGAGTTCTCAATGGTTACAAAATACAGTACTGTTACTTAAAATATAAATATATTAGGAAGACAAAGGCAAAAATTGTATTTCAAATCAGGTAACTCATTTTTAATGACTCGCTTTAAAAAAGTAAAGAACTTTGGCTCTTAAAAATCCCCATGATATTCCCCGTGAAATCCACGTGAGTCTCTGAAATCATAATGTAGAGGACTGTACAAAGCTTTCAAAGCTTCCAATTCGGGTACCAACCACAGTCATTTAATGTATTCGCACTCAAAAGGAAAAGTGAACAAGGTAAGCAACAATAAACCTCCAAGTTTTACCCAAGACCACTCCATCCTATACTGGGACACTCTGCATACACTTTATGCATGAAGCCAATTTTAGCTTGAGTTACAATGGTTCCCCCAAGACCACTCCATCCTATACTGGGACACTCTGCATACACTTCCTGAATGAAGCCAACTTCACCCTGAGTTGCAATGTCCCCAGCTCATGTACACAGTCATGGCTATGTCAGCGTGGCATCATTGTTTCGCTAGAGACTGAATCATCTTCTAGTAACTGTAGTACTTATGTTTTCTGTGCAGCAAAATTCCTGAAGTCCCTTGTGTCCTCACTCCTGCTATTTCAAGGAATGTCAAATGCACTGTCCAGGGAGAAGTGTGCCATCTGAACCTTTCAAGAGGTAAGTTCAAGTAGCAAGTTGTTTTGACTGAGGCAATCTCCATCAACAGAGAAAACCCTTTGCCTCTGAGCACAAACTTTAGCCTCATCCCTGGACCCAGTCCCTGCCAGAAATGGAGACAGCTGCATCTTACAGCTTTCTGCTTACAGCAATGTAGTCCAGATCCCACTGTTGTAAAGGTCATCAAACACTTATGTCCCTTACAAAAAACCATGTCGCATTTGCATATGACACATCCCCCCCCACTTCAAATCATTTCTAGATTATTTCCAACACTGAAGGCCATACAAATGCTATGAACGTATTTGTTACATTGTATTTTCCAGGGAATGACAGGGGAAAACCTGGATTATGTTCAGGAATTTTTTTTAAAAAATATTTTTAATTGGGGACTGAAGAGCACTGACTGCTCTTCCAGAGGTCCTGAATTTAATTCTCAGCAACCACATGGTGGCTCACACGTATCTGTAATGGTATCTGATGCTCTCTTGTGGTGTGTCTGAAGACAGCTACAGTGTAATCATACGTAAAATAAATAAATAAATCTTTAAAAAATATTTTTTTAATCTGACACTGGTTAAATTACAGAAATAGGGCTAGAGATGTAGAGAACAATGTACTTTTAAATTCACATGCTATGCTTTGCTTTCAATTAAAAATTATGCTTCTTAATTTTCATAAATTGCATTGAATACTGAATTTCTTGTGGAACTTTGTAGTATGTTTTTAAATTAAATAAAAATCCAACTGACTAACATTTGAACTCAAATATAAGAAACTATGTGTGCACATGTGTATGTGTGTGCAAGTATGTGGACATGTGTGTGTGTGTGTGTGTGTGTGTGTGTGTGTGTGTATGTGCATGTGTGTGTCTGTCTTCAAAGATAATCACACATTCACATACCACCACTCCCATTTTAGTCCTGTGTGAAACACAAAATAGGCAGAGTTAATGGGCCAGTAAGTTGTTATAGGTATTATAATAAAGGAACTATATGATGAAGATTGAAATTTTTGTTCAAACAATGAGAAGTACACGTACTGAATAAGGGAATCAGATCTGTTCCTTGCTGTGCCCCATGGCATTTCACAACACTGGGAATTCCTAACTGAATCCTAAAACCACTTTCTCCCTATTCCACAGATGTAGTTGCAAGATGGAATGTTGCTTATCCACCAACAAAAATGGGCTTCAAAGTAATATTATTTTCATCCTGCTAAAGAACACAACTAAATTTCTATTTTTAGAGGTAAGATAAACAAACACAGTAGGACAACTTCAAAGCTGATAAGATACACAAATCTAGTAGTAAAACTTCAAAGCTGCACATTACTAAATTACCTTTGTGCTCCCTGAAATGCAGTAGCATTCTTTCCAATCCAATGTTAGACCTTTTCTCCTACAAATTCATTAAAGCATATCAGTGTTACAGCATTTACAATGTATTAATGATGGACCCATTTACAGTAAGAAAATAAGTGGTTATAGCTGTCGTGGCAATACAGTGTTCTAACCATCTTCAGTTATAAGAATGAAATGCAAAGGCTTCATGCTGACACAGTGTATTCTGTCTCCACAAGCCCATATGTATGCTTATTCACAAGCCTTCTTTAAACTTAAAAACTCTATCTAGTTATGGGATGAAATGGAGTTGTAGATATTCAAGTATTCATGTGCTTCATGGTAATTTTCAGGTAGATTCCAGATTAGCTACAAATAATGTTGTATAGATAAATGAAATTAGAAACATTTTACTTAATACTAAACTTAGTTCAGTGTGTATTGATTGATCCAGTGTATTTGGTGTATATTAGTGGATTGATCTAACCCATCTAACAACAAGAATAGACTGCCAGTAGCCACTGTTCAACTTAACTTAAAAACAAAAAGCAACAAGGAAAACCAAACCATTATATTTTGTGTCAGGTGAATCAAATAATTTTTAAAAATCATTTGGTCATCCAAACTTTTCACTTTGAAGAAATGATTCACGTAAATGTACCACTGTGACCTGAAAAATATTTTTTAAATAATTTAAAGAAATGTGATGAGGCCTGGTGGTGGTGGCACATGCCTTTAATCTCAGCACTTGGGAGTCACAGGTAGGTGGATCTCTGTCAGTTCAAGGCCAGTCTGGTCTACTGAGTGAGTTCTAGGACATCCAGACCTACACAGAGAAACCATGTCTGATTAAAAGAAAGAGAGAGAGAGAGAGAGAGAGAGAGAGAGAGAGAGAGAGAGAGAAAGAGAGAGAGAAAGTTGAAGAGAAAATAATTGCCATGTGTAACTATCATTTAAATAACATGCCTAAGGGCTACGAAGATGTTCAGTTTGTATTGTGTTTGCTGTGTAAATGTGAAGGCCGGAGTTTGGATCTCCAGGACCCAAAAAAATCCAAGTGCAGAGACACTTGGGGTGAGGAGTTGAGAGAGGTGGATCTCCAGAGCTCACTAGCCAGCCAGTGGAGCCAACCAGTGAGCTCATGGTTCAGTGAGCAAGACTGTTCCTTTCCCACAACAGGTAGAGAGCAGTTGAGAACTGTCCCTAGTATCATCCTGTCTGCTCACGCATTGCACTAGTGTAACAATCAATGGTGACACACAAAGCAGCAACTTGTCTTTCTGATTTGGAATGTCTTACTGAGGTAGGCTGCTTCATGAGGAAGAATTAAACAAGGAAAAGACTATGCCTAGGAGATACAACAAATATGTTCAAAGATAGGACCAAAATGGGGATGGAGTCTTAAAGAGGAGGAATTGGATTAAAGCTGCATGTTAAAAGAGAAATATAAACATAGTGGTAAATAATTTTTATTTGAAACAGCAGCCTGTATTTTCACTTCCTAATGATCAGTGATGTTTTTGTCATCTGTTCACTTAAAAGTGGATATTAGCCATAAAGTACAGGTCAACCACGCTAGAATCAACAGACTCAAAGAAGGCAGAAGGGGAAACAAAATAGATATTGGAGGTTGATGGAAAGAGTGAACTGGGTGGAAGAAAGGATGAGGACAGGAGTGGAGTGGCAGGAATGATCAGATGTAGGAAAATCAGGGGAGAGAGAAGGGAAATCATCATGGGGGGGCAATCTCTAGGGCTGCCAGAGACCTGGGATGGGGAGAAGGCCTCAGGGGATAGATGCAGGTGACTCTAGCTGAGACTCCTAGCAGTGGGTGATATGGATCTGGCAGTTACCACTTCCTCTAGCCAGGCAGGAGTCCCAGTGTTGGGATAGGGACAGTAAACTACCCACAAAATCTCCAACTCAAAATGTGTCATGCCTACAAGAAGCACAGGGACAAAGATAGAGCAGAGATGGAGGGCATGGCCAATCCATGACTGCCTAAAATCGAGAACTATCCCATGGGCAAGAACCAATCCCTGACACTATTAATGATACTCCATTATTCTTGCAGACAGGAGCCTAGCATAACTGTCCTTTGAGAGGCTCCACCCAGCAACCAATGGAAAGAGATGCAGAGATCCACAGAGAAACATTAGATCGAGCTCAGAGAGTCATAGAGATGACTTGGGAGAATGATTGAGGGGGCCAAAGAGGAAGACCAACAGAGTAAACTTACCTAAACCCTTGGGTGTTCCCTGAGCCTGAACCACCAACCAAAGAGCCAGCATGGGGTGGACCTAGGCCCACTGCACATATGTAGCATATGAGCAGCTTGGTCTTCATGCAGGTCCCCCAACAACTGGAACAGAGGCTGTCCCTGAGTCTGTTGCCTGTCTGTGCACCCTGGCCTCAGTGGGAAAGGATGCACCTAGTCCTTTGGTGGCTTGATGGGGCAAGGGGCTAACACCCAGAGGGCAGGTCCCCCTTCACAAAGGAGAAGAGGAGGGTGGAACGGGAGGCTCTGTATAAGGGCATAGTGGGAGGAAGGGGCCTGATATTGGGATCCAAGGTGAATAAATAAATTCAATCTAAAAATGGAAAGAAATGAGAGAGGAAGAGTGGGAAGTAGGAAAGCAGGAAAACAGAAGAGAAAAAAAGTTAAAAATGTCCAATTCCACATCTTTAAACTCACATGTAAATGAGCTTACAAATGACTAGAAACACTTAAAGACACCAGGAAAATTACACCTGTCAGAATGGCTAAGATCAATAACACAAGTTAAGAGTCATGTTGGCTGGTGGGCATGTGAAACGGGGATGCCCCTCCACTGCTGGTGGGAGGGCTCACTTGTACAGCCACTGTGAAACAACAGGTGGTTCCTCGGAATGCTGGAAATGGATCTACCTGAAAATCCAACTAGAGGACTCTTAGGCATCTACCCAAAGGACACTCCATCCTACCTCAAGGTCACTTGCTCAGCCGTGTTCACTGTAGCTTTATTCCTAGTAGCCAAAAACTGGAAACAACCTAGATGTCTCTCAACAGAAGAATGAATTAAAAAAAAGAAATGTGCTATATATATTTATACAATGGACTATTATTACTCAGATGTTAAGAAAATGACCTCATGAAATTTGAAGGCAAATGGATGGACTAGAAAATGTCATGCTGAGTGAGGTAACTCAGACCTGGAAAGATAAATACGGTATGTATTCATTTATAAGTGAATATTAGCTGTTAAGTAAATGATAACCAAGCTATCTAATATCTAATTTGACTTAAGACCCACTTCACAAGAGGGAGCTTGCATCTAACACTGCTTGTGTAACCAAGAACCCGAGACTAGATAGCCTAGAGACCTAGGGTAAAACCAAACACTACTGGTCATTGATTATATATATATATATATATATATATACACACACACACAGTAAAGTGACTGATATATATATATATATATATATATATATATATATATATATATATATATAATAATAGTGAAGTGACTCCTATGATATTCTGCTGTACTCATAGATCAGTACCTTATCCAGCCATCATCAAAGGGGCTTCCTTCTGCAGCAAATGGGAATAGATGGAGAGACCCACAGCCAGACATTACAATGAGAGAGAAAGAGAGAGAGAAAGAGAGAGAGAGAGAGAGAGAGAGAGAGAGAGAGAGAGAGACTAAATGTGAGGTCTCCATCAGAGCACAGTGAATCCTAAGGAAGAGGAGGAAGAAGGATTGTAAGAGCCAGAGGGGATGGCAGATACAAGCATTCCAAGGCTCTCTGAATAAACTAAACAAGGATCCTACGAACACACAGAGAACAAAGCAGCAATCACACGGCCTCCATGGGTCTACACCATGTTCCCTGCATATACATTATAGCTATTAGCTTAGTATTTTTATGGGACTCCTGACTGTGAGAATAAGTGGTCTCTGACTCTTGAGCCTGCTCTTGGGACTCTCCTCCATCTGTTGGGTTGCCCTGTCTAAGTTTGATGTGATAGTTTTGCTTCATCTTATTATGTTTTATTTTGTCATTTTTATTTGCTATCTCTGAGAAGTCTGTTCTTTTCCAATGAGTGAAAAAACACAGGACTCAGAGTAGACGGAAGATAGGAAGGAGGAGAGGGAGGACAAACTACAGTCAGGAGACATTTTCAATAAAAGAAAAATGTGGAAAATCACAAATGAGTTTAGCTTCGAATCAGAGAACACGCCTGTCATCCAGCACTGTAAGGCCTTGAGGAAGGAGAGTAGACCTCAGAGTAAGTCTGAGCTCCCACTGGGAATTCTAGGCCATTTATGCTGTATCAGGATACGTGGAGGTGCATTGTCTCAAAGTAAGTAAACAAACTAAAGGTTAGGCTGCCCTAAAAATCTTATTAGAGTCTCAAAAATCAGACAGACAATAGATAGAATAGTTGATAGATCATAGACAGATGGACAGGTAGATAGATATAAATTAGTCCCTTATGTTACTTACACGTTGTAACAACAACAAAAAATATTTTTAAAACCTCCCCCATGTACAATATAAACCTAAACAACAGACTGAAAGAGATTCTGTTCTTTCTTCTGTTCCAATTGCCAAACAATTCCCCTAAAAACATGTAAATAAAATATATCACAGCTGAACATGTTACCACAACTAGGAAAGTTCATCTCTTGGAGAGGAATGATCAAATTCAAAGTCCAAAGGTTAGATTCAAAATGGTTCCCATAAAGTCAACTGATTGTACTCACATTGTTTTAAACATTTTAATTCATTGCAGACTGACTTTCAGAAAGTATCCCGTATAATTTTAACAAGAAAATACCCACAGACTTAAGCTCAATGTCATGATGTGGGAGGAGAGGGGACACAACACTGAACTGAGGTAGAAAAGCAAAACAGAGTTCTTCCACCTCCACCCACGTCCACAGATCTCATCTGCACCCTCACGGACGAACATGTGGTGTCTGAGAATTTCCTCACATCCCCCTCCCCTCTAAGCTGCCACCCACCCAGACTTTCCCAAGGACCCTCCCCCTTAGTTACAGTCCTCTGTAGATCCCACCTCTCTTAGCAGCCCCATATTTCCTTTTGGTGCTTTCAAGAGCTCCCTTGTACTAATCATTCTCTGAGAATATCAGAAGTTGATAGGAACTAATACAGCTCAGATAATGACATGAGTGCCAGAGCTTATTAACATCTGTCACTCACAGGGATCCAACACAAGAGTCAACAAATATTCTAAAATGCCTCCCTTTAATTAGTGATTTACCTAAGTGCTAGCATTAAGAGTTAATACTGATCAGAGAGTGTTTTCTGTATCTCTGGTCCTTTATTTTAATCTGTTAAGAGGACGTTGAGCACTGAAAAGTATTTAACAGTAAGAGTCACCCTAAGCTCCTTCCCCCAACCTAGAAGTCAGTTTCCTAGGCTCTCTCACAGGGACAGTAACGAATCACAGAGGGTATATGTGCTGTCATTTCTACATCTAAGCAAATGTAATACCTACTTGATTTTAAATGCCAAAGTGCAACAGGGTAATCTTTTCTGTCATCTAATAGCCAGCAAAATTCAACAAATATATGTATGTCATAAGGAAATATTTTTAAAAATCTACCAAACAGGCAATTTTTTTTTTCTTTCTTTAGTCTGACATTTAGAAAATGTGTAAAGTGGTTTAAAACGGGGGATGCAGGGGAAGGGGGTTGAAATTGTTCCTTCAGGCCTAGAACATTCTGTGCCAAGTTTCATTTCTGGCTGTGTATTTCTAGCCAAATCCAAGACCCCTGAAAAGAAATACATAAAAGAGCAAACTATTCCTTTAACCTTAGCAGAGTCGTGTTGGCAGAGGCCACTGTGGGAAGAGCAGGGCTTCTGGCCTGCAAAGGGCGTGCTGCTGGAGTTTGGTTTCCACTGAGAGGATGTCGGCTCCCTCAATGAGACAGCATCACCTACTGGCATGAGGTCATGGCTGTGCCAGTTTCACTGGGTCAGGCTCTCTCAGCACATTCTTTCTCCCTCCTCCCTGAGAAGGTGCTGTAAACACGTCAGAGAGAGAAAGAGAGAAAGCATGCTGCTGTGGAGTAAGCACATCCTAATTCAAAATGCCTGCAAACTCCGGCTCCACCTGTGGTAGTCTAGACAAAAGTAGGGGCAGGAAACAGGACAAGAACAGCCAGCAGGAAAGGGCTTGCTTGGCTAGAGGGGAGGGGAGGAGTTAAGACAGGAGAGAAAGGAAGAAAATACAAATTAATATCACTAAAATATTTATGTTTTTTTAAAGAGAAGCTAAATTTATAAACTGCCATGATGTCTTGTTGTATGCCAAACAATTTCCTACCTATGAGGCTAAAAACTTTGGAAATTAAATAAATGTTCCAGTAAACTGAGATATATGAAAGAATAGAATTAAGCAAACCACAGATAAACAGCATGTATCAAATATGAAATCAGTGGCCTGATAATATCAAAATCATGAATGCAGATTTTAAGCTGAGAGAATCAGACAAAAGCCTCAAGGAAATTAATGTTACCACACATATACATAGACATGGGCACAAGTACAATGTTTTCCCTATTGAAAGAAAATCAGGACTTTCACCTCATCTCAATGGGGAGGTCCTGTGTGCACAGGGTGGGGAGAGAAGACTGGAACAATTAGCAAATCCACTAGGTTTTTCTACTAAAAATAAGGCACTAGGTTCCATTGAAGGAATGCTCTTGCCACCTAGGCTGTAATCTTCCTTGTGGGCATAAATCAAAAGCATTTTAAAGGGCTTTTGTTTGTTCCATCTATTTTGACTGCCAAAAATATCATACCAGCCCACAGTAAAATGACAGGGTGACAGTGTTCTGCTTTTACATGGGGCTGGTACCTGCAGCTCAGACATAGGGACCTTTTGCATAATGTGGCTCACATAAAAGGCTTTGTTCTCCATTGCCTCACTGTGGCTATGAGCCTCCACTTAAGTTTGCAGTCATTTCCTCCCACAGGTCATTTTAACAAAATTCTCTTTAGTATTTCAGCTGGCTCCTGACTAATATCCATTTGTTTTTTTCTGTATCACACCTGGAATTCTGCACCACCCAAGGATAGTTTTGTTGACGTTGTTATTGTTTTTCCATATACATTTCATTGATAGCACATCCTCAAACCCCAGAAAACAAATCTTCAAGGATGTGTCTTTTAGCTGTCCACTCCGTTTTGTAGTATGTTTGTAGGGCTTCTGTGCGTGTATATGTCTGCGTCCTGACAAAAGCTTCACACCCAGTCTCAGAAGGTCTGTGTTCTGGATGCCTTACACCCAGAGCTTACAACAGAGGGCAAACAGTAATTATCACAAGCCAGCTTGTTGCTAACCAAACCTTTTTGCCGGTGCCAGAATGAGAAACACCAATTTCCAATTTTCAAGAATGGTGCTTTCTGACTCCAGCTCTCACTCTCCCCTCCCCCTCCTTACACACCCAAACACACACCTCCCCACTCTGGCTCCTAGGCATGCTCTGCCTTTAAATTTCCATCCTAGAACAAAGGCGAGGCTAGGGAAGGCAGTCATTACTTCAGTCCCCCACTCCCAAAGAAAGGCTTTAGAATCAAGAAGTGAATAGAAGAGCAGAAGCAGCTGGGTACCCACCCCTCTCATTTGGGAAGAAAGGACTGCATAGAAACCCAAGCTCTGTCGGGCTTGTACCTTTGAGCCCCGCCCTCTACAACCAAAGAACAGTTTTTCATTTTCCTAAAATTACCAATGTACACCAATTCTCTTCTTCCTGTTGTCTCTGGAGAAATAATTTGAAATTTGAAATTGGCTTGGCTCCCCTCACCTCTTTCCTCCCTGTGCAGAGGTCTGAGGCTGTGAGCACACAGAGACAGACACATATAACAAATTAATAAAATAAAACTAAATCCTCTATCTTTAATTCCCTTCCCTGGGATCTTTGTATAATTTCTTACCCTTCTTTCTATAGCTCGGGCAATATTAACTCTCAAAACATACACTCTAACCTGAACCGAAGTTTCCAGTGGTTTTAAAGTGGTACCTAACAAGGTCACTGGCTCATCTTCAAATCTAGAGTTTAAGTACCTAGTTTAAGTACCTAGTTTAAGTCTCTTGCCCTGGAGTGACACCTGGAGAGGTCAGGCTTGGACAGCGCCAACCTGCGAGGACTCCCTCCCATGGCACAGGGGACCGGATCAGCAGAGACCAGCCAGTCCGGTTCCTACTCTCTGGGCTGCGGCTCCTCTCCGGCAGAGGCGCCGGAGGAAGGACCAGGCTGAGCTAGGCGGGACGACGTCTTACCTGGGCGCAGAAAGTGGACGCACCCGCGGTCACAGCTGACTCTCTGAGCTAGAGCTCCTCCGTGGGAGGAGCCGGGGAGACCGGGCGACCGAAGAAACGAGGGAAAGAAGGAGAGGAAAGAGAAAGAGGCCGAAGGGAAGAGGAGGTAGAGAGGATGCTGCCACCGCCGCCGCCTCCACCGCCGAGAGCCCGCGCAGCCCGAGCGCCGCCGCGTGCCCGCCCCAGCACGGCTCCGCGGCCGCCCCGCCCCGGCTGTTCCCGCCCCGTGAGCGCCCCAGCCCGGCTCCGCCAAGGTCCACGCAGAGCTGCCACCGCCGCAGTATAGGGGAGGGGGAGCGCCGGGCCCCGCCTCCTGCCGCAGCCAGCCGCCCGCCCCGCGGGGACAGCCTGGCTTGGAGCCCCAGAGAGCCCCGCCCAACCAAGGCCAAGGGCGGCGAGGGCAGCAGGGACCTAACTCCTTTCTTCCCAGAGGTGGCCTGATCTGCAGAACTGTCCCTCCAGGCTCGCAAAGTAAGCAGCAGAGATAAGCCAACGTCCTTAAGGACGACCTTGGGAAGCCGGGGACTGTCGTTTCAGTCAGTTATTGGGACTGTCGCCTGTCTTAGACGTCTCTCTTTCCCTTCTTTGTATCACAGCTGAAGCCGGTTCAGTGGACCACTTGATGGAAAAAAAAGCTCACTGATCTTGCTTTTACAAACCCAATAACAGGTGCATCTAGAAAACTCCCAAAAGAAGTTGAGATAGAGACCAACTCCTGTTGGTACTGGACATTGGAGGGATAGAGGTGTGAAGAATTCTAGACCTAGCTCTATCAGTAATCTGAAGCACATATTGATTCAACTAATGATTCTGGAGACCTACTATGTGTCAGTCATTGTTCAAGGCTTTGTGGAAACATGAAATTTAAACATCCCCCATCCAAACCAAATGTGGCATGACGAAACCGTCAGTAACCACCTCTCTCAAACTCACAGAGACTTGTAGAATCTCAGGGAAAATGTTGACCTTCAGATAATACCGTTGAAATAAAAATCATCTCTAGCAGCTGGAGAGACAGCTCAGTAGTGAAGGCACATACTGCTTGATCTTCCAGAGAACCTGGGCTGGCTTCCCAGCACCCACATCAGTCAGCTCAAAACTGCATGTAACTGCAGCTACAGGGGTTTCTCGTGTCTATGGCCTCCATGGGCACTTGAACACATACACAAACTTAAAAATAATTTAAAGTTTTCAAAAGCATCTCCTAAATACCTTTGAAAACAAAATGTCCAAGAAAGCAGCAGGGTAGGTGGAGGTTAGAATAAATTCATCTATCTCTATCAGGTACCAAGAGATCATATTTAAAAAATCACCCAAACATGGAGGAGATGAAATTTCTGACGAATTCATAGTGATTAATTTGCTTTTGAGTCATTATAAACCACAGAATGTTAGAGTTGATTTCTTGGACATATGATCTAATTTCCTCAACTTACAACTGGAAGAGCAACCCACTTACAGGGGACTGCAAACCTTAGAAGTCATTACACAGCAAGGTGTGAAAACATAATCTTCATAATCTTCATTGTCACACCCTAGGCTCTGGGCAGTGTCTCTCTCCACCCAGCTTCATCTGGTGTCCCTGTGATGCTTGCAAGGAGGTTGGAAATACTGGGACACACCCAGTAGTAGGAAGCTTGGTGGGGGCGGAGCTCTCAGACAGTGGCCCGATGGAGGGTTTTAGCCTCTAGGAAAGGATAGACAGTATCAGTAATCGGGGTGGGAGGAAGGAATAGGAGTCCTGTTGGATCCTGACAGGGCACAGAGGCACAGAAGCACACTGGGAGACTTCATTCCTGCTCAGCCCAATTACTAAGTTCTTCCCAGTTCCTAGGAGTGTTGGACTGTTTGATAAAGGAGCCTCATTCCAATATTACTGTTTCTTCTGAGTTTGAATTAACCCTGCACTCAAAGTCAACAGAACTTCAGGCACGGAAAACAAACCCGCCCGTTTATGTTTTGGAAAAGAGTAGCTTTCCACATTAGTGATTTACTGGATCCACCAAACATAAGTAATATTTCTTTTAGAAGAACCTCAACCTTATATGGGAGCATACCTCCTTCCACCACCTATCTTACCAGAGTTCTGTCAGAAATAAATAGCACCCATATGCTGGACTTCCAGAGAAAATTTAAAATGAGGGATCAGTTACAAAGGACAAAGATAAGGGGCAACAAGTTTGGAGTGGGTGTCAGTTTTAGAGTTATCAATAGGAAGAGAGAGGAGAGAGAGAGAGAGAGAGAGAGAGAGAGAGAGAGAGAGAGAGAGAGAGAGAGAGAGATTATTCCTATGTGACACATGGGACCTCATGAAATTCTCCAGGCCATGTTGACATTACAACTGGTGTTATGATTACCCGGGTCTTGCTTAGGTAACCTTACAATCAATAAAGGCAGCTTCATTGTTATGCCCAGAAGACACTAGCTAGCAACATATGTTTCTCTACCTCATAATATTTCTGTGCCCTCTTCTGTGATGTTTTCTGACCTGTAGGTGTAAGGGTTGCATTGTAGAGGTGCATATTGGATCTGGCCACCTCACTGTCACTAATTTTCTGTGTCTTGACACATTCTGGATCTCCTTGATAGACTAAAGATGTATTGTATAATTAGAAGTGTTATCATTCCTTCTAGGCTCTGCCCCACAGTTACCTGGCAACAGCCAGGCATGTTTGACTCAGTATAAAAGGGGCTGTCTGCTCCCTCCTCACTCTCTTACTCTCTTCCCTCTCTGTTCCTTCTCTCCCCATTCCCCTCTCCCTTCCATGTATTCATGGCGGACCTCTCCTCCTCCTCCTCCTCCTCCTCCTCCTCCTCCTCCTCCTCCTCCTCCTCCTCCTCCTCCTTCTCCCTCTCTCTCTCTCTCTCTGTTGTTCTCTGTCTTTACTCCCTTAACTCCCCATGCCCTAAATAAACTCTATTCTGTACTATAATCTGTCCTGTGGCTGGTCCCTCAGAGGGAACGGATGCCTCAGCACGGGCCCACAGAGGCGCCCCCTTCCCCCACACCATACTGTGTCTCTTCAAACATATTCCTGATTCTTCCTTTTTCTTTTTATAAAACACAACAAAAAGTATTAGTTTAGGAAAAAAAAATGGCTGTTATCAGGTGCTCTTCTAGAGTCAGTGGCCTCTCCAACCATGGGTAATTGGCTAGGAATGCAGTACCAGGCATGAGTTTCCTCCTATTAAGCTGGCCTTCAGTGTAATTAGACAGCTCTTGGTTACCCCCAAGATAGAAGTATCACTGGTGTGCCATTGGGGATAGCTTGCCAGGGCAATCAGTGTTGTGGTTTGTAGTCTTTGCAGCTGAGTAAGACTATTGATTGTCTTTCTTCCTTGGCAGCTTACATAGCAACTTCTGGTACCACAAAAGCCAGACCTCAGGGAAGAGGCTTCGGGTCAGTGCCAGCTTGATTACTTCAAGTCCTGGTATCTTCAGCAACAGTCTTACCCTCCAGTTCTAGGATGCAAACAAGGGAAATGGCCATCACCTATATTGCTTTAGGGGTCTCCTGGACTCCCCTAGCCAGTGATAGAAGGAAGGTTTGCATGTCTGTCACTGAGGTCTCGGAATACAACTTATGGCTCTCGGGAGAAGTATTATAATCCTATTTGCTTTAATACACACACACACACACACACACACACACACACATATATATATATATATGTATATATATATATATATTCACTATCTTGGTGCCCAGATCCAATTGATACATTTAAAACTCAACACCTACAGGTCAGAAAACATCACAGAAGAGGGCATAGAATATATATTCACACACACACACACACATATATATATATATATATATATATATATATATATATATATATATATATATATATATATATACACATACATATATATGTATGTATATATATTAATGATATAGAAATATAATAACAATGGTACCAAAGAAATTCTTAACATTACAAGGAAATACTTTAAAACCTATACTCCGTTAAATTAGAAAATATAAAAGAAATGGACAAATCCAAAGATGCAACCAAATCACCAAAGTACTGGAGATTGAAACAGTAAAAGACAAATAAGACAAAACTTCAGTCTAAAGAACCCAAGAATCACAGAAAAATTCTACCAGAATTTCAAAGAATAGCTACAACTAATTTCTTTAATTATTAAAAAAAAGTAAAGAAGAAAGATAGAAAACAAAAAAACATTTGCGATCTTTTCCTATGAAGTCAGTATTACACTAATATCAAAACCAGGTAAAGACATAGCTTCCCCCCACACACAAAACACAGAAAATTGCTGACCAATATCCCTCATGACCATAAATTCAAAAGTCCTCAGTATAATACTTGAGATCCCAGGACAGGCATATGTCAAAAAGATCAGTCATCACAAAGAATTTGGTTTTACTACAGAGACACAGATAGTTCAACATATTTAAGTTTGTAAACTTATATATAACAACACAAATGCACTTAAAGATAAAAGTCACGTGATCATCTTAATAGATGCAGTGAAGGCTTTGGACAATAAAACTCAGAGGCTCTGTATCAACATTTGAAAAATACGAAACACACTGTAGAGTAATTCAGCTTATAACCCACTAGAAATGTGGCCCATTTTCAAGAAAAAAAGAACATCAACAAAAACTAATTCTTAAGTAATTAAGTTGTTGAAATTAGTGGAAAAATTTTAAAAATATGTATTATAACTATACTCAATGAACTTAAGAAAATATAAATGAAAAAATCACAGAATTCCAACAAACTAAAATTCTTGAGAATCACATTTTGTTGATAACTAACAATTTCAGTATTTCCTTGTATCTATTGACCATTCTTATTTCACATGTTTTGTTGGGTTTATTTTGCTATTTTTAAATATTTACTTGAGGAATAAATTTTAATTGATTAATTTTTAATTGAGTTATCTGTCATGTGTAGTGTTTTTCTTATCTTTCTTTCTTTCTTTTTTTTAAATTCTGAATGGGATGCATTTAAAGAAAACTCCTTTGAAAATCTATTCCCTCAATATTTTGTTCACATTTAGTTTTCTTAAAGATCATATTCATAGACCCATTAAGAATCCCATTAGATCAGAAAGCAGATCAGTCTTTAATTGGGACACCTTATTTTTCTGCTGTAGACCTACATGTTCTAAGATGGAGTTCACAGGCCCCCTTGTGTTTCCGAGGCTGGTTACAGACCTCCAGACTGGGGCAGAGTTATGCTTACATGGTTATCTAACTTCCAAATGTCTGATGCTAGAACTCTTCATCCTCCACAAGCCATTTCCATGATCCATCTACTTTATGCATAGATACATATCCTACTGTTTCCCTGGGGAGTGCTAAGTAATATACCAACTGCGCATTTCAGATTCAATTCAGCTGTTGTAGAGAATGTTCTTTACATGATCGAATTCTTTTTTATCTAAATGCAAGGGCAGAACCCAGAACCTCATGCATGCAAGCTGCATCTCATAACATCATTCTCTTAAATGCGTCAAAGCTTATTTTATGTTTAAAATTTATTTTTGTGTGTGGGATTTAATGTCATTGATAGCCTCTGTGGCCTTATCAAAAGTTCACGAGAATGTATAAGAGACTCACATATAGCAGAAGTCTATATAAAAAATAACTATGTAAAAGCACAGATGAAAATATCCATGCATTCAGATTAGGCAAAGAATTCTTAGTTAGGATACCAAAACCACTAATTTCTCCCACAAAATGAACAAATTAATATCTATAAAATTAAAACCTTTTGTTTTTCAAATGGCTTCATTATTTAAAACCTTAGCAAACATAGTATTGAAAGGAATATGTTCAAAGTATTTTTTTCTATAAAGAAACATATTCAGAAATTATAAAGAATTGCATAGTACTTAAGGAGACAAATATTCACATTATGTATTAAAAATGAGACGATTATTCACATTGCATATTATCCATCACAAAAAAATATTGTAACAGACATTTCACTACAAAGGATGTAATAATAGCAGTTCGGAACATAGAGAGAGGGTGCATATCCTGAATCAATATAAAATGCTAATTCAAATTACAACGAGATGTTGCTAATACACACTAAAAGGTGTTCAGTTCAAAACCTAAACAAAAATGTCAAGTACTGGTGTGGATGTGAGGGGGAGCTAAGAATCGTAGATTATTATAAGATTACAGAAGCGAACATCCTCTTTGCATAGTTCTTAGTCCATTTTAAAAACTTAAGACTATACCTACCACATGACCTAACTATTCTATTCTCATCCCCTTAGCCTAGAAAAAAAACCTTCCTGCTTATATGAGCATAATGTCTAACAGTAGAAAAATGGAAGTCATCCAAATATCTATCACTTAGAAAGTTGGATGAACCAATTATGGCAGATTTCTGTGCTAGAACACAGTGCTGTCTCAGGGCCCAGACACTGATACATGAAATAACCAGGATAAACATCGAGGCATTTTGCTAAATGGAAGGAGCCAGATACAAAGAACTTCCTGTGTGACTTTATTCAAATGGCATTTTATAAAAAGCGAAACTGCCAAACCCACAAGTAGATCACTGGTTGCCAAGACCAGGGTTGGGACAGCAATTGATTTATAACTAACATGGGAATTCAGTGTAGTGTCTCTAGAGTGCTACAGCTGGAACAGTAGCATGACATCCAGCTCTGCAGTGCTCATCAAGTAGTATTTATAGTTGGAGGGTTTGTTTGTTTGTTTGTTTTTTAAGGGAGGGTTTCTCTGTGTATCCCTGGATGTCCTAGACAAGGCTGGTCTTGAACTCAGAGATCCACCTGCCTCTACTTCCCTAGTGCTGGGATTAAAGATGTGTACCACCACTGCCTAGCTATGATTAGAAATATTTTAACATGCAAAATATATCCTTATAAATTTGTTAAACTGTACATTTGGCTGTTAAATGGGTTGTTATATAAATGTTCATTAATCAGTATTGTTCATATTGACATATTTATTGATATCCTCTCTTGTTTTCTATAATTCGTGGGTGGAGTCTTAGGTACTGAAATCCACAGCTATAATTATAGAATTGTTCTTATCTCCTTTTATTTCCATTAAAGTTTTCCAGCATGCATTTTCTTCAACTAAAATAAAATACATCCTTTCAGTGCACATGTGGGGTTATCATTATTAATACACATATAGGAGTTCTTATATCTTATTGATGAATTTCTACCTATCATATTTCATTTTCTTTTCTGGTAATATTGTTTTAATGAAATTTACATCAAATAATATTAATATATTAGGTAGGGTTTCTATTGCTATGATGAAACACCATGAGCAAAAAGCAAGTTGGGGACAGAAGGGTTTATTTAGCTTACTTACACTTCCATATTGCTGTTCATTATTGAAGGAAGTCAGGGCAGGAACTCAAACAAGACAGGAACCAGGAGTCAGGAGCAAGTGCAAAGACCATGGAGCAGTGCTGTTTACTGGTTTGCTCACCATGGCTTCTTCAGTCTTCTTTCTTATAGTACCCTGGACCAGTAGCCCAGGGAACCATCCTTTATGGGCTGGGCTCTCCCCTATTGATCACTAACTGGGGGAAAAGCCCTACAGTTAGATCTCATGGAGGCATTTCCTCAGCTGAGACTCCTTCCTTTATGATATCCCCAAGCTTGTGTCGAGTTGACACTCAAAACCAGCCACTAAAATAAATGTAATAATGCCACATTTTTAAATAATTATGTAACATGTATTCCATGCCATACTTTTAGCATGAGGACTGTGGTGTGATCCCAGAATCCATGTAAAAAAGCTGAGTATAGTGGCCACCTGTAATCTCAAGGCTCAGAGGTTAGAAACAAGCAGGCCCCTGAGGCTCACTGGCTAGCCAGTCTTCCAGATTCAGTGAGCTCCAGCTTCATTGGGAAGCCATGTCTTGAAAATTAAGGAAGAGGACAATGGAGGAAAATACATGTGGATTGAAGTCAACCTCTGGCTTCCAGGTGCTTACAAGTGCATACACACACACACACACACACACACACACACACACAGAGAGAGAGAGAGAGAGAGAGAGAGAGAGAGAGAGAGAGAGACAGAGAGAGACAGAGAGAGACAGAGAGAGACAGAGAGACAGAGAGAGAGACAGAGAGAGACAGAGACAGAGAGAGAGACAGAGACAGAGAGACAGAGAGACAGAGAGAGAGAGACAGAGACAGAGAGACAGAGAGAGACAGAGACAGAGACCCCACAACAATCACTATTCTTTGTTCTCCTGCCTTCAGCCTCCAAGACATACTAATCTGCTTTCTGTCTCTTTGGTGTTGTGTATTTTAAACTCAAATCTATGGAATCACATACAATGTGGTCTTTATGCCTGGATTGTTTCAGGTAGTATATTTTTAAGGTGACCTGTGCTTTCTATTTGTTACTGACTGTATGACGATCAAAAGGCAATATTCAGTTCAGTACTAACTGTCTTGGATTGCTGACCAGGTTTCCAGATCCAGGAATGGATTCCTTCTGCAACAGAGGACCTTAAACTCCAGGAGTGGCTGTTTACCCGTTGTGATGGTTTATATATGCTTGGCCCAGGAAGTGACACTATTAGGAGGTGTGGCTTTGTTGGAGTAGGTGTGTCACTGTGGGTGTGGGCTTTAAGACCCTCATCCTAACTTCCTGGAAGTCAGTCTTCCACTAGCAGCCTTCAGATAAAAATGTAGAACTCTCAGCTCTGCCTGCACCATGCCTGCCTGGATACTGCCATGTTTCTGCCTTGATGATAATGGACTGAGCCTCTGAATCTATAAGCCAGCACCAATTAAATGTTGTCCTTATAAGACTTGTCTTGGTCACAGTGTCTGTTCACAGCAGTTAAACCCCAACTAAGACATCCATATAACAGTTCTTGAGCAAGTGGGTATAACCTGCCTGCAGGTTGATTACAAAATTTTGTCCAAAGTCTTTTGCACTTAAAAATTATTTAAATAGCGTGAAATTTACATGTTTATGTCATTGTGGTGTGTATATTTAGCGGTTCTTTTTAGCAGTAGTGGTACATGCCTTTAATCCCAGCACTTGGGAGGCAGAGGCAGGTAGATTTCTGAGTTCGAGGCCAGCCTGGTCTACGAGTGAGTTCCAGGACAGCCAAGGCTACACAGAGAAACCCTGTCTCGAAAAACAACAACAACAACAACAACAACAACAATAACAACAACAGATTTATTTTTAATTCTTTCTTTACTAAATTTTGCTTGTTTTTGGTTTTTGGTTTTGCTTATTATATTTTTGTTTCTGTTTTGTTTTTAGTTTCTGAGGGCTATGTGTTAAAATCTTTCACTTTGTACCATTCTTCTTTTAGGTTTAGCCATCTTGTTTTACACAAGACACAATGATCTTTTCCTCATGCTTTGGGTATTTAATAGCTGTGAGAGTGTCTATGATTCAGCTCCCACTTCACTTTCTCTCAGCGCATCTTATCAGCTTTCTGGTAAAATTCCAAAGTCATACCTTTACATTACCCGTTTTATGTTAAATTCTTCTGTTTCTTTAAGTCACATATACTTTGCATATGACATCAAGTTTTGTGTTTAATTTGTTTAAAATTTTTGCCGTTTTCTTCACCCCCACTCACTATAATTAAAATTACTTTAAGATGTAAATCTTCCAGTTTGGTATTTACTTTGTATTTTTCAAAACTGCTTTTCCACCCTCACCCTTTGCTTTTCTTCTCTTTTTTTCCTTCCTTCCTTTCCTTTGCTTGTTTATTTCCTTTATTCTTGCCGATAACACAATATCACAGACTATGCAAATTTTTTCAAAATGTATTTTGACTTATGGTTCTGAAGTTTGAGATCAAGGGGTAACATCTAATGATGGTTTTCTTGGTGGCAAAGTTGCAGGGCTATACAAGACACCCCCTGCCAAGAGACAGGGCGTGCATTTGTCTTTGTCATCTGGCCAGCAGTCCTCAGTGATGGGGTGTTATCCTGATGACCTTGTGTAACCCTGATTACTTTCCCAAAGCCCCACCTCCAAGCAACATATTGGACTGCTTCCACCCCTTAGAGGGGAATACATTTTAACACATAAGCCTGGGGGGGGGCACATTCAAGCCACAGTCAAGCCACAGCACTGTCTTTACTTGAATTAGTCAATCATTTCTAATATTTTCTGTTAACTCTATTAAATTGTTGGCTAGGCATTCTTAAATTGGCCCTTTGTGTTTAACACACTCACACACACACACACACACACACACACACACACACACACACACACACTTTTTCACTTTATGAAAGTCCAAAAAGATAGAATACTTCAATTCTGCATGTGTCTCCTCTTGTTTTATATGTAATTTTCATATATTTTATTTATTCAGATATTTTAAGCTTCAAAAACCTTGGTATAATGGTTGCTTTTCATCAGCAATATTTGGTTGGAGTTACCTTTACAATGGTTTGCCATCTTACCCCACTTTTTCATTCTTCTTGGAAAGAGAATCAGTCCCTAACAGATAACTTTATAATTACCAGTATCCCTAGTCTCTGATCCTCTTTGTGCATTATTCAGTTTTGAGCAAAATTATATTGAAAACAAGGTTGCTTCTGTCCAAGTTGCCTTGCAATGAGTAAAAAAAAAAAAATCACTGAAAATACTTTAGGCTCAAGTAAATCTAATATAGCAAATAAGATACTAATTCATTTTGTAGGCAGATGACGTATGGGGATTAAGCCTGACCTCCAGCTGAAAGAAACATCACGTCTGGCTAGGTGGCTGAAGGGAGCTGCTGCTCCTTTCTCAGTCAGAGAACTACATAAACCATGAAGCTGCTATTATGGCTGAGTTCAACAACAGCGTCTAAGTGGGGTCCGATTATCAGAAAACTGCTTCTGCCTACGATGTCCTTTGGATGAGCATGCAGCTAGCAACAGATGCAAAAGGATCTGACATATCCTCAGATGCCTCCAGCCAAGATCGCCTGCCTTACGTCTTTCTAACTGATAGACGATAGTGAGTGCAATTTCTAGAACATTATCTGCAGGAGCAAGAGCATGGGGGATACAGATATTGCCCATCTAGCCTCTGCAGTGTGCTGTGGTAGGATGAAATCAGAGTGACTATTGTGTGCCAATTTCCCATAAACAAATGAATTAAATTGCATTGCGTATGCAAGTTCATCTCCAAAGATGAGTCATTATAACTTAGGGCTTCATGTCATGTACAGCTCAGGACAACAAAAGGACTCCCTTAATAATGAAGCACTGCCATAGCGAAGTAATAAACTTTCTCTTGTGCAAATTAGCCCTTTTCCGTTCTCTGACTGGGTGACACCTTCTCACTGAGCAAGGAAGCTTGGCTGCAATTTTCCCTCTGCAGAGCTGTGCTCTGGCCAAGAGAAGCCGAGAATTGCTGAGAAGAGCTGTTCTTGTGAAGAGATGATGCTTGCATAGCATGAATCTTAAAGCCAGGAAGACCTAAAACTCTAGGTGCCAAGCAGTGGAGAGGAGATGTCCACTTAGGTTTTGTCAGTTTCTTAGAATCCAGTGTTCTGTAGATGACTTCAGCTCCACGTGTCTGCTGGGAAACCAAGGGACTGTAAAAAGCTGGAAAGGGCACCAACAGTCAGAGTACAAGTATGCCAGAACAGATGCAGGGCTGGATTGCTCTTAATATGGAAGCCAGTCTGCCTCCAGGATAGTGAGAGTAATTTAGAGGTTTTGTATTTTTCCACTACAGATGACTATTTTCTTGTGCAACATGTAACAAGTCCTGTGTTATGGTGATTAGAACTGAGCATGCTAAGACTTTAAACCGCTTAGGTTTCAACCACCTCCAGTCTTATAGGAAAAGATTGAGTGATTGAGCTCCCTCTGTCAAAGTTGCCAATCTTTTCCTTGTACAAAAATCATATTGATAATACTTGGAATAAAAGTAAATAAATTATAAGGACAAACACAAATTCCTAGCACACTGGAGATTTTTGAATTCTTCCTAATTTCTCAGATTCATATCCTTGCAAACTTATCTAAACACACACACACGCGCACACACACACACACACACACACACACACACACACACACATACACACACGAGACAGAGAGATTCCCCACCTTTAAGCATCAAGATGCATTTAACTTATTACTTCATACTAGAAATAATCAATATAATTAAGATGACCATTTCCATTTTGAATGTCATTCTTCAAAAAAAAAAAAAAAATCATACTACTTGCTAAGGCCAAAGATAAAATCTTCTACTATCTAGAGGTCAAATAATTTTGAAGTGATTTTTGTAGCATTTAGAATGAGTCCTTGTTTTTAAAGTTATGAGACTAAGGAATAGAATTAAGTATAGTTTGCCATAAAGAGGCATGATAAAATCTGCCTAGCCATGTACATAGGTCCAACTATTCCATCTCTGCTGCATTGTGAATTCACTGATGCAGAATGTAAAAACAACCAAGGGTGTGATGGCCTACAATATTTCATATTAGAACACAGTGATATACCTCACCACTAGGACCTTTAATGAAGATATATTTGCTTATCATTGTTATTTACCCCCTTTCTAAAGATTTCAAAACATTTGCCAGTTTAAAACCTCAAGCTTTTATTTTAGATATAATTGGATAATATTAGATTTTACCTTAGGATAAATTTTATTATGTTCAGAAAACTGGAACTAACTCTAATCAGTACTTAACATGCTGTATACAATGAGTGAATTTTTGTATTATAAGCCCAACTGTGTTTTTATTACACAGTCTGTAGATTTTATTCTTTCAGAGAGATTTTTTAAAGTTAAAATTACAGTCCTGATGTTTCTATAGGTTGAAATAATGAGATTGTTGGAGGGTGTCTTTTAGCTATCAATTTCAGTGAAATATGCCTCTTAGGGTAAAGCTGGTCTGTAGAGTGAAAAAGGAAGAATTTGAAATGAATATCTCAGACAAGGCCATAAAAAAGTAGAAAAGAACTATATATAAGAGTAGTTTCAGTTACTAGATTGAACTTATTTTAAGATGCAATTACTGAACCTTTTCTTGATTGACATGTGATTTAATTCAAGTTTGTGATATTAAGAATCAAATTGAGAGAACTGGAGTACTACTGGCTGATCTTTCCAGTGGTCCTAAGTTCAAATCTCAGCAACCACATGGTGGCTCATGACCATCTATATCTATAGTGGGATCTGATGCCCTCTTCTGGCATGCACTACATATGCACACAGAACATGCATACATAAATATAATTTTAAAAAATCAAATTGAGGTTTAAGCAATCACCTCAGGACCCCAGAGAAGGTTTTAGGATGTCACCAGATCTCTTTGTTCCCTTTTCCAATGTTAGATAAATCACCCTTCTTTCTTTCCTACAAAATGAATAAATAAGTAAATAAGAATCACATAGAGTATTGTGTTTCCTATTTAAGAGAATGGCCATTGTCATCTTACCATCATAATGAATGGCTATTTTTTGATGAAGATCATTGAGAAGAAAGGACATGAACTTTTCATACTCTACTTGAGTACCAAGTCTAGCAATGAACATCCATGTTTGTTCCTAAATATGGAAACAACCCAACTATAGTACTATATTCTGCATGAAAATATAAGTAGCCATGACATTTAGATACCAAGATCAAATGATTTCAAGTATCAAATCATGGATTAAATATCATTAGCTATCAATTTATGTTTCTTTAAATATATCAGTCTTAATTTAAATGTCTCCTTGTATCAGTTACATTTGTACTTCTCCCTTTGATATGCTGTATGGAAATTTCCTGAAAACTGAAGCATCCCATCCTGGAAGGAAGCTCTTTAAGACTTGGAAACTTCTAAGTGGAGGCTTCTTCAAAAAGTACAAAAACAAATCTCAGGAAGTCCCTGAAGCTTACCAAATGCACAAGGCTTCTCTGTCCCCTCCTAAGGTTATGTAATACTAAGGATTACTAAACAGATGAGATTATCCAGTCTGTCTAGCTGCCTATAAGTTATACAGACAGCTTCAAGATTCCAGTTTTCATAAATCATCACCCATGCTGGAATTGGCTTTTGGTGAGCAACTGCCTTTAAGTCATCTGAATGCTAGTAACTAATACCCGACTCATACTTTTATTAAGTAACTCCCAACAAACATACTAGTATATGAAGTTGGACTTTCATGGTATAATTACATTGGTCTGTCATCAGTTTCCTATCTGTGGTGAGTTGTTATTTACCTATGTGTCCCTGAAAATAGTGTAACATAACAAATATTTAAATTCATATGATTCTTACTGAGAATCATGGGTGTTCACTTAATGTTTAATCTCTTCTACATTGGCTCACACAAAGTCATCCACCCACCACCAAGGATACAGCCACACTGAACAAGTCAATTTTTGTTGACCCAAGTTGATGTTAATTTTCTATAGTAGGTAATATCATAAGAAATATTCACAAGTAGAGGTTGGGAGATTGTTGAATGGTTAAGAGCACTAGATGTTATTGCAGAAAATCCAGGTTCAATTCCTAGTACCTATATGGCACCTTAAACTGTCATGTAGTTCTAGTTCCAGAGTATCCAGTGCCTCCTTCTGGATTCAGTGTGTGCCAGGCATGCACATTTGATACAGATAGACATACAAGCAAAACACCCATATAAATAAAGATACCTTAAAAAATATTTACAATTAATCTACAACATTTCAAAAGTTTTCAAATACTTATTTAGCTATATAGAAGCTAAACACTTCACATTAGTTAACAAATGAAATTAACATTTCATTAATTAAAAGTGAAAATAATTATAAACAATGCCAAGTAAGTCCTGTGTTAAAAAAATTAATGCAAACTATTCCCCTCTATTTTTATTAGCATATAGTTTAAATTAATGCTTTTTTCAATGTAATATAAAAGGTAATTAGGGCATTCAGGGCTCTGGGTGCTATGCAATATTGAAAGATAAACCAAATTTCCAGGCACACTTCAGAGGAAAATGGATTTCTTTAAACTATGTACTTTGCTCCGGTCTTCTCTTAATATTCGCCATCACCAAATAAACACAGAATCCAGAAGCCAGTTGGCCGTCGACATACGAAATGCACACAGAATGTTTTAAATGACAAATTCTTTAAGTCTGGTCTTTCAGAGCAATAAGTTACTTAGGATTTAAAATCATTTAAATTGTGAGTAAGTTAGCATAAAAGTTGTTTTTCTGGCTGTTGATTTGGTGACCCCAGTAAAGTCTGTGTGAGGATTTCTTTTCTGTGTCATCTACCAAAAGCATAGCTATTGTTCTCTAGCATTCTTTCCTTTACACAGATATTTCTTTAACCTTGGCATTCCTAAGTCTAGTTATTTTTTCCAACATTATCAGACATTGGAAAGCTAACTGTTCCAGTGTGACTTCTCCTCCCATACGTGGTATAAGAATGTGGTTGCCCTTATATCTCTGCTCAAACCTTTTATGAATATTATTCCTAGCTAGGTCATTACCCGCAGTATGGTTTCAGGTTTCCTTGACAACCACAGGATCTTAGAATTTCTCAGTATCTTTTTTTTCTCCCACTTGTCACATTTCACATTTTTATTCTTATAATTAATCTTTCAAGGAGCTTCATTTCATCTTTATCTTTATTTTCATGCTTTCCAAGTTAATTGCCCACATTTTCATATATAGTATATATTCCATCACTTTGATGGCATTAATTCATCTCACTCTCATGGTAAGAAGTGGACCAATCTGAACTACAAATAAGTAGGTTCCCTCTAATGTCTGGGTTTTCAAGACCAATAATTTCTAATAAAACTGGAAACTCAGAAAATGAGATTGTTACAGATGCTCCTATCTTGAAATTTGTATTATTTTGTTTGTTCTTAGATGTAAATATGAAATTTCAGTACCAAGTATAGATTATATGCACTTCTTTTTTAAAAGACGTATATTGTTGTTGGTGTTAATGTCAACTTGCCACAAATTAAAATCATCTGAGGAGGGAGTTACCCCTGAGGGAGTATCCTGATTAAGGGTGAAAGATCCTCCCCCATTGTCACTATACTTTCTCCTAGCAGTTCAGATTTTAAAATGATATTTGAGAAAGACGAAATTATTGCACTCTTTGCCAAAGTGCCCTTCCTTCCCTCCTGCCACTGGGTGGATTCATCCAGTTGCAACTCATTCCTTCACTTAGAGCAGAACCAGGACTTCCCTAGTTTTCATTGTGGACAAAGGACCCATGCCTCTCAGGAAAACTTCCAGGATTCAGGCAGATTGGGTCCAGTACCTATTCTGTGAACTAACAACTCATTGTCCTCACCCATTGAGAGACCACACCCAGCCACAAGGACCAAGGTACTACATGGTTCTTGAAATCTATGGTATGGTTTAAATTCCCTTGACTCTGTTCCTCTAGAGAACCTTCATTAAAACAATGTATATTATTAAGTTTTAAATGATGTGCACATGTGTTTTTGTGCTAGTTTTTGTACATGAGTGCAGATGCTCCAAGGCCAAAGGTCCCCCTGGAACTGGAATTAGGTGGTTGTCCCCTCCAGTTAGCACCACTGAATTTTGGTCCTCTACAAGAGTAGAAAATACTCAACTGTTTAGCTATTTCTTAGCCTCTTGTGTGTACATTTTGTCATTGAGATGCTGTTTCTATCAAAGTTATATAGTAGGGCATTCAAAATAATGAATTTTAGAATTGTGAAAAAGTCCTGAATTTGAATCTGTGTTATCTTTTTACTAGTTGTTGATGTTTTTCATAAATTTACTGATGTTTGAATGTAAAGTCCTTCTTGAAGTGCGTAGAAGAACTGTTTGAAATCGTGTAAATAGCTAAGATGCTTCAAATGAACTAATTCTTCTAGGCACATTAGCAAAGTTGTTTCCTCTATTTTAAATACATTTATCTCACATTTATACATGTCATTTCTCAACTTCACTTTATAGCATTTTATAGGAAAAAAATCAGTAGTCTATCCTTCTCTCCTCTATTGACTCAATAACTCCTAAATTATTTATTTTTTCATTTCTCTTTTTGGACTTTAAAATGTTTCAGTTAGGTAAAGGCAAAGCAGGGGTTATGAAGTAGGGGCTACGTACAATTTCTGAAATGGGATGCTGAAATAAATCTTTCATATACAGATTTTTTTATTAGTTAACCCTTGGGTTTGTTTGTTTGTTTGTTTTTCTACACTTAAAATTTTGCATATTTCTCCCAAGTGTACAAGCAAAGAAATCATGCATTACATCTGAAGCTATGCAAAAACCATTTTATTCCTTGATATCTTTCTGAATGGGAGGAAGGGAAGGAGGGAGGAGGGGAGGGGGAGGGGGAAAGGGAGGGTACTTGTAATTTCCTGTCTTGAATATGGCATTTTCAATGGCAGCATGATTTTACTGCTGTGGGATGGAGACATCCTAACAAGGAGAAATGTGTGACGTTCCAAAGGACACACATATCATCAACCTCTCATCAGGCTTCTATTTTTCACACAGCTCCCACCGAACACAAGTCATACACTGATTCCATTTTTGGACAGTTTTTTTCAGAAACAAATGCCTCCATTGTATTTGAAGTCTTAGTCCTCTTAAAGACTATCATAGTTTGTGGTGTTTTCTTTTTTTCTAATTAGACATCAATGTGTACCATTGTGCTATATGTGTGCCCTGAATTCAGGAGGATTAAGCATAGCAGCTCTGTTAGAACTGATATCTTCCATGTTTGTATTCCTTTGGTCTTCACTGGATAATGCCTGTCAGTGTGTTCTTTAAAGAGCTGGTTCCAGGGTTAATTATTTCAGACTTTTCTCCCAAGGATGGAATGTTCTGAGCTGCTTGACCTTGGACTATGGCAGACGATGGCCCTTCACACGCTGGTCACATACACAGTCTACATTACTCATTTTGATTAAAGTTGCATCAGTAAAGGGCATGATTTTGTAACTGATTTTTTTCCCCAACATCTCCAGTAAGTGTAAACTGACAGTTTCACACATGCATATCTTTATGTAACGGGGGAACTTTTATTTTATCCCACATTTTTCTTTCCCGAACTAAGTGTAAATGACTATGCAGACTAACATGGAAGACTGGATGTTCTGTGTCCTCGTAAAAATACATAATAAAAGACTGAAGTGAGAAAGATTTTATAGAAAGGATAACTATTATAGTCCTGGTAATAAAGAAAAAAATTAGAACATAGAGAGCGAATGTATGAATTCATTAAATAAAAGGATTAAATAAAAATGAGTATAACATTATAATGTGATAATAGATCATTAAAATAATTTAATATCTAGTTAGTATGTAGTTGGCACTTTATACAAAATACCATTTGCTTTGTATCTTAGTTCTCTTGTCTCTATTCTGTGTATATTCATGCACATGTGCATGCATATATGTTTATATGCGTGTTTTCATTGTTTATCTTTTGGGTTTGCAGTGCTTGTGGTTAAGCCCAGGACTTCTGTGCCAGTGCTGCATGACTGAACTACACTACTCCCCAACCCAACCCCACTGTATCTACTGGGAAATGACAATCTTTGAAAAACTGAATAATTTAAGAAAAGTACTACAAGCGCTAGATAGCAATATTTGATCAGCAGACTTTCTTATTTCAAAGCCCAGTATCATCATCACGATCTTTATGTTATCCTCAAGTTTTTATTAGAATTTATAATTTATAATGTATATGGTAGAACTGAGAAGAGAAAATAAGCTAACAAGAGCAAAACTGTATAATAATTTAGTTTGCATTATTTGTTTACATTTTCATGCTCTACGTAGCATAACACCTACTTTGTAATAAGAGTCCACACTGAAATAAGCATTAAAAAGAAATATATAAAATATGACTCCAAAATTATATGCCCATCTGTAAATGTGTTCTTTACAGCTACAATGGTGCAAAATACTGTTGCAAGCAGATCAGGATTATAATTCGGTCAGAGGGCTTCATGCCATGAATGTATTTTTCCACTTCATTTCTGTTCGATACTATAAATATTTATCATTCGTATTGGCTGTGTCCCCATTTTATGCCAGACAATTAGACTCCTCTTTGGATGTACATCAAGAACAGTTTTTACTTAGAAACAAAGTAAAATCTCTCCTCCAGCGTTGTTTTCTGTCAACAACAACTGGACTCAAAGTCAGTGTTTCCTTAACAAATCCACTAGATCTTTAAAAGACATTTAGAAGTTTGATCCACTCATGTTTAAGTGCTGGTGATGTTTTTACTGGACATTCCCACATGCATTTGTTTCACTGAGATCTCCTGAGCAGAAGTGAATAGAAATTATCTAAAATATCTATTTCTTCCCTTGGTATTGTTCAATATTTTGATCATGCTAATAGTTTCATGGAATTTAAAATCCATAATGTGCAGGACATGAGTAAAAAGAGATTAATAATACACAAAAGCAATAAATGTGATTTTTGATTCTTTTTATTTTGACTATTTATGTTTTGTGTTTCATACAGCAAATCAATTACTTTATAATAAAGTACCTCATGTGGAAGTAACTGTGAAAATATGTAATTTAATCTCCAATAGAGATTTGCCTCACCTTTTATTTAACCTTTCAGTGTTTCCACATACATATGAGCAAATGGATGAATCTGCATCTTACAGAATAGCCTCTGCTACAGAAGGTCATAAATTAACTCAAAGCTTTCTATTTTCAGTGGGAAATGTGAGAATATTAGAAAAATCTTTAAAAACCAACTATTATTTCTTTGGTCACTTAACTATTTTCATAAAGGACATTGTGTTCTCTATGCATTCAATAATTATAATTCAAATACTGAATACCATAAGGACAGTGAAAAATAAACTGAACAAGAAATAAAGAATTTTGATTGCATTTCTTTTCCTTTTAACTACTTACTTAATTTGAGTTGAAAATGCTATCCACCTTACTTTAAAAGTGTTATTGTGATTTCCTAATGCAAATATAAATGACAGAATACTATATAGAATGAACATACACACACACACACACACACACACACACACACACACACACGCACACACACACACACACACTGCAAACTTTTGTCTGAGTTCCAGATATATCTTCCCAGCTGCTTACAAGAATCTTAGCTTGAATTAGAAGCATTTAGCTCAATGTGTTCCAAATAAAACTTAGCTCCTATTGAGGCAGTTTTGTGTCATGTTATTTCTACAACATGCCAGTCTGTCTCCCCAAGTCAGAAACTCAGCTCATCCTAGATTTCTTCTTATGCCCAATCATCCAAATTAAATCTTCAATACTTTGCCCCATCCTGTGACTAGAGCCTATGCTTCCCCCCCTCTTTCTCTCTCTCTCCTACAATGTACTATGCATACTTTTCCCCATCAGGTTATATATGATCTTCTTTCTCTTGATCTGAAAATTTTAGTAGATAGAAATTATAAGTTATGATTGTTATTCATATTGTAATTTGCAGTTTTTCCTTCTGTTCTTTCAGCAATGATTCATTTAACACCTGCTGTTCTCTAGTTACTAATAACAGACTGGTGAGCAAGACAAAGACCCCATCCTTACAAACATATTGATGTTCCTTAGTGCTCACAGTCTTCAGTGGAAAAAAGATCCCAGATACTTCCACAAAGCATAGAGAGCACAGTAGTTACAAGAGTAACTCAGTGCCTACTTCAGAGGGATGACCAGAAAGACTACACTTCACAAGAGGGAACCTATACCTGACACTGCCTGGGAGGGCCAGGAACCAGAGGCAGTATAGCCCCAGAGACCTAGGATAGAACCAAAATGACTGATCAAACACAAAGTAATTGAAATGATTCCTAATGACAGTCTGCTATATTCAGATCAGTGCCTAATCCAATAGTCACTAGGAGGCTCCATCCAGTAACTGGTAGGAGCAGATGCAGAATCCCACAGCCAAACATTAGGCAGGGATCAATGGACCCCATGGAAGAGGGATAGGTAGGGTTGTAGATGCCAGAGGGGTCAAGAAACCACTAGAATATGGCCCACAGAATAAGCTAAGCAAGGATCAGAAGGGCTCAAAGAAACTGAAGCAATAATCATGGAGCCTGTGTGGGTCTGAGCTATGTCCTCTGCATAAATGTGATGGTTGTGTATCTTGGTGTTTTTGTGGAACTCCAAACAGTGGGAGTGAGGGATGCATCTGACTCTTTTGCCTGCTCTTGGCACCCTTTCCCTCCTATTAGGTTGCCTTGTTCAACCTTGATGTGAGAGTTTGTTGAACTCGCCATTCAGAGTTCTTCAATTAAAGTCCCTGGAAGGCCTGCTTTTTCCAAAAGGAAATGCAGAAGAAAAGAATCTGAGGAAGAAGCTAAATTGGGTGTGGTGACCGGGAGTTATGGGTGGAGGGGAAACTGTGGTTGTCAGATTGTAAGGTATGAAAGAATAAATGAAAAACAAGCAAATGATGTTTAAACAAGTACTTGCAGGATAAAGAAAAATGAAGAAGGAAATGTAAAATGCCTGAGTTTTTTAATGTATAGATTTTGCTATATGTGGTTCAAGAAGAAGAAGGTCATACATTCATGTATAGATTTATAAGCCAGAATGTTGAGATTAAAAAAAGAAATGTCAGGGCCATTGGAATCTTACATAATTAAAGAAATCACTTTGACTTTTGTGGAGAGTATATTTAAAAAGGGCAAAATATAGAAAACAGGAAATATAGTTGAGAAGCTCTTTGAAGAGTTTAGAAAAGAGACTGATGGCAGAAAACATCCTAATAATGGTGAAGATGAAGATACATACCAGAGGGCTTAGCTCATAATGTTTTTAATAAATAATTTTGAATAAACAAAAAAATACAATTTTTCTAAAATCAAATCCATGCATTTTGGTAGCATATAATCAAAGTATAAAAATTAATATAACCCCATAATTATGATGAGATTTGTTTGTTGTTTTTGTTTCATTGTTAGTCATCTACTACACAGACAAAAAGTTTCACTCAGTCCTATCCCTTGCATTCCTGTGGAAAGATTAGATCTAGGTTGTACAGCTCTGGAAGTGTCATCCCTGTTGGCTAACTTTTGCACTGCCAGAAGCTATTATGAGTGTTGCTGGAGAAAATGGGTAATCAACATTGTTACTCTGTTTCTAACCTGTGAATTTCAATAATGGCTTCTCTGGTAAGATATGGCCACTGGTGCAATAGTACCAGGACTGTCATGGTAGTAACCAAACCCTTTATTATTATATTTAAGGTTGGCTCCTGTGTATAGCACAATTAGCAAGGCCAAGTATCCAAGAATAGATTGGTCATGGGCCCTATTAAAGAACCTATTGTTATCGTGCTAAATGAATATAGTATTAAAACAGCTTCTGATAATTTATTGCTATACTCGTGGATTAGTGCATCTCTCAGCTGTTCAACAGACAGTGAATAAGAGACTTCGGAATGCTCAGTTTTAGGCGGGGCATTTACACCAGGCTTCTCCTTTCAAGGTTCAATCATCATTGTGGGTGAGGGGCTAGAAAGATTTTTAAAGTTAGATGTGGCGGGGGGTATAATGAAAGTGCTTCCCAGATACAACAGGCCAGTTCCACATACGAACTCAGCGCTTGTGGCAATATGCACAGGACCTATGCAAGCTTAAGCTGGACAAAGTCCCAGCATGGAGTATTCAGCATGAAGCCCCACCCCTACCTGAGGAGCTATTGGCAATTGATAGCTGCTGGGAGAGAAAGTCAGTTTTCTTTAACCATGTGACCCCTGGTAGATCAACCATGGTCCATGGCAGGACTTAAAACAAAGAGTGTTTAGGCAGCACAAATTGGGCTCACTAGGTTTTGTTATTGTTGTGCATATCATTATTATTATATTTTACTGAGGACACAATGGAAGAAAGCCTCCAAAGGCCTTAACCCTACACAAAAGACTACAGGCAACTATGGAGTTACTAGGAACAGGAAAGATGAGCTTCTTCAGGGAAGTGCATTCTGGTTGACTGTTCAATACCAAACGCTTAATCCTGAAAACATACATGCAGATGACATTATACAAGCTGAAGCTGTGTATTTGTGTCTTTAGGAAAATATTTGTATGTACATATACATACATGCATGTAACAACAGTTTTTGAAAAGAGAAGCCAAGAATTTGAAGGAAAGCAAAGAGGAGAGCATGGGGGAAGGCTGGACAGGGAGGGAAAAATGATGGCATTATATATAATCTCAAACCTTTTATTATTATTTATTAGAAATAAAAGAAGAAAACAAAAGAGGACATGAAGTGGAGTGGGCGGGGCTGTGGGGATGGATCTGTGAAGGGTTGGGGTATGAATATGATTAAAAAAACATTGTATGAACTTCTCAAAGAGGATAAAAGTTTTAAAGAAAAAAGATTATGGTACAGATTCTATTAAGAAGTAGCAGAAGATGCTAGTGAGATCTGAGAGTGAAGCAAATGAATGCTTAGCATGTCTCCATGTTGCTGTAGTATAACTTGAGATGTATTTTAACTTTCTGACATGTTAGTCAACTTTCTATTTCTGTGGAAAATCCTTGAGTCAATTGTCTAACAAAGACCAGCATGGATACTGACATAGGCTTTGGAGGCTTTGGTTCAGGGCCACTCAGCCCCATGATTGGGCTTTGGAGAGGCAGATCACCATGGTGGATGCACTGCTGGAGAATAAAAAAAAAAAAAAAAAAAACGAGGGGGAGGAATGGTCAGACTCCCCTGTACCCCCCTGAAAAGACCTCCAATTATCTCCACCTTCTAAAATGTCTACCATCTTTCAATAGCTGCCTGGTGGGGATTAGCTTTAGCAGAGGTCTAGGAGACATGGAGGATTCAAAGAATAGAAGTTACTAAGCCAGGGTTAGGAATGGAAAACATTTATCAAAGAACAGCAAAAAAAGGGGGGGCTTATAAAATAGGACCATGGTCTTTTCTTTTTCTTGAAAATGCATCCTTTTCTCAGACAGCATACACTGATTATAATATTTCCCCCAGTTCCTCACCACTGCCTCTCCCATTCAGATCTACTCCCTTTTTGTCTCTCATGCGGAAAGAATGGACTTCTAAAAGAAATAACAACCAAACATGGCAAAATAAAATAGATCAGGATAAAACAGAAACTTTCATATCAAAGTTAGACACTGCAACCCAACAGGAGGAAAAGAATCCCAAGAGTAAATATTAGAGTCAGAGACCCACTTGTGCTCACGGGAGTTCCACAAAACGCTAAGAACTATAGTATATATGCAGAGGACCTGGTGTAGATCCATGTAGGCCTGATGCTTGCTGCTTGAGTCTCTGTGAGATCATATGTGCCCTGCTTAGTTGGTTCGGAGGTCCTTGTAATCCTGGTGTCCTCTGTGCCCCCTGGCTCCTACAATCTTTCCACCTCCTCTTCCACAAATAGAATCATGGTCTACAATAACAAGAGTTTTGTGGCATCCTTACTATGCTACATAGTAAATTCTTCTAAATTCTTTGTAAGATACTTACTATTGCATCATTCAATAATGGTAATAAATTGTAAATTATTTAATATGCATTCTTCCAGCATTTTAATTCTTTTAAATATGTGCTTTGAAAAACATTCATTTTTATATTAATAAATTTGCCTAATTGATATATAACATTGAAGAATTTATGTTGCAGAATAACCACATTTTGAACCATCAGCAAAGAAACACACATAAAATAACTGATGACACTTTATTCTACTAATTTGTCTACTTACTATTATTTAAGGAGTCCTGGGAAACATGTCTACTAATCTTCATTGGTTTTGTCATGGTCCTGAGAAATCCTAGTTAGCTGTTTCTGTGGCTTCTTTTTACATGTTAACAGATAGTATATATAATAATATTATATAAAATATCTATATCTAATCTCTATATTTCTATATCATCTATATAAATATCTCTTTGGTGAGTCCTTTGGACTCAACTGCTATCTCTACCCATCCTGTTGCAAAATAAGGAAAGGATGTTTTTCTGAAAAAGTCCTGTTTGGATTTCAGTACACAGAAACCTGAGGCAAGATAGTGAGTTACTGGCTAACCTGGCTGCACAGTGAAACCCTGCCTTAAAAAAACATACAACGCAGCAAGGAGTTATTATGTGTGAGTGCAACATAATTAAATTTTTGTGCATAAGAAATTAACTTTCATCACGGAAAATGATGACTCATGGGCGTTAGCAGACAGAGCACCAGCTGACTGGTAAGGAGTCGGGAAATATGATGGGGAATGCTACAGTATTGGAAAAGGCAAATGAGAAATTTTGATGGCCTCACTCTTCTGCAGGCCAGTCCTCAATGAAGGGGATGAAAGATTGATAAGCCTGTGATGAGATGGGACTATAGTAAGTGATCTGGAAATTCTGATCCGTCCTTGTATTTCAGGATGGCATTATTCCCAGAGAAGTTATTCATTCTGCTCCTAAAACCTCCAGAGAAAGAGCTTTCAGCCTGATGAGTAAGGGTTCACCAGCCACAGCAATGTAGAAAGCCTTCCAAATAGCTCACTGCATTCTTGCTGCAGTTGGCCAGGTTGCCCTTAATGAAGATGGAAAAATACAGCTCAGATTTGCTTAAAATAAATGCATTATCTATGTAGAAAAACTGATGATGCTAATGATTGACCTTCTCAAAGGTTCTTTGCTTAAAACTACATAGGAAATATATTATGTAAAGTAATGACTTAAATCTATTCATAAAATAATACATATGAAAGCCAAGAATAACTAAATGGCTCATAAATATACACACATGTAGCCAGCCATCTATGGAAGACAATTTTTTTTGGTAACTAATACTTCTAGTTACCAAATCTTAGATTGTTGAAATCACCCTTGAACAATTTTAATTACATCTAATTACTGAAGAATTTAGAAAAAGGGGAAAAGCACAGGGAAAGAACAAAGGCTATAAGAAAATGGAAAAAGAATTTAAAAATCTTACAAATTGGAAATCATAGAAAACCTAAAAGAAGAAAAGAAAAAGAAAAAGAAAGAAAGAAGAAAGATCCAGACCTCTGAATTATTGACAGAGTATAAAGAAACTGTCTTTGAATAGACTGAAAACATGTTTCTAAAGGAAACATAAGAAAATCTTAATTTTACTGCTTTTATACTTAGCAACATACATGTGAACAATAATCTTTCAAGTAATTTCAAAGACATGAACTTTCTGCATTAGATGCATGCTTTATTTATTGCAATGGTCCAAAAATAACCAAAATAGCACATTGAAATAGGATTTTATTCTTCTGAAAGTATATTAAAATATGTTTGGGTGCATTATGCATTTAAGCAAGCAAAGAACTGTTTAATTTAGAAGCAAATAAACTTTGGGCAACAAGACTGTTATTAAGGAAATGAGCATGTGAGTGTATTGAATGGTACTCCAAGGAGTGCCTCTGAAATGATAAAGTAATAACTGGTAATATTTATTGAGCCCCAACAACATGCTAAGCACTGTTAATGCTTTGAAAGTGTTGCTTCTTTATTTCTTACTAGTCTGTAAGTACATTTTTGTTCCTATCTTTCAAGTTTAGACATTGGAGTTGAAGAGCATAACTGTAGCTGTTCAAAGGCAGAGAGCACAGAAGGGTTAGAGTGGACACTGGGCTGTGGGGCTCCCGGCAGGGCCCTGTCTTCTTACACATTTGGCAAGGTCATCTAAAAACAGGAAGGCTGGTGTAAGTCTGTGCTCTGATGAAAGGAGCAGGCATAGAGAAGTTCAGATCTAACATAGGATCCTGCTATACAAAGAAAGGGGATTGCTAACTCTTAACTTTCTCTTATTCATTGAAGGTGAGCATGAACACACAGTGGGCTGCTCTGTAAAGGACAGAGCCATCTTGCTTCAAAATGAAGACCCTGTGGAAGGCAAAGCCAACAATGGTATCCCCCTGATATAGCACTGACTCAATTCTTTGACCTTGAACTTTGAGCTTTTCTCTTGGCCATCTCCTGGATGAGAATGTCAGTTTACAAGAAACTCACTGACATTTACAATATGACATCAGGTTTTTCAGTTGGTGATTTAAAGATTTCTGTAAGTTCATCTACTCTAATTCTGTCCTCTTAAAGAGCAAGAACCCACAGCTAAAATATTAATATCAGTAGTATCACTAAACCATGAGCTGTCTGAAGTTTAGTGTTTGTTATTTGTAGGCAACTCAAGCAAGTAGCCACTGGAGGCAGAATGAATACAACCTCCAGCTCCCATTTCCTCATGGTTGGTCTTATGAATAAATATTTTATTAAGTCCAAGACAAATGAAGAAAAATCTTTGAAAGGATCTCATTCCCCTCAAGACTTATCAGAAACTCACAAAATCCAAGGAAGGATTATTTCCTTCTGAGGGGCAAAGGATAATCTGTGCCATTGTTATGGCAGCCTGACACGACTAGTGACTCCCTGTGGCAATTTGATACTTATTAAATAAAGAGTTTCAGAATACTTTGCCCAGCTGAGTTGCCATGGAAACAGGAGTCAGTGGTTACAGTCGGTTAGTGAAAGATTTCATCTATTTGTGTTCCTTCTAAACCATGGTTGGTGCAGATTCTCAGCACAGCAGCTCTGCCTCTAAAGCACTTGACATTGACCACTGACTGTTTCAGGAGGTCACCTTTTAAATGTTCATGAAATCAAAGATGTTAAAGCAATCTGGGGGTAGGAGGGATGCTGTTAAGGGTTACCAGGTCAACAGTAGCTGCAGCATGGAGTTTGAAGTAAGAATGCTTGTTTTAAAAAGCTAGAAATCTTTTCCAACTCTACCAGTTTCCTTTCTCTAACTCCCCCCAAAAACATTGCTATAGGTGTTTCTCAGTTTCTATGTCAGTGGTTGAGTACAGAGAAGAAATAAAAGAAGAAAGGGAGAAAGGGAGGAAAGAAAGAAAGAAGAGACAGAGAGATGAGAACAAAATGACTTGCAAAATTCAAATGAACAATAAAAACCCAAATGAAGGCAGCCTGAACTCTCCCACGCTACTGATGACACCTGGGAGGAAATGCTTCCCTAATCTATCAGTCATCCTTTGCATCCCTTGGAGCGGAGCCTCAAGACATCCTTACACATGCACACACGTGTGATCTACACATGTGGAACTGCAGCACACATACTGAACATCTTACTGAACACTCTGTGTTCATTGACACAATTGATGCTATGTAATGGTGACTGGGAAAATAGGTCAAAAAAGATGAATTCAGTAAGAGTACCAAACAGTTAAAAGTAAACAGGACATACTTTAAGGAGGATGCGCAAAAGATATAGTCGGAATGAAGAATAAAGGATCAGTAATGAAAAGTCTGCCCAGGGTTTATGCTAATGATGAGAGAGAAATATTTGTTTTTCAGAGGCTGACATGAATACTAGAAATATTCTTGATGTAGTTCAAAAATGTTAAACTGTCTTTATTCCTAAATACACTTCTGAAATTGCTGCAATGTCATACAAATTCAATAGTTGGAAAGGTAGAGATTTACAACCTTAAATCATTTTATACTTTCATATGATTTATATTTTTATATTTCTCTTTTTTGATGGAATTTTAATTTTTTTAATTTTTAATTTTTGATACTTTGTTTACATTTCAAATGTTTCTCCCTTTTCAGGTCTCCACTTTGGAAACCCCCTATCCTGTCCCCGTTCACCTGCCTCTATGAGGGTATCCCTCCACCCACCCACCCGCCCACCCACTCCCGTCTTGCCACCTTGGCATTCCCCTATACTGGGGCCTCTAACACCCTCAGGCCCAAGGGCCTCTCCTCCCCCTGATGGCCAACAAGGCCCTCCTCTGCCACATATGTGGTCCGAACCATGGGTCCCTCCATGTGTATTCTTTGGTTGGTGGTCCAGTCTCCAGGAGCACCATGGAGTCAGACCAGTTGACACTGTTGCTCCCTCCATGGGGCTGCAAACTCCCTCAACTCCTTCAGTCCCTTCTCCAACTCCTCCATCTGGGACCTCACACTTAGTCCAGCGGTTACTGTGAAGTGAAACTTCGATTTTCCAAACTTTTGGGCTAAAATATCCACTTATCAGTGAGTACATACCATGTTCATTCTTTTGTAACTGAGTTACCTCACTCAGGATGATATTTCCAAGTTCCATCCATTTGCCTGCGAATTTCATGAAGTCATTGTTTTTAATAGCTGAGTAGTACTCCATTGTGTAAATGTACCACATTTTCTGTATCCATTCCTCTGTTGAGGGACATTTGGGTTGTTTCCAGTCTCTGGCTATTATAAATGTGGCTGCTATGAACATAGTGGAGCATGTGTCTTTTTTATATGTTGGAGCATCTTCTGGGTATATGCCCAGGAGTGGTATAGCTGGGTCCTCAGGTAGTATTATTTCCATTTTTCTGAGGGTCCGCCAAACTCATTTCCAGAGTGGTTGTACCAGCTTGCAATCCCACCAGCAATGGAGGAGTGTTCCTCTTTCTCCACATCCTCGCCAGCATCTGCTGTCACCTGAGTTTTTGATCTTAGCCATTCTGATTGGGGTGAGGTGGAATCTCAGGGTTGTTTTGATTTGAATTTTCCTGATGACTAAGGATGTTGAACATTTCTTTAGGTGTTTCTCAGCCCTTCAAGTTTCCGCAGTTGAGAATTCTATGTTTAGCTCTGTTCCTCATTTTTTTGATAGGGTTATTTGGTTCTCTGGAGTCTAACTTCTTGAGTTCTTCGTATATGTTGGATATTAGCCCTCTATCGGATGTGGAATTGGTAAAGATCTTTTCCCAATCTGTTGGTTGCTGTTTTGTCCTATTGACTGTGTCCTTTGCCTTACAGAAGCTTTGCAATTTCATGAGGTCCCATTTGTTGATTCTTCATCTTAGAGCATAAACCACTGGTGTTCTGTTCAGGAACTTTTCCCCTGTACCGATGTGTTTGAGAATTTTCCCCACTTTCTCTTCTATTAGATTCAGTGTATCTGGTTTTATGTGGAGGTCCTTGATTCACTTGGACTTGAGCTTTGTACAGGGAGATAGGAATGGATCAATTTGCATTCTTCTACATGTAGACTGCCAGTTGAACCAGCACCATTTGTTGAAAATGCTGTCTTTTTTCCACTGATTTTTATATTTCTCAACAAAGAATGTTATAGGAAACTGAACATTGTCAGCAGATGCAATAATAGCACTTGTATAGAAATCTAAAATTTATAAAGAATATCTGTCTTCGCTGTTGCTGTGACAAAACACCATTACCACGCTAACTTATAAAAGAAAGCACTTAAGTTTAGGGCTTATAGCTCCAGAGGGTTAAAGTCTACAGCCATCATTGCCAGATGAATGGCAGCAGGCAGCTACTGCTGTAGCAGTAGCTGTAATTTTGTCTTGATCCTCAAGTAGGGGGAGAGAGAGCTAACTGGATATAATGTGGACTTTTGCAACCTCAAATCCTACACCTACAGATACTCCGTCTCCACCAAGGCTGTACCTTTTAATCCTTCCCAAATGACTCAACAAACTGGAGAACAAGTACTCAAATATATGTGATCATGGGGTTATTCTCATTCAAACCACCACAATAGTCATAATACATAAAGGTAGAATTGATTATGTCTGAATGACCATCAAGCTCAGATGAGACACCTTGAAGGAAAGATCTAGAAAATGATTAAACTCAATCTCTACTTTGGTGAGTCAGTAGTCTGATTGCTTGTGTGCATCTTAAGTTCTTGTGCTGTATCATGTGCCCTGGTTTTTGGGTAGCTATGCCTCCTGGAAGGAGTTTAAATATTTTAAGGAGACACCTGTGGCCTCCCCATTTCTGACTTTTGATGCAATAGACCCCAACAAATTGGAATCTCTTGCTGGAAGAAGATAAGGTTGAGGCTCTGACAGCACCTGATGAGCACTTTGTCTCCTAGAAAAAAGCTTTATAACTTTTCAGAGCCCCTTGCAGGACAGCCAGGACAGTGATGGAAAGAGCCACACTTTGGCCAGGACTACTTAGTTATGTCTACCTTGCTATCTATTGACACCTCACCTTCAAGTTAAAGTGACTTTACCCAGCAGGTGAGGTGACCTTACCCAGCAGGTGAACTTGAGCATGAGTGTGGACAGGGGAGTAGTCACTGGATCATTTGTCACTCTTCCCACTGTAACCATTCTTCCTACTTTTCACTATTGGGGGGTAGACCCGGTTTCAATTGTTCAGGACCCACATGAAGACCAAGCTACACATCTGCTACATATGTGCAGGGAGTCTTAGGTCCAGCCTGTGTATGTTCTTTGGTTGGTGGTTCAGTCTCACAGAGTCCCAAGGGTCCAGGTTAGTTGACCCTGTTGGTCTTCCTGTGGAGTTCCTATCCCCTTAGGGCCCACAACACTTCTTTCTATTCTTCCACAAGAATTCCCAAGCTCCATCCACTATTTGGCTGTGGATGTCTGCATCTGTCTAAGTCAGCTGGTTGGTGAAGCCTCTCAGAGGGCAGCCATGCTAGGGTTCTTTCTGCAAGCATATCATTAATAGTGCAGAGTAATCATTAA
This sequence comes from Uromys caudimaculatus, assembly GCA_028551405.1. Lineage (NCBI taxonomy): Eukaryota > Metazoa > Chordata > Mammalia > Rodentia > Muridae > Uromys > Uromys caudimaculatus. The sequence continues at coordinate 57,701,083 of CM052709.1, read as the reverse complement.
TAAAGTCAGGCATTGGTGCTTGCCCATAGGGTGAGTCTCAAGTTGGGCTGGTTATTGGTTGGCCATTCCCTCAGTCTCTGCTGCATCCCCCATCCCAAGTACTTGTTGAGGATGGGTCGCTGAGCCTGCCGAGTTAGTGTAGTCAGAGCCAGGCTCTTCTCCTAACTGGCTAACGTTTGCTCACGACATTTCTTCCATCATTGGAGCCTTATCAAGTCAGTGTATGTCCAATTTGGTGGGTTCTCGATAACAGGCCACAAATCTGTTTCAGTTTCTCACTAGGTCAGTAAATCAGTTGCTTTGTGCTCATTAGTAAATGTCTGAAGAGGAAAAGTCTTAAAGAATGTGACTCTACAACTACTTTCCTTTTGTAACTGAGGATCAGTCCCTATCTTTCTGGCCCTTGGCTCTGTATTTATTTTGAATCTAGAAAAGTATTGAATAGAATGTTTATGCCGCATCTTTTCATTTCCATCCTTTTGTTTATTTGTTGATTTTCTTGTGTTCAAACCCAGGGCCTTACATATCGATCTGCAAGTACTGAGCTAAAGAACTTGCTCCCAGTCATGAGACTTTTATTTTCAACTGTTTTAAGTTCTTAGTTCTTTTTTTTTTTTTTTTTGATACTTTATTTACATTTCCAATGTTTCCCCCTTTCTAGGTCTCCTCTTTGGAAACCACCTATCCCCTCCCCCTCCCCACCTCTATGAGGGAATTACACCTCCCACCCACCTGCCCACCCACTCCCTTATTCCAACCTTGACATTCCCCTTTACTGGGGCCTCTCCTCCCCCTGATGGCCAACAAGGCCCTTCTCTGCCACATATGTGGTCCAAACCATGGGTCCCTTGATGTGTATTCTTTGGTTGGTGGTCCAGCCTCCAGGAGGACGGGGGGGGGGGGTCAGGCCAGTTGACACTGTTGCTCCCTCCATGGGGCTGCAGACTCCCTCAGCTCCTTCAGTCCCTTCTCCAACTCCTCCATCTGGGACCTCACTCAGTCCAGCGGTTACTGTAAAGTGAAACTTTGATATTCCAAACTTTTGGGCTAAAATATCCACTTATCAGTGAGTACACACCATGTTCATTCTTTCGTGACTGAGTTACCTCACTCAGGATGATATTTTCAAGTTCCATCCATTTGCCTACAAATTTCATGAAGTCATTGTTTTTAATAGCTGACTAGTATTCCATTGTGTAAATGTACCACATTTTCTGTATCCATTCCTCTGATGAGGGACATCTGGGTTGTTTCCAGCTTCTGGCTATTATAAATATGGCTGCTATGAACATAGTGGAGCATGTGTCTTTATTACGTGTTGGAGCATCTTCTGGGTATATGCCCAGGAGTGGTATAGCTGTGTCCTCAGGTAGCACTTAGTTCTTAATTAATTAGATTCAGCATGCTGTTGGGACCTTGGGACAATAACAGCAAGATCTTGAAGACAAATCAAGCACTCCAACTCCTTAGTAACCAGGGCTTTTTTATCTCCTCAGGATTATTTGCAGGGGAACTCAAGATTTAGTTCATCTTAGAAAAATACCTTTTTTTTTTTTTTTGTATTTAGTATGCTTTTTTTTTTATATTTACTTTATCTACATCTCAAATGCTTTCCCCCTTTCTGGGTCTCCCCTTCAGAAACCCCCTATCCCATTCCCTCTCCCTCTCCCTCTATGAGGGTGCTCCCCCACCCACCCACCCACTCCCATCTTCCCTCCCTAGTCAATGCCACACTCAATGGCTGTGGTGCAGCATGCCTGGCAGCCAGACCTAGCTGTGAAACATCAACTACAATTTCCTGGAAGCTGATGTCAATTTTATTTTCAAAACCTGGCAGAAAAGATTTCTTCAGGAACTCTATTGTGCACCTGTCATGGGCATCTGTAGAAACAGCTATATCTGCAGCAAGGCTCTAGGAATCTCATGGCAGCCAGACAGTGATGTGTTGGTCAGTGGTAATCAACAGAGCAAAGAAGTAGTAAATGCCTTTTATTCTTCCTCATATATCATTGTTCCACTTGCAGCAGTTGGACACATACATGAAATCACACACACACACACACACACACACACACACACACACACACACACACACACGCACGCACACACACACGCACACACACACACACACATGCACACAGACAGACACGCACACCATAGGGAGTGGAGAAAAAAACCCTAAGATTGCCATGTCAATGGAAACCTGGCTAGGTGTCATATTAAAACCTTCGGGAAAGAGATTATAAGAACTAGAAAAACTGGTTTTGCCCCACTCCAGTCTGCTGAGTAGTAAAATGGTGTGAGTGAGAGAAGAGTCAGAAAGATTTGGAGAGAGGTGTGTACAAGGTACGCTGTAGCTCTCCTGTCCACCCTCCTCATTATCTAAGAAGTTGGCACTTGACTCATCCTCTTTGAAGGTAGGTGTTCCCAAGAGACCTGCCCAGAAGGTTCCCAGGGAGAGGTTTTAATCAGGAAACTTGTGAATATTTTCTGATGAGAGTTTGTGCTACAGTTTTGTTTAGGAACATGGATGGAAGGTATTTGTAGTAGCATTTCTAAGTGAGAAAGGAGGTATTCCACTTTTTATATCCCATTTAGTAGTGGCAGGATTTTTAGTTTCTTATGTTGGTCAAGGACAGGCCAGAGAAATCGACTTGAAACATGATCCAGTCATCAGCTTTCCTCAGAGCACTTCTCAGTAAAAAAGATGATACTTTCTATAGTTGGTCAGACAAAAGGTACCATCGTTGTTGATTTTGATTGCCAACCTAGTTGAGTTAAGAAATGCTACAAAGTTAGGGAGGTTCAGTCCTCGGTGTATTTATGAAGGCATTTGCAGTGACAATTGGAAAATATAGGTTCTGGTTCATCAGTGGATTAATTCCTCGTTAGATCAATAATACTATAACATTATTAGAGATGGAGGAAGGTGAGGCCTAGATAGAAGCAAGTAACCACAAAGTGTGTGTTCTAGGACCTGAATCTTGGCCGTCCCCCTTTCTGAAATCTCATCTTTTTTGCCTCCACTATGGAGTGAAGAACTACCTCTGTCCTGCTATCCTGCTGTCCCACTGTCCCATCCTCCAATTGCCACACATTCTGATCAATGAAGCAGAAAAATTGCCAGGACTCAGGAACCATGAGCTAAAACAAACCTTCCCCCGCTTAAGTAGATTTTGTCAGGTATTTCTCCAGGTAAATATAATGAACGTAGGTGCTATAGTAGAACTCAAAAACAATCAAGTGGTCCAGAGTTTCTACATTGGAATCCCACAGGTGTTTAACTAGGGCTCTCAACAGCTGGTCATCTTGACAGTTTACTTGGATAAGAAGATGGTAAGACTAAGAATCTGGATGCATGCCCACGGAGCCCACCAGCTCCATCACAACTGTCCTGTCTCTGTCACTCCATCTATCAGATGCCTGTCAGAGAGTCAGGCATTTTTGATTTTGATCAAGAGAAAACATGAAGACAAAAGCAAAGAGTAAGTGAATGAGAAAGATGAAAGTTCAGAAAAATTAAAACTAACAAGCCTCAGTGTTAGGCTGTATTATATTCTCTAAAACATTAAGTTTTGTATAATCAAACAGGGATGTGGACTCTAAAGTTACTTGATTTGTGTTGGAATTAAGTTTTGTATGGTCATTTGAGCTGTATTGGTTGGATTGTCAATTCTGTCAATATGTTTCTTCTGATTATAAGACACAACTACAATTATGTAGCAGGTTTGTTCTTACTAATGACAAAAGCTCACTCAATTCCACATCACAGAAAATGTTTTGTTTAGTCACATTCAAGATCTTCAATCTTATGAGAGAGATAAAATCTCTGAGTTGGGCTTGAATTTGCAATTAATCAGATAACTATGGGTTAGCCTGCAATAACAAAAGAATTTTAAAATATCTGTGGCTTACTTAATGTCTTAAGTGAAGAAGTTGCAAGAACATGAGGTAACCCTGTTTAATCTTGAAGCAAGACTTTCTAGAACTTTGCTACTCAACAGAATAGCCAGTAACTATATAAGGCAATGGAGGACTTATTTAGGAAGAATGAGTGAAGGATTTAGTCTGAATTCTGTTCCATTAAAATCTTAAATGGAGACTGGACTTAATAGACCTCATAAAACACAATATTGTAAACTATCTTAAAGTTATTTTTATATTTATCTATTGATATTGTATAGAAGATGAAAATATTTTGCAAAATTAGTTTTACCTATTGTCTTTGTTAGGGTTTTACTGTTGTGAACAGACTCCATGACCAAGGCAAGTCTTATAAAGGACAATATTTAATTGGGGCTGGCTTACAGGTTCAGAGGTTCAGTCCATTATCATCAAGGTGGGAGAATGGCAGCATCCAGGCAGGTATGGCGCAGGAAGAACTGAGAACTCTACATTTTCATCTGAAGGCTGCTAGCAGAATTCTGACTTCCAGACAGCTAGGATGAGGATCTTAAGCCCATGCCCACAGTGACACACCCACTCCAATAAGGCCACACCTCCTAATAGTGCCACTCCCTGGATCAAACATAAACAAACCATCACACCTATTTAATTGGACTATAAGAAAATTTGTCAAGTGTGTACCTGGCATTGTATTTTAGAGCTGTAATAATCTAGGAACACATGGACAATGGAGGAAATAGCATTTCTTAGTTGCCTCAACCTACAAATGGCACTATGCTTCCATGCCCAAGAGTTGTCATGTAGTCCAAAGTTTGAGGAAGTCTAGAAAATGTTCAGCTGAGTCCTGCAGTCTCTGCCCTATGATGGTGCTTTTCCTTCTGCAAAGTTGCCCATTGCACTCCTGCATCTATTGTTCCTAGTCTTGTTTGCTATTCATTTACTACCATTATCTTCATATGCCTATAAACTACTCTTTGTCTTATTTTATATTTCCAAATTATTAATTTGGTTATTTTAAAAATGGTAAAATAAGTTAAATTTTCGTATGAAATGATAGCAAATTAAGTGAAACTAATTATTCATGGTGGTTATGAACAATAAAAAAACTCTAGTTGTCATTTGATGTGGGACATAAAGATGTCATTAAGCCCTGCTATAAGCAGACATCAATAATATGAGAAAACATTGATTTTTTGTTTGTTTCTTTCACTTTTGGTCTCTACAACTGTAAACACAAACCAGGGTGAAAATGTGTCTAAGTTTCAAAAATATGAACCGATTCTAGTACCAGCGTCTATTGTGAACTTTCTCCAATTGCTCTAATCTTTGGTTAAGTCCTTGCCCTCTAAAGAGATGGCTGAATTTATCTGCGCTCCCTTCCCATGAGTTGGGACTTTCCAAAGTCTTCCTCATGGTTTTGAAATTTTCTGTTTGTTGGAGCTAGAGAGATGGCTGAGCAATGAAGAACACTTGTTGCGCCAGCAAAAGACTGACCCTGGTTTGGTTCCCAAGACCCACATGGCACCTCACCACCTTCCATACATACCTCTAGTCTCAAGAACTCTCATGCCTCTTCTGGCCTCTGCAGACAGTGCATGCACATGGCTCACATACATATAAATTGACAAAACAAGAATGTACATAAAATGAAAGTAAATATGTCTTTAAAATATTTTTAAATCCCATTTATACTTTCATGGGACTGATTCATTTGGAAGCAGAATAAAAGCGTGGGTAGGAGGCTTCTTGTTTCCTATTAATTATCTTAGCAGTCTGTGGCTCTTCTCTCTGTGTCCAGTCTCCTGAGATGCAGCTCAATTCATTATTCTCTCTGCTACAGACCCATTTAAATGATTGTAGGACACACTATTATATTAGAGACATTGGTCTCCTTCCAGTAGCAAGATCCATATGGCTTGAGAGGTACACTCTGAACTGGAATAGTCAGCATTTTCTGTTTACTCAATATGAATGAGATCATAGACCAACTGCTCAGAGCATTTATCTTCAAGATCTCTTCTATGGCTACTAGATTGAAAGTAAGATGAAGACCACTGGGAATGCTAAAGAATTAAAATGAGCTAGAAATTGATAACCAAAGGAGGAAGGCAATACTCTTGGTGCAGAGCTGCATATTCTAGAAATCACAGAATTAGAGTTAGCAGAGATCCTATGGTAAGGCATTCTACTTCAACCTCCTAAAAAAATTAAAGTTGTAAATCTTGTATGATTCATTCAATAAGATCATAAGATCATAATTACTTTGCACTGTTTTTTTAAAACATGAAACAAGAATTGGAGACATGAATAAGAGAGGGTAGTATAGTCCATAGATTAGGGTGCAGATAGAAATAGTTTCTGAAAACATCAGAGCCATGACACCTGCTTTGGTACAATTCCCAGGTTTTCTTTTGCAACACCCTGTGCCAATACTCTACTGTGCAACCTCCGTGACAGGGACGGACTTTATTGACTCATTACTGGGGTCAGTCAGGTGTGGCGTGGATTAGGGGTTACTATCACATCTCATTAGGTTGCTGTTCTACTCCATTATCCAATGGCCTAGGGCACAGTGCTATGTATAATGTGATTCTGCAGCATAGGAAGACAGCTTAATTCCAGAGACCTTTAAAAAAACAATTAAGAGAATGTCCTAGAAAATGCAAAATTTACCAACAAAAAAGACTCAGCTGCTACTGAGGGGCAATTATAGTTTTCCAGTTAAAATGCTGAGATCACTTTAGGTCAAGGGATTTATAGTTGTGTAGATGAGTTTCAAGTTGCCATTGAGATCAAATTGCAGATTTTATTCTACCTTTGAGCTCAGAGGCAGGCATCTTTTTCTTGGTCACGTCTGGCACTAGACCTCGGTACAAGTTATTATCGAACCATAGAACATTGTAAGTCTCATGGATTTCATGATCCTGACTCATCCTCCCAGGTTGGTTCTCTCTCATTATATTTACTCTTCATATCTAGTAATTGTGGCTTTCAATTGATTTGGCTTCAATGCTGTCTTAAAATACACTGGACACCTCTGAAAACCCAAGGTAAATGAGAGCCAGGATTCCATTAGAATGAGGCAGAACACAAAAACAAAACGAGTAAAACATAGACTCTTTGGAGGAAAATAGCAGCTTGGTTTACAAAATAACCATAATAAATATGATGGTAGCTAAACTTTTTAATTCACTTGGTACATCTGATTAATTATCTGAGGACTTGTTTCATAACTATCTCTTGCAGAGGTGGTTACATCATTGAGTCTATCTTGACTACCATGTTATCTATAGACTCAGTAGGGATAACATGTGGCTAAGTCTCTATAAATATTAGTTTTCCTATGGACAAGCCCTATGTTTTTCCTCAACATGGTGATTTGGTGCCACTAAATATTTTTACCTTAATTTATCATCTAATTGTTTCTTAGTGCTATTTGATTCTCTTACTACTTTTGCTTCTCCTGATTTGGGACCTGGGTGTGCCTGGATGACTCTTGTGATCTGGGGTGGGGTTCGTGAGGAAATTGCATACTCAACTTCTCTAAAACCTCATTAGACATTTAAATAATTATGATATCAGAAGAAGTCAGATGAACCAGATGAAAGATGACTAGATTCTTTGCCATCTTACTTTGGCATGTAAAATATCTTATTACTTAACTTATCTGAAACTTGGTTTTGTTATTCAAGAATTAGATAGGGTCAGGAAGATGGTTGAGCAGGTAAAGGGCTCAGTGCCAAGCCTGTTGACCCGAGTTTCACCCCAGGACCAACAGGGCATAAGGAGAAAACATCTCCTGCAAGTTTTTCCCTGACCTCCACATTTACAACATGACATATGTGTACCCATACCACCCTCTGCCATCCCAAAAATAAATATGTAATTTAAAGTTATATGAAAAAAACTGAGATAAACATGCTTGGGGATATTTTTGTTTGTTTGCTTGCTTGCTTTTGCTGAAACAGGAACATAATAGCTATGACTATGTCTGGTTGAAATAGAAAGTCAATTGGTGTTGAATCTGATCTCCACAAAAATAAGTGGCAGATACAGTATAGATAGAAAAGACAAAAAGGTTCTCTAATCCTGGAACAGCAAGATGGCTCACCAGCTAAACGTGCTGGACATGTAAGTCTAAGGACCTGAATTCAATCCCTAAATCTCATGGTAGAAAAAGACAGAAGACTCCCTATTGTTGTCCTCTGATCTCTATATGTGTACCCTGACACCCTTATTCCAGCATTCACAAATACACATATAAGGCAGCAGAGCCTTGTGGTTGGGCGCCTTATCCCCACTGCTCAACTGTACTTGTGTAATACTTCTGATTGGGCCACAGTCTGAAGACATTCAAGTCATATCATAGGAGTCTTACAAGAAAACACACAATGGGAAGTAAATAACGAGTCACATTAGGAAGTCAGAAAGTTTTGAATACCAGTAGTCTGCTGGCCCTTATGTTTCTATCTAAACTACCTCAATTCAAAAATCTTAGCACATTCACCTCACACAGTTGACTAGGTTATGTGATGTGGGTTTGTTGAGAGATGAAGGCTGCCCTCCTCATGCTACCTACCCTCCTACTAAGTCAAAAGATGATTCAGAGCAGAAGCCAGAAGGGTATGAATGCAATGGTAGAAATCACAAGAGAACAACTATCTTTTTCAATCAATCATTTGATTGTCATTGTGATGCAATGTTTTGTCATGCTCAACTAAAAAGGGATCGATGAGAGGGATTATGGAATTCTCTGATTTGGCCATTTTCTTACAACCACTGACTCTTAAGTTGCTTCAATATTTAAATTAACAAAATGACACTGTCAGATAAACTCAACTAATCATGTAGAGAGGGCAGTATCCTCTGAGCATTTGTGTTATTAGATCCCAGTAGGAATAAAGGTATTGTCTTGTTTATGAAATACTGCCACAGACCATGGGACTCACTGATGACTTTCAGCCTTGGGCTATGTACCCTCCCATCATTCTCAGTTGTCATCTGTTGCTATAGTGATGCCTATGTGATGTCAGGCCTTTATTATCATAAGCCCTTCTTTAACTGTCCCCTTTCAACTCTACAAGCCTCACTAATTGCCATTTGGACTTTATGACAGAGGTTGAAAACCTGCCCACCACCTTCCTTGGATAATGGCCTCAAGGCTATGATTTGAATAATAGTAATTAACATCCATGCAAGATGAGTTTTATTCATGGAGTTTTGAGACATTAATTAGTGTTATAACATCCCTTAGAGGTAAGTAATTATAATTCTCACGCTCTTTCTAGAGGAAGAACTTGAGAAGGCACTGTGTTAAGTTTCTTGTCTAAGCTTATGCACCAGGAGGCAAGGCGTAGATAGGAACACCTGGAGAGGGTATGATCATCTTGTCTGACAAGAGCAAATAGTCTGTCTGCTAATATTCTGGCAGCCTCACAGTGTGGAGAGCATCCTCAGTAGAAAAAGGTCTTTGCTTTGGTCCCATCATTGATGACATTGGCTAGAATCTGGTCGAAGGGAGCAATTTTCTGAAAAGTCTATAAAATTGCAAGATTATTTCCTTCACTATTTCCTCCATGAAGAACTGCAAGAGAAATTAGAAATATTTCCTCTTGAAAAGACATCTCAAGTGATGTGAGGACATGCATATTAATCTTGGCTACCACGCTTCTCTCATCCTGTTGGTATATATTAGTCCATGATTTCTATCTTATACCTTAATACAGAGCTATGTGAAGGAAGCACAATGTTTCCACATCAGGTCTCACACCAAAATGGACCGTGGGACAGTTAATGTTTAAAATGCTATGTTTAAGTATTATCTGACATCAGTGATTTAAGAGCTTTCATAGTACTCAAAAATTTAAGCAGTATCTCCTAATAATAGATATTTGTTAATATAAATAAAGGCTCATTTAAATTAATTTATTAGGTGTAGAATTGAATTCTATCTCTCTCTATCTCTCTCTCTCTCTCTCTCTCTCTCTCTCTCTCTCTCTCTCTCTGTCTGCCTGATGCAGGTGCTGGAGCTGAACTTGGTGCTCTGTAAGAACCTGAGGGGTGCTCAGCTAATTTTTATTGAAATGATCTAGGTTCCTGCAAAGGTGTCCCAACAGAACACTGCAAACGTCCTTAAAACATCACAAGCTACGTAGTCTGAGGCAGAGATGAGGATGATCATGTTACATCTGACCAGTTCTCTCCACAGAAGCATTACTCCGTCTTAGTCTGGGTTTCATTTGGGAGAGAGGTAGATTTCAATTCTGCATCCTTTATTTAACTCAAGTATCCAGATTGGGAGTTCAGATTATACTTTAAGTGAGACTATCTCCAGGTAAAATAACTGGTATGTGAGTTTTCAAAATCCATGCTTGATCCATTTCATCATGGAAAAACAGTGAGCTTTACATTTTGTTATTTTTGTCCCAAGTGACTTCTGGGAGTGTTCTGGGGAATAAAGGCAAGGCACATTTGGAAAGCCTTTGATGAAACAAAATGTCAACTATATTTAAAAGTACCAAGTTTAAATTGCTGCTACACCTTGATATAATTTTCTTCTGTTTAATTCATTGACCTGTTGTTCAAATGATTAAAGTGATTTGGTGCTTATTTATAAAAAACAAATTTATAACACAGATGGGAAACCATCATCAGCTCCTCTATAGTAACTCCTTCCGTGGTCCCTGGTGGCCTGAAGCAGATGGAAGAGTTCTGAGTATAGAATATAGAGCAGTCACTAAGGGGTAAGTATGTTCTACGGTTTCCTATGGAAGTACACGGGTTATCTAAGGCTTACAGAGCTAGTCTGATTTTATTTGACTGAACAATATATTTTTGTACGTGAGTGTCACAGTGCTTCTTTACCACCATCTTGGACCTTTCCTTCCACTGACTAGAATCCCATTTTCAAGGTGCTTCCTCACAATTGTTTTAGTGATATGTTTCCTCCCTCCTCCAGCCTGCCCCAGTGCTCCCATAAAACACCTCTTTCACATTGCATTAGCCTGTGATAACATTAATGACAGAATGGCTTCTCTTTATTTGCAGTACATATAATCAGCACTCCCAAAACCTGTTTATTGTGTTATCATTTCATCTTTGCTGTGCTGTCTTCCCTTTTTTCAAATCATAGCACTGGACTAAATTCCATTAATATCCTGTGTTATCAAATACTTTCACTGAGACTCAGCACTCTCATTGAAAAAGAAAAGGCTGTGAAAATTATAATTATTCATTTCACAAGAATATTGGGCAGATTAATTAGCAGACTCCTCGAGTTCTGGAAATGTAGGGCATGTTAACATTCAGGTGCTATGTTTTATGACCTGTGATCATCTGGGAGGTATTCAAAAGGGCAAGAGGCAAGTTTGAGCAACTCTTGCTGTGGATTATGTATGAGGAGGTGCTAGCCCAGGATGAGGATTTCTAAAACAATTTTGTTTCTGAGCTTCACATAATTGTTTGGTAATTTGATTTCATGGGAGAGTGGCATGTTCACTGTTCTGTAGACATGTATATGCAGGATTTGTATGTGCACACAAGTATATTTGGCATGTATATACAAAATCATGTGCATAAACCTCTAAAATTCTTACACACCATAAACATAGACAGACACCTACTTGATCTGTATAATGTTAGTTTTATGTTTGTTTTGGGGGCTGATTATTTTTTTATTAGATGACCAATCAGTGTGCTCTTCCCTGGGGAAGATTATCATTCCTGCTCAGTATTCCTTAGTTACCTAGAGTTCTTTGTATAAGGCTGAGGCCCAGTGGGCTTTCTCCCCACCCTGATCCCCGTTAGCATATCTATAGTTGCTGTCCTTCATCTTATGGTAAGGTAGTCATGTTAGTGACATTTTATGAATGTAGCTTCTGACATTCTTAGGAGACATGATCTCACAGCAAATGTCATGATCGTCTGGCTCTTACAATCTTTCCATCCTCTCTTCTTCAATGTTGCCTGGGCCCCAGGTATGATTTTCAAAGATATGAATTTCAAAGATTTATTATACGTTTAATTATTTGTGTATGTCTCTCTGAGTGTATGAGTACACGAGTGCAGATAACTGCAGGGGCCAGAAGCACTGTATCCCTCTGGAGCTGGATTGATTCGGAACTTGGGATTGGTGCTGGGAACGGAACTTGGGTCCTCAGCAAAAGTAGTACACGCTTCTAATTGCCAAGCCATCCCACCAGTACAATCTTAATTTCTTACATAAATTCTCAGTGTATTTTATATTACTCTGTGTGTGTGTGTAGTTAGTATGGTTTTTTGTTTTTCATTTATTTTTGGTGGGTAGTCACATAACTTATCCCATTGCAGGTCTACTAGAGGTGCCAGGGCTAATATTAGTTAAGCACAAAAGCAAATTGTGATGAAGAAGTGAAGAGCAGGGTCTGATGCTGGCAAATGAACTGGCAGATAAAAAAAATGGCAGCTCTAGTTAGACAAATAGGCAGCTGTGCAGATGACAATCCAAACAGGCTGCTTAAATAATGTGAATGAAGTGAAGCAGAGCTGAAGTCCCTGAGAAAGCTGTGACTTCTCTGCCTAATTGTCCCTTGGTGTACATACCAGTTGGTTGGATGACCAGTCAGTGGGCTATTGTGGTTGACACAGTGAGTATGTCCTCTACATGTGGTCTGGGTGAAGAAGTTGAGCAATTCCTTCAGGCTGGTATGTCTAGTAAGTTCTCAGGCCTGATTTTTCTAGTAAGATTTTAATATATGCATATAGTTGTAAAGTCTCAACTTACTTTGAGTAATTTATAAGGAAACACAGTTTCTTTCTCCTGGAAGTAAGTCATTTATCAATCTATAGTAGGTGGGTGGTACTGGATAGACAAATGGAGCTGTTGGTGTGTCTACCGAGTAGAAGACTCCCTCTGTCCTCAAAATGGAGTCACATGCTACTTGAAAGACTGAGCCAAAGTAAAACATAGTCTAAAAAGCTACTTTTGTATAAAATATGTCATAACTTAGAGCAAGGCATAGTCTTCTCTCAACTTTTGGTGTGAAATTAGTTCAGTATTGATATCATCCTCAGCGCTGGGGTCCAAGTCAACCCAAAGACATTCTCTTGTTCTATAATTTATAGTCTTAAAACTGTCAAGGCACACCAGGGTCGGGGAGAGTAGATAAATGGATACATAGTGCCAGATGAGTGGAACCAAATATGGAGAGACTACAAATAAGAATGCTAGCCAATGTGTGCATGCTCATGAATGAGAGCTTTACAGCGGTAGATGACTGAAGAGCACTTGGAGATTTTTATGTTACGTCTGCACTCAGTGTGCTTTTATATATATATATATATATATATCTTCACGGTGTATAAAAGGAAGAGCATTGGACGATGGTTATCACTATCAAATGAGCCTTGTGTGCACGACCATGCCTACACCTGCATGTGCGTACCCTGCATGTGTTCCCCCACACAAACATGTATACACATATACACACATATATATATAATTGGAAAGAGAAAAATAATAATGATTTGTCTTGTCTCAATTTCCAAATATATGAGATTGTTCTAACCGTGATTTGTAATCATTGCAAATATATATCTTTATTGGAATTGTTAGAGTCATCTATGACCCTGGCTACCCTAATAAGTTTGGCTTCCAATAGGCCAATCAATAGTGAAAAGAGAGAGAGAGAGAGAGAGAGAGAGAGAGAGAGAGAGAGAGAGAGAGAGAGAGAGAGAGGAGAGAGAGGGATTGAATTTGAATATGACCACTTTGGGGAGAGGAACAAAGAGGCCTAGTGTTGTATGTGTGTTTGTTTGTGTGCACACGTGTAGTGATGGAGCCTGAAGCCAGGATCTTATGCATATGAAGCATGAACTCCACCACTGAGCTACATCATTGGCAATTACTTTAATAAATAGCTCCATCTTTGGGTCAGAATATTAGAAGGTAATAGGTGTGTATAACAAAGCAGTCTTGGTCAAAATGTAGTCCTATCTATTAACATCTTATAATTGCATTGCTTCCACTTATTCTGCACACTTATTCCTTACTCCTCCTATCCTTATTCCTGCCTGGATCATTAGAATTGCTATGAATCCAATCTATGATGATAGAGACACCAGTACTTTCAGCTTCATCCTACATTGTTGGTTCCATGCCAGTTCTGTGAGTCAGTGAGCTGGGCTGAGTCACCTGATTAGTGCTTAGAGAGGTAAGACTTCCTCACAGCTGCCGATCAGATAAGAAGCATTCCAGCCAGCCCATGATTTCAGGTCACATTTAAATTGAGCAAGGAATGCCAAAATGGGACATTTAATATTAGCATGTAAAAAAAATTATTTGAATCTCTGAAATTTATTTTAGATACCACAAAGAACCAAATAATGCATTAGTAAATAGTTGTAAAACAATTAAAAACATAGCTGGTCTTATCTTGACTAATGATTCTCTACAATATACTGAGACTTTCTTTTTCAAAGACAATTAAGATGCAGGCTTTGCATGAAGTTTTTTTTTAAATATGTAAAGGCATATAGCACTTGAGGTATGGGGAGACTTGCTCTGCCAAGGAAGGGAGACTATTTTGGATTTTGCAATCTTCTTTTCCTTTAGATTGAGCTTTCATTTCGGTTTTGTTGCCCAATAAATCATCAGTCAAGTGGAAAGAATATTGGATTTAATGTTCTAATAGTCAAGTTCAGAACTGGTCGTTCAAAATAATAATTAGACCTACCCTTGCAGAATATGTGTGACAAGAATAACACAGCCCCATACCACATTTTAAGTAATTTCATGTCTTAATTCATTCAATCCTTAACACCTCTGCTATGTAGATGCTAGTATCATCATCCTGGGAGATTTGAGGTTGGTAAAGATGAACAACTTGTCCAAGTTCACCCAGCAAGTGCTGGGATATAGATTTAGGCTGCAGCTCATGTCTATCAGGTCAATTCCCTTTAGAATAACTGAATAAAAGCATTCATTAAAGTAATTACTGGTGATGTAGCTCAGTGGTATATACATAAAACCATGGGTTCAAGCTCCATCACTACACATGTGCACACACACAAACACACACACAAATATTGCTGAGTTCATAAACACTTGGTCCTAAAGTCAAATCCTTAACTTCTAGACATTCATATTTTCTTCCTTAATATGACTTTGTATGCTACAAAGCTAAAAGATCACATTTTATAGCCACCCTAGGAGCTACAGGTAAATTTCATTAGATGTTAGTGGGAAAGTCTAGAAAATTTACTGTGTGGGTTATGGCAGAGTTGGCTAGTGTGGTTTGTGACCACAGTTCCTTCCCCACTGCCTGTTTTCCTGAGGGTGTAGTCGCTTCCATACCACGTGACACCATTATACCTGTGGGCCTCTCTTTTCTGGCTGGTTGGTGGTGTAGCACATGGGGTCAGAAACTGAGTAACACTGGAGACAGTTCTTCCCCAACCTTGTGCATAGCACCTTCCAGCATTCTGAAGATTAGCCCACCAAGAGAAAGGTTTAATCTTAATTCCAGCTTGTCTAATGTCTTGCAGTCACAGCATATCCTGTCTTCAGTGAGAGTTTTATCATTTAGTACTGGTGGGGAACAAGCCCTGGTGGTCATTGCCTGTATTTTTTAAATCCCCAAAGAGCTTCCCTGACTAAAGTCTTGTAAAGGGTAGCCCACTACCCACTCACTCACTCACTCCCAGCACTGGTCTTTCTATTTAATAACCTATGGCTTCTGACATTGCATGAATAAATATAAAAGGATAAAATAATACAAAACAATAGGGACTTTATTCCAAACATGGAAAGAAATTAGGCTAAAAATACAACAAAGGCAGATGCAAGCATACAAGGTGGATGGAAATACCATTCTAAGTTTCTCCTAGCTAAAGAAAAATGTTGGAGATTCAGAAAACCATAAGATACACCTTTAAAAAAGCAAATAAACTTTCTTGAGCAAATTTTCACTATTCAGAAAAACATTACTAAGTCTTTTAATGCATATGATATACCAAGAAATTATTTCAACCAAACAAGATTATTGTTCAATATTTGTTATCATTGACTCTTGGTTAGTAAAATATACAAATGCTTCCTTATCGATAAATAGCTAGCTACCAAATGGCTTCTCTTCTACCCTTTCTGCTGTGACCTGATCAGCTCTATGAGAATCCAACCAACTAGCTCTTATGGATGGAACATGTCACAGAAGACTGTATGGCTGGCAGCATCTGTGTCAGAATTTGTGGGTTTTTCATTGTGATTGACCTGTGCTATGCCTAGCTAGTTGTCAGATCTGTTGCCTATCAACTACAGCTTCAAAATGAGGCTTAGATAATCCTTCTCTATTTTATGTTTCAACCTAGCCAGTGAGTTTGAATCCAACCTGTCTACATGAGTCCTTGACTACATCAACAACATTGAATGAGTAATCATATATTGAGCTTCATGTGTCTTCTCTAATGATTTTCTGAACCAACTTAGTGTTTTATCACTAATGCACAGTTTGGTAAATGTAAATGTAGAACTGGTAAGGTGGCTTAGTGCGTAACGGTCCTTTCTGAGGAGCCTGACCATCTGCATTCAATTCTTTGAACCCACGAGGCAGAGAGCTACTCTCACCTCCATACATGCCATGGCAAGCATGCAACACACATGCCCATCCATGCACAAGCACGAGTATATGTGCACATGTGCTTATCCACACAATAAATACATCACACACAAATAAATATACAAATACATAAAATATAATAAAATTTAAGAACAAATTTAGAAGAGCCAAAAGCTTTCAGATGAATAGATTCTGGCTCATTACCTTGGCAATAGTACAAATAAAATCATTTATCACAGTTAAAACTTTAAGTGAGAAGTGGTATCAAGATGTTTAATATTTTTAACTAATAAGAGATCAACTATTTTGTGTCACTGCCTGAGGCAGATCTATAGGTGTTGATAATGTGCCAGGTTGAAGAGAGGCATGGGGAAGTCAGTCAGAACAGTTGTTCTGACATGACTAAAGGCTTTAACTCACAAAATAGTTCTAAGTCCATGCCAAATGGAAAATATGGACACCGAAGTCCATGTACATATTGTAGCGATGGCCATGTTCTACCACCTCACAAAATGAGCAGAGTGTGTACTAAGTTTCTTGGTGCTCCTTTGTTTCTTGCATCTTAAGTAGACTTTAGTAGATTAGATTTAGAAAGGAGCTGTGACATTCATTTTTAGTAAATTTTTTAGTGTACATTTGAGATGTAGAGTTTAGGGTATTGACACTGGCAATTACTTCAGAAACTTATTCTCAATCCAGTGCATAATACATTCAGTACTTCCCCAAAGTAAGCTTTTCTCACTCAGTATCCTCCCAGACTACAATACAGCCCAAGAATAGTTCCAGGTTACTTTTCGTATGCTACTTTCCCTATCAATAAGATTGCCAATGATTTCATTTTGGTGACTGTCACATTCTGTAACATAATTTTTATGATACTGATCCATATTATACTTCACTTTCCGTTGATAATCAGGATTCATTTTATACTTACCAGATCTTGTCCAGAGGCTAGAAACCAATGGACTATTGCATAAATATAACTCATGTAATTGTTAATGAATGTGAGAATGTATTCCATTTGTAAAATAACAGCTTTGAGAGGAATGCTGATGAAGACGTTGTTTATAAACTTCTGGGTAAGTGTATTTCCCGGTTTTGGATTTCATTGTAGCATATTTGCTTGGAAATAATGGAAAAGTTGCAATACTACAGAGATCCCATTTTCCCTTCAGCTCAAGTCTCATAAAGCTTACCGCTTACATAACTAAGAAACAATGATCAAAACTAAGACATCGATGTGGGTGTAATTCTACTAACAAAATTATAGATGAACTGTAGATGAAATCATTTCAGGGTTGCTAGTGTGTACAATTTATTCAGTGTTCTGTTCTCACATCAATGCCACTCCTACCCCTTCTTTTCTGTCCTCCAGCCCTTCCCCTAGTGTACCACGTGGTACTAGCTGTCTGTCTTGTCTCCTTTGCCTCCTCCAATCTCAGCCTCTGTGTGTGTTCATCTTTTGTGAATTTGATGCATGAAAGAAGAAAGAAAGTGAGTTGAAACTATTCTCAGCTGTTTTCACCAGATGCTTTAAAATTATTACACCAAGGGCAGAGTTTTTTCAGCAGGAACATGAAGGTCTAATATGACAATTTTAGTGCATTCTGTCACAGTTAGGCGGTGTGTGTGCGTGTGTGTGTACATGTGTGTCTGCGTCTGCATCTGCGTCTATATAAGCTTGGTAAAATTAATCCATGGTCCCTTGGCTAGAGTTGTGCCTTCCAGGTCTTACTCAAGTAAAGCCACTGATTTTTGGCTTTCTAAATTGTGGCTATTATTTGTGAACATCAAAGTCCAACCCACTTTCAAAGAAGTGAAATTTTAAGTTTTACTTTCTGGATTGAAGAGAGGCAAAGTCATGTTAAAATCATCATAATTAAGACCTATTTTGAGGGTATGGAAATATTTTGTTGCCTTGAAGTTTCTTCTGTGAACTTTAACATTCATTGGAGCATCTTCCATTTTCTTCCTATTTCTTTGGTCTCTTTTGCATATATTCGCTATGACTATATATCAACTATATATCAGTTACTTTTATTTATTTATTTGGCCAACCATTTATTTGTAACAGTGTGGACACATGAATATTCAGCTTATTCTTTAGCTGTAACTAATTTTACTCCACCCATTAGATTATTTAGCATTGTTTTGTTTGCTTCCATACAATTGTGATATTTCCCATTTTTATGTGTGTGTGTGTGTGTGTGTGTGTGTGTGTGTGTCTGTGTGTCTGTGCTTGCATGTTCATGTGGAGATCAGAGTTTGGTGTCAGGTACCTAGTTGCTCTTCACCTTAGTTTTTGAGATAGAGTATTCCATTGAATGTGGGCTTCGCTGATTAGGTCAGACTGGCTAGCCAGAGAGTTCACAGCCCCTCCTGTCTCTGCCTCTCCAGCAGTGAATTACAGCCATGAGTTGTGTTCAAGCTTTTCCTAGCCTTCGCTCCTTTTATGGGAGGACAATGCTAAGAAATCAGGATCCGAGTAATAGGCATTCTCTTTATACTGCTCTGGCCCTTGCAGTAGACAGAGTAGAGAAGTGTGTACATCTCTACTCACCTATATAAAAACATGGGTCTATCAACATTTACATATAAATTAACATATAAATACATAATACATATATATGTTAACATATAAATACAGACAAAAGTCATGAAGTAGCATATTTATTGTTATTTATGAAATTATTTGAATTTACACAGTTACTTCCTACTGTGAATTCATCCTGACAATTCCCTTTTGCACAATTGTAACTGTGATGAAACTTGCACTTAGAATTTACAAGGAATTTATTTTTAGTTGCTGCATAAACATGAAAATGTTTCAAAATTACTATCATGTGTTCCTATAAGAAACAATTTTACAAACTAAAATGTTGCATTTTTAATTTTATATGTGTGTGTGTGTGTGTCTGTGTATGTGTAAAACCTTTGAGTATCAACTCAAAACTCTATTTTTTGGTTATTTGGTAAGCTTCTTTCTTGATAAAAAGAGTAATAATCAGATTCTACTACTTAATATCACCATGGCGATAGAAAAATGGCATAATTATATTTGCAACTACTTAGAACAAGGATGATATATAACAAAAAATAAAGGTAAACCTTATATCATGGCCGATTTTTAGAGGAATTTATCATCTCTCATAATAACACATTTCTTCGTTTAGCAGTTTCTGTTTTATTGTTGTGTTTTTAGTTTCCACAAGTATTTAACATGGGAAGCCATTCTAGAGATACTAGACATGTGGGATTATTTGATAATATAATACTGATTGTCATTCAGCTTTAGAAAAAAGCATCATAGGGCCAAATACATAATCATTAGTAAAAATTTAGAGTCTCAAATTCATACCATACTGTAAACACATATACAATATTATGCATCCACATTAAAAAAACTTACTACTTTTTTAATAAAAGAAATAATGTGTTCGTTTTCATGCTATATCACAGTAGCCAAAATAGGTTTCTAGAAAGTTAAAAGGTACCATGTTTGGGTACAGGGGGAGCTCTAGAGAGGAGAATAGCTAGATACAGGTGATCTGAGAGGGGAAATGGGAGAAACAGGGGTAGACATTAACTGGCAAGGAATAGGGAAACAGGAGGATGGGTAAAATAACACACTAAGGATGCTTGCAAAAGCATTAGGGTCACACTATTTTATATTTACTCAAAATTACATAAAATATGCGCACACACACACACACACACACACACACACACACACACACAAAGATACACTACTTGGTGTGATAATGCCCATCCCAAGAGCCGAAGGCTAACTAACAAAAAACCCAGTACTGAATGAGAAACCTTCCTTTGAGTTGTTGGTCAGGGAACTCCAAGAGACTCTTCACGTCATATAGACTATTACTGTTAACCTCGATTACCTCCCAGTTGTAGGCCGAAGTTAAATCCCAGTTGAAGGTTAAGTCCCTATTGCCAAAGAAACATATGTTGGACACAGGACTGAGAAGATCTGAGCTGTATCAGACTCAGAGCATCCTCCCTGAAGAATACTTCCCAGAATCCCCAGAAAATGCTGTGCAAATTGCCAAGGGAGGGAAGCAATTAACAGTCTTACCAAGCTCATTAGCCACAGCAATGAACAGTATGGCAAGATTTCCCTAAAGATGCAATAGTGATACTTATGTCTTCCTGGTAACCAACAGCTATCTAATTGGACTTAAGGTCCACTCAATTGAAGAGAATCCATGCTGGGTACTGAAAACTTACATAATACTTGTGGCTTTTGAGGTCATGGAACTTAACGTCACTTCTTTCTTACATCAGTATAATTCCTAATTGCATTCTAAGGACTTATCCTCATAAATACAAAAAAAAAAAAAAAAAAAAAAAAAGTACCTCTCATCTATCATCAAAGAGGCCCTTGTAACAGACAGAGACTATTTCAGAAAGCCCCAACTGGTCAAAATGCAGAGAACAATGGATCATCAGATGCCCAGTCCCAACTGATAGAGCTATCTGCATCTAAAGCCTAGGGAACATCACGGAAAATGGGTAGATAGAAGGATTATAAGAGCCAGAGAACCAGGAACTCTATTGCAAGATTGTGTTTTCTAGATATGACAGGCAAGGTATACCTATGACATCTCGACAGTATGGCTACCTAAATAATATCTCAACAAACGACAACATAGTTGACAGATGTGGATGGGTGTGTGTTACAGTAATGCTTGAAGAAAAGGAAGCCACGCCCTTAGAGAAAGAGAAGGAGAATATGACAGGGGCTAGAGGGAGACCAAGGAGGGGGAAAATCAAATTGTATTTTAATTAAAAATAAAATAAAATTTAAAAACAGTTTTCAAGAACATTCTTTTGCTGGATACTGATTAATAAACTTACTTGGTTGTGTTGTATTCAAGATGATAAAATATTTAAACTGAAAGTAAACACTAATTGCCAATTCACTTTTTCATAAGCCAATCCACCAGGTTGGTCAGCAGAGAAATATTTGTGCAAAAACCACACTAAACATCTTATTTATGCAAGCACAGAATTCTAACACTAGGGTTGAACTTGGACAGGGTCAGTTTCACAACTTTTGAAAATGTGCAAATGGTTTTTTTTGAGAAAGGATCTCACTACGCAGCACATAACTCATGAATCTCCAGCGGTAGCGTCCTAAATTCTGGGACTACATGAGTAAGTCACTCCTGCCTTAATATGAAAGCTATTAAGTTGTATGAAATTAGCAAACAAAAAGAAAACCCAAAACAAACAAACCACAAAACCCCACTAGCTTAGTGTTCTAATCTGAAGGGACTTACTATTGATTTGAGATGTCACTGTTAAATCAATCACACTATTGATTTGAGATGTCATTGTTAAATCAATCACGTACACTTTTTTAACTATCATAATATATATTCCTTTCACAGTATGATATGAACTACTTTAGCACACTTCTCAGTATATTCTTTAACTTTTATTTTGTATCCTTAGATATTTAATAATATTCATTAATATTTAAAGAATATCAAAGAATAATAGCTAGGCATTTTAACAATATATATATAATTGAATACATTCATTTGTTTCTTCAATTAATTAAGTTCATCATTTTTAGGTGTTAAACTGATTATTTTCTTTTTTAAGAGTAAGTCAAATATTTTTGATAGGTATTAAATTACTTGAAACCAACTAGTCAAACCAATATTGTTGCCTCAATGATTATCTGGTTTACTCTGATAAGGTTGTCAAAAAATTTTCATCATTAAAGCAAAATTTGGCTTTACCTATTAGCATATTTGCTATTCTGAGCAGATTCCATAATAATACTAGCCACAGCTTTAACACAAGATACCTAATTCTGAAAATCCTGCTAACAATGATTACATTTATAACCAATATGTATTTCATAAACCCAGACTCTTCCACTTATAGAAACCCTTCTATCTCTCCATAGGCTCAAGTGTTTGAACATTTGATCCTAGGTTGATGTCTCTGTTTTGGAAGGCTATAGAAACTTTGAGAGATGAGTCTTTGGGGGAAGTTAGTTACTGAGGTGGGCCTTGAGGATTGGTAGACTGGTTCTACATTCTTTGATCACTCTTTGTTTCCTAAAGGCAGATTCAGTGTGAAGAGCCACCCTCTGCTCCTCCCCCATGCTTTCCCCACCAGGAACAAAGTATCCCCTCCAACTGTGAATCACAGTAAGGCTTTCCTTCTTCATGAGCTTTCTGTTAGGTATTTGGCCAAAGCAATAGAAAGGTAATTTCTTCAGGTATGCTTTGTTGTACAAATCTAACTCATATACTTGTCTCCTAGCAACAGTGTCTAGAAATATCACATTTAATTAACTCTAAGATGTTATCAGTTATAGATGCACAGTTACGTTAGGCACCGAAAATAAAATGCTGTTCATTAAACTGTGAAACTATGCTGTCAGTTAGATTATTTTTAATTTTAAAAGGAGATTTTTGGATCTATTTAGACAAAAATTTTATTACGTAATCCTATTTATTCATAAAAAGTAAATTACAGGTAAAATTATTTGGTTATTCTCTCCTATAAACTTCTTCATTACCCGTGAGGGGCTAGAAGGCACAAAGGGAAGTGTTATTTTTTAATTTAAAATGTATTAAAAGAAAAAATAGTTCTTTCAGGAATTCTTTGCAGCAATCTTTCTCAATCATGCTTGAAAATATGATTCTATCTATAAGGAAGGAGTAGAAAGATCCCAGCTCACTTCATCCACTTTCTCAATAATTATATTCCAAATAGCTTATATTTGGCAATACTCCGTTTAAATTGCATATTCAGAACATGGAAAGAGCTTTGTTAGGTTAGGGAAAGAAATTCTGCCTCTGGAGTCTAGTGTGGGCTTACCAGTCACAAGTGAATGGCTGCTGACCCTCAGATAATCTCCCCATACCTATGAACAGAATTTCACATTTGTAATCTATTGGTGAAAAGATGGCACCAGGCAAAAAATAATATCATCCTTCATGTTTTAAAAACGTGGATACAGTAAGAGTGAGAAAGGAGAGAAAATGCTTTCAAAAGGAACAGGGACAGTAGTGCTGACCTTTGGGAGGATTCTGAGACAGAATGATAGAGGGGCTGGATGAGGAACTTTCATTCTTCACTAAATTTATCTTTGGATTTGGTTTTCAAGAAAAAAATGAGTATTGAGTGAATCCCTTATGTAGCTAGAGAGGATTACAAGGCCGTGGGGTAGCGTTATTATGCGAGCAGCTGGAGATTTCTTGCACAGTGAAATGAAGATGCCCAGCTGTGTCAGTGTCGAGCTTGGAACTTGAGAAGCCCTCTCCAGGTTTATGGTACTGCCCTCAACTTCCTTATGTGTGATTTGTGTTTGATGGGGAGGAGTGGGCCTGGGAACTCTTAGATTCCCTCTGCAGATCCATTTCTATGGAAAGTGAGAGCTGATACCTCATCACCTAAAATGGCTTAGTTACAATTCTGTTCCCACTTTTCTTCTACTCAACTATTTACTCCCTTGTCTCCTTCCACACAGCTCCCAGCTCCTTGAAGTCTTTACCACTCTCAGATTCTCACTCTCACCTATCCATTTTCCTTGATTAACTTCTCCTGATGGAGTCCATTCATAGACATCCTAGGGTTTTTACAGAACAAAGGCAGGCCTATCAATGAAGTGATTGTTATGGGTGCCAATTATTATCCATAATGTTATACTTTGCATCGCTTAAAAAATTGTAGTTCTAAAACCTTTACCTATTTAAGACTTAGTGTCTTTCTTTGTGCTGGAATTTTCTTGCTGACTGCTTTCTACCTCAAGAAGTATCTCTCACCTTCACTCTCGACTTTCATCAGCTGTACCAGCTTCTAGTCAGCCAGTTCAGGAGATGGCTTCTTTTCTTAAGCTATGTGTACGGAAGCTGAGTCATGCTTGCATGAATCCCAGCTCCCAAGCTGAATCATTTTCTTGCCCTTATCCTAAACTGCTTCCATTTACTGTGATAATTTACAGAAAAACTTGGGGATCTTAGATACTGTGTGGGTCTGGAGAATATACTGCACCAAATTCCATCTGCAGTAATTTACTGCACAAAACCTAAAAGCGTCAGACTAACTTTAGCAGAGCTTGAGATCTCTGAAATGTTTTAATGAATGAAAATAAAATCACATAATTTCTTTCTCTCCCATATTTATCAACTCTCCCTCCTAAACTCACAGCCTCCTCATCTTTAACAATTGTTGTATTATGTGTGTATACACACACACACACACACACACACACACACACTTGCAGACACACACACACAAACACACACACACACATGTTTCTAGGGCTGACTTTTCGGTATTAGATAATTCGGGAATTCAGCCCTGGGGACGACCAGTTCCATGTCTTTCATCAATTATTAATTTTTCTGTAGCTCTTCAAGACACATGAGATTTCCCTCATCTACACTGGGGGTGTAAACTGTTGCTGAAATTGTTCAGACCTTGTTTAGATACCATATTGTGGTGTGTGGCTTCCCTAGCATGTCTAGGAAACCATCCCACACGGAGTGGACTTCCAGGTCCTCTGGCTCTTGTTCCTTCTTTATCCTTTCTACCCCTCTTCCACAATGCTCTCTGAGCCTTGGGTGTAGGAACTGTATTCTTCCTTTAATTCTGACCAGTTGTGGCTTTCTGTAATAGTTACTGCTGCAAAATGAAACCTCTTTGATTGAGTAGTGATATTTGCAATTATCTATAGGTAGAAAGATAAGTATTTAAAACACAGGAATTATTCTGGATTAGGAAAGTGGTGGTAATAAGTTCTTTTCTGAGATCCATGTCTTCACTGACCACATGTTGTTGGCTAGGTTTACAGTATCAGGCATGTAGATGCAGAAAATTATTAGGATGAATATTTAAAAATAACTGGAAAAAACTGAATGAAATCTAATGTCAATTAATACTGTAATGCACGTGAGGTGCTGTATTATGAAACAATAGCCAGTAGAATTTCTTCTGTAAAATGTAGTGGTGAAGAATGGATGGTAAGAATTACATATTGGAAATGAAAACAATAACACTTTAATTAACAATGATTAAGTTGAAAAACTGAAAATGAAATCAGGGTAACTGTGCAGAGACCTGAATAAACCTTATGACTGTAATATTCAATGCAAAAGCAATTTAAAAGTGAATATTCATAGTTTAATTGTATTTATATAAATTTAAAAATATACATATACATATTCAATAACATATAAAGGCACAGATATAGATGATAAAACTGGAAAGTAAGGAGATGATAACCTCAAATTAAAGTTTGTTTTTTAAGGGAGGCAGTAGATGAAGGACAATCAAGAAACCTCAATGTAGCTCAGAGTAACTCACTCCTGGAATATGTGGATAATCATGTATTTACTTTGTCCTTTATTAAAACTAAAACCACTTAGCCTATGTCAATATTAGTGATATTTTGATATTGGATCTAGTTTTTATACAAACGGTGCAAGAAGAAAAGGGACTCTCTTAAGTTGTTCTCTGATTTCCACACGAAGGTCATGACACACACATGCACACATACACATGTACACACATGCTTGTGCACACACATATGCATTAAATAAATGTAAGAAACAAACAAATAAATAAAGCAGGCACTCTGATTCCAGCTCTAGCACCAACACCAAGAAGTCAGTGCTGCCCTCTGTCATTCATTTGTCATTGAAAAAAGCCAACTGAATTCTAAATTTCAGAAATTCAGAGTTGTAGAGAGCTCTAGAAATTGATAAGTACTCAAATATAGGAACCAGAAGTGATAACTTCTGTATAGACAAGGGACCAAAATTCATTCATTTTATGGTTATCAAGAATGTTTCTACAAGAAAAAGAAAGGATAAAATACTGTATAAAGATCTGACGCAGTGCTGTAGACATGTACTACTTTCCCAGAGGACCCAAGTATAGTCCCTGGCACCCACATCAGGCAGCTCAAATATTCCTATACCGTCAGTTCCAAGGGGAATCCAATGCCTCTGCCCTCCACAGACACACGTGCACACACACACACACACACACACACACACACACACACAGAGAGAGAGAGAGAGAGAGAGAGAGAGAGAGAGAGAGAGAGAGAGAGAATTTTAAAGAATAATAAACACAGTTATAGATGAAAGTATCAATTCTAAACCCAGATAATGTCAAGAAAGCCCCTGCCCATTATGTCTGCCATTATGTCTGCCCTCTATGAGAAATGAAATTACATACACTGGAAAGAAGAAGCTGCAGGAGCTTGTGATCTTATTTGCAGAGAGATCAAGACTCACACAGTATAGCTTTTGCATTCTCTGGAGTTTCCCTATGCAAGAAACACAATTTCTCGACCCTCAGAAAAAGCCCTTACAAAATTTCATCACCAGTGTCATCAGATGAAACATTATCTTAGTCCATGGTCTTTTTAAAAGAGACTAAGATATTGAAAAAGTATTGGTTTCCTTCTGCTTGCTTAGATTCTCAGACTCACCAACTATATGACATTGCTTGTATGCTGAAATAGGTTCTGGCTATCAACTTTGCCTTATTATGCATAGGGAATTTACAATAGACTGCGGTAACACTTCTGGCATGAAGGTTATTGAGTAATAAAGTAGATATTTAGGAAATTGGCTGATTATTATTTCTGGTGACCTTCAAAAGAAGTTATTGTAGCTGCTATAAGTTTCTATAGAGTTGCTTCTTCATGAAACCATTGGCTCCAGCTGGTCTCAGACTAGCAATGCATTACATCAACAAGAGATATCTCCTATGCAGACACAAGAAAAACAAGATGTTGGCATTGATTTAAAGATACTTGAAGTATCAGAGTACGGATGGAGAACCTAATCAGAAGGACTAGATACAATCGTAAATAGAATCAAGAAAATGGCATTAGATGGCCCTTGAAGAAGACAGAGAGTTGTGATAATGACCAACCAAAATGGAGTACATCCTTCCAAACAGAGACAGCGACAGACACAGGTATAATATTAGGTCAAGGAATATGCATAAAACCTGGCTAATTAGAACGCAGTAATGTGACAATTTTTTGAAAT
Source organism: Uromys caudimaculatus (assembly GCA_028551405.1). Taxonomy (NCBI): domain Eukaryota; kingdom Metazoa; phylum Chordata; class Mammalia; order Rodentia; family Muridae; genus Uromys; species Uromys caudimaculatus. The sequence goes on along the minus strand of CM052709.1, from coordinate 57,673,533 downwards.
AATTTGTTTGCATCCTAATTTTGTAATTGACTAGTTTGTAGGTAGGGTGGGGAAAGAGGAACAGAGTCAAGAACCAAGGGTGAAAAGGATAAAATTAATATTTTCCCAATACTACCCATAACAAACCCAGCAAAATTTAATCACATTTTATTCTCAAGTTGGTCTTCTAATGAACGGACAAGAAAATAAATGTATGTAAAAAAAGAAACCCACAGGAGGGAGGAAAGGTGAAACAGAAAAGTGCAAGAGTGCTGGATGTCTGCAGTGTGTTGGAAAAAGAACATTACCCCACCACAGGGCTTTCTGTGATCCTATCGATTAAGCTTGGCATAAAAAAGCTACTTAGAAATTGGCAGACACACAAAGAAAGAAGAGGTGAATCTGATTTTTAAAACAGCACTGGTTCAAAAAAATCTGCCAAGAAATTATTTAAGGGATTAAAGTAAATGCAAGATGTGATTTGCCTAGGGATACTGCTTCCAGGACCAAGTCTTGCTTGGGACCATGTGAGCATGTTTAAAAGCAATAGCTCACTTCTCGTTAGAATCATTAGCATAGTGAAGCCCAGTTTGCCTAGAGAATCTTCATTCTCATCTGCCTATGCCACCTGATTCCTATTTCTAATAAGCACTTTAGTTCTGATGCTTCATAGCTTTTATATCTTCAACTTATTCTTGATACAATTTTAAAAAAGGTTCTGAGGCCAAAAAATGAATTACCTTAGCTTTTTGTCAGGAACAAGCTGCATTGCAGTAGATTCTGGAGAAAATTGTCTAAAATGATTTAGTCAGAAGAGATATTTCTCAGGCTGAGAAAGTGAGCTTTAAGAAATATAAACTAATAAATTTGAGCTTGGTACAATGGCTCACAGCCAAAATAATAATCCCAAGGGTCTAGATGCCAGCCAGGGCCACTTGACAAGAGAAAGTGTCTGAGAATGAGGAGTGAACATAATTTTAGACTTATGGTATGTCATCAAAGTAGTTCTTAAAATATATTTTTTGTTTATAAGTGTTATTAATGATCTAGTGATCCTTAAGTTTAAAATTACAGTGAACAAAATTCTAAAATGTAGCCCTTTTTCAAAATATTTGCACATCTGATAAACTCATCACCTTTTATATCTCTACTATGCCAATATAATCAATTTTACAGAACATTTAAATCACAATTTAAATTAACCCATTTTCCAATATTTTTCAGGAATATTTTCAGCCATCTTGAACATAGTTGGAAATGTTAGGTGAGAAGATGTTTTGTTTCACCATTTACTTTAGAAGTGAGAGGTTGTAGGACACATGGTATTCCATCTCATACAGCACTAGAAAAGCAGAACTTGTATTTAACAAGCCTCTAAGTGGTTTCTACATAGAGACCTGAGTTTGAAAATTTCTTGTCTGGATGGCTTTTACCTAAAGATTTACTTTTTGTTAAGGACTGCCCTATTCTATGTAAATATCCCATCTGAGAATGTGGCAATGGGATTTTATTTTGATATTGAGTTTAGCCTCAAATTCTGGTTCTCAAAGGTAGTTTGTGACCAGATGGATGACTTTGTATCACTTAAGCATTTTTCTTATTCATCAATATTGCATATTAACGTGTTTCTCACACATTTGCTACCTAATTATATATCTAGCCTCTGGCACACTTAATAACTTGCATTTATAATTATTGCTACTATTTCTATCATTTTTACAGCCCTGAATTTCCCACCTTAATTTATGTTTGCTAATGGGGTAGTATAGCAAATAGTAGGTTAAGGATAGACTTTTTGTCTTCTTTGTTTTCTTTCAAAAGAAGATACTTAAAACCATTGTTCATGGGAGAAGGTAAAAATATGACCTTCACAGTATTATGTAGCAAATTTAGGGCTTAAACAGTCAACTATAGAGGAAAGGTCCTTAAAGCACAGAAGTTACAAGGCTTAGAAATGTTCCCTCTTATAAAGAGACAGAAGGGACTTGTGACTCACGAAGAAAGCAACCTACAAGTCTCAGAAAGTTCCTGAAACTAGCCAAACAAATGGAAACTTCATGAAGTTACTGAAGTAGTAAACAAATTCTGTGAGGAGGAAATTTTCAGATCATCCCATAGATCTGGAGAAAATAATCCTTCTATATTTTATCATTGATTCTTTATCTTGAATAAGAAACATTTGTTATTTACTTGTCTTCAGTGATGACTTTCTTTGGTTGATTATCCATATAAGAGATAAAGAAAGGGTAATATTATCATTAGTTTTTCCTGACTATAATAAATACCTGAGATATTCAATTTATAAAGATAAAAGGTTTTGATTGATTCAAAATCATAGAGGTTTCAACCCATGATTCAAAGTGCCTTTGATGCCTTTACACTTCTGGTGGGGAAGCCACATAACCATGGTGGGTAGTAAGCAATAGGAAAAAGTTACTCACCTCATAGCCAGGGAGTCAAACGAAAAAGAAGAGCATGGATATTATGGTCTTCCATGGTCCTGGATCAAGGGCATCCAATGATCTAAATACCTACGGGATCCTAATGCTTAAACATTTTACTACCTCCTACTTATGTCATGCTGAAGACCACGCCATATAGACCTTTGATAACACTTGAGGTGCAACAGTAAGCACAAACTTTTGATTCTGAGTATACCCTAGGTAGATTTTCTGCATAGCTACTGAGGAAGTGAGTCTTTGGGGGTGGTTTGCAAAAGGTATTCAAGAATTGGTTCTTGCTATATTCATAGTCATTTTTGGAATGAACTGATCCAATCTGATCTCTCATCCTACCTTGATAATTATGCTCAGGCTTACCTAAAGTTTAAGGAGAAACATCTAATTAGTAGCCCAGCTATAGAAAACTTTATTTATAGGTTATTTGACTCAAACTGTATCTCACAGCAAGAAAAAACCATGATGGCTTTACTGGCTTAGCTTTATGTCAACTTGACACAGATAGAGTCATTTTAGAAGAGGGAATCTCAGTTGAGAAAATGTCCTACCAGATTTGCACTTGACCTAGCCTGTGAGGCATTTTCTTGATTGATTATTCATGTGGGAGGACTCATCCCACTTTGGGTGGTACTACCATGGGCTGGTGGTCCTGGGTGCTATAATAAAGGAGGTTGAGCAAGCTATGAAGAGCAAACTAATAAGTGGCATTTCCCTATGGCCCCTCTATCAGTTCCTACCTCTAGATTCATTCCTTGAGTTCATAGTCTGACTTTCCTGGTTGATAGAATACAAACTGTGAGATGAAATAAACCCTTGCATTCCCAAGTTGCTTTTGGTCATGGTGTTTTATCACAACCAAGAAACCCTAAGACAGTACAGATGTATCATTTATCTAAATTACTAGAAGTTAAAAATTAGCATAATCCGTAAATGAAAAATTGTTTGCATATGTTTATGGGGTGCGTGTGTATGTGCGTGTGCTTGTGTGGGGGGGGTATGCACATTGTGGTGAATATGCAGAGGTCTAATGGATGTTTGGTAACAACTTGTGAAAGTGTGAAAAGCAGTTCTCTCCTTTTACCATACAGGTCCCGAAGATTGAATTTAGATCATCAGGCAACAAATGCCCTAACCTCATAATAACCCACCTTGCCAGACAACCAAGATGAAACTTCTATCGATCTATCTATCTATCTATCTATCTATCTATCTATCTATCTACCATCTATCTATCTTTCTATCATATGTTTGCCTATGTCTGTCTGTTTGTCTGCCTGTATGTATGTAAATATGATGTATTTGTGTTAAAATGCATATGGAAGTCAGAGGACACTATCAAGTGTTATTCCTCTAGTGGTTGCTTTCCTTTTGCTTTTGAAAGAAAGTCTCTCATTGGCCTGGAACTCAAAAAGTAGGCTATGCCAACTGTCTGTGAACCCAAGGAACCCACCTTTCTCCTGTCCAAGGTTGAAATTACAAATGGGTGTCCTATGTCTCATTTTTCTTTTTCATTTGAAGTGAGCACTCGATGGAATAAACTATCTCCCCTGCACAGTAATTTTTTAAGTGAAAACAATAAAATTTGCAAATCACTTTAACAAATATATAAATATCTACAATTATATTAGCAGTGTCTTCTTAGGCACTGATAAATTACTACCAAATGTCACAAAATATTTTTGATTTACTAGTTTCAACTATTGAAAATACTCATAGCTTAATGAATTTCTACAAATTGATATACAAACATAAATACCCCATTATTATTCTTTGAAAAATGGGTAATATAAAAATTAATATCTGAGAAGAATATTTTTATAGCTTACTTACTTGCCTACAACTTGAAGCTTTATTGAACCAAATTCTTGCACATTATAGCATGTTGTTATTCCTCAGTATTAACACCATAATGAAACACACATTCATGACATTTGCATCTACTTACTCTTCTTCTGAGAACAGAAAGCAAAAGGCTTTGAGAGACCTTAATCCCACTAAAATCTCTTAAAGCATTTTAATGATATTCATACAAACAAAAGGTGTATCAGTTACAGGTTATCTATGTCAATTCTCACACTTATTTTATAAATTTGTGATATGTGGTGAACCAAATGAACAGGCTCAGTGTACAGACCTTGTTCAGTGTGCAGACCATGCTATGTGGTTTAAGTGCAGTATTCCAGAAGCTTCTCTGACTGCATTGCAGATAGTTCTCTAGTACAACATGTTAAATGGTGCTCAAACCATCGTGAGTCAATTCTTCCTGTTAGAAAACTGATTATGTCCCTAGGATTTTTGTCTTTAGAACAGTCAAGATATTCTCTGCAGTCATGAGGCCTTCTCTCCCATTAAAGAATTTGGAGAATTGAACTCCACTGGGTATATAGTTGAGACATTGATTTCTGAAGTAATTGAAACAACTGTGGATCATTATAGGAAACATGTAATTTCTTTCTTTCTTGAGGTTACCGGGTTTCTAAACTAAACATCAGGTCTATACACATTCTTCTTCTCTTCACAAACAGTCTCACTTTAAAAGCTATTAGTAGCCTAGAACTTCAATTATTCTTTAATGCAGTGGTTTTCAACCTTCCTAATGCTGAGACCATTAATGAAATGCCTTGTGTCATGGTGACCCACAACCATAAACTTATTTCATTTCTACATAATGGCTGTAATTTTGCTACTTTTATGAATTGTAATGTAAATATCTGAGACTTAGGCTACCTAGTATGTGGCTCCCCAACCCACAGATTGAGAACCTCTGCTTTAATGTAAATTAAGAGAAACTGCATGTCAATATGGTTGCTTCAGTGATTACATAAGTGAGTGTTCAGTTAATTAAATATGCATATAAAGCCACAAAAGTCAAGCCCAAGGTCACTGGTCAGCAATAAATTTACAATTTATAGTACGGCCCAACAAGGCTATTTTTGTTTTAACTACCATTGCTTTTTGTCTTGTCATATGCTTCTAAGAAGTATAGTAACATGAGGAGAAGCCAGCTCCCTGTGCTGGTAAAGATTTCCAAAAGAACCAGCAGAAGCTTAAGCTGTTTGCTGACTCAGCCTTCTGGGGATCTGCCAAGCTGAGTTAAGACTGGAGATCCTCCCAGGTTCACAGGAAATGAGCTTTCAGTAAAAATATCCCCAGGGCATGTGTAAAATGTCACTTGCTACACGTCTGAGATGTATTCTATAGAAAAGACTGAAAAGACTATTGTCTCCAGCAGTGGCGTATTCTGTTTCTTCCTTTACAAGGCCCAGTCATTGGTGAGTTCTGCAGCTCCCAATAACACATTTGCTCATAGACTTTTTTATAGCTATTTTTTAATTATGATGTTTTGGGGCTTCTTAGAAATACTTCGAAATCTATACATGGTTCAGAACTGATATCCAATATCAGCAATGAAAATTCCAATATCAGCAATGAAAAATGTAAATGCAAAATCCTTTTTAAAAATCAATTAAATTTTTTGTATCATTTATTTAAACATATTCTATTTTATGTATTTCCTAAATGATATTAATAAATAAATCTTGAAAGAAAATCGAAGTTACATTAAAACTCTTGTGAAAAGAAAAAAGTTTTGGATTAAAAAAGTTGGATGCGTTTCTCAACCCAAAATGAAAGTGTTCATATTGAATAAAGAAGACATCATGTCATGTGAGAAAATAAGGTACACAAAATCACCTGGAGACATAATAAAACTCTATCTATCCATCTATCTATCTATCTATCTATCTATCTATCTATCTATCTATCTAATCTACCTATTAGAGAGACAAATATGAAGATATTACATTGTATATGTATGAATGGAGATATAAAACCACTATATATGTATATATACACAGTATACTTCTATATATGAAAATATAAATCTATAATATGTATATACTGGGTTTATCCTCAGCAGCCTTCTCTGGGCCTCATTTCTGTGGCCACAACCCTCATGTGGAAATGTTGACCTCAGTTCCCTCCTCACAGACAATTCTGTGGTGTGCCTCATGTCTCAGAGTTCCCCTGCAGGATCAAGCTTCAGCTACCCATAAGAAATTTCTCTCAAGACCAAGCCGTTGTCTGGTGATTTATACACCACCTATACTTCCTCAAAAACTTACGGGCACACAGATTTTCTTCTCAAGCTCTGCTTCTGAAGAACCTTACATTACATAACAGTCAATCTATTCCAAACAACACTGGGAAACCTTGATCTATCTAGTGAAAGGGAACAAGGAAGTTGTTTGCCTACATTTCACTTGTTTTTCTGTATTAAAGGATGCTTGGCACTGCCTGGATGGCCAAGAACTAGAGACTAGACAGCCCAGAGGCCTGGGATAGAACTAAAAATTACTGGGGGAGAAAAGTAAATGAAATGGCACCTAATGAATTCTGCTATACTCATAGACTGGAGCCTAGCCCAATCGCCATCAGAGAGTACCTGAGTGGAACAGATGCAGTGACCCACAGCCAAACATTAGGCAATACTCAGGGAATCCTATGGAATAGGGAGAGGAAAGAGTGTAGGAGCCAGAGGGGTCAAGGACAGCTAAAGAACATGGCCTAGAGAATCAGTCTCATAGGGCACACAAAGACGGAAGGGACAATCAGGGATCTGGTATGTATCTGAGCTAGGTTCTCTGCATACATATTATGGTTACATTCTTACGGGATTCCTAACAGTGGGAATAGAGCTGTTTCTGACTCTTTGCTGGCTCTTGGGACCCTTTTCCTCTACTTGGTTACCTTGTTCAGACTTAATATGAGGGTTTGTGCCTGGTTATGCAGTGTTCCATTGATATCCCTGGGAGGCCTGCTCTTTTCTGCAGGAAAATGGAGGAGAAATGGATCTGAGGGAGAGGGGATCAGGAGAGGGACTGGGAGAAGTGGACTGAGGGGAAACCTCAGTTGGGATGTAATATATGAAAGAAGAATAAATAAAATTAAAAAAAGAAGTTTTGAAGAAAAAAAGAATACTGACCATCAATTTTAAATTTAAAAAAATTGCAAACAGTTTAGGATTATATGTAAAGAAATCAATCTAATGTGTAATTTGAAAAATTTCAGGTGAGATTGGTTTCTTTCAAATCCATTTGAGGAAAATCATACCCATAGTTAATAGTAGTGGATTTGCCAACAATTCTGTAGTGAGGGAGACTTCTTTAAAAAATTAAAATGTTCTCTTTGGACATGGCATGACTCTTGCACATAGAACTAACAACAGCTATGCATACTTTCACTATATGTGTGTAAAATCAAAGGAGTTGAAGGTCTAGCATGGATCTGGGGAAGGACTTGCAAGTCCTCACTCCTACCTGAAGAGCTATTGGCAGTTGATGGTTCCTGGGGGAGGGATAATCACCATACTTTGGGATATAGCCAATTGTGGGGCAGTAGTCTGTGGCAGGCAATCTGACACCTGGTTGAGCACAGGCTGAAAATTCTGGGAGACCCAATGGAATATCCATGAGGGACTGGACTATGTTTTTAGCCGACGCTCCTGGAAGACTCCTGTAAAAACAGCTACAGCTTGCACAACCCCTATATATAGAGAGGCCTGACATTGAGATTTGTCACCTAGAAAGCAACTCTGAGTCCTCCCACAAGCAAATGAAGCACTACAAAGCCCCCAGACCAAACCAATGAGAAGTATCGGTTGCCAAACCCCTGACTCCTCCCAAACAGTATATCAGACCATCCTGGCCTGTGTACCCTCCCTATCTGCCTACCCTGCCAGCTTCCGCCGGCACCCGCCACCTGCCATCCAGAAGGAATAGAGGTGTGAAAACTACTCCAGCGTCTGAGAGCTTCTGTCCTAAGAGCTGTAACACTTTTGGCCTAGGAAGAGATCTGCTCTCCGGGCTGAGCACTGGGGCGAGCTCCGACAGCGGCTGTGGGTCTCGTGAGGATCAAGCTGCAGCCAGGATCTGGCTTGGAGCAGGAGAGTGGCTGAGGCGGCTCGCACTCATGGCCCACCCCGTCTCTGGCCACCCGGACCTGACTTGGCACGGTGTTGGCGAGTGCTGGGCGAGTACTGCGTCTGGGCGATCATAGCGTCTTGGCGCGGCCTGGGCAACAGCCGCAGAGACAGAGGCGGAAGAGACTCCATTCCAGCTTGCACTCCCTCCCCCCTGCCGCAGCCCAACAGCCAATAGTAATTTGTCCATGCTCCAGTAGATGACCTCACACTCATGATCATGCAAGCAGTAGCCCTTCAGGGACCCACTGAGTCAATTGTTGGAGGTGTAGAGTTAGGAGGGCTATATGCCTGGAAGATGTGAAGAGGCATCGGAGGGAGGGAGCACAATGAGGATAGTTATTACCAAAATGCTTTGTATATATGGACAAACTTCTCATTTAAAATATTTTAAAATTGTATTTTAAAAGGATACTGAGTCATTTGGGCATATGCTAAGGAGTGGTATAGTTATATCATATGATAGATTTACTTTTATGTTCTTTTATCTGTAGTAAATTTTATATTGGTGTTTCATCAAAGAACAAAATATATTAAAAAATTTTTAAATCAAATTAAATTGAATTTTTTACTTATTCACTTTACATTGTGCTCACTGTCCCTCTCCAGGTCACTCTGTCACACAATTCTTCCCCCTTACCTCCCACTCCCTTCTTCTCTGAGCAGGTGGGAGCCCCCTTGTTGTCCCTGACACACTCTTGTCACTTCAAGTCTCTGTGAAGCTAGGCACTTCCACTTCCACTGAGGCCAGACAAGTTAGCCCAGCTAGACGAACATATCCCATGGCACAGGCAACAGCATGTGGGACAGTCCCTGCTCCAGTTGTTCCGGACCCACATGAAGGCCAAGCTGCACATCTGCTACATATGACCAAATGAATGGGGAGGCCTAGGTCGAGCCCCTCTATGTTCTTTGGCTGGTGGTTCAGACTCTGAGAGCTCCTAGGGTCTAGGTTAGTTGAATCTGTTGGTCTTCCTATGAAGATCCTATCTTCTTCGGAGGCCTGCAATCCTTCCTCCTATTCTTCCTTAAGAATCCCCACGCTCCATCCTCTGTTTGGCTGTGGGTATCTGCATTTGTCTGAGTCAGCTGCTGGGTGGAGCCTCTCAGAGAATAACCATTTTAGGCTCCTGTCTGCAAACAAAACAGAGTATCTTTAATAGTATCAGGTGCTTGCTGATGGGATGGGTCTCGAGTGGGTTATTGGTTGGCCATTCCCTCAGTCCCTGCTCTAATCCTGGTGCCTGCACTAAGGATTCTCCGTACTGATTTCCAGAATGGCTGTACAAGTTTGCTTTCCTACCAACAGTGAGGATAGATCCCCTTTCTCTTCATCCTTAGAAGTGTTTGTTGTCTGTTGTTTCATTGATTAGCCATTTTTACTGGGATATGATGAGTTCTTGAAATTGTTTTAATTTGCATTTCCCTAAGTGCTAATGATGCTGAACACTTTTTGATGTATTTCTCAGAATTTTTATTTATGCTTTTGAGAACTCTCTGTTCAGATCCATAGCCCATTTTAATTAGGTCATTTGTTTTATTGACTCTGCCTTCCGAGTTATTTATATATTCTGTATTAGTCCTCTGTTGGGAACATAACTGGCAAAGATTCCTTCCCACTCTGTGGCTTTCTTCTTCACTTGACTGTTTCCTTGCCTATACAGAAGCTTTTATGATTTCATGAGATCCTACTTATCGAATATTGGCATTAATACCTGGGCAAATGGAATACTATTCAGCAAGTTTTCCTACACTTAGATCTTTTAGAGTACTGCCTGCATTTTCTTCTAACTTGACATCATACTCCACAGATATTTGCTCAGCATTGTTCATTACCACCCTTTTCACAATAGGTGGGAAATGGAAATAAGCTAAATATCTTTCCATAGATGAATGGACACTGGAAAAACAGGAGGGAGTTCCAGCTAGGGAGGAGGGAGAGAAGTCAATAGAGGATAAGGAGGGACCAGAGATAAATAGTACTGAGGTTATTTGATATAGTGTTAAGGAACCATATTGTCTTATATGTACTTACACACACACACACACACACACACACACACACACACACACACACACAAGTTTATGTCTCCTGGGATGATAATATTCCCTACAAGAACCATAGGCTAACAAAACCCCAGTACCAGGAAAGAGAAACCTTTTAAATGATTAGTCAGGGTATTGAAAATGATTCCCAAAGTAGTTAGACTACTGATTTAGTACTTTGCTGCCTCTCAGAAGTTGAAGGTAAGCCCTTGTTGCTACAGACACTGCACACTTAGAACACAGGTCTTGGATGATCTGAACTGGAACTAACCTGAAAGCCTTCTTCCTGTAGTGTAGTGTTCCTGGTACCAGAAAATCCTATACAAGCTGTCAAGGGAGGGAAGCCAATCAAAATCCTACCTGACTGTGACACCTATGAACCGTAACAATGAGCAACATGACAAGATTTCCATAAAGGTGCAGCAAGTGTCATTCACATGATGGTGGTTGCTGACAGGAGCCTGATATAGCTGTCTCCTGAGAGAATCTGCCAGAGCCTGACAAATACAGAGGTGGGTGCTCACAGCCAACCATTGGACTGAGCATGGAGTCCCTAACGGAGGAGTTAGAGAAAGGACTGAAGGAGATGAGGGGTTTGTAACCTGATGGGAAGAACAACAATATCAACCAACCAGACCCTCCAGAGCTCCCAGGGACTAAGCCACCAACCAAAGAGTACACATGGAGGGACCCATGGCTCCAGCCACATAGGTAGCAGAGGATGACCTTGCTGGGCATCAATGTGAGGAGAAACCCTTGGTCCTGTGAAGGTTTGATGCCCCATTGTAGGGGAATGCCATGGCGGGGAGGTGGGAGTGGGTGGGTGGATGAGTGGGGGAAACACCCTCATAGAAGCAGGGGGAGAGGGGATGGGATAAGGGTTTTTTCCTGGGAGTGGGGAACGGGGAAAGGGGATAACATCTGAAATGTAAATAAAAAATCCAATAAAAAATTAAAAACAAGCAACAATAATAAAAAAGAGTCAACCACCCCCACTCTGTTTTACCATTATAATTTCTAACTACATTCAAAGTCTTGCCCTTATACCCACAGGTAAGTATTGCTACCACTGCTCATCAAATAAGTGTCTCTTTACAGAAAATGGAGACCATCACAGAAAGCCACAACTGGGCGCAACACAGAAATCAATGGATGATGGTGATCTTAGCTCCTATGGGTACACTTACATCATGATGCCTTTACCTCAGGACTCAGGGAACATTGCAAAAGAGGGACTGGGATGATAATAAGAACCTGAATACAAGGAAGTTGCTGTGAAATCTCATAGAAGTAGCTACATAATCACGATATGAACAGTGGCGATGTCAACAGACATGCTAGCAAGTTAGCTTACACAGTAATGGTTTTCATTATGGCATTTTCATGCATGAAATATATCACTGTACTTTGCTCCTATTTGATAACCATAGTACTTTCCCTTGTCTCTCCTGCTGGTTCTTTTCTTCTCTTCAGAGAGTCCTCCTTATGCTCTCTTCTTTCTCTGTTTCAGTCTCTCTGTCTCTCTCTGTCTCTCCCTCTCTCTCTCTCTTGACCAATATCTATATGAAACAAAAAGTTTGACATCTTTATCCATCAGGGGGATGAAAATTAAAAAATACAATGAAATTCCATTTTACTCCATTCAGAATGGCTGTAATAAAGAAAACAAAAAACAAGGATTTAGTAAAAAAAGAAAGAATTCATTCACTCAGAATTTGAATACTACAGAATCCAGTTTTGGAGGAGTCTTTAAAAAATTAAGTACAACTCATATTATCTAGTCAATTTGAGTATATGTACCAGAAGTCATTCTATTACTCTAGAGATATATGCATACTCAGTGATTCCTTGCCTCAACATTATTCACAATAGTTTAGGTGTGTTCATCAGTTGACAAATAGATAAAAATGTATTGGATACACACAACAGAATATAGTTCACCCGTAAAGAATAACAATATTAATGTAATTTTCAGAAAAATTAGTGGAAGTAGAGATAATTATATCGAACAAGCCATACTTCAAAAGACAAAATATGACTGCTTTCTCTTATATGTGGAATCACAAAAGTAGGAAGGAAGAATGAGAGGGAGAGGAGGGAAGAAGGAAGAAAGAGAAGGAAGGAAGGAGGGAGAGAGAAAGGAAGAAGAAGGGGTGACTAACATTGGAAAAGTAGGAAGCAATCTGCAACTGTCTGGCAGAAATGAAGGGGGTAAGGTAGTGGATACATGTGCTTAGAGTGCTTTTACATGCAAGTGTGACGTGAAACCCGTTGTTCTACATGCATATATATTCATGTGTTGGATAGTATTTTGTCATCTGAGGAGAAAGAACCTTAATTGAGAAAATGCCTCAATCAGACTGACCTCCAAGCAAGACTGTGGAGTGTTTTCTTGATTAGTGCTAGTTTCCAGAGGACCCAGCATATACTGTTGGTGGTACCATCCTTAGGCAGGTGGCTGTAAGGTGGATGCCAAAGGATGCTGAGCAAACCAGGAGAAACATGCCAGTAAGCAGCATTACTCTATGGCTTCTCCTTCAGTATTTGCCTTCAGGTTCCTGTCCTGACTTCTCTTCATGATGGTCTCTTATCTGCAGAGTGAAATAAACCATGGGGGAAACCATGGCCATTCTGCTCTTCACAGCAGTCTTTGTAGTCTGTATAACATACAGAAGTAAACAGCAACCATTAGAGAAGGCAATTCTTCTTTGTAGTCCTCCCAAAAGTACTTTAGAAAAAATTATGTGTGAAGGAATGCTGCTAGAAGACTGTCGGCATGGGAGTGTAGTGGGTGGGCTTTACCTGGCTAAGGAGCCCTTGCTCCCTGAGTGTGTTCACGAGTCCTGGGGGAGAGAAGGACGGGGACGTCCTTAAGCTGTACTTCTATGTTTGTCTTGAAGGCAGAAATTTGTTATAATTTTCTAAAGAAAAGAGGAGACAGAAAGAAGGAGAAAACTGTTTAAATAATAAAATAAGATCAAACAAAAACTAACACACTGGAACAGAACAAAAAATCAAACAGAAGGAAAAGGCACAAGAAACATAAAAGCACAGGCTCACTCATTCACACTTCAGAATCTCACAAAAAACACCAAACTGGGGGCATCATATATTATGAAACAAAAACCCTTAAAAATGGCGTGAAAGTTTAGATAGAGCAACTGGATTATCAGGGTGAGCAAAAGGCCAATATGCTGTAATGAAGCAAAAAGGTCCAGTGGTTTGAATGGAAGCAGACTGAGTTGTATCTCACACATTACTTCTGAAATAACTATGAAAAACCAAGTAGAAAATTTGAGCAGGCAACTGACTATGTCAGTCAAGAGGAAAAGATGGGGTATAAGAGATATACCTGAGAATTATTAGTATAGAGAGAGTATTGAAAGTCATGTTGTACCTGGGCATGGTGACATATGCCTGTAATCCCAGCACCCAGGAGACTCAAGCAGGTGGACTGTGAATAATGAGGCCAGCCCTGACAACACAGCAAAACTCACATTTCTGTTTTAGGAAACAATACTCATACATATAAAACAAAAATAATATCGTATGGCTGGATTAGATAAACGGATACTGAGACTATAGTTTATAGGAGCCAGTGGGAAGGCTCAGTAGGTAAAGGCACTTGCCCTGCAAGCCCATCACTGGAACCCACATGAGAACACACTCCACAAGTCACAAGTTATCCTCTGCCCTCCCTGTGTGTACAGTGAACATGCACAGTTATAGTAAATAAAGATTTTTAAAAATAGTAAGATGTTGGACTAGAGAGATGACTCAGAGATTAATGACGACTCTTCCAGAGGTCCTGGGTTCAATTCCCAGAAATCACATGGTGGCTCACAACCACCTATAATGACATCTGGTGCCCTCTTCTGTTGTGTCTGAAGACAGCAAAAGTGTACTCACATACATGAAATAAATAAATCAATCAAAAAAAGGAAGGAAGGAAGGAAGGAAGAAGGAAGGAAGGAAGGAAGAAAGAAAGAAAGAAAGAAGGAAAGAAAGACAGAAAGAAAAAAAGAAAGAACAATTGCAGGCTCTGCATTGCAGAGGTTACTGGGACCTTGAATAAAGAGGTACATAGGGGAACAATAGCCATCTAAAAACAGCAAGAAGTCATAACACATTGTTTCTTATTTCTGTTTTAAGCATCTAGATCTCAAATGAATCTGAAGAAGCTGTGACAGGGAGAGGTTCTATAAACTTATGATACAAAGACTTTATCATGGAATTTTTTGGGACTCAGTTTTGGCTGGGGTCTCAGAAGAGTAATAGAGACACAGTTCACAGTAAGAAGGAAGACTTGCAAAAACATGTAGCAGAACATTGGTTTCTGTCACCAGATGACCACTACCTTCATAAACCAAACATGTTGGATAAAGAAAAGAAATTAAGGAGAGGTTTTGGATAAAGTATTATGTTCTGTGATTCCTCCTAACAACAAAAGTCAAAGTATTTCCCTTTTCCATTAGACAAGAAGAAAGGTGCTGTAGCCAACTTGGGGAATTTAATACACTCCATATCATGCAAGGACTACTTGGTAAACATGTTAACCAAGACCAGGGTTGGCTTTTTGATGATAGAAAAGAAATTATAGCTTCTTCACTGTCATCATACACTTTCAAGTTCACCCAGGGAAAGATGTGCAAGACATCTCCTTTAGCTGTTATGGCCTCACCAGGATTTCTCCTGGTGTGGCTTAGCAGTGGTTCTGGCCTGAGATGGTGTGTTGGTTGGGCTTTTATGATATGACAAACACAGTCAAAAACTCATCAGTAAATTAAAAGATAAAATGCTTGAGATTTCCACAGACACAGTGGAAGTGGGCATGTAGAATATCCTGCCAACAAGTTTCTGTCTCAGTTCTCGGATGACCTTGCTCACAGTCATGGCTGTGCCAGTGGATGCCGAGACTCTTCATCAAGAAGTCCCACAAAAATCATACCACACTTTATCATAGGGGCTGCCTACAGTCTTCTGAATGGTGGTGATAACATGACTATAGTCATGAATCCTTCCACCATAACAAGGTTATATGGATGAGCTTAGCAAGGCGGGCTAAGCAGCTGGTAGTACAAGAGGCATCAATGTGACCTTGAGTGAATTGTTCTATATCTTGTAGTTTATACCCATCAAAATTTCATGGGGGTCCACAGAACAAGACAAGAGAATGACTCAAGTTAATCCTTCAAGTGAGCTCTGGGAATGTCCACGGTGGTGAAGACACTGGTGGACACCACACCAGGCTCTGTACCAGTATCAAACCATTTTATATCAGTGGGATTTGGATCCTAGAAGATGGAGATGACCTTCACATTAAGGACAAGGTTCCTATCTCAGACTTGGCTGTGCCATGGAGCTCGATGTGGTTGGAATCACACTGGAACGTGAGTTGAATGCTGCATAGTTCAGACCAATGAATAAGTCAGTGGAACTCCAGACATCTTTGTCAATAAGGTGTCCAATATAGGCAAATCTGTTCATTCCAAGCTTCTTGATCATATCTCATGGATGTGGTCTATCTTGCATGAGAAGACACGGCTGTGTGGGGAGCAGTAGGCAGCAAAGAGTCTATCTATAGATTTCCTTGTCTGATGTTGTCTCTATTTCCATTCCAATTTCTCAGTTTCCTATTATTTTTCTGATCTGAAACTTGATTCATTTTGATATACTGTTATTGATGGTATATTTTTCCTTATGGTTATAAAATATTTTTTTCTTATTTTGTGATGGCTGTTTTGAACTCAGAATTGTTTGTCTCTTCTACTATTTAACAAAAGATTTTCAACTTAGTCAAGGCCTGATAATTAATTTTATTTTTTAGTTCAGGTAAAGCTTTGCTTCAAGTAATAAATCACTTATTCATATTATTTATCAAATTACAGTGATTAACCTTCCAAAGTTTTAAGAGGGAAAACTTCTCAAGGCTGTAGTTTTTGTTTCTGAATGGACATTTCAGTAGCTGTAGGTTTGCATGACCCACAAATACTTCTTCATTTATTGGATTTAATCCTTAAGAGAAAAACTAAGTGTAGGCAAGGATTTTTGTAAAAAACTACGCAAAATGTCAGAGTATTAACATTTTATGGACATTGTTGTCCCAGTAAGTAACTGCACAAAAACTGTTAGTAAGATAATTATAAATCAGTAGTGTCTGTTCTGTAATATGAACTGTGGTGGTTTAAATAAGATGTCCTCCACAAATCTTGAGACTATAAATATTAAATCTCCAATTGGTAGGCCTATTTGGGATGCGTAGGAGATATGTGGCCTTGCTTGAGGAAGTGTGTCTCTTGGCATGGGATCGAGGTTTCAAAAGCCATGTGTTGTGTCCAGTGCACTGTGTGTGTGTGTGCATGTGTGTGTGCATGTATGTGTGTGTGTGTGTGTGTGTGTGTGTGTGTGTGTGTTTCCTATTTGTGGCTTAGATATGAACTCTCAGAATCATGTTTCAGTGGCTATTTCAGCTACCTGCTGCCATGCTGTCTTCATTACTAAGGACCCTAACTATCTCTCTGCAACAATAAATAAACCCTTTCTTCTATATGTTGCTTTGGTCATGGTATTTTAACACAGCAACAGAAAAGTAACTGATCACCATTTGTTTTTTGAATTCATTTTTCTCTGCACTTACATTGGGCTAAGCATTTTCATACATTTTTCAGTTTAATTCTCATATGACATCATGAAATATCTATTTTTATTTTACAAATCAGGGAACTGAAGCTATGGAGTCTAAGGGGTTCTCAGAGTCACTATATTAATGAGGGGCAGATGCCGAATGCAGACTAGGTCAGTTTGATGCAGAAACCGTACATTTTTATCAGCTATTTAATTTCTAGGAAGCAAGCAAATTGAATAAATAATAGGTGTTAGTTTAATTAGGAAGAAATAGGGTACAGAATATAGGACAAAACTTAAATGTTTTGGTAATTTGGGTAAGATAGGTCTTTCAGCTACAGCTAATGAGGTTTTCATGCTGTGAATATTTTATATAATTACTTGTGCTATAATAATTTTTAGAATTTGGATTGCAGCCTAATTTTTCGTTTTTTTCTCATTTATTTTTTCCATTGTTTATCTATCTATCTATCTATCTATCTATCTATCTATCTATCTATCTATTCACTTTACATCCAATCTTGGCTACCCTTTCTCTTCCCTGTCCTTGTCCTGTCACAGTCCTTCCCCCACTCCCTTCTTTCTCTGAGTAGGGGGAGGCCTCCCTAGGTACCAACCCACCCTGGCACTTTAAGCCTCTGCAGGACAAGTTGCATCCTCCCCCACTGAGGTCAGACAGGCAGTCTAGTTAGAGGAACAGGCAGGCAACAGAGCCGGGGACAGTCCCTGCTTCAGTTAGTTCCTACCCATGGGATGGGTCCCATGCCAAGTTGGACCCATCATTGGTTGTCCATTGCCTCAGTCTCTGCTCCATCTTTGGTGACTGAGTTGGTGTCCTTATCCCTCCACTGGGAGTCCTGCCTAGTTACAGGAGGTGGGCACTTCAGGCTCCATGTCACACACTGCTAGAAGCCTCAGCTAGAGTCACCCTTACAGATTCCCTGTAGCCTCCCCCCATTCTAGGCATCTGGCAGGTCATAGAGATGCCCCCCCGCCCCCTCCTCCATCCACTTCCATTCACTCTCCTGACCTCTCTCCCTGGCTTTCCCACACCGGATCCCCACTCCACCTCGTTCCCCTCCACACCCCCTCTTACAACCATTTTCTTTCCTCCCTCCAATGACTATTTTACAAAATATTTTATTTATTGTGACAAAACCAAAAATGCTATCTGTAAGAATTTTATTAGATCTAAGTTAAGTACACAAACATACACACGTTCATACACACACACATAAACACTTACATACATATACACACATACATGCATATACACACACACATACATATACACACACATACATACATACATATACACACATATATACACACACACATACACATACACGTATGTGTGTATGTATTTCATGCCTGGGCTGAATCTCTGCTAATCGTGAGTTAGACAATGGACCTTCAGGGAAGTGGGTGGTGTTGGATTTCCTTGGCTTTCCACTCCTTTCCAAAGCAGTACCTGATTAAAAACGACATTCTGCTGGGACACTATTGCCCTCTACTGGTCTTATGGCAGCACTACTGTCTTCTGCTTCTGGCATTAAAGTACTCTTTACCTACCCTAAATGACTGTGGCCTTTTGCAAGTTAGCTTCTGCACAAGGCATTGTCACCCCTTTGGCGTGACAGTGGAATTATGGGTTAGATATCTCCTTATAGCCATCTTTCTATGTCTGCACCGGATAGATAGACAGGTGACGGTAGGGTAATGAGGGCTACAGATCTCTCAGGCTCCGGTTTGCTGTTCAAGGTTTCCTTATGCTCCATGACTGCTATTCTAGTTTTTGTTTTTGTCTTATTGTTGTTCTTATAGAAAATTTCATTTTTTAGGCGTATGTCAGTATAATGTAATGGTTCGGTTAGAGTGGTTTTATCCTTTGAAACGGGATTGTAGAAACAGGCTGAAATGTCAGAAGTAGTATTTTCCTTATGATGTTTTGGAGAGGCCATGAGGTTAAGTGGAGAGCATCCTATAAGTGAGAGAACAGGAATCCAGCCCTGCCTTCCTCATTCAGGAGCTCTTGACTTTGAACGTGTGATTGGAAAGCTCTGGGCATTGATGTTGAAAACTGAACAAGGAATGAGATATTGTCCTTTTGGTGTGTGGAAAACATGGAATATAATTCCCCTAATTCTATAGTAGTGCTTGATCATTTCAGTGTTTTGTGTGATAGCAAGGAGAGGATTGGTGTGTGAAAATGTGTAGTTTGAAGGAAGACTGTTCTTAGTCTTCTCCTAATCTCATGTATAAAAAATAGGAAGACGGCTACCAAATGTAAATGTGTCTAATGTATGATAAAACAAAATCTACTTACAGTCAATTCTTTTTCCAAGTTAGAAACCTGAGTTTGCAGGCCAGTATCTCATTTCAGCAGATAAAATACTCTTTGCCAAGTCGAAGGTCCTGAATTCCATTCCTGGAACCCACATGGTGTCATCCGAGGTACAGTCCCTGCAAAGCGTCCTGGGACGTCCATGCACATGCCTAGGCGAGCTTGTGCAAACACCCCCCAGCCCCCGAACTTTGTAAAATAAAGTCTGAGTAAGCAACCTTTGTTTACGGACACGCTTTAACTATTTGTTGGGTCATTTGCAATTTTTCTGTTAATTTTATTACAAAAGCAGTTGGGACTTTGGAAGGAGGTGGGTGGTCCTTGGTTCTGTTTCCTGGTTTGCTATTTGGAGAATACTAATACTCCAACTTTCTTAGTTTTTTTTATTAAAAAAGAAATATGTATGAGTATCAACCTGAGGTGATAGTACATTAACAAATATTTCTTTTTTAAACTTATAAAACAAACATTCAATATAGAAACTATTATTTCACCTGTTATTTTCTAAGCAACAACTAAGGTATAGAGAATTTAATAGAAAAGATCAAAACCTGTGTAAATATTATAGCTTAGTCCATCTTGGCAATCTGGTTCTTGTGTCTACATTATTAACTCTTCACTCAACTTTGAAAACCGGTGGGGAAAATGTTTTATAAAACACCACTGTGAAGATTGGTAAGAATCATTATTTCTTACCTTCAGAACAAAATGCTTCTTAAACCAACATTTTCAGAATGAAATGTTTCAGCTGATTTCATTGTTTCTAGTCCCTGTGCTTAGAGGCCGCTGGGGGCTGCTCTTTCTTCAATTTTAGATATTTTGATTTGGGAAATTATGGCTATGTCTGTGTACAAATTTCTCCTTACATAATACATTTGAATCCATTGTCTGCTGGTGGAACTTTAGTTTCTTTGCTTGCTTTTAGCGTCAGGACTTTAGAACACCATCCAACGGCAGGGGCGCCTGAGTCACAAAATTTAGGAGGGAGATGAGATTCAAAATAAGCCAAGTCCCAGTGAAATCTCTAAGATACTTTAAAAATAAACAGTGCTTTGGGTGGCTTGACGGTAGAACTGTGTGTTTAACATGTATCAATCTCTGATTTTAGTTTCCAAACCCAGAATTAATGAACAAACATGACCCATTATGTATTTGAAAGAATTAAATACCTCAGGTATATGAAACCATGCCCTGCATGAACTTTTATGTACTGGAATAATAATAATAATAATAATAATAATAATAATAATAATAATAATAATAAATTATTATATATAACAATATAATAATTATTATTATTTTGATTGTTATCAAAGATTGTTTTGTTATGTTAATCCTAAATTTGTTTTTATTTCAGCTTGCCAATCTTTGCTACTCAAATCTTGAGCTGATCACCTCTGTGATTTCAAACCCCAAATCTTCTAATTTGTATATTGATAAAAAGTGTCTTAATTCTGTGATTCTCCTTTATCACCCTCCTCACCACCATCCCTTCTTCAGTTGACAGGTTTTACATTCTGTTTTATTTCAGTTGTCAAGATCTGAAACTATTGCACTGCATGGCAAAATTTGAGGGTTGTAGCAACCACGGTCTGCTGACTTACACTTACATATACTTACATATTAGTCACTGATAAACTCACACTTCATTTTTCATATTTTAAATGTCAAGATGTGAAGGCCAGGTGTGAAATATTTCAGATATGTTCTAAGAAGAAGCATTCATTTTACTATTTTCTATCCAGAGTGTTCTTTTTTAGAACCATAGCCAACCATTTTCAATTTCTGCTTCCTCTTCCTCTTCCTTTTCCTTTCTTTCCCTACCCTCTCCTTAGACTCCTGAAGATCATTTCAGAACGATTCATCCCTAAAGCCACACAAAGAATATGGCAGTATTACTGGAGAGGGAGCTAAGAGAAGAGAGGAAAGGTGACCTATGAGAACCCAGAGGACATCTGTCCTATGCCAGGCTTGACGTTAGTGTCAAGCATTGAACCAAGTGGGAACAAGGGATGTGCTGAGCCAGTGAGGTCTGATGATGGGAAAATAGGCATTACGACAGACCTCAAGGACGTGGGGAGTTGAAGCCCACGCAAGGAAAGGAAGTGATAGATGGAGCGATGATGGCACAGTGTAGAGGAGGGGCAGTCCTGGCACAGTGTAGAGGAGGGACGATCCATAGCTTTATTGCATATTGCATCTACGGCCTTATCTGTGCAAAGGGGTAAGTTTGATGGTGAACGGCTTGTCCCTACTTAGGTACCTGGAGCTTCAGAGTCCAGGCAGTACAGGTAGGGTTGGTGTGATGGCCTGGTGTTTAAAGTCAGAGCTTGAGAAGTGTACTTTGTGTAGCTGAGGCAGCTGAGTGACAGGTGGTGAATGTTAAGGTTGATCCTAGTTCATTTGAAGTTAAAAATAGAAATAGTCATAAAACTCAAATTTGTATCCTAAGATGAAACCTTGGTTCTCTGTGGTCATGATATGAATTTGTGTCATTTGTTATGTTAACAACCGTTCCTGATAAAGTTATGTATTTTTTAGCGGTCATAATAGGATATGCCTGTGGGGAAACAAGGAGAGAATGCTTCTTGGATAGCCACCCTAGCCCCTTTTATGTTGAAAGAAACACAGGCCAGAGTTTTCTACCATCGTGGCTCAGCTCAGTCTTATCAGGTATAAAAATTCTGGGGTCACAGGGATTTCTTCCTATTTCTCTTTCCTGGTAATTGAGGCACCACTGCCCCTTGGACATACTAGACTTGGGAGGACTTCTTATATCTTTCTTTACCCACCCGTGGATGAGCACCCTGGGATGCTTTTGAGTTTGAGAACCTCTACATTTTATGTACTTCTACATACACCTCAAATTAAAAAAATTCAAATGCAAAATAGAGGTTTCAAGATGGAGTCTCATCTCATACTATGATATTGACAACATTTACTGCTGTATTAAATTTTGAAGGAGACTCAAGTTCCTGAACAGAAACCTATGGCTCACTAGAAACCCTTCTGGCTTCATTTAGAGCGATGGTGATGATGACGATGACGACTTTGTCAATAGCACAAAAACTAGGTCAGCTGGGAGGAAGGAACCTCAATTAAGAAAAATGTTTTTATCAATTTGACCTATAGGCAACTCTGTGGGAGCATTTTTTTTAAAATTAATGATGGGTGTAGACAACTCAGTCCATGTGGGTATTGCTACTCATGGTCAGGTGGTCTTCCATTATATAGAAACCACGGTGAGCAAGCAATAAGGAACAACTCATGAAGAAATATTTCTCCTTGGTTCTAGTTTGTTTTTTGCCTCAAGTTCCTGCCCTGATGCCCCTTCAGGGATTGAGAACTGCAGGATAAAACAAATCCTTGCCTTTTTCTTCATGTGTTGCTTTTTGTTGTCTTTGTTACTGCAATATAAAGCAAGGATGATGCTAATAATAAGGGAGGGGGAGTGAGGAAAGGAGAAATGGAGAGAGAGAGAGAGAGAGAGAGAGGGGAAGAATAGCTTGGAACTATTGGCTGATCAGAAGTCACCTCATGTCTAGAATCACAAGAAATGAAGTGTAAGCCATCTTTCCCAAGATAGACATTTCCACTCTGGTCTACTCATCTTGGTGACAACTGCTTCTGCACCATGGTCCCCTTCTTTCTCTTCCTGGAGCTAAAAAAAG
Organism: Uromys caudimaculatus; assembly: GCA_028551405.1. Taxonomy (NCBI): domain Eukaryota; kingdom Metazoa; phylum Chordata; class Mammalia; order Rodentia; family Muridae; genus Uromys; species Uromys caudimaculatus. The sequence goes on along the minus strand of CM052709.1, from coordinate 57,650,430 downwards.
AAATGATATTCCTTATAATGATGTATCAGCCATTCTGATCGTGACCTCCTCTCTTGTACTTGAGAGTCAAGAACTGGGTATCGGTTCAAAATTTTTTCCCCTTCATGAATTTGGCATTAAAATTTGCAACTTAGTATTTCCATGCACTCAAATCACTTTTGCATTTTTAAATCAAGTATCTAAAACTTCCTGAATGAAAGGTTACCAAAATAGTGCATATGAGATACGTATGTATGCTGAAAGTATGTGCACTTATATGTACTAGCGTATAGATAGAATCTCATCCTGTAGCCCAGGTTGGCATGGAAGCGTAGCTTTTCTGCATCCTCTTGAGTGATCGGATTTCAGGTAGGCATTACTTCATCAGGATCACAAATGAGGGTTTTTTTTTTTTTTGATACTTTATTTACTTTTCAAATGTTTCCCCTTTCCAGGTCTCCCCTTTGAAAACCCCCTATCCCTTCCCCCATCCCTTGCCTCTATGAGGGTATCCCCCACCCACAAACGAGTTCTTAAGACCAAACATTTTAACGTTGAGATATTTATTTTAACATCTTCAACATGCATAACTTTTCACTAAAATCTGAAGTCCCTGTGCATAGAGAACTGTACATGTCCCTATGTATAGCCATTTAATGCCAGAAGGCCCGTTTCCTTGTCAGATAGGGATAGCTTTGGATTAGGTGGTCTCTGCAAAAAAAAATTGTTTTTGTTTGAATTTAAAAAGCAGCATACTTTGAACATTTGAGAAGTAGAATTTAGATATTATACCAAAACTTTTCAGATGTTTAGTGCCAGTATCACCTACCGGGCCACACTTTCCTGACAGTTCCTCTGATAGTCCATGAGATGGTGCTATGTCACTATGTGATCAGTTCCTAGTCACCATTTCTCACAGCCTGTTACAGAGTAATCCTGGGTTGTAATTATTACTTAAAAAACGATTATAGCATATATATATAAAACAATTAGTGATAAAAATTACTATTTAAATTAAAAGCTTAAAATTTTCATTAAGTGCCAGATAATAAACATACTAAGATTTGTAGAGCATATGTTAGTTGGCACTGAGAACTGCCACTCCAACTAAGCATAAGCTTTCAAGTGTGAATGAGGTACAATTGATTTAGTTATATAATAGATTTATAGAGAAAACATGTCTTTCTTACTGCATGCAGTAGTCCTATTAGCTCATAAATGCCCCATGTCATTGGGCATTAACATTAACTATATCTGTTAGAAGTCATAGGGTCAACCGGGAGAGAAATATAGGATTAACCAGGGTTCAATCATAAAAATAGGAATTATCCATTTAAGCATTTAGTGATTTGATATAGAATTGTGTTTTTAACAGTGTCTGGGAAGGTTAAATATGTGTAAATGGGGATGGAGAAGCAGGTGTACGTGCAGACTGGAGTGGGTGGGTCTCATGTTTGTTGCCCCATGTAGTGGAACAGAGGAAGACAATGACTAATACCACTCAGAGACAAAAACAAAACAAAACAAAACAAAAAAACCAGCTGCCAATGTCATAGCTGCTCTGTAGAATTTGAGGCTGTGTTTTGCCTTGGGATGCAGTGCCATTGTGACAGTAATACTGAGTGAGAATTCAAGGTGTTTGCTGTACAACTCATATCTGCTGAATCTCAATTCCCAATCCCAGTGTTCTCTACCAATATCTTATTTGTACAGAGTTTGAGAAGGTAAGGAAATTAGGACAGTGGTTCCCAGGGTTGTGGCCATGATAATAAACAGTGCAATGTATAAGAGAGTCAAATAGTGCTGAGTGCTGCAAACAATTCCCAGCACACATTGTGTGGGATGTTTGTAAAGGTCCACAGCATACAGGCTCTTGACAGCAGAATGTTGTTGTCTTTATAAGATAATTTTTTTGATATTATAATTTTTTTCCTCCTTTTTTATTTTTGATACTTTATATACATTTCCAATGTTTCCCCTTTTCTGAGTCTCCTCTTTGGATACCCCCATCCCCTCCCCAACCCGCCTCTAGGAGGGAATTCCACCACCC
>CM052709.1:57592382-57647901 GCA_028551405.1 Uromys caudimaculatus | reverse complement strand
AAAGGTCTCTCTTGATCCAGAAGTGGTGGTTTTGCCTGTACTCAAAAGTGTGTCAGCACTTCTGGGATTCCCTGTTCACGTGGAGCCTTGTGGCCCAGGCTGAGGTCCCCAGGCACCAGTGTAAATCGGAAAGTTCACAGTTTTTCTGTCCCTGTGTTCTCAGGCCCCGGATCCCGGCAGATCTGGGCGGGTCTGGGCGAGAGGTGCTGCTCCCCTCAACCCCACTCACGGCCTTTCCAGGCTCCTGGGAGGGCACCCCTCTCTGGTGCTCGTTGGCTACCGACTCCCGGTGACGCAGGCAGAGGTTTCTGCCCGCAAGTGAAATCCGGAAGTTTCGGAGTTTTTCTGTCCCCAGGTTCTTAGGCCCTGATCCCGGCAGATCCGAGCGGATCTGGGCAAGAGGTGCTGCTTCCCTCAACCCCACTCACGGCCCTTCCAAGTTCCTGGGAGGTTACCTTTCTATGGCGCTCGTTGGCTACCCTTTATAAGATAATTTTATGAAGTATTTATTTTTATCCATCCATGTGAGAAATCCTTTTGGTTTGACTGTGTCTTTGCATTCTTGTAGAGAAATTCTAAGATAGGAATCAAGAGCAATCTACTTGTTAGTAGATCAATCATCTATTTATTTATTTATATTGAGAGTAAAATCTAAGGCTTTCCACTTGTAAACAAATACTTTGTGACTGAATCACATCCCCAGCCCAGTATATCTCTTTACTGAATCCTAGTTTTGTAAGCATACTGTCTTATGAAGACAGAAAGACCAAGGTTCTTTGTTGAAAGCCAAGATCTGGCGCTCTCTCTCTCTCTCTCTCTCTCTCTCTCTCTCTCTCTGAAATGCTTTCAAATAATTTTAAGTGCATATTTACACCAAAATTGCAAGCCTAAAACCTTTAAGTTTGAAAATTATAACAGACCAAAAAGGAAAGGAGATGAAGGAAGGACATCTGTGAGATGGCTCAGCTACAAACCCTGACAACTGGATTTTGATCCTTGGAACCGACATGATGGGAAGAAAGAACCAACTGACCCTTTAATTTGTCTTCTGGCCTCCACAGACATGCTGGGGCATGTACCTTAAAATGGAGGAAGGAGAAGAGGAAGCCTGGAGGGGGAAGGGAGAAATTAATGCCCCAAATGTTTATTTAATATACCCCAGATATTTGTTTAATATCTATTTTGAAATGAGAAAGAGGAGAAGTCTTGAATAAAATTGTGTGAGCATCTTCACTTTTTCCATGTCTTTGCACATGCCGGGCAAGGTACTGTACTACTGAATCCCAGAAACTCAAGGCATCATACAGCAAGGGAATAGAGTGAGCTCAGGGAAAGTTAGAAGTGAAGTAAGAATGTTGAAGCAGGTTTGCTTCTGAGACATCAGTATCCCTTTGTTAAGTGTCTCATGACCGCACCAATACCCTCCAGGACTCTGGAACCCGAGGCTGGAAGCCATAACATCTGTGCTGCATTATACATATGTAGGCTGTGAGGATGCCTATTGTGAAAGCATTTCTCAGGATACGTGCTATGATTTTCATCTAAGATGCCCTGTGATCTTCTGCTATGCATGCTTGTTCATCAACTGGTGGGACTGTGTAGAAGCTGTAGGGTGTGGGCTTGGCTGGAGGAGGTGGGTTACTGGAGAGGGCATTTGAAAGTGTTACCCACATATAATTTTTCTCAAACTTTAACTTTCTGGGTCTGTACCATATGAAGAGTTTCTGCCACATTCTCCGGTTGCCATGACCTTTGCCTAGCCTTTCCTATTCTGATGGGTATGCCTTTCAAATTGTGAGCCCAAATAAACCTTACCTCCTTTAACGTACTTCTGCCAGATATCTTGTCAAAGCAACAAGAATTATACTAAGTGTAATGGCTCCTGGGTGGTGCTATAGTGCCACCCAAGTTTTTTTCTTTTTTGCTTTTGTTTTTGTTTTTCCGATTTCAATCCTATTTATTTAGCATGTATCCTATGCAGGCCAAAGGGAAAGTCCATAACAACATCTCTATCAAAGACCTGCTGTGTGTGTGTGTATGTGTGTGTGTGTGTGTGTGTGTGTGTGAGAGAGAGAGAGAGAGAGAGAGAGAGAGAGAGAGAGAGAGAGAGAGAGAGAGATGGTGGTTATATAAGATGGTAACAGAATTGAAAAATTCCTAATCCTTTTTTTTTGATATTTTATCTACATTTCAAATGTTTTCCCCTTTCCAGGTCTCCACTTTGGAAACTCCCTATCCTATCCCCCTCCCCCTGTCTCTATGAGGGTATTCCCCCACCCACCCACCCACCCTCTCCCATCTTTCCTCCTTGGCATTCCCCTATACTGGAGCATCTAACACCCTCAGGCCCAAGGGCCTCTCCTCCCACTGATGGCCAACAAGGCCCTCCTCTGCCACATATGTGGCCAGCACCATGGGTCCCTCCATGTGTATTCTTTGGTTGGTGATCCAGTCTCCGGGAGCATCGGGGGAGGGGAGGTTAGGCCAGTTGACACTGTTGGTCCTTCCATGGGGCTGCAAACTCCCTCAGCTCCTTCAGTCCCTTCTTCAACTCCTCCATCCGGGACCCCACACTCAGTCCAACAGTTGCTGTGAATTGAATCTTGGGTATTCTGAACTTTTGGGCTAATATCCACTTATCAGTGAGTACATACCATGTTTGTTCTTTTGTGACTGAGTTACCTCACTCAGGATGATATTTTCAAGTTTCATCTATTTGCTTGCAAACTTCATGAAGTCATTGTTTTTAATAGCTGAGTAGTATTCCATTGTGTAAATGTATCACATTTTCTGTATCTATTCTGCAAATGGTGAGGATTTCAGTGAACTATTATTTAAAAATTATAATATAAAGAAATGGTGGAAGAAAGACCTGGAGTTTCATATTGGGTAAAACCAGCAAACAAGAGAATTCCTCAAAGAAGAAAGTGAGCATGGGGGAGTCAGCGATTGTGTGAAGACTAGTTAAGTAGAAAGGTTATCACTGAGTTAGAGGAGGGGGCTGTTCACCAACGGCAACTCATCTCCCCTTCTGTGAACCAGTTTTATTCTCCATTTCACTTATCCCTCTTCAATCATGTCTGTACATAAAGTTTCCATTGACATGGTTTCAAGGTGCTATGAGTTAGCAGGTAGCATCATTGCCATGGTTACTAAGAGTCCACAGAGAATAAAAGTATAGAAACCCTCTATTGCTAGGTCTGATTGAGTCACCAGCTACTTGCTCTGTTCATCTCTCCCCTTCTCCCTTCACACACAACTGTGGCAAAAGTAAATGTTACTAAACTGTTCTCACAAAGCTGAAAAATGGAAAAATAGTAATACAAATTCTACCCGCTTGATTTTTTTAACAAAATTATTACTGAATAAATAGAAGTTAGAGGACCAAGAAAGGGCTAGCATGAATCCTATTTGTGAATTTTGCATTTTCAGAAACCAACAGTGGGGGAAAAGCTAATGTTAACATAAGTGATAAAATATTGTATAATTGTTAAAATGTGTCTTATATCTTTGACATGACAGTTTGATATTTCTCCTAATTTGTACTGGAATTCTTTGTCTTTAAAAGTAATCTATACACATCACAGCTCTTTGAAATTTCTGAAGTCCTATCATGCATCATAACAGGATTTGAAAAGACAAAATTATAAAATAAAACATTGTATATGTTACCATAGCCCATTGTGATCTAATTCTTTGCCACAATTTTGGCTCTATCCATATGCTAATTTTTCTCCTTAAACTGCTATTACTCACAAAATCTATGAGAGATATGGTTTCTTTATATGTTTTGCAGCAGTAGTGATAAATTAATGTCAGATATTTAGCTATAGAGCCAGCCATTTAAGCACAACACTTTGCAATCCATTTCAAAATAATGCATTCATTAGCTTTATTGGATCCAGACACTCTCAGCACTATGCAAGTGCTTAATCAATGCATTTGAGAGTTTATTTTCCTCTGTGGATATTTGTGTTTGCTTGTTGATTTTTCACATTTTTTCCCTGGTAAATCTGAAGCAAATACTGTAGAGCATAAGGCAGGCATTTTGGAAAGGTGAGATTTATGCTAAGACTATAGAGTTGTAAGCTCTTTAGAGGTCTGTGTGACAGAATGGATGGTCACCATAGATCATCATAGACCAAAGGATACTGTCACATTATCATATGCAGAGACAGGCTTGTTGTTGACAAATGTGTTGACAGATCTCCTTTTTTCAGAAAACAGCATTAGAATAACCTCTTATCTGAAGTCAATGATGATTGGAATGGCACACTGCTCCATCTTTAAATTGTAGGCAGTCATAGCATCTGCCATTTGTTTCTCATTGACTAGATAGGCTAGCAAAAATGAGATCTGCATGTATACATGCATACGTAGTCTACTTCAAATCTCATTTCTTCTATTTGTAGACATAACAAAAACATAAAAGTTACTAAGATTATCTATTTTAGGTACTGTGACTTGAAGTGTTAAAATGTCACTATCTTTGAAGGATGACCATATTAATGCATAATCAGATGGTTACGTTTTTTTGTTGTTGTTGTTTTTTTTTTTTCAAAAGAAATAGATTCTATTTATTTTGAGTCTGTAGGTTGGTTGGAAAAATATTCATCTTCCCCTTTTAGAGATAAAAATAATGTTGTTGGTAGCAGATGTAAATATCAATCTTCATTTACTCTTCAGGAGATTTTGTACACTTTGCTAGGGCCTCCTATTGGTCAAGCTCCCTTCCCGTCTCTCATTGTAGAGCTGGTTTTGTGTGACTTGGATTTGGTGGATGGGATGGTAGTAGTTCTGATTTGAATACTAAAGAGTGCTTATATGGCATGTTTGTTCTTTTGCATATTCATCACTGCTGAGAGAAAACAACTCTAGGTAGGCCAGGGATCTCAGAAGACTGAGATAGCAAAAAATCATCAGATTCCTGGACAAGCTTAAGATAGGTAGAGTAGAAAAGTTTGCTTTATAACCCCTGAGCTAGCTGTAGTGCTGTTTGATACTATTGTGAAGACAGCTGATGGATATACAGTTCTGTAAATAACATGTTGGAATATACTGGTTTAAATTAACACATAATAAAACAATTGTTTCTTCATTCTTTGTTATGCATAATAACTCTTTGGCTAAAATTCGGGATTAGTTTGAATTATAAGTGATTTTCAAATGAACTCTTATGGGTCTAAATTGGTCCAAGCATTTTTATTTCTCAGAGTTTCTTCTTTCCCTTGACAGAGTCCTTACTTAACTATAATTTTTCTAAGAAACAAACTAAAGCTAATTCTCAGTGTACAGTCTTTGAATTTGACAAATAATACACTTAGTAGAATTCAAAAGAAGGGTATTCCACTGTTTGAATGACTCATTTGGAAATTTCTTATTCTGTTGCTGATTACTTTCCAAAATTAATTTTGAATATCCATTTCTAGTTAGTTCCAAGATAATCAACTAATTTTCCAAGCAGATTTATTCTCAGAACATATTTTAATTATATTATACTAATGTAAATCTGTAGTAAGAACAATTGTATTTTAAGTTCTTTAGTCCTAAAAGTGAACAATTTAGTGGATTATCTCCTAATTAAAAGTAGAAGAGTACAACAACTGACTCCCCAATGCCAAATGGTCAACCCCATGAACATTATGTACAAGCAACATCATTTGGTCTAAGCATGCTAGACAGATAAATAGGTAGATAGATAGATAGATAGATAGATAGATAGATAGATAGATAGATAGATAAAATGTAAAGATGGATAGATACATAGATGGATATATATACATATATATATATATATATATATATATATATATATATATATATATATATATATATAATGTAAAAAGACCACAGATTTCAAATAAAGCAATGAAAAGTATATGGGAAGTTTTAGAAGTGGGAAAGGTGGAAATAATGTAATCATAATTTCAAAATAAAAGAAATAATTAAAAAATTAAATAACAGCTAAAACTAGAGACCAAAAATGTATCCTAGTGAACTCAAAAATTATTATAACATATGTAGTTTACTACCATGTTTACACCAATTGGTGTCTGAACACACACACATGCATGCGCATGCACACTCGCACACGTGCGCGCATGCACACACACACACACACACACACACACACACACACACACACACACTCACACTCCAAATTCCATAGAGATGTTTGAAGCATGACAGCACTGATGATGATTTTGGACCACACCATCAGAGGCCTAACTTCTTTTGGAAAAATTATACAGCTTTTTGTTTACAATGTCTCATCTTACAAGATCAAGGCTTAAATTTTTTCCTTAACTTTAGGGTCCTTGCACATCTCAGGATCTCAACAAACCCTTCTATTTTCCAGTTCATTCATTGCCTGAGAACAACTCAGATGTTAACTAAGGAACAATACTTGGGTAATGGAGGGCTTCAAAGCTGCTGTAATTAGGTTGTGCTGGAAACATTGACCCTACTTGTAGACCTGAATATGACTGCTTCACTCTCCGTGCACTAAGCCAGTCTCCTCCCTCTGATACAGCACTCTGAGCTCTGCCTCAGTTTGTTGATCATGTAAATCTTCTCTTCTCACAAAAGGTGGCATTCTTGCTGTGCCACCAGCTCTGAGATGCACATAGATGCTTGGCTGTTCTGCTTCCTTTACTGTTGCCGCTCCATTATTTGACAACTGTTTTTATTTTTGCCTTTCTATTATACAGTGAATGCTCTCAGAGCAATAGTCCATGGGAGATTTGGAACCTCACTGACCTCCTGTATCTACAGAATAAGATCAGTGACACAGTTTCTTTTGTAAGGAGACAGAATCTGGTTTAAACTTCCTGGTCAGTCATGACTGTCTACTGTAACAAGTATTACTAATAGTTTGCTTGAAACTAAGTTGCTATCAAAATTTTAAAAATTTATTTTTTATTTTAGCACATGAATTCTCTTGTATATTGAAAAGCTTTCAGCTTTTCCTGTCATATTTATAGATATGGGATTTCTTCCATTTACTAAGTATGGACTTTCATCAATGACCTACTTTGAATGCACTAAGATTTTGTTTCCTTTAAAATCATTTCTAAAGCCACAATAATATGTGTCATTTTACTGGGCAAGTTAGGAGGTAAGAAGGGGGAGGGGAAATGTTGTAAATTCCAGTCTCAAAAAATGAACAAAGCAAAGCAAAATAATTATAGTGTGCAATTAGAACTGACATGAGTGACAAAATTGCCTAACCCTGTGTCTCCAAGCTGGAAATGGGGTACTGAAGCTATTAACTGATAGAAGATTGCTGGGTCAGGCATGGCCTTGGTGGGGACAGAATGAAATGGTTCCTGCCCCTGGGACAGGGCATGGGCCTCCACAAATGTCGATGGCTGCTGTGGGCATAAGGTTAGTTTGTATAATACCCGTATATATTTTTACATTTCTCCTTCAAGCTGTGTCCTCCCTGTTAACATTAATAATAATAAACAGAGACAGCATGAGTCCCTGAGGTGAAGGTATGGCTGATGTCTTAGCAAAATGGTAAATGCTGGGACCTTCAGGACCTTAAGGCTGTGGGAAAAAAAAAATCTAAAAATATGAGTTCAAAAATATATAGTTTCTTAACTATGCAAAAAGTAAGAATGCAATATAAATTATATGAGGGGCTTCACAAATCTAAAGGAACAAAAGCAGCTGCACTGTGAGCCAGCTTGTCAGAAAGATACTAAGGCAGGAGATAAAGAGATTTAGGGAGTGGTGGTCACAGGAGATCCCACCAAGCTAAATTTTTGGTTAATATTTACAAAGGCAAGCAGATTCCTGAGTTCAGGGCTGGCCTGGGACAGAGCAAGGTTAGGCCTAAGTGTGGTAGAATTGGTAATTTTAGGGTGGTGTCCCACCCAGCCATCTCTTCATCTGTGCTTCACAGAGGCAGGCAGATTTCTGAATTCTTTTATAGTGTTAAAAAAAAGTGCTATTTCCTAAGAGTCTGCAGGCAAGGGTCAAGTGGTGTTTGTTGGTTCATAGGATAATCAAAAGGGAACCTGGAGTAAATGACCAGATTGATATGTAAAATAAAAGACTGGACTTATGATCTGCAAGAGATGAGATATCTAGAGAATTTTTTAGAATAGCAAGAGAGAACTACATGGCAAACTGTCTTGAGCAGAAAATAGAGGCAGAGCTACCTGGAGATCTCCAGAGAAAGCAGAACAGAGAGAAAGTGTTAGGGTCCAAGAATCGCCAGAGAATGATATCCCAGACTCAAGCAGTACGTAAACCAAAGAGTGCTGATTCAGCTGAATTCCCTACACACACATTAGGAAGTGGAGACCTCTACTAGACTTGAACACCCAACTTTTATTGTCAGTTTGGGGAATTCCAGGGAGGGGTATGTGCCCTTTTACCTTGATTTGTTAGCTCTATCTCTAGGGGTCTGACAGATTCTAAAACTGGTTAGGGTTCTGGAAATCTATGCTTACTCTTCCTAGCTATCCTTACTTCAGGCCAGATGACAAGGTTGGCTGACCACAGATTCCTGGATCTGGGTTCTCATTTCTGGGAAAAAGAAACTTAGGCCTAGTCTCCCAAACTGTCAGTTTGCAACTTGTCATGGAGTCAGCCTGGCTCTAGCTAACTCAGTCCTCTCAAAATCACTTTGGAAAGTCATCTTGAGCAGAACATAGTCTGCCATCTTGGACCCAGGATTTGAGTCATTTTGTTTGCACTGCTCCCAGACTCCCAGACTCCCCTTCTCTCAGAGCCCTCTCCAAGTCCAGACTGATCCTTGGCACAAGATAGTATGATAAATACAAATACCCCCAGGAACTCAAAATTAAATTTATTTGAATTGAATTATTAGCATTCAGGAAAGCCGAAGACCCCTAGTTAGCTCCCTAGCATGATTCTTTTTAAAGGAAAACTAATTTAAGAGAAGAAAAAATTGTTCAGGGCCTCATAATCACAAAACTACTAACAGATTCACATAGGGCAGAGGATTCTTAGACTTTTCCACCATTTAAAACCCTTTCCACATAAGAAAAAGGTGTGTGACCCTGAGCATGTTGGTGTTTTATAGATATAAGAGGAATGCACATGTTATGTAAAGTTTTATCCAAGATTGGAACAATCCAGCAGGATCCTTAAACAGGAAGGTAAATAACTCAAGTTAGCTTTACGAAATCCCTGAAACTGAACTAATTCACTATGATCCTCCCTACCAGAGTAAGAAGAGCCAAGCTGCAAAGAAGAATCTCAGACGAGAAAAGCTGAAAAGAAGACTCTAAAACCAGGCCAGCTTCCTGGGAGAAACAGAGACCAGCTGAGCCACTGGCAAAGGTTTAGACCAGAGTCATTTGGAAAAGCCACTGTCCAACCTGCTGGGTGAGCGACGTGAGCGACGTGGAGGCTGTGCAGTGTGCTCCAGGTGTTCCAGCTTCTGTGAACTGTACCCTACGCTGGGGTACATCCTTGAGTCTTTGAGTCATTTATGCTTCGGTAGGAATCCTTCACCAATACTCCTGGAAGTATTCCCAATAAAACTCATTGGTTCACCAAATTAATATTTGGTGATATCTGTACTTTTATTTGTTGTGTTTTATTTGTTGTATCTCAGGTGAGTAGAAGTTTTTATTGCATCTCCCTTGAAAAAAATTGCTACATAAAACATCATTTACTAATAATTAACCATTTTTAATTTTAAAACATTTAAAACATTCATTAAAAATGAGTAATTTTACATGCTAATTAGATGTATATGCTTATTCTTTTTTTTTTTTTTTTTTTTTTTTTTTTGGTTTTTCGAGACAGGGTTTCTCTGTGTAGCCCTGGCTGTCCTGGAACTCACTCTGTAGACCAGGCTGGCCTTGAACTCAGAAATCTGCCTGCCTCTGCCTCCCAAGTGCTGGAATTAAAGCGTGTACCACCACTGCCCGGCTTCCTTATTCATTTTTATATGAAGAGTTAAACCTTAGCCAAATATTTCATGCTGCAGGATATAGACCATCTTGCATATTTTTCAGAGTTCAATGCTGATTTTAGAGCTATAAATGCTGAGAACAAAGTACCTTGTAAATACACAGCATAGATTGGCAGTAGTATGTTTAGGGTCATTTCAGAAATTGCTAGAATAATTTCTTAATCACAAGTCAGAATTAATTTAATATTTTACCTAAAACTCAAGTCATCAATTTAAAGAGCAATTTTAAAAACCAGGTATTCAATTAAAGAGATAAACTAATTTGATATATATCAAGTATTATTAAAAGTTCTCATTTTCTGTATTAAAGTATGATGTTTCTGTAAGAGCAGAAAACTTAGCTGAATTTATTAATTCATGATTGTTTATGTAAATACGTCCTTGTGTGGAAGTCAGAAGACAATTTACATGAGTTGGTTGTCTCCTTCCACCACGTGGGTTCAGGAAATCAAACTCAAGTTGAACTCAGATCATCAGGCTTGAAGGAAAGTGTGTTCCTCTACTGAGCCATCTCACAGGCAAATGCTGCAAATTAATAAGCTATAACAGTCTCAGATCTCAGATAAACTGTTTCAGGAAGGTTTGTTGGTGGTGTCAACATGCATACTACAAAGTGCATGCTGTTTGTTTGGATCCAAGGCTTCTTTGAAGTTGCATGATACAATGCAGTCAAGTCAGCCAGAAATAACCCTGATTCATCACACATTTGGTTTTTAATTGTGTTTTTGGCATTGCACATTCAAAGAACATGAGCTAGGGCCTAGGTCAAGAGCACATACTGTTTGTCACCCTCTTTTGGCTTCCCCAGGCACTTTCACTAATGTGCACAAACCCACACATAGACACTGTTGTGTGAGAGACTTTTTCTGTTGACACCCCTCACACACATACACATTTATTAATCCCATAAAGAGAACTCATGAAAGACCAAAGTAACAAAAGGGACCAATACCCAACTTAATGAACCAATGGGCATATTTTTAAATTGAGGTTACTAATAGGACTATGGGTAAGGGATTATCTATGTCTTACCAAAGAACAGAGATAACTCAAAAACAACTGCATCACCAGAAAAAAACCAACCCAACATGGGTGAATAACTGCTCAAAATTGCAACCCTAGAGTCCATTACCAAGCCTGAAGGTAGCACTACAGATAAAATCCCAGAGATGATCTCTTTCTATTATTTGGTCGATTAGAGTCTCTATTCTAGCAACTATTACATCAACTGTTTACTTCTTATACACTTGGGGGGGGGTTGCTTAATAATCTTCCATACTTTGTTCTTCTCTCATTCAGCAAATGTTTCAGTTCAGAGATAATGTGGCAAGTTGGAGTAATATGCCTTAAAGATACATACAGATATACATAATTTAAAATAAAATACTTTTTTAAAAAGAAGCTAGGTTAAAAGCCATGGGTAGCTGGGCCAGAAAGTGAGTCCCTTCAGGGACAATAAGAAAGGATGTTGCATGGGTTACAAATACTTCAGGACCACATCATTTACAAAAGACAGAGAGTGCTACCATTTACATTAATCACAGGATGGTATTTGCCTTTTCAAATGTTGTAATGCATTATTTATAAGTGGTTTAAAATTCTAAGGTGTGAGTACACAGTAAGATCCAGGTGATTATCCCCCCCCCCCAGAACAAACCAGGAAATCGCAATTTCTTTCTGAGAAACTTATGTAAATGAAGGGTGGCATTTAACAGAGTAATTATTCCATTGATTTAAACAATGCATATTTTTCTAGCATTAAGGTAATGGTACTATCCTTTAAGAGTTAAAATTGCATAAAAGATGCCATTGGTTTTTCAATTTAGGAGATTTTTCTTCTCATTTTTTTCCAAATTTTTAGTAAGTTTATTTGTGCTTTAAAACATAACACCTAAACACAGACTTCTCTGGAAATCCACTGTGAGAAATGCTTTTCTAGGTTCAGCATCTACTTCCCTAGTGCCTCTCAACTGAGTGCAGTCACTAGTTGCCAAAGATGTCACTAGTTGTTTTCAGTCACTTTACTTTGCTGGCTACTTTTGCAGATGGAGGGCCTACCTTCCTTCCTTGCTTCCTTCCTTGCTTCCTTGGTCCTTCCTTCCTTCCTTCCTTCCTTCCTTCCTTCCTTCCTTCCTTCCTTCCTTCCTTCCTTCCTTCCTTCTTTCCTTCCCTCCTCTGTTCCTCCATCCCTCCCTCCTTCCATCTCTATCTCCCTCTCCTTTTCCCTCTCCCTTCCTCCCTCTCTCCCTTCCTCTCTCTTTTGTTCTCTTATATATTACATCAAGACCTCAGTTTACCCTCCCTCTACTCTTCCTCATCCACTTACCTACCTGCTCTCTCCCCTAGATTCACCCCTCTTCCATTTTTCTTTAAAAAAAAAAAAAGAAGAAGAAGAAGAAGAATCAGGTCCACAAGTGAAGTCAACAAAACAAGACATAACAAGTTACAATAAGGCTAGGTGCAAAACCTCCCATCAATGCTGGGTGAGGCACTGGGTCAGGAAAGGGGTCCTAAGAGCAGACAAAAGAGTCAGAGACTCCTACTGTTAGGAGTTCCATAAGAACATCCAGCTACATGACCATAATATATACAGAGAGGACCTAGTTCAGACCCATACAAGGCCCATGTTTGTTGCTTCAGTCTCTGAGAACCTCTATGAGCCCTGCTTAGTTTTTTGCATGGATCATGTTCTCATGGTGGCTTGGATCCCTCTGGCGCCTACAATCCTTTCTCCCCATCTTCTGTGGGGATCACGTGACTCTGACTACTGTTGGTTTCAGCATCTTCTCCTATCAGTTGCTGGATGCTTTATAATGCCTCTCTGAGGTGCCAGTCTATGAGTATAGCAGATTATCATTAGGAATCATTTCATTAACTCTTTTTTCCTAATCTTGTTAAGTTTTATCATATATCTCTGGGCAGTCCAGCCTCTGATTCCTGACCATTCAGGCAAATTCAGGAGTTGGTTCCCTCTAATGGTGTGGACCTCAAGTTGGAGCAGTCATTGGTTGGCCACTCCTACAAGGTTTACACCACATCTTGCTGGAAGGTCAAAGACTTTGTGGCTGGGATGATGTCCGAGTTCTACTGCTGGGAGTCTTGCCTGGTTATAGAAGATGGTTGATTTAGGCTCAGAATTTCCCCTTTAGTAGGAGTGTTGGCTAGGGTCACTCTCACAGATTCCAGAGATTCTCTATTGCACTAAGTTTCCAAAGTAATTTTTTATCCAACCAAATATTTGTCATATGAGACTGAATGAAAGAGATTCCGAAGCTATACATGGAGGAAAAAAATCTGTCCTTCTATTTTGTTTTTGTTTTTATTTTGTTTTGTTTTACTCTTGGAAAGTTAAATAATATAATACTATAATAATTATAATATAAATCTATTTACTTAACCACCTGGAAATTTTCAAAAAATGAATCTCTCTTGATTTTCATGTTCATCATTGTTAACCTACATTTATTAAAAATTACATTGTGTGCTCGGTTTCCTAGAAAGACTGATGAAATCTATAGTTTGACATTTTCATTGTTATATTGAACTGTTGTCTATTAAATTTTACAAAGTGTGAGTCTATTAGAGGTGATGTTGCCTTTTAAAAAACAGTTTATCTTTGTTTAAAATTATTTAAATAACTCACTGAAGGCCATTGTTTTACATCCTAACTGGAGTTGCTCCTCTCTTCTCTCCCCCCCAGTCTTTCCCTCCCTCCTCCTCTCTCCCTCAGCTTCCTCCATTTCCTTTCAGAAACAGGCAGGCCTTCCAGGGATATCAACTAAACACTGTATATCAAGTTGCAATAAGACTCGGCACAAATCCTCATATGAAGGCTGGAGGAAGCAACAAAGTATGAGGAAAGAGTCCCAAAAGCATGCAAAAGAGCCAAAGACAACCCCGCTTCCACTGTTAGAAGTCCCACAAGAACACCAAGCTAAGCAACTATAATGTATATGTTGAGGACCTAAGTCAGTCCCAAGGTTCCACGCAGGCTCACTGATTGTTGGCTCAGTCTCTGTGGTCCCCTATGAGCCTTGATTAATTGAATCTGTGGGCTGTTTTCTTGTGATGTCCTTGAGCCTTGTGGCTCCAACAATCCTTCCTTTCCTTCTTCCTCAGAATTCCTGAACTCCATCTAATATTTGGCTGTGGGTCTCTACATCTGCTTCCACCAGTTGCTGGATGAAGCCTCTCTATCGATGATTATACAAGAATAGAAGAGTATCATTAGGAATCATTTCACTGATTTTTTTTTTTGCTAGTCATATTTGTATCTATCCTAGGTCTCTGGGTTATCTAGCCTATGGTTCTTGGCCTCCAGTCAGTGTCAGAGGTAGTTTCCATCTTGTGGCATTGGTCTCAAGTTGGATCAGTTATTAATTGGCCACTCACACAAGTTCTGTACCACCTTTATCCCATCTTACTGGCAGGTTTTATGGCTAGGTTGGTATTCCAATTCCTTTACTGGAAGTCTTGCATGGTTACAAAAGATGGCTTGACAAGGATCTATATCCATCATTACTATGAGTCTTTGCTAGTGGTACCTTTGTAGATTCCTGGGAGTTTCCATTGCACTAGATTTCTATCTTTCCCCTAAAATGCCCCCTGTGGTGGTTTTAATATGCTCAGCCCATGGGAAGTGGCACTATTATGAAGTATGGCCTTATTGGAAGAGGTATAAGCTTATTAGAGTAAGTGTGTCACTGTGGAGACAGGTCTTTGAGGTCTCATATATATGCTCAAGTCTGGCCAATGTGATTCATACCCTCTTTCTGACTGTCTGTGGAAGACAGTCTATTCTTGGCTTCCTTTGAATCAAGATTTAGAACTCTCAGCTCTTTATCACCACATCTCCCTGCATGCTGCCATGTTTCCCACCATGATGATAATAGACTGAACCTCTGAAACTGTAAGCCAGCCCCAACTTGATGCTTTCTTTTGTAAGAGTTGCCTTGGTCATGATGTCTTTTCACAGTAATTAAATTCTAAGATAGAAGTTGGTACCAGTGACTGCAGTATTGCTGTGACAGGCCTGACCATGTTTTTGTTTGGAGGACTGTGGATTTGGGGACTTTGGATTAGGGATGTAGTGGAATGCTTTAAGTGGGGCTTAGTGGACCATTCTAGTAGGAACATGGAAGATAATTGTACTAAGGATTATCTGAATTGTGGGAGCTTGGTTCAAGGGGTGTTAGTGGAGAAGAGTTTTACTATGTTGTACAGAGATCATTCTTGTGATATTTTGGTGAAGAATGTGGCTGCTTTTTGCCATTGTCTAAAGATTCTGCTGAGGCTAAGGTAAAGATTTGGATTAATTGCACTGACAGAGGAACCCTCAAAAAAGCCTAATATAGACTCTGTACTGTGGTTTACTCTTATGAAGAGCATTTTGATCAAGTGTAGCAATTTTAGAAAGACAACATGCAAAATGTATGGTTCAAGGATTAAAGAGACACCAGGAAATCAAATGGAGCTAAATCCTGTGCTCAAGGAGATAAGCAGATTAAAGATATTAAATGCAATTAAGGGAGTGGTGAACTCGGAAAAATCCCACCCCACTAAGCTTCCATCTTCTGAAAAGAAGTTAAAAGCTTAGGCCTTGAATCCCAACATCCAGGAGACAGAGGCATGTAGATCTCTGAAATCAAGATTAGTCTACAGAACAAGTTCCAAGACATCCAAGCTTAGGCAGTTAAGAAAATCATTGAAAACAGAAAACTGGTGAAGATGTAATAGGACAAGTGAACCATGTTCCAGCCCCAGCAATCAGCAGAACTTGGCAGCTTCAGCCACATGGCTCTGGCTTTAGAGTCGAGAATAAAAGAGGTTACTGGGACAATTGTTACTGGTTTCCTGGAGCTAAGAATTTAGCAGTGGTTAAGAAGAGACAAGCATCACTGAAGTGAAATGTTCAGGACTGAAGGGATCATGCAAGAAGCTGAGGCTTGCCACCATAAAGAGAACCTATGAGAAGCTATTGGTGAAGTGTAGCCCAGTTGCAGCGGAAGACCCTATTATTTTATAAATGCCAGGGCCATGAGATGACCACCAAGAAAAGCAGCAGCAGAAGCTGTGTTAGAGAAACTATGAAGGTAAGGGCCTAGATTGCAAAGAGTTTAAAGATGACAGAGCCATGAGAAGATGACAGATGCCAAGGAAAGTTGCTAATAGGGAATGGAACCAGTCCAAGAGAAAGAAGATATTGCAGTCAACAAAGCTGAAAGGAGTTGGTCATCAAACATGGAGATGCAGAGTTTGGAGTTTGCCCAGCTGATTTTTGGGTTTTGCTTTGGTCCAGTATTTTCTCACTATGATGTTTTGGAATGGTAATATAGATCCTGTGATGTTGGAAGTATGTGATCTGCTTTTTAATTTTGATTTTATAGGAGATTACAGCTAAGAGAGTGTATGGATCTCAGAAGGGACCTTGAACTTTGGACTTTTAAGCATTGTTGAGACTGTGATAGACTATGGGGACTTTTGAAGTTAGATTGAATGTGTTTTGCATTATGTGATGGCTAGGTATACACCCTGTAGACTCATGTTTGAACAAGCCTATGGGGGCAGGGAGTGGAATGTGGTGATTTGAAGATGCTTGGCACATAGGAAGTGACACTATAAGGAGGTGTGGCCTTGTTGGAGAAGGTGTAGGCTTGTTAGAAAAAGTGTGTCACTGTGGAGACAGGGCTTTGCAGTTATGTGTGTGTGTGTGTGTGTGTGTGTGTGTGTGTGTGTGTGTGTGTGTGTGTGTGTGTACGTCTGGTTAGCATGATCCAGACTCTCCTTCTCACTGCCAGTGGAAGACAGTCTCTTCCTGGTTGCCTTTGGATCAAGATGTAGAACTCTCAGCTCCTTCATCACCATGTCTGCCTGAATGCTGCCATGCTTCCCACCATGATGATAAAAGACTGAACCTCTGAAACTAAACCAGCCCCAATTAAATGTTGTCTTTTATAAGAGTTGCCTTGGTTGCGGTGTTTCTTTACAGCAATAAAACCCCGACTAAGACACCCTCCCCCAATTCCAGGTATGTCTCCCACTACTCTCTCTTGACACCTGATCCTTCTGTTCAAATCTCTATTCCTTCTTAGGGATATTCATGGATCTCACGTTGAGCCTTCCTCATTACTAAGCCTCCCTGAGTCTGTGGATTGTCATATGATTATCCTTTATGTCATAGCTAATATCAACTTATAAGTAAGTTGACACCTATGTTGTTTCCAGTTCCTGGATCTTATGAATAAATCTGCTACAAACATCATAGAACAAATATCCTTGTGGTAGGATGGAGTATCTTTTGGGTATATGCCTAGGAATGGTATAGCTGGGAAATTGCCATACTAATTTCCAAAGTTGCTGTACAAGTTTTCACTCCCACCATCAGTAGAGAAGAGAAGTGTTCCCCTCGCTTCACTTGGCAGGATGAGTTGTCATTTGTAGGTTTTTTGTTTATTTGTTAGTTAGTTTGCTTGCTTGCTTGCTCGCTTGAGACAAGGTTTCCCTCTGTGACCTTGACTATCCTGGAACTTGCTCTATAGACCTGGTGAGCCTGAGATCTGTCTGTTTCTGCTTCCTGAGTGTGGGGATTAAAGGTATTTCACTTATGCTTAAGTATGTTGAACATTTATTTAAGAGTTTCTTGGCCATTTGGAGATTCTTCTGCTGAGAATTCCCTGTTTACATCTGTACCCCAATTTTTTAAATTCAATTTTTGCATTTGTTTATGTCTAGTTTCTTGAATTCTTTATATATTTTGGGGATTGCCCTCGGTCAGATGTGGAGTTGGTGAAGTTCTTTTCCCATTTGTTAGGCAGCCATTTTGTCCTATTGATAGTGTCCTTTGCCTTAGAGAAGTATTTCAGTTTCATGTGGTTCTGTTTCTTAATTGTTGTTGATCTTAGTGCCTAAGCTGCTATTGGTGTTCTGTTAAGAAAATTGTCGCTTCTGTGGCCTGGGACCTCAGTCTGTGTCACAGAGCTCCATAGTCAAATAGCACTGGGAGAAAGCTAGCATCCTAGGAGTGTGGACAAGCACATGAGTGGAGGAAAGACAAGCACCACTGCTCAGCGGGACCCTCCTGGAATCCTCAAGACACAGGGATCTACATGTAGCATGGGACAGGAACCTTCCGGTTTATGCCTGTGGTGTGTGCCACGTGGCTCCATACCTAAATAGTGCAGGGAAAGAGCTACCCTCCCAGGAGTGTGGACAAGTCTGTGAGCAGGGGTAAGACCAGCAACTCAGAGGGACTGGCCCAGAATCCTTAGGACACAGGAACTGAGGAATAGCCTTCCGGTTTCCCTCTGTGACACAGGACTCCATACTCAAATAGTGCCAGGAGAGAGATAGCCTCCCAGGAGTGCCAACACATCTTCAAACATAGGAAGACCACCACTACTGTTCAAATTCCTTAATCAAGAGGGACCCTCGCAGAGCCAATAGGACACAGGAACCAAGGAACAGCTGGGGACAGGATCCTTCTGGTTTCTGTCTGCACTCCAGAGCTAACCCTGTACCACAGCTCACTAAACCCAAAATCCTCTCAGAGAGAGCTGGTGTCCAAGGAGTACTGATGCAAAGGCTTGCAGAAGGTACAAAACACAGTCAGAGAGAGCAAGACAAGATAACACCAGAGATAACCAGATGGCAAAGGGCAAAGGCAAGAACATAAGGAACAGAAGCGAAGGCAACTTGGCATCATCAGAACCCAGTTCTCCCACCACAGTGAGCCCTAGATACCCCAACACACCAAAAAAGCAAGACTCAGATTTAAAATCACTACTCATGATGATGATAGAAGACTTTAAGAAGGAAATAAATAACTCCCTTAAAGAAATGCAAGAGAACACAGGTAAACAGCTAGAAGCCCTTACAAAGGAAATACAGGAAAACACAATCAAACAGGCAAAGGAAATGACCAAAACCATCCAAGACATAAAAATGGAAATAGAAACAATAGAGAAATCACAAAGGGAGACAACTCTGGAAATAGAAACTGTAGGAAAGCTATCAGGAGTCATAGATGCAAGCATCACCAACAGAATACATGAGATAGAAGAGAGAATCTCAGGTGCAGAAGATACCATAGAAAACATTGACGCAACAATAAAAGAAAATGCAAAATGCAAAAAGCTTCTAACCCAAAACATCCAGGTAATCCAGGACACAATGAGAAGACCAAACATAAGGCTAGTAGGTATAGAACAGAGTGAAGATTCCCAACTTAAAGGGTCAGTAAATATCTTCAACAAAATTATAGAAGAAAACTTTTCTAACCTAAAGAAAGAGATGAACATAAACATTCAAGAAGCCTACAGAACTTCAAATAGATTGGACCAGAAAAGAAATTCCTCCCATCACATAATAGTCAAAACACCAAATGCACAAAACAAGGAAAGAATATTAAAAGCAGTAAGGGAAAAACGTCAAGTAACATATAAAGACAGACCTATCAGAATTACACCTGACTTCTCACCAGAGACTATGAAAGCTAGAAGATCCTGGACAGATCTCATACAGACCCTAAGAGAACACATCTGCCAGCCCAGGCTGCTACACCCAGCAAAACTCTCAATTACCATAGATGGTGAAACCAAAATATTCCATGACAAAACCAAATTTACACAATATGTTTCCACAAACCCAGCCCTACAAAGGATAATAGATGGAAAACTCCAACACAAGGAGGGAAACTACACCCTAGAAAAAGCAAGAAAGTAATCTTTCAATAAACCCAAAAGAAGATAGCCACACAAACATAGAAATAACATTGAAAAAAACAGGAAGCAACAATCACTATTCCTTAATATCTCTTAACATCAATGGACTCAATTCACCAATTAAAAAACATAGGCTAACAGACTGGATCCATAAACAGGACCCAGCATTTTTCTGTATACAGGAAACATACCTCAGGGATAAAGACAAACACTAACTCAGAGAAAAGGGCTGGAAAACAATTTTTCAGGCAAATGGTCCCAAGAAACAGGCAGGAATAGCCATTCTAATATGGGATAAAATTGACTTTCAATGAAAAGTCATCAAAAAAGATAAGGAAGGACACCTCATCTTCATCAAAGGAAAAATCTACCAAGAAAAACTCTCAACTCTGAACATCTATGCTCCAAATGCAAGGACACCCACATTCATAAAAGAAACTTTATTAAAGCTCAAGCACACATTGCACCTCACACAATAATAGTGGGAGACTTCAACACCCCACTCTAATCAATGGAAAGATCTTGGAAACAAAAACTAAACAGAGACACAGTGAAACTAACAAAAGTTATGGACCAAATGGATTTAACAGATCATATTTATAAAACATTTCATCCTAAATCAAAAGAATATACCTTCTTCTCAGCACCTCATGGTACTTTTTCCAAAATTCACAATGTAATTGGTCACAAAACAAATCTCAACAGATATAAGAAGATCGAAATAATCCCATGCCTCCTGTCAGATCACTACGTATTAAGGCTGGTCTTGAATGCCAACAAAAACAACAGAAAGCCCACACACATATGGTAGCTGGACAAGGTTTTACTCAATAATAACTTGGTCAAGGAAGAAATAAATAAATAAAGAAATAAAGACTTCCTAGAATTTAAAGAAAATGAAAGTACAATATACCCAAACTTATGGGACACAATGAAAGCAGTGTTAAGAGGAAAACTCATAGCTTTGAGTGCCTCCAAAAAGAAACTGGAGAGAGTATACACTAGCAGCTTAACAGCACACCTGAAAGCCCTAGAAAAAAAGAAGCTAATATACCCAACAGGAGTAGAAGGCAAGAAATAATCAAACTCAGGGCTGAAATCAACCAAGTAGAAACAAAAAGAACTATACATAGAATCAATAAAAACAGGAGCTGGTTCTTTGAGAAAATCAACAACATAGATAAACCCTTAGCCAGACTTACCAGAGGGCACAGAGATAATATCCAAATTAACAAAATTAGAAATGAAAAGGGAGGTATAACAACAGAATCTGAGGAAATTAAAAAAATAATCAGAACCTACTACAAATGCCTATACTCAATAAAACTGAAAAATCTGGATGAAATGGACAAGTTTCTAGACAGATACCAAGTACCAAAGTTAAGTCAAGATCAGATAAACCATTTAAAGTTAGTTTTAAGGCGATTTTCTTATGCTTCTGCCTCGATGGAATATTCAGGGATTGTTGTAGTAAAATAGTGATGTTCTGGCTATGCCATGTTGCCCTGGCTGTTGTTGAATCTGTTCTTACACTAGCATCTAGGCATCTCGATTTGGGATGAATGTAAGTCTAGGTACAAATTTCTGAATTTGTCCTTGTTGGATGAGTGTTTTATTTCTGGGTTTCTGTTTCATCTTTGTTCTTATGGTCTTTATGGTTTTTATTTCCTGTGACCAGTGTCACCTCTGGTATAGCAGGAAGTCTTTTTAGGAGTTGGGGCTGGACTTCTGGCAGCTATCATGGTCTTTGATCCATCAGAAGGTCTCTGTTCTTTTGACTGGCATGGCCTACACTTGAGCAGTGGATATCTATCAGAGAACGGGGTAGGGACACAATCTCAAGGATGGGTGGTAGAGTAGAAGCAGTGTCTAGTGGGTGGGTCTTTGGGATCTGAACTAAAGGCATAAGAGTTTCCTAGGGCTGGTAGAACTTTTAACTATCAGACATTATCTTTAGAATTTGTCATAAGATAACTTGAGAGAAACTCTTGAAGAGTGATCTATCCTCATTATTTGGTTACCTTTTGTAGTTTTCTCTTCTCTTCCCACTCCATAGTGGACCTGGTCATACTCCTTGCCTAATTCCTTCCCTTTTACTATGACTGCCATCTTCAAAAGACTAATATCACCCCAGCAATCTATAACCACCCTTTATGAAAAAAAGGATGCAAAGCTAAAACATCATTGATTTTATTTTAATAAAATTAAAAATTTAAATCCTACCAAGAAATTTGTACCAACATACATATATACACTTGATATCTACTTGCTTTTTTATTGTTTTAGGAATTAGTTAATTTTTTAAAAACTCAATAACAACTCTCTACGGATTTATTATTCTCCTTCTCTCCTAAACAAAGCTGCAAAGATGTTTTGTAGAATGCAGGAAACCCATTTAATTTGGTATAAGGTGTATTTCCAAGCCCATTAGTCTTGAAGCATCTCTTATGAGTATGCCTATGGTTACCTTTGTGTAGGATGAGGAAAAGAAAATGATGTCACCAGTCTCAAAGTATAAAGAGTTCTCAACAGAATGTTTTGATGGTTGTATGCTATTGTAAAAGGAGAAGGTAAACCCAGGGTATGAATTCTGGGGGCAGGTGAGTCTCTTACCTCTTTTGACTGGTGTGGCCTGCACTAGTGGGGTTCAGGCATGGTGGCAGGGGCAGGTAGTGGGTATAGGGTATGCCCAAGTCAGTACTGAATACTTTGTTTTAAATGCAGAGGTCAGGCATGTGATTTTCCAGATCACATTAAGTGGTCGAGTCATTATTTCGCCCCTTGGTTTCCTCTTAAGATATCAGGAGATGTGAAAGGAAAATAGACACTTATATTGCTGCAGTCTGGAAGTACCTGAACCTTCAGAAGCTGTGCCAGGTAAACAAGAAGACATCAGATCCATGTGAAAGAGCAGCATGAAGACTAATGGAGAATGGAGTGCAGTGTGCAAATCCTCCCAATTCAGATTGTACTCCAACCTGAACATGGTCTCTAAAATATCCACATTATAATCAAAAGTGTGAAAACACACAGCTATCTGCCGTCATGCTCATTTCAGTAGTGCCTGTGCCAGACAAATGTCCATGTGGGTGTTGATTCTCAGGAATCTGGGAATTGATGCTGCTTCCTTACCTTTCTTGTTCACAGAACCCCCAAGACAGTTCCTAGTAGTTTTGTGCTTTTAAAAGCACTAGATGCGCCCAAAAGTTTGGAATACCCAAGATTCAATTCACAGCAACTGTTGGACTGAGCATGGGGTTCTAGATGGAGAAGGAAGTGAAGGAGCTGAGGGAGTTTGCAGCCCCAATGAGGGAGCAACAGTGTCAACTGGCCTGAAACACCCCCACCCCCCGTGCTCCCGGAGACTGGACCATCTACCAAAGAATACATATGGAGGAACCCATGGTACTGGCCACATATGTGGCAGAGGAGGGCCTTGTTAGTCATCAGTGGGAGGAGAGGCACTTGGGCCTGAGGGTGTTAGATGCTCCAGTAGAGGGGAATGCCAGGGAAGGAAGACAGGAATGGGTGGGTGGGTGGGTGAATACCCTCATAGAGGCCGGGGGAGGGGGATGGGATTTCCAAAGGGGAGACCTGGAAAGGGGAAAACATTTGAAATGTAAATAAAGTATCGAAACAAAAAAAGCACTAGATGCTGTGTTTAACATATGCTAAGGATAAGACATATTTGACAGACCCATCCAGAGATTATTCTGTGTAACTGCTTTATTATTCAATATCAGTGGATATGAATCAGAAGCTTTCAGCCCCGTGGTCAAAACTTGGAGCTCCATAAATAAATTCTTATACTTGTATGGAATAATAAATATTTTATGCAACAAAAAACCATTCATATGCTCCAGACTTCTTGAGCTCTCAGAAAGATAAAAGGTTCGAGGACTCTAAACAAGAAAAATAGGACATAGATACAAAGTAGCGAAGCATCATTGATTGTGTTTATTGAGCAGAAAGTTTACTCTTCCACAGTTGCAGTCTTTCTCTTTTAAATTTATCCTTAACACAATTCAAGCGTGGCCCTGAAGTTTTTCTGCTGAGATCAATGTATTATCTTTCTGATATGACCAAGGAGGAACTAAATTAAATGTTCAAACTCAGGGAAATCTCTCTTTACCACAGTATAAAAACTGAACTTTTGTTTGATTGTTATTTTGCAACAAACATATTATAACATTTTTTTGAAGAATTAATTATAGGCCATTAAAGCAAAATAGAATTATGTCTGTGTGACACAAACACTCTGTATTCTGGCAATGCAGAGACACTGAAAGTTGATGCCAAATAAAAACGATACTGTGTAAATCCCACAGTGATGGACAATCCTACCCTCTCTCCTTTAACAAGTGTTAACTGTTATTAAGAACTGTGCTTTGTTTTGTGGAATTCCATTAATTGAATTTCTGTCTTAGGTGCCATAACTTATGCAAAATTATCTGTGATATCCCAGTCAGTCATGGTGTTCTTGTAGTTTGTATAAGATTACAGAAGAAAACATTTCTTGTATTTGCCTTCTCACAAGAATCCATACCTATTTTTCTCAAGTAGTTAAGAGCATTGTTAGTAATTTTGAATTATTTTTAAATTTTGTGCATTTTATTGTGTGATCTTTGATTGTTTCCTAACCAGAAAAATGTTTAGTAATGGTATATAGTTTTATTAAGATTCAACTTAGTTTTTATATTATGATATACTCTGTTTCTACTTAGAAATTCTATTAATTTAACATCTAACTGCTTCCTAAAAAGAGAAATAAAAATCCATTTAAATGTGTCCAACCATAAAGTTTTAAAAAAGCATAGAACTGTCAATAATTTTAAATTCATAACATGTTTTTAATATCAAACTTTATCATATTAATAATAGTCCTTCAGACACATGTTCTTTTCCTTTTGTCTTCTTAGTGGAAATCTTATTTTTCTTACCCATCACAAGGTTTGTGGATGAAGCATCAGTAGTGCAAAGAAAGTTGGTAAAAAACCATAAATATACTTAATATAAATCTCTTTTGGTATCAGAAGCAAGAAAGCTGAAGAGCCAAAGAAGCAAGGACACTTGAGGATTTTCATGCTAAATGTGAAACACTTAATGACATAGAGCATTGTATATTCTTATGTGTAATCAAACTACTGCCTGTGCCATAAGGTTAAGTAGATTTCAGGTTGAAGGTCAAAACATTTTCTTTTCTTGTAGTGTTTTTCTTTCTTCCTTTCTTCCTTTCTTCCTTTCTTCCTTCCTTCCTTTCTTTCTTTCTTTCTTTCTTTCTTTCTTTCTTTCTTTCTTTCTCTTTTTCATTCGTTCTTTCTTTCTGACTTCTAGGCAAATAAACCCCGAACAACTCACCTAAGGCCCTTCCATCTTCTATCTGCTGAAATTTATAATCCTAATCCTTATTTTATCCTTGAAGATACAGGTTCTCTCTCTACTCATGCTGCTCCAGTGCAATTATTTTGTGATACTTTCCAATATTGGATACTTTTTTTTATTATTCTTCCTGTTTTATCAATTTCTAAACCTTAAGCTTTTAAATTATATAATTGTGGAAGTAAAAATGTCACTTTAATAATCCTAAATATAGATTCTTCTGCCACCTCTCAGCCCACCTTCATAAGACCTGCGAATCCTGAGCCATGCAGACCTGCAGATCCTAAAACATACAGATCTGCTGGTCTGGTACAATAGAGCCAAAGGATACCCATCAGAGGTTTGCCACACCAGGACCATCGAGGACAACTCTCCTCCCAATACCTATTACAATATGAATATCTAGAGACCAAAACCATTCAGGTGTCTAAAAGGCCCTTGAAAGAACACAATCAACAAAAGCTGGGGCAATATGCCACCTTTGGAGCATGACCATCCTACTTACAGAAAGCGATGGATATCCTAACACAACTGAAGCACAAGAAAATGTCCTTCAATCCAAACTTATAAAGATGATAGAGGCCTTTAAATAGAAAATGAATAAATCTTGTAAAGAAATACAGGAAAATAAAATCAAATACATTGAAGTCTTTAAAGATGAAACAAATAAATCCTTTAGTGACATATAGGAAATACAATCACATAGGCAAAGGAAATAAATAAAAGTGTGGAAGACCTGAAAGTAGAAATAGAAACAATAAAGAAAACACAAGTGAGGGACTCCTAGAGAAGAGAACAGGAAAAACAGATGCAAGTATCACCAACAAATTGCAGTAGATGGAAAATAGAATCTCTGGCATAGAAGATACAATCAATAGAAGAAATTGATACATAAGTCAAGAAAAAATGTTAAATATAAAGAATTCCTGACACAAAATCTCCAGGAAATCTAGCATACTATGAATAAAACTCAACATAAGTATAATAGGAATAGAAGAAGGTGAAGAGTCCCAGCTCCAAGACCTAGAAAATATTTTCAACAAAATCATAGAAGAAAACTTTCCCAATCTAAAGAGATGCCTTTAAACATACAAGAACCTTATAGAACACCAATCAGATTAAAATAAAAAAGAAAATCCTCTTGCCACATAATAATCAAAACATGAGATATGCAGAACAACAACAAAAAAATATTAAAAGTGGCAAGGGAAAAGACCAGATAACAAACAAAGGTAGACCTATCAGAATTACACCTGATTTCTCAACAGATATTCAAAAGGCTAGAAGGTCCTGGACAGATGTCTTGCAACCTCTAAAAAAAAAATCACAAATGCCAACCTAGACTACTATACCCAGCAAAACTCTCAATCAATGGAGAAAAAAAAGATACTTCAAAACAAATCCAAATTCAAACAATATCTATCCACAAATCCAGCCCTACAGAAAATACTAGAAGGAAAACTCCAACCCAAGGAGAATAATTGCATCCAAGAAAATATGGGAAATAAGTAATTCCATACCAACAAAAACAAGGGAAGCATACGCACACACTACAACCAACATCTAATCAACAAGAAAATACAATCACTGGTCATTAACATCTCTCAATATCAATGGACTCAATTCCCCAATAAAAAGACATAGGCTAACAGAACGGATGTGAAAACAGGATCCATCATTCTGCTGCATACAAGAAACACATTTCAGCAATTAAGATAGACATCACCTCAGAGCAAAGGGCTGAAAAAATGTTTTCCAAAGCAAATGTACCCAAGAAGCAAATTGGAGTAGTCATTCTAATATCTAATAGACTTTCAACCAAAATTAATCAAAACATACAGGGAAGGACACTTCATATTCATCAAAGGAAACATCTAACCAGATGATATTTTAATTCTGAACATCTATGGCCCAAACACAAGGGCACACATATTTGTAAAAGAAACATTGCTAAAGCTTAGATCATACATTGAACTCCACAAATTAATAGTAGGAGACTTCAACACCTCACTTTCTCCAAATTGTTGAGTAATCCAAACAAAAACTAAACAGAGAAATAATGAAACTAACAGACATTATGAATCAACTAGACCTAACAGATATCTATAAAACAATTCACCCAAACACAAAAGAATTTACATTCTTCTGAGCACCTCTTGGATCCTTTTGCAAAATTGGCCATATAGTCAGTCACAAAGCAAGACTCAACAGATACAAGACAATTGAAATAACACCTTGTATCTTACCAGACCACCATGGATTAAAGCTGGACATCTTTTTTTTATTGGTTATTTTATTCATTTACATTTCAAATGTTATCCCTTTCCCCGTTTCCCCTCTTAAAATCCCGTATCCCATCTCCTCTTTCCCTGCTTCTATGAGGGTGTTCCCCCACCCACTCACCCACTGCCCTAACATTCCCCAACACTAGGGCATTGGGCCTTCACAGGACCAAGGGCCTCCCCTCCCATTGATGCCAGATAAGGCCATCCTCTGCTACATATGCAGCTGGAGCCATGAGTCCCTCCATGTGTACTCTTTGCTTGGTGGTTTAGTCCTTGGGAACTCTGGGGGGTTCTGATTAGTTGATATCGTTATTCTTCCTGTGGGGTTGCAAACCCCTTCAGCTCCTTTATTCCTTCCCCTAACTCTTCCACTGAGGTCCCCATGCTCACTTCAATGATTGGCTGCAAGCATCCGCATCTGTATTTGTCAGACTCTGGCAGAGCATCTCAAGAGACAGCTATATCAGGTTCTTATCAGCAAGTACTTCTTGGCATAAGCAATGGTGTCTGGGTTTGGTGGCTGCATATGGGATGGATCCCCAGGTGGGGCAGCCTCTGAATGGCCTTTCCTTCAGTCTCTAATCTACTCTTTGTCTTTGTATTTCTTTTAGACAGGAGAAATTCTCGGTTAAAATTTCAGAGATGGGTGGATGACTCCATCTCTCAACAAGCGGCCTTACCTAGCATCTGGATATGGTCTCTACATGTTCTCTCTCTCCTTTGTTGGGTATTTCAGGTAATGTCACCCCAGTTGGGTCCTGGGAAACTCTTACTTTCCTGGCATCTGGGACTTTCTGGTGGCTACCTCCAGTTCCCTATTCCCCATTGCTACACACCTCTGTTCAATTTCCTGACCCTGCTACATCTTCCCCATCTCCTCCCATACCGAATCTTGGCCCCCTTTTCCCCTTCCCTTCCTCTCTTCCTCCCAAGTCCCTCCCACCCTCTACTTCCTGTGATTATTTTGTTCCCCCTTTTAAGTGGGACTGAAGCATCCTCAATTATGTCTTCTTTCTTCTTGAGCTTCATATGGTCTGTGAGTTGTATCATGGGTATTCTGAGCTTTTGGGCTAATATCCACTTATCAGTGAGTACATACCGTGTATGTTCTTTTGTGACTGGGTTACCTCACTCAGGATGATATTTTCTAGTTCCATCCATTTGCTTGTGAATTTCATGAAGTCATTGTTTTTAATAGCTGAGTAGTACTCCATTGCATAAATGTACCACATTTTCTGTATCCATTCCTCTGTTGAGAGACATTTGGGTTGTTTCCAGCTTCTGACTATTATAAATAAGGCTGCCATGAACATAGTGGAGCATGTGTCCTTGTTATATGTTGGAGCATCTTTTGGTTATACCCCCAGGAGTGGTATAGCTGGGTCCTCAGGTAGTACTGTTTTTAATTTTCTGAGGAACCTCCAGACTGATTTTCAGTGGTTATACCAGCTTGCAAAACAGAAACACAAGAAAGCCTACACATTCATGGAAATTGAACAACTCTCTACTCAATGATCTCTGGGTCAGGGAAGAAATAACGAATGGAATTAAAGACTTTCTAGAATTCAATGAAAATGAAGGTACAACATACCCCAATATATGGCACACAATGAAAGCAGTGCTAAGAGGAATGTTCATAGCACTAAGTGCCTCCATAAAGAAATTAGAAAGTTCTACTATCAACAATTTAAAAGTATACCTGAAAACTCTAGGAAAAAAGAAGCAAGCATACCAACAAGGAGTAGAAGGCAGGAAATAATGAAAATCAGGGCTGAAATCAATCAGTGAGAGAAGAAGAAAACAAAGCATCAACAAAACCAAGCACTATATTTTTTTTTGAGAAAATCAACAAGATAGAAAAACCCTTAGCCAAACTAACCAAAAGTGAAAGAGACAGTATCCAAATAAACAAAATCAGAAAAGAAAAGGAAGATATAACAACAGATACTGGGGAAATTCAAAGAATCATTAGGTCTTACCTCAAAAGCCTGTACTGCACAAAAATCTTAATAAAATGGATGTTTTCCTAGACAGATACCACTTACCAAAGTTAAGTCATGATTACATAAACTATTTAAACAGCCCTATAGCCCCTAAGGAAATAGTAGCAGTCATCACAAAAGCCCGGGGTCAGATTGTATTAATGCAGAATTCTACCAGACTTTCATAGAAGAGCTATTGTCAATATTCCTCAAACTATTCCACAAAAATAAAAACAGAAGGGATACTGCCAAACTTATTCTATAAAGTCATAGTCACCCTGATACCTAAATCACACTAGTCCCAGCACTTGGGAGGCAGAGGCAGGTGGATTTCTGAGTTCGAGGCCAGCCTGGTCTACAGAGTGAGTTCCAGGACAGCCAGGACTACACAGAGAAACCCTGTCTCAAAAAAAAAAAAAACAAAAAAAACAAAAACAAAAACAAAAAAAGAACAAAAAACAAAACAAAAAAAAGCACTCTAAGAATCAACAAAGAGAACTTCCGATCTATTTCTCTTATGAACATTGTTATAAAAATACTCAATAAAACACTTAAATCTAATCCACCAATACATCAAAAGCATCATCTACCAGGATCAAGTAGGCTTCATCTCAGGGATGCAGGGATGGTTCAATATATGAAAATCCATCAACATAATCCACCATATAAAAAACTGAAAGAAAAAACAGTTACATGATCATCTCTTTAGATACTGAAAAAGGCTTTGACATAATCCAACATTTTTTCATGTTAAAATTAGAGAGATCAGGAATACAAGGCACAAACCTAACATATAGCAAGCCAATAGACAACATCAAACTAAGTGGAGAGATACTTAAAGTAACTTCACTAAAATCAGGGACAAGACAAGGCTGCCCACTTTCTCCCTATCTATTCAATATAATACTTGAAGTTCTAGCCAGACCAAATATGAAAGGAAGAAGTCAAAGTATAGCTATTTATGGGTGATATGATAATATACTTATGTAACCTCAAAAATTCTAAAAGAAAACTTGTACAGCTGATAAACACCTTCAGCCATGTGGCTGGATCAAAAAACAACTCAAAAGAATCAGTAGCCCTTCTTTATTCAAATGATAAAAAGGGCTGAGATAGAAATTAGGGAAACAACATCCTTTATAATGTCCGAAAGTAATAT
Source organism: Uromys caudimaculatus (assembly GCA_028551405.1). Taxonomy (NCBI): domain Eukaryota; kingdom Metazoa; phylum Chordata; class Mammalia; order Rodentia; family Muridae; genus Uromys; species Uromys caudimaculatus. Next base: position 57,617,419 of record CM052709.1, on the reverse strand, counting down.
AAAATATCTTGGTTAACTCTAACCAGGCAAGGGAAAGATCTATGTGACAAGAACTTCAATTTTCTGAAGAAATAAATTGAAGAAGATATCAGAAGATGGAAAGCTCTCCCATATTTATAGATTTGTAGGATTAATGTAGTGAAAATGGCCAGCTTTATGGTCTCGAGCTATACTACAGAGCAATAGCAATAAAACTGAATGGTGTTAGTATAGGAACAGACATGTTGATAAATGGAATGGATTTGAAGACCCTTAAATAAACCTACACACCTATGGACACTTGACTTTTGGCAAAGAAGGAAAATCATACGATGAAAAACAGAAAGCATCTTCAACAAATGGTGTTATTCTAACTGCATGTACAAAACTGAAAATAGATCCATAACTTTCACCCTGTGCGAACCTCAAGTCCAAATGGATCAAAGACCTCAAAAAAAAAACAAAAAACAAAACAACAAAAAAAACAAGAACAACAAGAAAAACAGAAACACTAAATCTAGTAGAAGAGAAAGTGGGCAATATCCTTGAACTCCTTGCTACAGAAAACAATTTCCTGAATAGAACACCAATGGCTCAGGCTCTAAGGTCAGTAATTGATAAATGAGACCTCATGGAGCTGCAAAATTTCTTTAAGGCAAAGGACACTGCCAATAGGCCAAAACAGCAGCCTATAGATTGGGAAGGATCCTTACCAACCCTATATCTGATGAAGGGCTAATATCCAAAATTTATAAAGAACTCAGGAAGTTAGACTCCAATAACCCAAATAACCCAATTTAAAAACGGGTACAGAATTAAACAGAGGTTTCTCAACAGAGAATTCTCAAATGGCTGAGAAGCACCTAAAGAAGTGTTCAAAGTCCTTAGTCATCAGGAAAATGGAAATGAAAACAACTATGAGATTCCATTTTATACTGGTCAGAATGGCTAAGATCAAAAACTCAAACAGTAGCACATGCTGGTGAGGATGTGGAGCAAGAGGAACAGTCCTCCATTGCTGGTGAGATTGCAAACTTGTACAACCACTTTGGAAATCAATTTGGCAGTTTCTCAGAAAACTAGGAATAGTTCTATCTCAAGATCCAGCTATATTACTCCTGGGCATATACCCAAAAGGTATTCCATTATCCCAAAACACACTTTTGCTCACCATGTTTACAGCAGTTTTATTTGTAATAACCAGAAACTGGAAACAACCTAAATGTACCTCAAATGAAGAATGGATAAAGAAAATGTGGTACATTTACATAATGGAATACTATTCAGCTATTATCATAAATTTTTCAGGTAAATAGATAGATCTTAAGAATATCATCCTGAGTGAAGTAACCATGTCCCCCCAAAACATGAATGATCTGTATTCACTTATAAGTGTATATTAGCCATAAAATATAGAATACCTATTCTATACTTCACAAACCCAAAGAAGATAAACAAGAAGCAAGGCCCAAGTGAGGAAGCTTGAATCTTACTGAAAAGGATGAAGAAAATAGTCCATAGGAAGCATACAGAGGAGGGAACTGGGTAGGAGAGGGGAAGGAGAGAGGAATGAGAGATTCAGGATCAGGTGTGGAGAGGGACATGAGAGTTGGCCAGATGGCCATGAGAGTGAATGGAAATCTGCAACTGACAGAGGTAGAGAGTTGGGGGGTATCTTGAGGACAAGACAGAGACTTAGGATAGGGGAGGCTCCCAAGAATAAAAAGTCAAAATCTTAACTGTGACTCACAGCATTGGAACCTGAAGAAGCCATCCCCTATAGCCAGGCAGGAACCCCTATGGAAAGATAGGGACATCAACTAACCCACAAAACTTTCAACCCAAAATTTATCCTGTCTATAAGAAATGCAGGGAGTGGGCAGAGACTGAGGGAATGGCCAAACAATAACCTGTTCTACTTGTGACCCATCCCATGGCCAAGTACCAATCCCCGACACTATTAATGATACTCTATTATGTTTGCAGACAGTGGTCTAGCTAGCATGGCTACCTTCTAAGAGGCTCCACCCAGCAGCTAACTCATACAGATGCAGAGACCAATGGACAAACAGTGGATGGAGTTTGGGGACTCTTAAGGCAGAGTTGAGGGAATGACTGCAGGCCCTGAAGGAGATAGGAACTCCATAGGAAGGCCAACAGAGTCAACTAACATGGAGCCTTGAGACTCTCAGAGACTGAACCATCAATCAAAGAGCTTACACGGGCTACACCTAGCTCCTCCAACTCCCCACTACCGCACAAATGTAGCATTTGTGCAGCTTGGTCTTCATGTGGGCCCTGTACAACTGGAATGGAGTCTACCTCAAAGCTGTGCCTGTGTTTGTGGGATATGTTCTTCTAGCTGGGCTGCCTTGTCTGGCCTCAGTGGGAGAGGATGTGCCTAGTGCCACAGAGACTGAATGTGCCAGGGTAGGGGAATACTCAGGCAGGCCCCATCCACTCAGAGGAGATGGGGAGGAGGGATGAAGGGGAAGGATGGTGGAAGGGGATGAGCAGGAGAAGGAGCAGTAAGTGAGATGTAAAGTTAATAAATAAAAATAAAAAATTAAATTAAATATAATCTCAAATATATAAGTATATGGTAATATAACCTAATATATGAAGCATATAGTATTGAATTTATTAACGGAAATTGAGAAATCTAGAAGACAGTGGATATTTTAACAATGTTTAACTGAAGCTAATTTATACATATTATCTTCTCTGATTATAACATGAATTCTAATAGTATAATTTCCATGTACTTAGAAATGATAGTAACAGATCTATGGAAACAAAATAAAATTGTAAATTTATTTAAATTATTTATTAACTAAAATACTTTCTCTCAGCCCAGCATATTCAACCTCTCTAAAATCTCCACAGAAGCACTGTAGTGTATTTAGTATGATCACTCCATTGCAGAGAAGGAACATGAAAAAAACAAAACAATAGAGTAATTTACTTGGCTAAGCTATTTGTTGACCTACGCTTTAGTCAGAGATTTTTGAGCTTTTAACCACTGCATGGTGTAATCCCTATAAGTAGGAAACTACCTTGTTTCAGTGAAGGGACTAGCTACTATCAGTGGAGCACCACTGACTGTCCATCATTAGTAACTAAATGCCATTGTAAATCTTCTTCGTGCATATATTTAAAGAGAAAATTACAAAGAGAATAATAACAAACTTTAACAATGGAAGTTAGCAATCAGATAATAAGTATATAAAGGACTTGGGTAATCCCAGGTACTTATTTTAGAATCTGAAATCATATGGTTTATATACAATATGTATTGGAGAAAAACAAAACTCTTCTTAAAACTTAATTAACATTAAACAATATACACACACACAAACACGTTAAAAGCAAACTCCTTATAGTGGTAAATCTGTTCATAGGGAAATTTTGAAATTTTATTTAAAAGTAAAATAATTATGTATTTGTTTTACTGAAGTAATTTTCACAAGTGCTTCAGGAAAAGAGAAAAAATAACGACAGTATTGATAATTATAGGACCCCCAGTATAAAAATGAACAGATATAAAACTACAAGACTGAAGATTAATGCACAAATTTCTAGGACTTGGGAACATCCAATTGAAATAAGGAAAAGTGCTCTAAATTAGGGAGAACAAAGAAATTCAATAATTTTTAATTAAAACTTAAATACAAGTTTAAGAACCTTTAATAACATAATGTATAGTGAAATTCTCAGACTTACTTGTTTTCAACTGCACAAGATCAAGCCAATTAAATTTTTCTAGTTTGGATTGGGCAGGGGCTTCTGAGGTCCCGCCCCTATTTGAGAAGCTATTGGCAGGTAAGGGCTGCTGGGAAAGAGTCACCATTAATTAGGGGTGTGGCCCAAGTAGGTTTCCCACATACATCCTCATGTGCTTAAGGGCAGTACTAACTGGAGTCTGTGACTTAAAAGCATAAATAAATTAATTAATAAAATTATAAAGGAGGGCATAAAGTTGGGAGGATATACTGGGAAGATGAGGGATGGATATGATCAAGATTCATTGTGAATCTTTATGAAAATTTCAAAGATTAAAAATTTAAAACCAAAACCAAAGTGGGCAGTTCTTAAGAAACTACATATAGCAAAGTTGTTTTCAGACCTCCATATGCATACACACACACACACACACACACACACACACACACACCAGCACGGACATGTACACCCACATGAACACACACACAAGCACAAATATTGAGATAAAATAAATACAAGAAATGTAGCAGGCTCTAACAATTACATATCCACTGATCTTAACTTGAAGGATACTAAAATCAAGGCTTTCAAATAACCATACTTTATTCTCCCAGGATGGTAGTAACATTCACAGCAATCTCTCAGTCTCATGGATTTAAATAAGTGTCAATGTAAGCAACATTGGAGAATAAGCATCTTATTATAAATGACAATGTCAGTTCACTTGCACTGGCTCTGGTCTGGCTCTTATGTTTTTAAGAAGTGAATACAAATAAGAAATCTTTTCTTCTCCTTGCTGTTATTTCATGTTAAGATGTATCTCCAGCTGTTGATAGCCGAAAGGACTGTTTGAGAGTCTAGGAACTAGGTTTGACATTTATGTGTGCTTTCTAACTGGTCCAAATCACAAATGAAAACTTTATTTCACAGAAAGTAGTGTTAAGACATATCCTGGATATAGCTGAACAATGGTCCAAAGATAACACAGAGGTCCTGCTGTTCGAAGTTAGATAACTTGAGTTCACATGTGTGGATGACTCCATCAGTAATTGCTCCAGGGTGCTCTGTTTTATTTTATTTTATTTTATTATCACTCAGAGTATAAGCAGAGAGATCAGTTTCTCCTCAGCTTCTTGGTGTATACTTGTATTGATTAGTGAGTGGAAAGATGTCTGAATGGAATCTAAGCTCTCCTAAGAAGGAAAACATGAATAATACATATTAGGTAGGCAGCCATCAGCTGAATAAATGCAAGTGCCTAAAGACAATACATACAAATGTAGACTTTCAGATAAATTCGAACATAGTAAACTAAATAGTTCTAAGTTCTGGTGAAGAAACAATCAGCCAGAATTGAAAAAATAATACTATGACCTTTCAAGAGAAACATTTTGTCCTGAGTTTGCCAATGTCTGTCTCTCTCATTGTTTTTTTCTTTCTCTCCTTTGGTTATTGTCTGGCCCTGCTAAGAGACTGACTTCACAACCCATTCTGATGTTAGGCTTACTCAACAGCATACACTTTTCTAATTTCTTTGACAAATTCATACTGTGACAAAATTCATGACAGAGTCTAAAATATAAATTATATATATAATGTACCATAATTCATAAACTAGTCTAAAATGTAAATATATATCATGAATAGGGGTATATATTTATATATACTATAATGCTTTATTATTAACAATATAACAACATCCTATATGTGCCAATGTTATCATTTTTAATATATTTTCTCTATCCTGTCATATTTGGAATTGATATTTTCTTATAGATGTTTTAAATTAAAGGTCAAGGTTATGAGAAAAAGCTCAAAATAAATTCCATTTTGAAAGTTTGAAAGTGTTCTCCAACAGGAACATAGCTTTAAGTTCCTTTTCGTCTTTGAAAGAGGTTGATTTCCTGAAAGGTGAACATTTTCCAAGTTTTACAGCACTTTTTTCTCTTTTCCAATCAAATGCAACTATTTGTTTAGAGAGAACAACTTGTGATTTTAAGAAAATACCACACTTTATAATGATAAGGTTCCGGTAAAATATTATTTAGCAGGTAATGACTACCCAAATGAACATATTTAAGTAAGACATGATTCAGCCTAGCGTGAAGTGGCTACTGTGCTTGTCCTTACTGGCTCTCATCATCTCCCTAGGAGGGTGAACAATTACTGTTAGAGTAAGTGAACATAAGATTCCTGTAGAGAAAAGATTAAGACTCAAGGCTGTATAAAAGCTCTTGAATCTCCTGTCTAAAATGTTCTATTTTGTTAAAGTGAACAGTATAAATCAAAGAACTTGTATATTTAAATAGTTCAAGTACTTGGATAAAACTATTTTTACTCTTGTTGCTGTACATCTGCTCCTTTCTACAAGCCCATTAACAAGGAGACCATTCTTATCAGCTGGAGTTACTGAAGATGTATAGCCAATACTTCATTAACTATTAAAAACACAGAAAGTGAATGAGCACTCAAACTCCGATGAAGCCAGTAGAACACTAATATCAAAACCAGGGCAAAACAACAAACAAACAAACAAAAAATATGGAAACCAGGAAATTTATGAATGGACACCTCAAGGGAGGAAAGTCAGTGATATACAAATACAGTAAAACAGAAGGAAGACTGGGGCAGTAAGGTTCCGTCTTGGAGGGCTGTGGAGAATAGGGAAATGAAGTTTGGTGGAAGGCTTACCCAATGTGAAGAACATAAGAACAACTTCCGTGGAGGCTTATGCTCTTCCAATCCAAGAGAAACTTCATCGAGAGAAGCGAGTACAACCAAAGTGGCAAACAATTTGCCTGAGAAGAGTTAAAAATGCAAAATTCAAAGGACGATTTCTGATGAATGTCCATTGCTTTTAAATTGTCATAAAGCAGAAAAAGTATTAAGTTGAACTATTTTAATTCAAGAACCACCTGTATCCAGCCTCACATATTTACTTTGATGCAGATACCAAAATATGTTCATATTATACAATTCTACACATGTACACACATTCCCATACATATAAGTCATCTGGATCTATATTCAACTATGTAAGTATGTGTCCACACACACACACACACACACACACACACACACACACACACACACACGTATCTATAATCATAGGCATGTCTCTATACATATGGCTCATTCTTTGATCACTAACATCACTCAAATGTTTGCAATAAACTGTTTCAGACAAAGTGTCCATAGATCCCATACTCCAAGCACAGTTTGTATTGTTAGGTAAAATTGATGCATTGCTAAGCCCATCTTTTGATCTTTCCATCTTTCCATCTCCATGGTAAGTGATGTCTCTGCTGCATCATCTCTTTATGGAAGGGCCAGGGCACTGTGAAGATCTCTAGGCTGAGCCATTTCATAGGGTACTTTACACAACATTATGACCTTGACATAAAAATGGAAAAGGATGTAGACATTGGTAAGTTCTATATTGTCAAATCTTTTTATAGCAATGGAGAAATAACCATTTGGGTATTTTTCTTATGACTTTAAGCAAGAAGAAAATCTGTGAGAGTTATACCTTCATAAAATGAACTTGTCATGGATAATGACATTTAACATCATTCATCTTGCATTCAAGGCTCCATTTATTTAAGATGCACTTTGTTCTTTACAACACAATTACTTCTAACATAGTTCACTTGCATTACTTAATTTCTTCTTGTTGGCTTTCTGAAAGTGAGGGTCATGTATTATTTCTGTGCAATTGGGTCAATACCATAGGAAAATAATGAGCTGTAGCCGGACCATAGAATAAATCTAATGTCATTTGTTCCCCTGGTAGTTGAATATTTTAGTAATTACCATTATAGCATGGAGATTGCTATATTTTCCTTTTAGAAATATGAATTAGTTAGAAATTGATGTTTTGGGAAAGAAAGTAAATAAATATATTGTAGTTCTGTTACCTACATATACTACTCTTTGATCAATTTTCATCAATGTTAGTAGAAATTATCTTTATTTTAGCATTTTGATGATGTATTTATTTTATTTTGAGTAATAAGATCTCAAAGCTACTTGTAACAAAATGTTAATGTTAGTAGACTTTCTATGTCTGACAGTTGGTTGAAATATGTTTTCTAGTAGTGGTATTTACTCTGTCCCTTTGAACATCGACTTTTAAGTTTATTTAGGATTATATATTAACATTTTACAGGAATATCCTATTAAATCCTGTTTCTTATTCACCTTCACAGAGTATTCTGCCATTGATTTAGCATTATCAGCATGCCAGTATCACAAATGAAAAGGGCCATAATACTGCCAGTAAATAGGATTTTCCAGTTTAACCTTAGTGGTACACTTCCTCAAATGATATCCTTATTATTGAATATCAGTCAGCAATCAATCTTCAGGTAAAAGAAAGGAGTACATGCTTCCTAGTATTATTATAAAACAATAAACATGTAATTAACATACTAATGTCTTAGTTTATTCAGAAAGAAATAGAAATCTAAACCCACAATATTACCCAATTAGGTGTATTGAGTTTTCAATGAGGCTTATAATGCTGATTATTTTAAAGAAAACTTTCCCCATAGAAGTAAAAAAAATATTTTTAATTAATAATTTATTTATTTTGAAAAACACAGCAACTCCCTGACTAAAATTCGTGTAATTTTTTTTTTTTTTTTTTTTTTTTTTTTTTTTTTTTTGGGTTTGTTGAGACAGGGTTTCTCTGTATAGCCCTGGCTGTGCTGGAACTCACTCTGTAGACCAGGCTGGCCTCGAACTCAGAAATCCACCTGTCTCTGCCTCCCAAGTGCTGGGATTAAAGGTGTGCGCCACCACTGCCCGGCAGCTAAATTCATGTAATATTAATATCATGATATGAGAATAGATAAAATGATTGAGGATAGGCCAATGATATTAGTTCAGTGTGTAAGATCCTGGCATTAGTGGGATCACTCCTTACAGCAGCACACATTCTCAGATACAACACCTGCCTTACAGAAGAACATATTTCTAGGAGCAACCTTGAACCAAACACACTGCAAATGTCATTACTGTCAGTTTACCAGACTTTCAGTCAATATATGTCTGCAATCCAGGATTGTTCAAGAGGGACTGGTTGGTTGCTTGGCTTCCTGTTCAATGAAAGTGCTCTGTATAATAATATATTTAATTCTATCTAGGTTGTTTGCATTTTTATTGCTGTGTGTGTGTGTGTGTGTGTGTGTGTGTGTGTGAGAGAGAGAGAGAGAGAGAGAGAGAGAGAGAGAGAGAGAGAGAGAGAGAGAGAGAGAGAGAGTGATTTGGACTTGGGGGAGGGAAACCAAGATCAAAATATATTGTGTGAAAAAATTTTACATAAAAATAGAAATGTCTTCTCTTTCTTGGAACAATTTGTTCCTCAGTGACAAGTGGGGAAATGTGGTTTATGTATAGTCTGGAAGAATTTATGAAGAACCTGACAAAGTGCTCTTTTTAAGTCAGATGCATTCACCAGCATGGAAAAGTGAGAGAGAACCCTTGCCTCCAACATTACTTTTATTTCATCTAATTTGTTAGTAACCAGCAATTCCAAGTAGTCTTCTATTTGACTGAGGCCCGGAAGGCTTCCTCAGTCTTTGATTTCAGTAATAAATTCTTATCAACTGACTTCAGTATATCCTGTTCCTAATAATGGGAAAGATCCTAACACGATGCTTTACAATGAGAAAAATGAAACAAAGAAATGAACATTCCATGCTGATAGCCCACATCCTAAATGCAGGCAAACCTCACAGTGAACAGTTAACAGCTCCATGCCAGTCAGCGATGGTTGTATACTCTCCCCAGATTTTATGAGCAGTGCAAATGCTGTTGATTGAATTTCAGGCTTGTTTATGATAGTCAATATTTAAAAAATAAACATATTTTTAAAAACTGGGAAACCTACAAATGGATTTTATTGTTTTCATTACATTTATTTCCTTAATAATGGTTTTATTTTTAAAATACAATTACATAACCTTGTCCTTTTAATTTCATTCTTTCAATTCTCCCCTGACACCTGGGTCCTCTCCAATCTCTTCTATGTCCCCCTACTCCCTCCCTATGTCATGGCATCTTTTTCTTTGGTTATCATTTTTCATAGGTACATACATACATACAAACAAACATCATCCTGAGTCTGTCTAGTGTTGCCTGTATGTCCATGATTTCAGGGCTTGTATGTATGTGTCTATCCACTTGGTATTGGAAAAACAATTAAGGGTCTCATCATTTAAATGATAAAAGCATATATTTGCACTATGTTTGAAAAACTTTGCTTGAAATGAAACATATGCTTTAGTATGATTTCTTGGAAGTTTCTATACACTCAAATCAAAATGAAATTTTCTCCAAGGCCTCTATCGAATTGTAGCTTAAGTCATTTTCAAATCTCTAGCATACTTTCAGTTAAAATTTCATGGTACCACATGAATTGAAGGACACAAACACAAACAAAATATGAAAACTGGTTTTGAAGATATACAAATCCCTCATTACTATTTGGGATTGGATACTCAAATTAGAAAGCTGTAGTAGTAAAGAAAACTCCCATCACAGTTATACCGATGTGTTATGGGTCCCTGTCAGGGACAGTGTGCAGCCACTGGGGCTCACACCATTTTACATACTGCCATAACTCTATTCAAGCTCACAGTCTGACTTGCCCTCCCAGCTTCCCTGTATGGAATTTTACCATTCTTATTGCCATTTGTAGAAAACACCTCTTTTAATACTGAATGTATAATATGATAACCTGGGAGTTCCAGCACTCCAACGACACTCTAGGGATTTGAAACAAACATCTTTGAGTACAAAGGAGCAAAACATCCAGACTATAAAACTGTTCCAATGAATTTGCTTTCTTAGACCTGAAAGTGATGACCCCTACTTTAACCTAGGTAATTATTTAGGAAGAAACAATAGTTCATTGTTTTCAAATAATTTGATTAAATCCAGTTTAGGATATATAGTGCCTTTTTTGGTTTTAAGGTAAAACTGATTAATGCAGACAGTGTGAGAACATCTGTATTTTTCCTGTTTTCTGTCACTCTGTATTTCAAAGCATGTAGCAAATATGACTAACTCATAAACCTCTGTACACATGTTGCATTAAGTAAAGTACATCCACAAAGGACTGACATATAAAGATTAGATAAGAAAATCAGGAAAAATGTGAAGAGCAAGAAAATGAGAAAATGGTGAGTTATTTTGCAGATATTTATGTATGTATTTGTATGTGCATGTTAATGAGTGTGTGTGTGTGTATGTGTGTGTGTATGTGTGTATGTGTGTGTATGCCTATACATGTGGAGGCAATAGGTCAACCTCAGGTATTATTTCTCAAATGCTATACACCATTTTTCTTTTTTTTTTTTTTTTTTTTTCGGTTTTTCGAGACAGGGTTTCTCTGTATAGCCCTGGCTGTCCTGGAACTCACTCTGTAGACCAGGCTGGCCTTGGCCTCGAACTCAGAAATCCACCTGCCTCTGCCTCCCAAGTGCTGGGATTAAAGGCGTGCGCCACCACTGCCCGGCTACCATTTTTCTTAAGATAGTGTCTATCATTGGCATAGAATTTGCCAAATAGTCTAGGTTAGCTGGCCAGTGAGTCCTAGGGATCTGCCTGGCTCTAGAATTAGAAGCATGTTTCACCATACCCAGATATTCTTTTATGTGTCTTCTAGAGACCAGAATCAAAATCTTGTGTTTGTAAAGTAAGTGCTTTACAAACTGAGCTATCTCCCCATCTCTAATAGAGAATTATTAACATTACTTATGCATATGTGTATTTTGTATATGTATATGAATATATTTTGTTTCTAAACACCTTGAAAGTCAACATAAAATCAATACATAACTGAATACTGTAAATATTTTTATATGTCAATTATATTATACATTTCATTGAGGGGTGTCAATTCATTTAGACAGGCCTTTATTGACCCAAGTAGTTATTAAATATTTACTGAGTGAAGAATAATGTCTCATATAAACAATATTTGCCAGAGGAAACTTACATTTGGCCCAGTAATATTTTTTAATGTTACTATTTCCTTTAAAATATACTTGAAGCTTACAACATGTTGAGACATGTGATTTCTGAATGTAATTTTTCAGATATTAGATATACTTTAAAAACTATTTAGCATTTTTTCTCTTTTTTCCCTGCTGCTGCTCTCCTCTATCTGACTCTCTCTCCCTTCATCTTTCTCTCTCCCACACTTTCTCTCTGATGTAGAGCTATGGTAAGAAGGTAGCTTTCAACAACCAGGAAGAGAGCTCATAACTAAACCCCACAGCACTGGAGCATTAATCTCTACCACATAATGTATGGAAAGTAAATAAATGCTAAGCATTATAATAACTATCCTTACAAACAAAATTCAGCTTTATATTTCCTGTTGCATAGTGAAACCATTTCTTAGCATTATTTTAGATGTGTATTCAAGAACTTACCAATAACTGAAAAGTGTAATATTTTGAAGGTTCTAGTGAAAAGTACATGAACCCACAAGGAACTGGTGTCTATTATTTTGGCAGTTTGTGATATTTTAAGGAGGACATAGGATCTCTTTTAGTAATATTAAAATACATGTTTTACTAACTATGATTTCCATACAGTGCAGTGAAACTAAGCTTAATTCTCTAGGCTAAATAAAATCATGAATCATTTGCTCATTGTTTTATTCCATAGCCTCTCCCTTCAACCTTTGGCCTCCAGATTACAGTTTTACTCTTTGTTTCTGAGCTAACTCTTCTAGGCTTCTAATATAAGTGAGTCTTTATGGTCCTGGCTTATTTCAGCTAGTAAAATGTCTTCCAATCCCAACTATCCAACTATGAGATTGAATTGTTTTTAAAGCTTCAAATACTCTCCTTCATATCTATGCCACACTTTTTATCTATTTATTTATTGACAGACACTTAAGTTGGTTTTTGTATGTTGGGTTATTTTTAATATTATTGTGTATTTGCTTGTATTACAAATGCCAATTATGTTCCCCCAAAAACTTCTTGCAGGAGAGTGACTGCATGTAGCTTCTGAGAAACTGCCTCCATTTGGTTCTGACTGGTAAATAGCTGGGGAGGACAGAGAGGCGGCATTTTAGGATTTCCTAGAATTGGGACCAAGAGGGCACAAAAGGAGATCCACTATGCCGGGAGAGTGTGGAGGAGAGGAGAGATGCCATGCCTGAGAAGAGTGCTGGACAGAGGGGTATGGCTGTCATGTGAAGGAGCTGGGAGAGCTCAGCCCAGAGGGCTGCCCATCTGTGTCTAGAGCAGCCAAGATAAAACATAGAATTTAGTAAGTAGTAACTCAGATCATCGGTGGGAGGTAGATTCTAGCAGCGTGGAGGCCAAGCAGTGGCCCAGCTGTCATGCTGTTTAAGGCACGGTAAAGCATAAAGGCTGTGGGTGTCTTCCTTCAGGAATATAAACCATTGAGGCAGGTAGTAACCTGAGATGAAATTTATTAATTAATATCTAACATTATTGCAATGAACATGAAAGACAAATATATCTTCAGCATACTGGCTTCTGTTTCCAACATGCTGGTCTTTCATGTAGACATGCTTATATGCTTCTCGTTCTTACTGTAAGGGAACTGCACTCTCCCCTTTCAACTAGCACAGACTGACAAGGATTCTAAGTAAAGAGAAGCCTACATTATATGTCAACTTCTCTTTATATAAATGGACATCATATAATTTTATTTACAGTAATGGAAAACTGAATTTATGTTACTGCCTATTTTTAGAGACATTTGGAACATAGTTACCTTTTATTAATAGCGATGCTTATTGAAATTGGATACAATTACATCATGTTTCTCCCTTATTTCTTTAGTTGTTATGTACAATTTATATGTATCCCTAAATATATAAATGCAACTTGCCCTTTTCTACAGAATATTATGTGTGTGCACATGACTTCAAGGCTGACCACTTGGTACTGAAAAACCAATTTATTTCTCCAAGCAGATAAGTTTTTACATCAGTTTTATGCTTATTTAAGCCCCATCCCTTTTCTTTTCAAATGTTATCTTAGAAGAGACAATAACAACAACAACAAAACAGATAAAAATTCACAAATGGCATTGGTATTGAACGTATATCTAGCCAAACCTGAATACTCACAACATATTTTTGAGATTACCACAGTTTGGGACAGACACTTTTTTTTTAATTGGTTATTTTATTTTTTTTATATTTCAAATGTTTTCTCCTTCCTGGTTTCCCCTCCACAACCTCCAACGCCATCCCCTACACCCCCTTCCTGTACGAGGGTGCTCATCCCCCACTCTCACCTCGCTGCCTTCACAGACCAAGGGCCTCCCCTTCCACTGATGCCAGATAAGGCAATCCTGTGCTACATATGCAGTTGTAGCCATGGGACCCTCCATGTGTACTCTTTGGTCGGTAGTTTAGTGCCTGGGAGCTCTGGGGAGTTTTGGTTAGTTGATATTGTTGTTCTTCCTCTGGGGTTGCAACCCCCTTCAGCTCCTTCAGTCCTTCCTATCACCCCTCCCTTGGGGTCCCCATGTTCAGTCCGTTGGTTGGTTGCGAGCATCCTCATCTGTATTGGTAAGGCTCTGGCAGACCCTCTCAGGAGAGAGCTACATCAGGCTCCTGTCAGCAAGTGCTTCTTGGCATCAGCAATAGTGTCTAGCTTTGGTGACTGTATACAGGATGGATCCCCAGGTGGGGCAGTCTCTGGATGGCCTTTCCTTCAGTCTCTGCTCCACTTTTTGTCCCTGCATTTCCTTTACACAGGAGCAATTCTGGGTTAATATTTTTGAGATGGGTGGGTGACCCCATCCCTCAACCGGGGCTCATGCCTAACTTCTGGATATGGTCTCTATTTGATGGGAAAAGCATAGCAACACAGAAAAGATGCTCCTGCTCCTTTGTTGCTTCCATGAACACATTTTGGTGGTTTTTTGTTGTATAGTTGTGGTCCTGTATATTTGTACTCCCCAAATATTTGATTTGGAGCAAAATCACTTATACATATCTCCGTAATTCTTTTACAAGATTCTCTTACTGACCGGAGAGAGTACACACAAGATAACCCCACCATTCACTACTCAAGCTTTTTAACAGCACTGACTTTGGGAAATATTTTGTTTTCTAAGAATATCTCAAGTTATAATGAGTAGTCATGTAGCAATGTCTAAAAACACAAAACACGATCAGTGAATGTATAACCGAATAAAACAATTAATTCATGACATCATAACTATGCTTAAGCGTCCCAGAGTCATGGGAATTGTAGGAACCACTTCTGAATAAGCGAAAAGCCATGTGGTGAACTGTCACCACGGGACTTAGATCCTACCACTACCCCTTCCCTGACAAGATGGCCTCAAGGCTCCAACAACCATGGGATTATAAAACTCCCTCCCACCTTCTCCTGTCAGATATTCTTATGGAGCAATGAAAAAAGTAACTAGTTTATTAGCCAATCCCAAGCTTAAAGGAATTTCCTTGGCTTTCAGTGGAAAATCCATCTTCAAAGATTACCTGTCTTTGTTAAATATGGCCCAGATCCAGAAAACTTCTGACAAGCCAAGAGCTAACATTAAAGGAGAAGAATGGATCTTGTCTTTTTTTTTTCACATAATTTATTTATTTATTCACTTTATAGTCTAATCACTGCCCCCTCCTCCCTCCTGGTCTCCTCTTTACAGAGTGTCTCTACCTCCTCCCCTTCTCCCCTGAAAGGGTGGAACACCTCTCCCTAACCCCCCCAGTATTCTCTCAGGCTAGCACAAGTAGGGCTAGATGCGTCTTGTCCCACTGAGGCCAGACAGGGCAGCCTAGTTAGGAGAACACGATTCATAGACAAACAGCAACTTTAGAGACAGCCCCAGCTCTATTTCTTGGGGGAAATCCACTTGAAGACCTAATTATACATCTGCTACTCCCAGGAGTCTATGAGGGTGACTTTAGCTAAGATTCCTAGCAGTGGGGATATGCCACCTCCTGTAGCCAGGCAGGAGTCCCACTGGAGGGATAAGGATTTTTTCTTTTTCTCACCCTTCTCTGTAACGCCTACCAAGTTTCATGCTTCAAAAAATACTAAGCTTTTCCAAGCAAGTGTAACCTCCTCCCCCACCCACAGCTTACCCTGTGTGTACCCTACACCTGTCAGAAGTGCTCACAGGTAACAAATGCCTCAGATTACACCACTATTTGGCTCCACTGAGAAAATCTTCAGATTTAACACACGTCTAAGCTGAAAAAGGAGGATTTAAGGAACTGTACTGTTGTCTTACAATGCAAGATTTTCTTACCTCTGTTTTACAATCTCATCATATATATCTTAAAATACCAGTTCTTGACAGGTTAAATAGGAGAAGTCTAGAAATAAGAAATTCTGACCTGACTAAGAAAGAGTAGGACATGCTCTGTACTTCACCCCAAGTGATACCCCTAAGCTGAGGGGCAACTGGAAGCTGTGGGCTAGCCTTCTTTGCTGAGTGGTGATTGGCTGTCGGCTGTAGTTTTAGGACCAGTGGAACACATGCTTCATACTTATCATTACTGAATAAGCAATGTCAATAGTTGGTCCAGATATTTTTTCTCTTAATGAATTTTTGGTAGTATTAAAAAGCATACAGATGCCCAAAATAGCCCTATACGATCAGTTATACTAAGAGCAGTAACTGGAGAATGTGGAATCATGAACGGACATATACAATACAATATTAGAGATGGATTCCAATCATTGTTCCACTTTTAATCAGCTGTGTGGTTTTGTGTTAATGAGCACTACAATGATGTAATCCAGTTATTTTTTTTAAAAAAATTATTAAGTAAGATAAAGTATGTAAAACATTTCAGAAAGTTGGTTATCTTTTTTTATTTCTTAAGCAAATCAAACTTTTTAATACCTTGCAAACACTGACAATATCTTTAACTTTTGATTTCACTTTTGATACTCACACACTCTTTTCTAATGAAGAGAATTTTAACCCATAAATAGCCCCCTACCCAATGCTTGACCCTGAAATCACTGGGGCACCTTGATGTCCTTCTTGATAACAGGCTTTTTATCTAACTCTATGATGAAGAGTGTTTTCCTCTAAGTGTTTCTTGACATCTGACTGTATATCTAAAGTCCTCTTGTCAGGTAACTGAATCACACCCTTTAACATAAGACATCTTTATCTGTGTTGTATGGAGATGAGACTGGTGCACAGGAAACGTCATTCAGCGATGACTCCAACTCTTCTACAATGTGCAGCAAGCAAAAAAGTAAAGGAGACTATTTTTGACTGCTTTACGTAGATTCTTTCAGGCTCACAAATGAACACAGGAAATGATCTCAATAATAAAAAGAGGAATAGGAAAGCCATGCTAGGGGAACACATTGATTGAGAACGGCTCGGCCTCAACTTAATGTGGGTTTAAAGGCTCTGAAGGCACGCAGTGAAAAAGAAAATTACTTCCCTGTTGTGATCAGAAGAGAAGCTATCCATACTGCGCCTGGCTTCAAGTGCAATCTTCTACCTAAGCAAAGACATTCTCCATGCCAACAGTGGCTTTGCCACATTGCTGATCCTTTACTCAATATGCACTTAGATTTAGGCCCGCAATAATTAGTCACTTGGCAAAATGTTCATTCAGAGATTTTTTTTAACCTTCCCATAGCTTCTCCACTGGTGTTTGTTACAGAAAAACAAATTATTAGCACGATGACATTGCCCCTCCATCCATCACTTCCGGAGAAGTCAGCATACAGCAGGAGGATATTGAAAATTTTGCCGTGAGTGGGTTTTCTTTTTGATGAGTTCCAGCCCCCCTTCTCTTTCACTCTATAGTATTGCCAGGGAATTCAGTATGTGGCTCTCCCTTTACCTCAGTGGCGCAGAGAATTCTCAGGCCTCTAATCTACTTGCTACAAATTTTCCTGTTAAGATATTAACGTTATCTCCAGGAGAAGTTATTAAAGTAAGTTTAAATCATTTTTCTTCCCAACATGGTAAGTGAAAAGACGTTTGTAAATTGTTGGTGTGCTTTTTATAGACCCTCTAAAATTATCCAGTTATAGCACAGGAGTGACCAATATAGAAGTGCCAGTCAGAAGCAACTGATGTTGCTTTAATTGCTTGACTTGCAGGCAGAAAGCTTTGGCTCTTCATGAAGTTGTGTATAGCAGTGAGGTTGCAAAGAACTGATCAGGGCTTCTTAGTGTGAGAACGGGGTGCGGCTAAACATTCCGACCCTCAACTGTCTAAGCTTCATGCAGCTTCATAGAGTCATCATTTCTGTGAATGAAATGCATTCTTAAACTAGAACATTATAAGCATATGATTTATATATGTTTATAAGCACATATAAAAACACACTGTAGTGAGGCTGCGGGCGAGGGTGGGGGCAGGAGGAGAGAGGAGGGCAGCTGAGGCAGCCCGGAGCGCTGGGTGCAGGGCGGGGGGGGGGGGGGAGCCGCTGGCTCTCGGGAAGACTCGGATGATGAACAAGCTGTACATTGGAAACCTGAGCCCCGCCGTCACCGCTGCCAACCTCTGGCAGCTCTTAGGGGACAGAAAGCTGCCCCTGGCGGGACAGGTCCTACTCAAGTCCAGCTACGCCTTCGTGGACTACCCCGACCAGAAGTGGGCCATCCATGCCATCAAGACCCTCTCGGGTAAAGTGGAATTGCATGGGAAAATCATGGAAGTTGATTACTCAGTCTCTAAAAAATTAAGGAGCAGAAAAAATCCAGATTCGGAACATCCTGCCTCACCTGCAGTGGGAGGTGTTGGATGGACTGTTGGCTGAGTATGGGACAGTGGAGAATGTAGAGCAAGTCAACACAGATACAGAAACTGCTGTTGTCAATGTCATCTATATGACAAGAGAAGAGGCAAAGATAGCTATTGAGAAGCTAAGTGGGCATCAGTTTGAGGACTACTCCTTCAAGATTTCCTGCATCCCTGTCGAAGAGGTGAGCCCTCATCCCCTCATCGAGCCCGGGAATAAAGCCACGGCCGCGGGAGCTCTTCTCAGGCCAGACAGATTGATTTCCCACTGCGGATCCTGGTCCCCATCCAGTTTGTTGGTGCCATCATCGGAAAGGAAGGCTTGACCATAAAGAACATCACTAAGCAGACCCAGTCCCAGGTAGACATTCACAGGAAGGAGAACTAGGGCTGCAGAGAAGTCTGCTACAATCCACGCCACCCCAGAAGGGACATCTGAAGCATGCCGCATGATTCTTGAGATTATGCAGAAAGAGGCTGATGAGACCAAACTGGCTGAGGACGTTCCTCTGAAAATCTTGACCTACAATGGTTTTGTTGGAAGACTGATTGGCAAAGAAGGCAGAAATCTGAAGAAAATTGAACATGAGACAGGGAACAAAATAACCATCTTATCTCTGCAGGATTTGAACATATATAACCCTGAGAGAACTATCACCGTGAAGGGTACCATTGAAGCCTGTGCCAGTGCTGAGATGGAGATTATGAAGAAGCTGCGAGAGGCCTTTGAAAACTACGTGCTGGCTGTTAACCAACAAGCCAATCTGATTCCAGGGCTGAACCTCAGTGCACTTGGCATCTTTTCAACAGGCCTGTTTGTGCTTCCTCCACCAGCAGGGCCCTGTGGAGTTCCCCCCAGTTCCCCCATGACCCCTTTGCTACCCACTCCGGATACTTCTCCAGTCTGTACCATTATCATCATTTCATCATCATATCATCGTTCCCGCATCATCACTCCTACCCAGAGCAGGAGACTGAGTCTCTTCATCCCAACCCAGGCTGTGGGTGCTATCATCGGAAAAAAGGGGGCACACATCAAACAGCTGGCTTGATTTTCTGGTGCCTCCATCAAGATCGCTCTAGCAGAAGGTCCAGATGTCAGTGAGAGGATGGTCATCATCACTGGGCCCCCTGAAGCCCAGTTCAAGGCTCAGGGACGGATCTTTGGGAAACTAAAAGAAGAAAACTTCTTTAATCCTAAAAGAGGTGAAGCCGGAGGCCCACATCCAAGTTCCCTCGTCGACAGCTGGCCAATGATTGGCAAAGGCGGTAAAACCTTGAACGAGCTACAGAACTTGACAAATACTGAAGTTACTGTGCCTCGTGACCAAACACCAGATGAGAATGAGGAAGTGATCGTCAGAATTATCGGGCATATTTTTGCTAGCCAAACTGAAGAACGGTAGATCAGGGAAATTATACAGCAAGTGAAGCAACAGGAGCAGAAATACCCTCGGGGAATCGCCCCACAGCGCAGCAAGTGAGGCTCCCAAAGACACCAGCAAACAACAGATGAATGTAGCCCTCCCAACACCTGACAGATGAGACCAAACAGCCAGCAGATCAGGAGCAAACCAAAGACCATCCCGAGGAGTGAGCAGTCTGCAGAGCAGCCAGGGCCTGCAGACCCCTACACATCCTGGGATCCAGGAGGGCTCAGGGAAGGCCAGGTTCTCCAGAAACACTGTTTGGCCTGCCTCCAGCGTCCCCTGGCTTCTGCAGGTGTAACAGCCATTCACTTACTGCCCATCCAGCTCAGATTTCTCCTCAGCTCCCAGGATGCTATCCCTTTCAGTTGAACTAACATAGGTGAACATGCTCAAAGCGAAATTCCTAGCCATTTCTCTGTTGTGGGAAGTAGTCTCTGTACATGGATGTACATATCAGAAGGGGAAGGATGCTAAGAAATGTGGCCTGTGGGTGACACAGGGCGCCTGCAGCATTAATATATTTTAGAAAGCATATATCAAATAACTCAACTAACTCCAGTTTTTACTCAGTGATTAATTTTGTTTTCTTTCTGAAGAGAAAGCAAGCTTTTCTAGCCTTCAAAGAATATAGTCTTGGGTGAAGTCCATTGGTATAGAAAGGAACTTTGAGCCACCCACACAAAATTCACTTGGAGGGAAATCTTGTCAAGGACACTTAATGGCAGTTGTGGGTCACCTGTGTCTGTCAACAGAAGGAATACTGTCCCTGAGGAGGGGCCCCAGGCCCTTATCACTTGTTTATCCCATACACCCATTTCTCAGCTTCACAGGTTTTAAACTGTTTTTTTTTTCATACTGCTATATATTTCTCTGTCTCTCTCTTTATCTCCCTCCCGCCTTCCTCTGTCTCCTTTACCTGAAATTCTTTTGAATTCCTTCATCCTTTTTCTGCTCCCCATATCTATGCACCCCTGCCCACCCTCACCCCAGACAAAGCAGTGCTCTGAATACCATACCACACACAAAGAACAGATGCAAGCCACACAGAGCAGCCTCAGCTTACACTTGGTTACTCAAGGGAACAAGAATCATTGGTACTTGTCCTAGCATTTGGAAGAGGAAAGCAGGAGCCCACCAACCAAACCAGCCAACCAAAGAAAAATTCCACAAAGAAAACATGTACTCTCTTTTTACATCTTGATATATAAGACATCAACATGCAGTGAAATTATTTCTTTCTTTGAAAATTTAAAGCGCAGGAATGTTGTGGGAAGTATTAAAAAAATAAGGAATGTATAGCATGTCCCCGTGCTACGCCCTGTTCTCTCATCCCCCGCGGGCTGGCCAGCCATGCACTGGCGGGCAATGGCCGAGAGCTTCGTGATCTCTCCACCCAGCTCACTAGGTCCCCACTGGCAGGTCGCTACCACGCCAGCCCCATGCTTCAATACCCCCATGGCCTCTGTGGTGAACATCAGGCAAACCCACACTTTGCCGTTGTATCTTTCTCTCTGGAACCCAGATGAGCTACTGCATGAAGGAAAACACAACACAAACTTAGTTCAGAAACAATAATAACTCAATCTCTGGGCACAACAACTAAAACCTAATCTCGTAAGCCTTATCAAAGTCTGATTCCTCTGGTGGTGAATCCTTGCAGATCTGCCATGATACCAGGAGACTCTACTAGCTACATCTTACCTATCTGCTCTCCCCTTGCCAAAAGGACTCTCCCTCTCTCCTGCTCCTCTCTTCTCCTCCTCTGACCTCTTCTCCCTCCTTATGCGTGCCCAGTGATTGGCTCTTTTATTCATTAGGGGATTGGTTCACAAGAAGTCACAGGTATATCTCACTCCTTGTCTGAAGCCCCTCCCAGGAGGGCAGAATTAGAATTCAAAAGGCCCCAGGACTATCCACAACACAGGAAAACAGCAATTTATACAAGGTTGTTGGCCCAGGGCATTAAATTTACAGATTTTTTTTTAAATGAGAAAAACACACAAATAAAGCTACCTCAGGTGTTTTTTATCTCAGCACCTTGCTCTTGTGTTTCCCTTAGAGATTTTGTAAAACTGATAGTTGGAGCATTTTTTACTTTTTTTAATAAAAATGAGTTAAAAAAAAAAAAAAAAAAAAAAAAAAAAAAGAACTGCCAGCCCAGAGTCCAGGTGTGCAGCAGCTCTTCTGTCTTCCACTAGCCAAGAACCTATGTGGCCTTCTTATGGACAAACCTAAAAATGTTTATTTTTTTAAAAAATGACAAAAACAGAGACAATTGGAGTGGTCCTGAATTTCGTTAGGGTATGTGCTGTGAGGGCTTTTGCACTGAAGAATGACCATGTCCTGGTTATGTGAAGAAACCATGACATTACCAGACTGTGATGCTGGTTTCCTCTACTGCAAACAGTGTTCTGTGACAAAAAAAAAAAAAAAAAAAAGAAAGAGAGAAAGAAAGAAAAAAAATCCAAGCTAACAAGAAACCCCCCCCACATTATAGCATATCAGTTATTATACTTAACATAATAAGTTATGTACTCACATGTTTCACTTTCCTGGCTGTTGGTTGTACATTCTAAGGCTATTTATTCAACCAAGGAATACGTATTCTATAATAAAATTGCATTTCCTGTACTGTAAGTTTTCAGAACAGTTCAATTCAGTGAATAATTTTTTTTACCATACTAATTACATTGAAGGTACTGTGTAATGTTCCTGGAGATAAAAAATGGAAAATGTGTGATCTTCCTATTAAAAGCAATGTATTATTTCATTATTGATAATTATGTTATAATCATACATGTAGTTACAGAATGCATATTTTTACACACAAACATACCAGTATTTTCCAAATACTTATGAGGAATGTATTTACATGAAAATAGAGCAGAGATACATAGATAATAACAGAATTTATATTATAGGCTGAAAACATCAGGGCTAACACTGGGTTCTTTGGGAATCTTTGTGGTAGAAATGGCATATACTGAATTTCAAAATAAGTAAAGTTAGTGAAATGTGCAAAATACTTTTCTAGCTTAGAGAATATTATGAATAAGTAAGAAACACAAGGATACTCAGAAGAACAAGACAGAGATATGAAGCTCTGGACTGAGTCAAACTATAAAGAATAATGAAAATTCTGTAAAATTAGGAAATTTCCATTCTAGATATTTTTGGAAGTACTATGATATAATCATATTTCTAATTAAAAACATGTGCAGAGAGATTTAAAATAGACAAGCCAAAAGCTGTTAGAGTCATAAAGAACAATTTTATTCTATTACTGAATTGAATCCTAGTAGCTAATGATTAAATTAGAGCATATATTTATTTAAAACTTTCTATATGTGAAAGAGTAACACAATTTCTATATATACATACTTTTATCACATTTAATTAATACTATTTTAACTGAAAAGACCATGATTGCCAACAATCCTAGGATAGTTTTAAAATGTATTTATAATGTAGAAAGATTAAATCAAATGAACATTTCCATTACCTTAATCATCATTTTATGAGAAAATATGAATTTACTTACTCTTACTTATTTAAAATATACACAATTACTGACAAAAATTACATTCTGTGCAATAACTCTCTAAGCTTATATGTCCCGTACATCAGATAGTTTTTACCCCTTGTTCAACAACTTCTGTTCTCCCCACTCTACTCCCTAGGAAGATAAATGAAATCAGTTTATCCAAGATATAAAATTGAACTTCCCAGAATATTAATGATTGAAGAGAATGTTGTGGTACACACATAAGATAAATTATCATTCAGTGCTTCTTGCTGAAGACCAGTGATTCTCTGGATTCCCTCAAAACCTTTGGTGCCATATTAGCACCGTTTAAGCACCCAGCTTCTGTGTGCAAACAGCCATTGCTGGAACACCCAAATGATATCCTATAAACCAATCCAACAAATCCCTTGCAATACATAGTCACTCTGCGGTTCTGTTCCTGTGGAAGATCCTGGCTAATACAAATATGAATGAGCTTGAAGAGCATTGTATTGAGTGAAAGAAGACGGACTCAGAAAGAGAAAACTCACTGGGCCTCACTTAAATGTGGATCTAAAAGGATAAACTCATAGAGGTGGAAAGTGCCATGATGGTCTTCAGATTTTTATTTTTTTTGAAAATTTTATATATGTATACATGGTTTCATATATGTATACATGGTATCTGGTTCTATCTACCACTGCTCCCCTTCACCTTACCTAGCTGCTCCCCACAGCATCTTCTTCTCCCTGTGAACTCATCTTTTTTTCTCATTTATAATGTTTATAACCCAGCAAGTTGAGGTAGTGCTACCCATATACCCATGTATGTGGGGTCAACCATGGAGGCATGTACAGTCTATCAATAGATGCTTTTCTCCAAAGAAAAGCAACTCTCCTCTTCTGGCAGCCACCAACCGCCCTTAGCTCCTCAACTGGGGGTGGGGTATGATGGTCCAGCTCCTGTGCCCATGCTTGGATCTTTAACGTTTCTTGATTTTGCTCAGTTCTTTTTTTTTTTTTCCTTAATATCGCTTTTTATTTTTTTATTTTTTTATTTTTGATACTTTATTTACATTTCCAATGTTTCCCCTTTTCTGGGTCTCCTCTTTGGAAGCCCACTATCCCCTCCCCATCCCTGCCTCAATGAGGGAATTCCACCTCCCACCCACCAGCCCACCCATCCCCATATTCCCACCTTGACATTCACCTTTACTGGGACCTCTAACACCCTCAGGCCCAAGGGCCTCTCCTCTCTCCCTAATGGCCATCGAGGTCGTCCTCTGCCACATATGTGGTCCGAACCATGGGTCCATCGATGTGTATTCTTTGGTTGGTGGTCCAAACTTCTGGACGACCGGGGGGGGGGGGGTAAGGCCCATTGACACTGTTGCTCCCTCCATGGGGCTGCAAACTCCCTCAGCTCCTTCAGACCTTTTTCTAACTCCTCCATCTGGGACCTCACTCTCAGTCCAGCGGTTACTATTAAGTGAAACTTGGGCATTCTGAACTTTTGGGCTAATATCCGCTTATCAGTGAGTACATACCATGTTCCTTCTTTTGTGACTGAGTTACCTCGCTCAGGATGATATTTTCAAGTTCCATCCATTTGCCTGCAAATTTCATTAAGTCATTGTTTTTAAT
>CM052709.1:57562631-57591882 GCA_028551405.1 Uromys caudimaculatus | reverse complement strand
TATCTGGCCACTTTGCTGAAGTTGTTTATCAGCTGCAGGAGGTATCATGATCAAGTAGGCTTCATCCCAGGGATGCAGGGATGGTTCAATACCCAGAAATCCATCAATGTAATTCACTACATAAACAAACTCAAAGAAAAAAACCACATGGTCATTTCCTTAGAAGCTGAAAAAGCATTTGACAAAATTCAACATCCCTTCATGACAAAAGTCTTGGAAATATCAGGAATTCAAGGCCCATACCTAAACATAGTAAAAGCAATATACACAAACTAGTAGCCAACATCAAACTAAATGGAGAGAGACTCGAAACAATCCCACTAAAATCAGGGACTAGACAAGGCTGCCCTTTCTCCCCCTACGTATTCAATATAGTAATTGAAGTTCTAGCTAGAGCAATTAGACAACAAAAGGAGGTCAAAGGGATACAAATTGGTAAGGAAGAAATCAAATTATCACTATTTGCAGATGATATGATCGTATACTTAAGTGACCCGAAAAACTCCACCAGAGAACTCTTGCTCAGTTCTTATATAGGTAACCACCGATACTGCTCTGAGTCCTTCAAAGGAACAGCTGATTTGATGGCTTGGGCCTGTAATCTAATTACTTGAAAGGTTGTGGTGGGAGGACCACAAATTGTAAAGCAATCTAGCCTACGTAGAAATACTGGTTATCATAAGAAAGTGAAACAAAATACTTTGTGAGAAATATGTTTGTCTTAGTTTATCAATTAGTAAGGTGTAGGATATTCAAAATATTACTAGAGTTATTTTGGATTACTATAAAAATTTAAGTGATGCCCAAAAGCCACAGCATTGAGCCAGGTGGGTTTCCAGCGTGTGATCCTCCCACCTAATTCAAAATGATTGGATAGAAGTCATATCACCACACTGGCTGTTCATTAGAGAACATATTATTTACGTTATGCAGACTTTTTAATTAACCATGAGCTAATACAATGATGTGTTTAGTGGTCTCTAAATACCTTCTACCTTATAAAAGTTGACAAATTAAAGAATGAAAGAAAACAGAAGGGAAAAAGAATGATGGGATATAGAGCCATCTCTGAAGTAAAGTGTAAATGAATGATTGTTTTTATTTTGATCAAACTAACCAAGTCTCACAGAAGTTTATACTGAAACCATGGGTAATTAGTCTTAGAATTTAATTGAGAGCCCAAATATTATGGTTTAGTTTTTATGATGAATGAAATTAAAATAGAAATACCATTACCAATTCTCATTAAAGAATGATGTGAGTAACTGAAAAGACTGGACTATTCTAATCTGATCTCTCCTTCTCCAGGCTTTAGTAACATCTGGTTTCTACAGTTTTACTATGCATACTGCTAACCATCACAAATGCATCCATTAAACTAGCTGTCAAATGCTTGCCAATTCAAGATGAATTAGAAAACTTCATAAAATATGAACAAATCTCATCACAATTCATTATGACCTCTTTGTAAAGTAATGGAAACAGTAATGAGAAATTCCTTATGTTTTTTGTTCACAATTTTGAGAGTGAAGAAAGCTGCAGCAATCATTATGATATATTATTATTATCTGCCTTCAAGTTGCTTTTAAAAAATCTTACAAAAAGCAATTGTTCTCTGGTTTTGTATTTACTTGTTTGGTTTTTTTGTTTGTTTGTTTGTTTTGAAAGTATTAAGAACCAGTGAGAAATGGTATCACCTGTATCATGGAAACAGGCTACACCACAGTGCCAGGAGACTTATTGATACTCTCCTGGTCTGGAGTAATTTATTCCCCTCAAACTGAAGTTCTGTTGCACTGTAGTTATCACGAGAAACTGATTTGATAAAAATGTTATCCTCACTAGAGAAAGACAGATATGAAAAGGAAGTAGAGACGAGGTGGCTCAGCTGCTAAACCCAGCTAAATCATCTTCAACCTACTAAGCAACTATGCCAGTTATTCATAAGACAGGAATGAATTGAGGGTGTGGACAAACTATACCCTTACTCCAATAAGGACCACCCATGCTGAAATTATGAATGAGAGAACCTTCTGCCTAAATACAGTTTGACATAGAAGACATAATCCCAGAAAACAAGAATTTGACCAACCAAACAGAGCGGGGATTGTGAATATAGTTCAGTCTGAATGGGACTCAGTGGGAGGCTGGAATATTTAAGGGTAGTTCATATTGAAAGTGGGAGCCAACTGGGGCCTTAAAGAAGTATGATTCTTGACATGAGTCAGTACCATTTTAATCACAGGAGGAGAAGGTGTTGATAGAGATTGGAACTTTACATCTGAAAAACTAAATAGGTAAGTCAACAATACAGCACACCACAATAATCAATGTGAATGGGCATTATAAGATACCATGGATATTTCTCATCTGGGAGATAAATGATGATAACTCTTCCTTAAAAGTTTAGTCTGTCTTTTTCTTTTTATGGAACAATTACATAAATTTAAGCTATTTCATTGACCTACTGTCATCTCCAGAAAAAATGGTTCCAATGACCAACTACGTATGGCAAAAATATGATTGGTTAATGGCTAGTTATTATGCATTACATCCTTTAAAATCATGCTTTCTTTCTAAAAATATTCAATTAACAAAACATGAACTATTATACACTTCTGTTAAATAATGAGTGTTTAAAAATAGTAGTCCAATAACCAGAGCTGTTATTTCTATAATGAATAAGAAAATGGTTAGTAAAGTAGTGAACTTTAGAGAGGGGGGCAGAATCATCATGGACACTTAAGAAATATTGATCTGCTGTCTGCCACCATTCTAAAAATAGAAATAAAATATTTGTACCTGAGAGTAGGAAGGAGAAAAATAACTTAGGCCTGTTATTTTCCAAATCATATCTGCAATTGTCAGTGTTCTTAATGGTCATACATTTTATTAGAACACCAAACTGTTCCCAGCCCTTAAGAAACAAACATGTTTTATTTTGCTTTGAAAAACTAAAGGTAATTATTTATTAAATGGTTTATTAAATTTAAACTTAAATGCTACAATAGTTATTCTTTAAATTGTTTTATTAATCAAAAGTCCATGAAGTAAGTGATCAGTAAGAAAATAAATAAATATGGTTGCTTGAAACATAGAAAAGTTCCTTAGGAAGACTAAGAATTCTACACTTTTCTCTAAACTCCTGAGATACTGTTTCAAATGGCAATTTAACACATTTATAAATAAGTGCATAAACGGATCTTTTTGAAGAACTGGGTACTCCTCCACTTTGATAATAAAACATAATTCAGTAGGATGTATTTGGAAGGCAATAAGCTGAAACATACCAGAAATTTCAAACTATTCATTCACGTTTTCTAAGTCACGCCTGTCTTAGGAAATCTTCTTCAGAAATATGTTAGATTTTGACAAAGATTTATATAAGAAAATATCTTTCAGTATAAGCTTACAATACTGAAAAGCTAGAAATGGCATAAATACCCGAAATTCAGAGACGGCTTAATGAACCATGATTTATCTACACACTACAGTTTCAAGTATGAAAGAAGTCCTGAAAATTGTGTTTAGAAGTTATAACTTATTACTCTTTCTCTCATAAAATAATCATTCATATGTCTTCAGAAAACTATAAAACTGCCTATACTCTTCACATATGAATTTGGCATGAGGTATTTCCACAATTGTTTTAATTAGAATTGAGCTTCATCCCAGTATATTTGTTTCTGGTTGTTACAGTAACAAATGACTACAATTTGGGTTGCTTAAAATATGGATTTGCCAGCTCCTTTATTGCTTTGAGTTAATTTTGTATCCAGCCACTTTGCTGACGGTGTTTATCAGCTGTAGGAATTCTCTGGTAGAATATTTGGAGTCACTTATGTATACTATCATATCATCTTTGCAAGGACTTCTTCCTTTCCAATTTGTATCTCCTTGATCTCCTTTAGTTGTCTTATTTCTCTAACTAGAACTTCAAATCCTATATTGATGAGATTTGGAGAGAGTAGACTGTCTTGTCTTAGCCTTGATTTTAGTGGAAATGCTTTAAGTTTCTCTCCATTTAATTTTATGTTAACTCTTGGCTTGCAGTATATTGCTTTTATTGTGTTTAGGTATGCATCTTGTATCCCTGATCTCTCCAAGACTTTTATCGTGAAGAGGTGTTGGGAATGCTGTTTTGTAATCTAATGAGATGATCATGTGGGTTTTTTTCTTTCAGTTTGTTTGTATGGTGGATTACACTGATGGAGTTTCCTATATTGAACCACCCCTGCATCCCTGGGATGAAGCCTGCTTAATCATGTTAGTTGTAAAGTGAATAAATAAATAAATTTTTAAAAAGCCAGGAATTTGGCTCACAGCTCTGGAGGGCAGAATTTGAATGCAGTACACTGGGCTGAATCTGGGCTGTCTGCAGAACAGCACTCCATGAAGATCTACGCAAGAACTCCTTGTCTTTTTCTCTTTCAGCATCTAGTACCTGCCATTATTTCATGGCTAATGGTAGCACCAGTGTAATTTCTGTGTCTGTTGTCACATTGCTTTGTCTTTTCTGTGTCAAGTCTTCTCTGGCTCCATGATAAACCTGAGACTGCATTAAGTCACACTGGGATGGATGATCCAGGTAATGTCTCAGGAATACTATGAACACAGTTTTTTTTGACATTTAATTCCAAATTCACAGGTTTCAGACATTAGGGTATAGACACCTTTGAATGGTGGTAGTTGTTACTATTTTACTACAAATCACAAATGGCCATTATATTTTACTATTTGGGTACTTTATTCTGTGATCCAAATTTAAACTATGTTTGTATATTTATTCACAGACAGATCACTTTTGCCCTGCTATTCCCCCCTCTTTTTCTCCCCACCCCCTTGCCACAGCAATGGTCCCTTTTTACCTATCTAGTTTCTGCAGTTACTCCAGGAAATGTACTCACACCTAAAGATTTGGAGCTAGGAGGCTCCAGTGAGAGGGAACATATGGTGTTTTGTCTTTCTGGGTCTGTGCTACCTCAGTGTCATCTAGTCCTATCAATTTATCTTTAAATTTTATTATTTACTTTTACAGCTGAACGGTATTCCCTGGTTTCTATGTACCATTACCTATTCTTCTGTTCAAGGACACTTAGGTTGTTTCCATTTCCTAGCTATTGTGATTAGAGCACCAATGAAGATGGCTGAGCACGTGGCTGTGAAGTAGGATGCAGAGTCTTTGGGCATATGCCAAGGAATGGTAGATCTGGGCTATAGGGTAGATGTAATTTTAGCTTTTTGTGAAGTATTCACACTGACTGCCATAGTGGCTGCACCAGACTGCAATCCTACCAACAGTGAATGAGGGATCCCTTTTCCCACACCCCCCTCTAGCATCTATTGTTGGTTATTATGCTGACCTTTGCCACTCAGAACAACCTTATTTTCAGGAGTGAGTTCTTCAATTGAAAAATAGTGCCAGAGCTTAATTATTTCAGAGGTCCCTTCCTAATATCATGCTACTTTATGGTTTGAATTTTATATCTGATAGTTTGAGACATACTGGTTTACTGAAAGGTGGATTATTTTACAGTCTAAGTCTTACTAGTGGTGGAATTTGAGCTTATTTTTACTAGAACTTTGTAGTCAAGGTGATAGATACTGCTTTTTATTCCAAGTCAATGTAGTTTCCAATAGCTCATAGTTTGCTGTTACTGTGACCAACTTTGATCACTCAAAATTCTGGCAAACTATAATCATTAGTCGTCATTCTTAGCCAGTTCCTATGAGGCTCATGATCTCCAGATAAGCAGAAGATTCATACCTGGTGCTTCTACCCCTTCACACAGGGAAAACAACTGGTTTTTTTGTTGTTGTTGTTTTTTTGTTTTCTTTTTTATCATTAATAGTTGGAAATGCTCTGCATTTTTCTATTTAATGTAAAGTGGTTGCCCAAAGTGTCTTAGGTGAAAATGTTCCATTAATCAGTGATGCTTTTTATCCAATGTAAATCTTGGATCATGGTCTGAATCATAGAGTCAATCAACCTCATATGGTGATATGTAGCTGTGGTTTATTGTAACTATTGTCTTGTTAGCAAAAACACTGAGGCGAATTCTTGACTGTGTTAGGATGAAACTCAAAGCAAGCCTTATGTCCCAGAAATTGACTACCCTTAGTAATTCACTAGGAAAAGAAATACAATTTAAATAAATTAAACTTAAATTTTATTAATTCAGTTCAGGTTAATTATTTAATTAAAATGCTTTAAGCTTAGCATTAATAAATTAACCTTCAACTGCTCTTTGTATAAACTTGACTATATTAACACAGGAAGATATAATAACTCCATTTTATCCGTTTTCCCCTAGAGTAAAATGTTATTCTTTTTTTCCCTAGATGTTTTTAGGATGTTCAAGTGATCCAAGACAACTTTATATTGCAGGAAAATGGTGACCGTGGTGTGGGAGATGATGTATGTTCCAGCCTGGCAGAAAGAGCCATCCATCCCTGTCACTGATGTCAGACCTTGATGAAAGAGCACCTATGTCTCATGGTGTTTCAGCTTCAATAACTCGGGAAAGCTGTGTTTAAGCCAACAGTGTCTCCCAAGACCAACACAGATTTTTTATTTGTATTTATCATTATTTCTAGTATGGAAACACACAAAAAAACATAAAAATAATTTATTACACAATCATCATTTTACAAAAGATGTCAAGTGAGGCCTATTGCATCTGAAAGCAACTGCTAATTAGAATCAAATCTTAAATAAAAATTTACATCTCCCACTGCTGTCCATTTCTATCATTCTGTCCAAATTATAAATTATTTTCAGTTTAAGCAATCTAATACATATGTATTAGAATAGGATGCTTAAAATCTTTTCTTTCACCTGGCTGTTTTACCACAGTTAATTTATTATTTCAAATCAATTACCAAAACATTCAGTTATGGGAAAACCAATTAATGTAAACAATTTTTGCATTGTTGCCATACATTCAATAAATAAAACTTTTAATAAGAATTGTTATGATGAAGCTTCTAAGCATATCAATTTCAGTTCCACTAGCTGTCTTCTCAGAAGGAGGATTGCTGGATTATTTTATTATTCCATTTCTTTTTTCTGTTTCTGTTTCATAAAGGAAATTCCATATTGTTTTCTCATTATGGCTGTATCAATTTTTATTCCAACCAAAAGTATCTGAGATTTCCAGTTTCAACATATCTTTAATAAAATGAGCCTGGAGAACATTATGCTAATTCAAATAAATCAGCCACAGAAAAGCAAGTGCTAAATATTTTCAGTTATATAAAGAATCTAAAAATATGTCTAACCCACAGTGCTGCCTCTGACTCTGTGACCTGCTTTTGGGACCCTTTCCTCCTAGTGGGTTGTCTTCCAGCCTTAACTAGGGAGGAGAAGCCGAGTCTTACTGGAACTTGATATGCGAAAGCTGGGTCCTGGGAGGCCTGCCCTTTTCTGGAGAGAAATAGCAGAGGAGTGGAAGGAGGCAGGGAGAGGAGTTGGGATAGGGAAGGAACTGGGAGGAGAGGGGGAGGGGAAGTTGTGGTTAGGGTGAAAAAAAAGACAGCTATGCTGGGGGAGGGGAAGAAGTGGCTCACAGTGTTATGTTATTCAAGAAGTCCCACAATAATGTTGATACTTGTTGAAACAGTAAAGACGATTTTATTCAAGACTACTGTGATGGGGTCTTGCAGTAAAGGGGTAAGAGGGGTCTTACTTCTAACTGCAACGATGGCAGCCTGAGATTTATAGCTAAACGGCAGGATGAAGAGGTTGTTGGAAGGGGTCATGAAAGGTAAGAGGTTCTTGCTACTTTAGCCACACTAGACTAATTAGATATGAAGAGCAGGAGGTTCCTTTTAAATTGATTTAGGGAAATGGTTGCAAAATTAAACAGAACAAGGAGAGGCACAACATCCTAAGGTCAGGGCTCAGCTGAGAATGTGCCCAAAGAAACTTAACTGACATTTGGATTAGGAGAGAGTACTTGTTAAGTTTTCCCCACTATCATTTTACTGTACCCCTAATTCAAGGACACCAAAGGATGGGTGCTATTTTTAGTCTACCTTAATCATTTTAAGCACTTGAGGCCACTGTCTTGAGTTCTCCACTATTTTACTTTTCTTTAAAGACTTACATTTCCTGAAAATGTCAGAGTAGCAATTAGATGGTGAGAACACATTGCAGTTGGATGGTAATAGTCAGCGCGGAGGGTGTGATGAGAGGGGAAAGCCGGGCTACGAAGACTGGAGTTTCCGCACCCACTGGGTTTTAGAAAACCAGAGAAACTGCAAAGAGGATAGATTATTCAAAAATCCTTTAGTAAGTAGGAGCCACTTGAGGACTGCTCAGGTTTCATATTGAGAATTAGACTTGTAGTTATTACTAAAGACACGGGGATTTGCATCCGAAAAAATGTCAGGTTCCTTCCTGCTGGCCAACACACATACTACCCTTGGCTCAGAAATTAATAAAGAAAAATTATAATAACTACAATAAACCCAAGCACTCACATGGGGATAAAAGGATAGTAAGAGAAAGGCAAACCATGCCTCAAAACTTGTTACACAGATCTAAAAATAAATAAATAAAATAAAAGGAAAAATAAGAGAAAGAAATCTGGCTTATTCAATAAGATGCTCTGAC
This sequence comes from Uromys caudimaculatus, assembly GCA_028551405.1. NCBI lineage: Eukaryota > Metazoa > Chordata > Mammalia > Rodentia > Muridae > Uromys > Uromys caudimaculatus. The sequence goes on along the minus strand of CM052709.1, from coordinate 57,583,265 downwards.
ATGTTCTACAGATATAAATTCAGAGGATAAATTAGTCATTACATCACCATAGCGATGGAAGGGTTAAGGTAAGTGAGGAAGGAGGGATGCTGGTAACTTAAAAACAACTACAGGTGACTAAAGATCCACGGGGAGAGATGAAATCTGCACTGAACGCAGTAGAAAGCAAGAAAGAGCTGGGCACACACATAAGGAGCAGAGAAGGCACAGAGAGCAGAGCCTTGTACCCACTCATGTAGCTGCCACTCTCCTCCTCCTCCTCTCCGAGTGAGACACTTTACAAGATTACTCATGAGCCATCAATTCTGTGGACAGTCATGAATTTCATTTAAGTCAGATGTTCAAAGACATAATAGTGGTGTAGAAAAAGGTTATATGAAAAAAGTGTACAAACTGTGACAGGTATTTTAAAACCACGTAGAAAAAAAGAAAGCATAAACGACATCCAAATATTAATGTCAATTATCTCTGGATAATGAGAATGTTATCCTCAATAAATATTTCTAAATATACATAGGAAATTATGCTTTACAAAATTCCACTTTATATACTGTAGCCACATATCAATGTTAAATATTAAAGTGTGTGTTTTTCTAGGTTCTGTAATCTGTTGGCTTCCTTACTTGGCTGTATTATGCAAGCTCTGTAAGCATCCTGTGTCTCCTCAGTGTAAACATGAGGACAGGACTGAGGAGAGCATGTGAGGATACCACAGTGGTAGAGCATGGAGTGAAACCACAGACTGTGAGGGAGCTGAGATTCCAGTAGCAGAAATGCACAAAGCCCTGAGTTCAATTTCCACCAGTAAAAAATTAAAAATAAAAAGTGATGACATGATATTTATATATTATTAAAATATTATAAAATTAGTATGAAAATTTTACTTACTATGATTAATGAATAAGTAACAGCATGTGGAGGGTAGAAAGAAAACAGATACTAATAGGTATGGTATTTTATCCAAAAAACTACAAAAAAATCTCACGACCTTGTAGCATGTGTATGGTTTTTATTAATACCTTGTAGAGGATTATTTTTCAAATATAAGTTCTACATTCATGCCTTTAAAGTTTTTTTTTTTTTCTGAGTAATTCTTGGTTACATATTCTCTGCCGTTTGAGGTCCAGGAGATTTTTTTTTTTTTTGAACCGTGATTTCTATGATCAAGATTTACAATCTGTGTTTGTGTAGAGAGCATTTTAGAGAATCCAGCTTATTTCATATACAGCACCTGACTGTTTTTAAAAAATATGAATTAGAAAATATAGATATTTCTATTTTCAACAAAAGCTTTGGGAAGGGAAGCCTTACCCTGAAAATTCTGTGCAAACACAAAGCAAGCTGTACATATAATTTTAAAACAGAAATAAACAGGTCAGTTAATTCTGATAATAAATTCAACTTAACCCAGTGAATAAAAATTAATGTCAACGTCAATAGACATTTTATATTATTTTTATTTTATGTGATTTACAATTTAGTGTATATTTCATGCTGTTAGCATATACATACTTATTTGTTGTTTATGTTAGAAAAAGTTTGATGTTTGCCCATTAGGCAAATCCCCTAACTCTTCAGTCAGTGCCACCACATTGTATTGAATACACAGGAGATGGATTCTGAGCAATGCAAATCTTTATTTACATGCATCAACGGTCTTCATTTTATTCTTGTAGAAGTTCACAGTATATTTATACATACTGTTGGTTTAAGTCAAATGATCCAAATAGATTTTTTTTTTTTTGACATGGATTTTACTATGGAAAGTTTTAACTTCAGCATCAATTTCTGAACCTGTTAAAGAAGTGAAGGGCAGGTTTTCCTCTCCCCGGGATTTGCAAGTTAGCTCACTGACACAGAATGAAAGCAGCGAGAAGACATAAATCATGCTGCCTTTCCCCAGCCCTTGAGCTCTGTGTACTTGTCACAAGCACTGCTAGACTTTTAAGCACATGTTGTAAATTTTGTAGAATAATTAGGCGACAAAGAACACAGGGTCAGTAAATGAATCATCGTTTTCTTTCGATGGCTTCATAAACTAGAGGTGGTTCATACCGTATGTAGACAGACTGTGTTTCTTACACATCACTTCATAAAAGGCATAAAATTCTTTGAATGTGCATCACTCTGAGCACCAGTTTTATCCGTCGATATCATTAACCAACTAGAGCACTGTGCTCCATTGTAGAACTCTTCTTTCTAAGTACTTCAAAGTCTTTGACAGCCCTGAGAGATTTGCTATGTGGAAGCTCAAGAACAGCATTTTGTGCTGCAAATGGATCCATAAATGGGGTCCAGCAGAGCACTCTGGAGGTCTGTAGACTCTCCTGACGACTGTCACAAAGTAGTAAGGTCATCAGAACAGGCGAAGAGAGCTTCGGCCCCCTAGATGCGGTATTGGGACCTGGAGCCGAATGGAGGCTAGATCTCCATGTTGTGGAGATCTTCTCATGCCTGAATCATGGCCCAGTCCACCCGTGGTAGAATGCCAGGGATGGGGTTTAGGTGGGATGAGAATCTCAGCGCTCCAGCTAACTCTGCTGGGAAACAGGACAGATCTAATGCCAAGGCGTGCAGGACCCCGGCTTTGACTGTGTCACTGGCCTCTCTTGCCTCCCCCTAAGTATTCCTCAGCAAGCCAGGTTGCAGAGTCTGGAAGCTTTTCTTGGGCTCTCACAGGTAAAGGGTGCTTGCTTCTTGCTGGAGCTGTTCCTGGAACTGCAAAATCAGGCGTCTGTTGCCACACTGTAGTTCTGGACACCTGCTTCTTCAAGCCATGGGTCTGCACTAGAAAGCAGCAGAAGAGAAGGTGTCACGGTACCTAAATCAGCCCCACTTCTTTCCCTTTCTCCCACCTTCCCAACCACTGTCTATGTTGCCCTCCCTCCCACTTCTCTTCCTCTCCTCCTTCCTTCCCTCCTCTCTCTCCTCCCTCAGTCCCCACCCTACCCTTTACCCCAGACCAACATTTCAACAGCCAAAGTCAAGGGTACAATCTATGAAAAACGAACTTGAATATTAAAAGTACAGACTTCCAAATGATGGATGTTAACCTTGGTTTCTAGTTGAAATAGTTGGAGAGTTGCCATCGTTGTAAGGCAGAGAGTGGCGTAAAGCGCTGTGGTTACTTGATGTTTATTGTAAGCGACGATACTTATGAGAGTCAAATACATCAGCGTACACTGTGTGTGTGGGGGGGCGGCTGGGGGTCCACAAGGGAGGCTCTCTAGTTGGAAAGCAGTTGGTCCATCTCCAAATACAACGAGCCTGGTAAAATATGAGATTTGCACTGGGGCTTTTATAGTCAATGAAAAGGATGGGGCAATATCGCACGGCTAAAGAAACCATAAACTATATTTCATTTTAACTCGTTCTAATTTTAACTTTACTACCGTAGGGCGCTCACAAAGACCATGCAAGGAGAATCTTGGGCCATTATTAAATCACAAATCCTAGAGAAGGTAATTTTGGATTTAATTTTAAGAATTTGTTATCCCAACCACGTGGTCTCTCTTTAAATATCCTGTGCCATAACTCCAAATATGTTTACTTAAGAAAAATACCTGTTTTTAACCATTTTTGTCAAAAAAAAACTTTTTTTCTTGTTTGCTTTTAAATCCAGGACTTTGGGCATGCAGTAACAAAGCTACTGAATACACAATCGGGAGCCCTCCAAATGTTTTTATTTTTAATTAAAAAATATTTAGCCCTTCTAAAGGCAGTCTATTAGATTGAAAGTATTGATTAAATAAGCAATGAAATAATGAGTGTAAATTAATCATGATTAATTTATTCTGAATTCCACGTTACTAGGAATGCAATGGAATCTATATAATAATCAAGAACTTGCATCTAAATTTACATAACTGGAGTAGAAACAGTCTAAAGACTGTGCACCTTTCATAATAAAGCATTATCCTTAAAATAGTATAATTAAACAAAATTTACCTATATTATCCTTAAATACATAGAGTATTGTTCTGTTTGTATGTGGTTTAAAAGGATGGTCACAAGGAACATTATTCACCAAAGTGTCTCAAGTTAAGTTTTCTAAGGTAAGAAGTTGTTTTGTTGAACTATATGTGTATTTTTTTTTATATTTGCAGTTTCAGTGTGCTTCTAGCTTTAAATAACATGACGATTGTGTTGTGCCAGAAAGCGTTCATGAACCCCAAGAGGCCACCAAGGAGCTTGGGCTTGCGCTCTTCTCCAACCTAACCCTGACTCAGCAGTGTGGGAAGGCAGAGCAGCCGCAAACCCTCAACAGGACAAGATTTTATAGGGAATGGGAGTAAGTGAGGGGGTGTCCAGCCTGGCGAGCATCTAACCGAATGTCCATTGTAAGCTGACACACTCCAAAGAGAGACTGTATGCAATCATGATGGGTCTGAAAGTACATCTGAAACAACTGAAAGTACATTTGAAACAATCAGACTAGTCTTTGATTAACTGTTGCCAGGAAGTAGCAACCCAGTAACTCTGACCAATGACAAGCCTTGGGGGTCCTTCCTGGTACTTGGGTGTAACTTGGGTTCAGCTGTGGGTCAAATTTTCAGGCTCCCCCCCCCCTTTCTTTAAGATGGAGGCTGGTCCCAAAATAGAGTAGGTTTGGCCTCTCAAGTGTAGTGCAAAATAAATATTACTTTTTAAATAACTTCAAAGTGATGGGCATTTATATTATAACTTGTAAATCTTGTGAATGAGTTTTTGGTATTTTGAAAATTCTAAAGTCTAAATTAAATTGGTCCATATGTTAAAGCATTTTCTAAACTTTCAGAATGCTCATTTGGAAATGCCAGTTCTGTGCACACTTTTCTCAGCTGCATAATTTGTTTGCTACAATTTGATGACTGTTCCCCATCTTAAAATTTATCCACTTGAAAGTAACATACCATTTGGCTAAAACAGGTAGCCTACAAATTCAAGGTTTCGTTTCTATTTTTAAGCCTCTTAAAATCTTTATTACTTTTGTTTTATGTGTATTTAAACAAATAGATTAACATTTTTATTATGTATATATAACATATAACAGAGAGAGAGAGAGAGAGAGAGAGAGAGAGAGAGAGAGAGAGAGAGAGAGCATTCTGTATGTCTGTGTACCACGTTCATGCCTGGTACCCTTGAAGACTATAAGAAGGCAGCAGATCCCCTCGAGCTAGAGTTACAGATGGCTGTGAGGATCCATGTGGTTCCGGGAAACAAACCCGGGTCCTCTGCAAGAGCAGCCAGTACTCTTAACTACTGATTCATCTCTTTAGCCCCAAGATTTAGTTTCTGTTTTTAATTGGCTATACAGCATATATATTCTTTTCTTTTTAAATAACTAAACTCTCTCCAACTTAATGCTTCTGGTGTGGATACTTTGTTTATTAATGTGGATTAAGTTCCTATAGTGAGTTGTCCCTAAAGAATGCATTGATGCAGAATAAAAAAATAAAACACAATAAATTCTGAATATCATTGTAAGATACAATGATTTTGCAACGACTGAGGTGAGGGTGGTTAAAAAGAAAGATGTGCTAAATTTTGGTTAAGACTCCGAGTCAATTATTTGCAGAAATACAAGTGTAATTAATTATGTTGATATATTATTTTAACAAAGTGCTGGAAATGAGTAAGAAATTTAAGGTTTAAAGCAGCGGATGCCACATGTGACGAGGATAATCGCGAGGAGTTCAGTGGGGGAAGAAGTCAGTTTACTAAGTGGGGACTGCTGGAGAGCAGAAGACTCAATTCTGTAAGATTTACTGCTGGCTTAAAGCTAGCTCTGTCCCCTGTAGCGATAAACAGTCTGCATTTGGGGTGACAGCTGCTCAGTAGCCGGTTCACAGGAACAGCTTCTACCTCGTCTGTTTAGAGAACATTTATCCTCCTTAATCCTATTTGAAATTAAAGTCTAGTTGTCTCTTTGTTCTTTAAGCAAGGCATTGTGTTGCAAGGGAAAGGACCCATGTGAGATGCTGTTCTGTAATAGAAAGATCAATGAAAAACAAAGAGTTTTAACACCTCTGTAAAAAATTTTAAATATTCCTCTTTTTATTTGACATGCAAAACTCAGTTCTGGGCTTTGCAGATATAATTCTGGCTGATGAGACTTGACAAGTCCAATAAATAAATGAAAGCTTCTAAGAGAGGAAATCTAGGAATAGCACGTTTACTGGCTCTGAAGCCGGCCAGCTGTGTCTTCCGTGTGGTTAGGCCAAGCCCTGATCTCCATCGATCTTCATAATATCTCCAAAATTCAGCTCTATGTCTGTAAAGTTAGAAGAGTCAAAGAAACCTTTACAAGAATATTGTATGACATGACACAGGCGGTGAAATCCAACCTGTGTGGGGGACTCTAACTCAAGGTGTTCCTAGAGAAAGAACTCATCATTAACCACCTGTTAGCATCTCTCACATACTAATTGCTTATCATCACCATGGAAACATTCTCTTTCTTCTTGTATCAATATTGCTCTATTGCTTGTCGATAAAAAGAAAAATTTGGGGTCTGGAGAGATGGCTCAGCAGTTACGGACACTGAAGAGGTCCTGCTTCCAATTCCCAGCAGCCACATGGTGATGGCTCACAACCATCTGTCATGGGATTTGATGCCCTCGTCTGCTGTGTCTAAAGAGTGTAACAGTGTATTCACACTCAGAAAGTTAAAAAAAAAATCTTAAAGGAAATAAAAATAAAAGTTAAAAATTTTATTATTATTCTACACCATTTATTACTTTTTATCCCAGTCTTGATGTATTGAAAACTCTACAGTATTGCTGCAGAGAAGAGCTAAAATTGTATCAAAAAGTTTGCACAAGGTTTTGATAGTCATCATACCATTTATAAGCTGAATTTGATGAAACACAAATGTTTTTAATAACATAAATATAATAAGCATCATTTTGAATAGAAAACTATATAGAATTTAATTTAATTTAGAATTGCAATGAAGTATTATTTTAAGCAAATTACTTTTTTTTTTTATCACTTATGTAAGTAAGACACATGGGGCTCCTACTTTAGGCTAAGAGAAGGAATAGATTTGTAATAATTTGGGCCTGGTAAAATGGCTCAGCTGGAAAGGCCTGACTCTGACCTTTGACCCAGGAACTCAGGATAAAACGAGAGAACATACTTCCCAAAGTTGTCCTCTGTTCTCCACACATGCGTCATTGTACATGTGTGCTATTTCAAGCTGGCACCAGAATACACATGTCACACACATCACACACAAACACAAAATAATAACATTAAATAAAAATTTAAAACCTTTTAAGGTTGATAATTTGCTAACTATAATTGGCCATCCTGTAGATGTTCATGATGTACTGATAGCTGATGCCTATATGAACTCAGTAACAAAGTTTGTTTACTCTATTACTGTAGTCGGGTTCCTATAGCAAAATGCATGCACCGGGTGGCTTGCACAAAAGAAATGTATTTACTAAGATTCTGAGATGTGGGAGATTCAATATGTTGGCCAATATGTTTGTTTGTAAATAAATGCAAATGTCTTTCTTTTTAATGTCCTTACAAGTCGGAGAAACAGAGAGCCGGCTCTGGTGTTTCGGCATATGAATTTGGAAGGAAGGAATCTGCTTGCAAGATTAGCAAATGAGCATGCAATTCTTGGTAGGGATCTGTCACAACTTAAAACATTCAGAAAACAAATCTACAACAAAAAAAACATTTGCTTGCTCAATATTCAGCTGACTGAGTTTTATGTATAAAAGCCCCTCGAAAATGCCTGCTTCTGAGAGTTGGTTTACAGCAAATTATAAACTGATGGCAGTTTCCCTTTGAGAATAATTGTCACTTGGGCTACTTTTATCACTATGGTCATCTGCATTATTTATATTGTTAGACTGTTTCTCTTATAAGAGAGAGTTTCTCAGTTACTTCTATTTACAACGTATTTGTACCATATAGGTATGATATGTACGAAGATTGCACATTTTTCTGCCTAGACTGTAAGAGAATGTGGTTTCTACAGGTTCAGAAAGTTGCTCAAAAATATAACGGGTGTCAAAATGCAACTCCTTGTTTTACCACATACTCTGGCAGTTCATTTCCTGCATGAGTAATATCTGCAAGACGCAAACATCCTTAACGGCCTAGGGTCCTCATGTACGTAAAACTTCGCTGCTTATTTTATAGTGACTAACACTGCCTAGGGCCATCTGAAAGCATGAAGAAATTATGAATGAAAAGAACATTCACAAAGTTCTCTAATTCTTTTTCTGCAGAATACCAAAGTGCCTATCATATCGGTTCTGAGTTCACTGCGTAACATAACAGCATCAGCCAGCAGATGGGTGACATTAGTGTCAGCATTGTTTTGTGGGCCTGTTGTCTTTGGTACCACAAATGGAAGTTGTCATGTGATTACTCACTTCACTTCACAAATCCATATCATGTCTACTACCTAAGGGTCTGACCTGGTGCCAGACAGGCTTTTCCTTTGTGTCATGGAATGGATGAAATTGGTTGTCTTCGTTGATACAACAGTCTACAATGTATAAATGTGTGTGTGTGTGTGTGTGTGTGTGTGTGTGTGTGTGTGTGTATAAAGGTTTTTTCACTTAAGAGTGCTTTTCAAGTGTTTTGTCTTCCTGAGGGCTGAGGGCCGCACTGAGATATTTATTGTGATTGTCCAGGCATGGCTCTTACTCTTGTTTGAGAGGATATTTGTGGATTAAGAATATGCAAAGATATATTCTTAGCTGCCATTCCCAAAATTAGTGTTCAAGTTCCTGTTAGTGCACTGTGAATATAATACTCCAAACCAGAACTAGGAAAAGACTTCTAGTGATCTACAATTAGGTCTGTTATTCTCAACCTTTGAATTTTTAGAAATCATATCAGATGTAACCACTCAATCTTACCATAATTTAGGATAATATGACAGCTCTAATTCCTGACAAACAAATTGATAGAGGTAGCATTTATTTTTCTAAAATTATAGCCTCACTCCTGTATGTGTTTTGTGGGAATATTAAATTTTTTGAGTTAGTGACAGATCGTTTCTCATTTATTTCTTGAGGAATATTCATGGGGGACCATTAAACTGAAGCAGTAGAAGCACAGTGGTGCAGGGCAGTAAAATAGAGACTTAAAACATAGAAATACGCATTCAGTTACAGGATAGTTGATGCTGAAGTATGACATCTGCTTTATGGAAGTTCTTGTCTAAAAAATCTCTCATTTAAATATGTGGTATCATTGTATTCTTTCTGCTTTCATAAAAGAACAATTGTAGGGTTGTGAGAGAAAGAGTTTCCATGAGTACTACTAACAGGGTTACCAGCCAGCTAGAGCTAAATTATAATATTGGCTGGGTTAGTATATGCTGCCTGCATGATAAGTAATTCAACTTTGAAACTATATACGATGGGACCAAAAGGAGGGTGGGGCGGGAGGGTACTTTGCTGCCTTTGGGAAGTCTGCAGCACTTTTAGGACTTTTGGCTTAGGTGTCTAGAACACTGAGAAAATTGTAATCTTCACATTCAGTTCATCTCTTACACTGTCAAGTGTAAACATCTGTCCCACTGCCTCACTTTTAAATCCTTAGTAATTTATCCTGAAGTCATTAGTGCTGCGAGCAGACACTAAACTTGCCAGGTGTCTAGTTAACATTTTATTCGTCACAATTTAGTAGGAAGCTGTACAAAAGAGGAACCTTGTGTGTAAGTGCAACACCGTGGTCAGATAACCGGCTGATGTCCACACCAGAAGAGATGAGTCTTCTGGAATTATGGTTTCTTTTCTTTTCCTTTTTTCCCCATGCTTCACAAGCCTGCTCTTGGGACCCGCTCCACAGCAGAACCCATATTACAAACTGGAGTGTGTAATGATCTGGTTTGCTCTGCCTCTGTAACACAACCACCATTCAATCGTGTGGATGAATTTCCAGAATCAATATTTTAAGTGATTATCGTATTGTTTTCTTTCCCTGGGTTCCCCAAACAAGTGAACTTGACCACTGGTTTTATTTCATTCACTCACAAGGGCCTGTGTAATATCTCAGCTCTGTAGTCTAAATGTTTCGGTTAGCTGGATTTCTCTTGCAGGGAGTCCCCTAAGAAACAGCAATGAGCAACAGTGCTGGAGAAGCTCTATGGTAACCTCTGTGTAATTCATCTTGACTAGTTTCAAGCTGTCTTCCATCGATGTGATTTATTGTTTTCATTAGAAAAGGAAAACTAGCATGTGCAAGGTGGTTATAATGGTAAGAATATACTATCAATAGAAGTTTTGAGGTCAGCCTTGAAACCATATACACAAAAACAAAACCAGGTTGTACTTTATGTCTATGCATGTGCATAATGTATTAATTATATTGTGTATATATAATATATAATGTATACTGATGTATAATGTAACATATAATATGTAGTATGTAACTAATATATACTATGCAATTAACATATAATATGTGATAAATACGTAATGTATAATACATAATAAAGAGAAAGAAGCTGTCAGGTTGAGAGTAGAGAGTACATGAGAGGAAATGAAGGATACGCAGGAGGGGTGGAGGGTCGACAAGGAGGGAGGAAAGTGATGTAAGTCTATTTCAATTAAAGCTTTTAAAAGTAATTGTAAAATAAATCAGAAAATCAAATAAATATAAAAAAGCATGTGCTTATCTATAAACCACAGATGTTCCTGTACTTGATAGTTTTTCTTTTTTCCTTACTGGAGTGCAGTGTTCTACCAATGTAGATAATACAATCTTCCAGGTACCATTTAAGGAAATGGAGCCACACTTCTGTGTCTACATAGACAACGTTGACAATCAGAAAGGCTTGGGTTAAATCCTGACTCACTAGCAGTCAGCTCTGGAGACCATAGCCAAGATTGGTAACATCTCTGGGCCTCCATTTTCTCATTTCTCCTTTTAAGGTTTGTGCATTTTTAATGTTCACATATGTGTGTTTGCATATATGTAGATATACCTTCAGAGTCCAGAAGAGGGCACTGAAACTCATGGATCTGGAGCTAAGGGTGGTTGTGAGCCTCCTGACCTGGGTGCTGGGGACTGAACTCCAGTACTTTGCAAGAGCCACAAGTACTCTTTGGTGCTGAGCCATCACTTTAGCTCCTTCCAATTTCTTTCAGTGGATGGATGGATGAATTCTGTGTGTATGAGTTGTCTCCTACGTGTGTGGGTGCCTGTATAAATGAGTGTGTGGTGTGTGGTGTAGAGGTCAGAGTTTGACATCAGGTGTCTTGTTCAATCACTCTCCAGTTTGTTTTCTGAGACAGTGCTTCTCATTCAGACCTGGAGCACAAGGAGTAGGCTAGACTTCTCAGCCAACAAGCCCTAGAGATCCGCCTGTCTTTATTTCCCCAGTGCTGGGTTTACAAGCAAGCGCCACCATGACTGGGCCTGCCTTTTTATGTGGGTACTAGAGATTAAGCTCAGGTCCCCGAGCTCTCCTGGCTAACACTTTACTATCAGCTATCTCCCCATTCATTTTCCTTATTAATTTTTACATAAGATATTTTTGTTCTTTTGTATGCAATTATACCTGTTTTATGTATGTATTCATTCTCACGTGCACTAGCCTGTTTATGCATGTGTGTGGAAGTCAGAAATTGATATGGGGTATCTTTAAATTGGTTACTGCTCTAAATTGGGACCGCATCTCCTGTCAAACCTGGAGCGCAAGAGTTCTGTTAGACCTCCCATCATGCAAGCTTTAGGGATCTGCCTGACTCCAAGCCCTCAGTCATGGGGTTGGGCAGGGACACCCGCATGCCTGGCTTCTCACATGAGGGCTGGGGAATGGAGCTCATGTTCTCAGAATTCTGTGGTAAGCACTTTATCAGTGGAGCTGCCTTCTGAGCCCCACAGTCCTTTGTTTCTTGCATGACTTTGTGTTTAGCTTATATTTTATACTGCCAGGTTTTAATTCTCCTCTCAAGTGCATATTTGGTAACATTTTCTTTGTAGTTGTCATGGGGATATGTTTATTAGTCCCAAACTGGAATACTCTATTTTAAACTGTACCAGTTACTTCAATGCCACATAAGGCTCTTTTACCTTACTTTGTGTGTGTGTGTGTGTGTGTGTGTGTGTGTGTGTGTGTGTGTGTGTGTATAAAGCATCATGGTTAGTAGTAGGGCTAAATTGTGGATTCATTTATTCTTAGTGACTTTTTGGTTGTCATTTGGATTAGTAGTCATTTTGGACCTTTAAAAACTGAGTTTGTCAGTGGATGGAGCTTGGGGACTCTTATGGAAGAATAGGAGGAAAGATTACAGCCCCTAAGGGGACAGGAACTCCACAGGAAGACCGACAGAATCAACTAACCTGGACCCTTGGTGCTCTCAGAGACTGACCCACCAACCAAAGGACATACATTGGCTAGACCTAAGCCTCCCTGCACATATGTAGCAGATGTGTAGCTTGGTCCTCACGTGGGTTCTGAACAACTGGAGCAGGGGCTATCCCAAAAACTGCTGCCTGTTAGCTAGGCAGAATGTTTATATAGGGTTCTGGTTTACAAATAGCCCCTGAAAGGCCCACCTGCTCAGGGGAGAAGGGGAGAGGGACTGAGCAAGGGGTTGTAGGAAGAGGTGGTCAGCAGGCGGGCAATGAGCAGGATGTAAAGTAAATAAGTAAAAAAATTAATTAATTTAAAAAACTGAGTTGATATAACTAAGACTAATCAGGAATTAGATTTTCTTCTGTTTAATCATAGTGCTTTCTAAGGTTCCTTCTTCCACCTAGTAAGAGAGTGTAAATTTCTTACCTGAGACTGAGGTTTTAAATGTGTATTGTCAGAGAATTGATGTGTAAACGTTTTGTTGTTGTTGTTTTGTAAATCAGAGCCCTATATAAACTTTCTGGCTAGTTGTAATTGGTAAGATTGTGGAGTGACTATAAGAGAAAAAGTTGGGATGGCACATCTCACTGTTCCTGGTAACTGTCTGGCAAGTGGCCCTTTGGTGCTGCACACAGCTCTGCAGTGGTCTGTGTGCTGCCTGAAGACAGTTTTAATTGGCTTCACATGGACTCTAGGCTGTGTTCTGCAATTGTCTGTTTGTCCTTAGGGGATAAATGATAAATGGACACTGAATTCTTCATGTTTCATATTGTTCTTGTTCTTAGTAACAATGAATCATATTGCAAACTGGAAAGGCAGCAGGGTCTGAACTCTTGGCTGCCGCACGCCCACTCAGTAAGAAGGCAGGCAACTCCTAGAACTTTCACCTAACTTGCAGCTCGTTTTACATTTGCCAGTTTCTCCTGCAAAGTTTTCAAAATGTGATGAAACTTGATCACATTTAATCATTCAAGACATAGGCATTGCGTGCATCAAGGTTGCTAGCCTTAGCTAACTTTAGGTCATTTCACATTGAGTACTTTGACTCAGACTCTTGCATTAGTAGGTCGCTATGGCTTAGCGAAGGAGATCAATGCACGGCTGAGGTTCTTTTCAGTGTGAGTATGGAGAAGAGAGGTCAGGTTCTTAATAGGTTTACCTGGCTTCAAAGCCTTTCTTAGTTGTGGTACTTGAGCAAAACACTAAGCTGTCTAGACATTTTTTCCCCCTAAAGTAAAAAGGGGATAAAGGTTTTATTAAATGAATTTGCATGCTTTCTTTTTGTTAGTCCTTTTACAGTTACCTTTTAATGTATATAGATATTATAGTAATAGTGAATACTATTTGAAAGTCATAACTACCCCTGTGGTTTCATCACAGAAACCCCGTTCTCAGCAGTGGACACACCCACCCATCCCTGAGGAGTTGAGACTACCCACACTGAACGTTTGCAGGATTTCTAATTAAATGCCTTTTGGTCCAAGCCTACATTCTTCATATGTCCAGTATTGTGTTCATTTCATATGGAAACATGTCATTATTCTAGGTAAGGATATTGTCTTTGGGGTAAAGTCTATGACTATTAATTAAAAACAAACAAACAAAGCCTAAGATATCCAAAAAAAAAAAAAAAAAAATTTAGCAAAGAATAAGATTGAGAACAAGATTGACAGCGTCTCCCTAAATGATCCTTGAAATGTTGGGTGCTTCTCTTCTGCCAGATCCTCCCAGGTAAACCCTAGTGAGTAAGTTTCATCTGTTTAACAAACAACTGAGTTTGGTCTACTTCAAATCACCACAGTCTTGCAAGGGGACATTTGTACAGTGGAACTTTGGCATTTTTTTTTTTTTTTTTTACAGGTACCATCTGGATGACTTATCATTAGGGTGATGGCACATTCAAAAGTGATGTGTAGAATTCCCCTTAAGGCAGAAGATTGCTAAAATAATCTACACATGTCAGACAGTGAGAAGGGAAGATAAATGCAACAGCTCTACAGCCCGTGAATCACTGATCCATTTATATTTTCACGGTTTCTGCTGCCACCTTTCTTACTGCTGAGCGTGCTCCCATCAGGAATAGCTCACCAGCCAAGACTGTAGGGATTTTTTCCCTCCTTCTTAGTCTTGTGAAATGTGAAAAGTGGGAATCCATATGGGAGTCTACAAAATGCTAAACAATCCTAGTTTTCAAATTTCTGAATCTCAAATGTATGGCAGCCAGAGTCAGTCACACACAGAACTGTAGGTTTGGGATTCGCATTGTGAAAGAGGTTGTAATAAAAGACTCTCTAATCTGGGATCCATCCAGTCAGTGGGTGCCCTGGGTTTGAGCTGACCAACTAGCTCCAGTAATCTACCCATCCCCACAACCTAGTGCTGAGCTTACAGATGTCCATCTGCTTTTGTCTATGTGTGCTCTCATGCTTTCAAAGCAAGCACTTTATTGACTGTGCTATCTCCCTATCCCCACTGATTTAATCTTTAGTAAACAAAAATTATTATCTAATACATTAAAAATGTGTACTGCCATGGAAAAATGATGAAATACATTTCATTTTTATTTTTTATTTTTTTCTTTTTTTTGGTTTTATCGAGACAGGGTTTCTCTGTATAGCCCTGGCTGTCCTGGAACTCACTCTGTGGACCAGGCTGGCCTTGAACTCAGAAATCCGCCTGTCTCTGCCTCCCAAGTGCTGGGATTAAAGGCGTGCACCACCACCGCCTGGCTTCATTTTTCTTAAATGCTCCATTAATACCAAGTACCTTTTTTCTTTTAACAGTTTCATCAAAATTAAACAAAATTTGACTATAATCTATCTATAAAAGTCTCTTATATAAATTCATATCTTTTATCACTGCCAATACTGAGGTGAATTCTTTAAATAAAATAAAAGCTTTAATTTGTCCATCTCAGAAATGTAAATTAGTATTTTATATACAAAGTGCTTATTAACTTAAAACCAAAGGCCAAATCAGGTATGAGTGAGTCAAACTTACTTTTAATTCATTTCTACTTAGTCTCAACAAATATTTCCCCATTTTTAAGTAAGTTCTCATGAGATCAATGATGCCAATATATCCTACTGAAATCTTTGCTCTCATGTATCCTATATTTGATATATGTGTAAAGTGAGATAAAAAAGAAAAGAGTAAGTAAATTAGATAATGGCCATTTTAAATGTTAAAAAAAAAAAGTATCAGAATGACTGTATACTGGTAAGTATATGAGGTTGGATTTGAGTTTTAAATATGGTTACCAGGATAGGCCCTATTGAAATCATGTTTGAGCAAAATTTAAAAGGATAAAAGAAACAACTGCCTCTAACTCTCTCTCTGCTCACTGATTTATCCACAGAGTCCCTCATTCCTTACATGTACGTGTGTGTATGTAGACATGTAGACATTTGTGATGTGCACATGATAAGCTCTATCTTAGACTCCAGGATCTTCAGCTGAGTGAAAAAAGCCTTTAATTTCAAGCTTCTTTCCAGGAAGTGAGAAATAAGTTTAACTCAGAAATGGTATATTATATAAAGCAACTAGTGCTATAAAGTAAGAGGCTGGAGAGATGTTTCACTGAGTGATAAGGGCATTTGCTACAAAGCCTGGAAGCCTGAGTTTGACTTGGGAACCTAGATAGTACAAGAAGAGAACCAGCTTACCCAAGATTTCCCCTAACTTCCACATCACATCGTAGTATACATATCTGTACTCATGCTCAGACACACACACACACAAATGTAGTTAAAATTTTTAAAGAAAAATAAATCAGGATAAGGTTAGAGAATATGAGTGAGAGTAAGTATACATAAAAAATTTAGAGAGTATTCTTTGCTAATAATGGTATTTAAATATAAATGATATAATCGTACTACCTCTGTGCACATATAAACAAAACTCTTAATACATTCTTACAGTGTGTAATATGCATAGAGCAAATAGGCTTTTTAGTCCAAAGAGAATTCAAAGATTCTTCGTAGACTACATCTTTCATTTTTCAGGGAGTCATTTATTCAGGGAAGTTGGGTTCTCTGCTTACCTGCATAGTATTCCTTCCATAGAAATAGCCTAGGATCCATACTCTTAATCCAAGTTAAACAAATAGAGTTGCAGAATTCATGTGTATTTCTAGGGTTGTAGTTTCCACACTGATTTAGGATGTTCACTGGGAAAACTGCTGCCTTCTTTTCAAGGAAGAGAGAATAGCAAACTGGGGAAATTTGTGTTTAATCCAGTAAGGTAAGTTTGTCTAAATCTTGGGAAAAAGGCTCATTAGATTCCCATTGAGTGAATCAGTTACTCAGCTCTCTTGCACAATTTATAGTCAGTCATAGGCATCCGTCACCTCTGTCCCTTTATCTATGCTTCCTGCTTCAGCTGAACAAGGTAAATTAAGTCCTAAACATAGCTGTGTTCAGGAATAAAATCCAACTCTACAGTTGTTTCTCTAACAATAATAGCATTGATTTACAATGAATTATAATTACTATGCCTGCCTATAATTATTTACTTTACAACAGTTCACCATCTGCTGTTAGATAATCAATGACACAAAATAAAGCATAAGAGAGGAATTCTTAGGGGTCAGCAGGGACAATAGGAATCAAAGGGAGATGAGAACACATGGAGGTTAACAGTAATATACTATGTTCATGTGTAAAATAGCCAAAGAACAGATTTAATGAAAGTTATTTTTAAGCCATTTAATTGGATTAAATAACACCTTGAACTATTTTCAAAGTACACGTGCTTCATTGTAATTGTTACATGAAATTTGTGGTCTACGTACAGGATGGTAGAGAGAAAATCAGGTCTTAAAGTTGTTGTGATGTTCATGCAGGAGTTGCCCAAGGGATTTTTATTTTATTGTGTGTGTCTATGGGTGAGCGTGCACACGTGCATGCATGCTTGTGGAGGCCATAAGGCAACCTTAGATGCCCTTCCTTGGGAGCTATTCAACTAGATTTTTGAGAAAGGACATTTTTATTGAACGTGCCTCCCAGTGCTGGGACTATAAATCTGTGTCATCAGTCTAGGCTTTTAACATGGATGCTAGAATCAAACTCGGACCCTCATGGTTACAAGGCAGGGATATGACTGATTGAGCTTGTTTCCTTGCCCAACGCTTGGAATATTTTAGTCATGAAGCATTCAAGCATATACAAGTAAAAGATTCACAGTATTGCGAAAGCATCCAGTTTCACAACAATAGGACCTGTTATTCATTCTTACTTTTCTGTAAATATGGTCAATAATTAAGGATCTATGATGTCAGTGTAAGAAGAATGATAAGAGTTAAGATTTATATCTCAATACAAGGAAACTATATTGAAAATAAAATCAAGTTCTGTAGAAGCAGCTTTTCACTTTATCTCAATACTTTTCCATGTGCGTGCCATTGGCTTTCCTACATTTTGACTGCAGTTTGGGTTGGATTCCACCATGGTGTCTGGTGAGGGTTGAGAAACAGGTCTCTTTGATTTTCCCTATTCTCAGTCCATCTTTGAACCACCTACATAGTCGGTGTACTGCTGAGCCTCACAGCAGAGGGAAGGACTGCAACATGGGAGTTCTACTAATTGTGCTCTAGATTTTCATCCTGGGTATACATGTTGCAGGTATAAAACTCAAGAACAGAGCCACAGATATAAGTTTGCTTGCAGGAAGTTTACTATGGGGAATGCTCAGCAATTTTGCAGTCATACAGGCAGAAAGGAGCCACTGGGACAGAATTTGTACAGTGATGTAGTTAGTTACAAAGGTCTCCACTGCTCACATGTGTAACTCTGAAGCTCAGAGAAGGTTGCAGAGTTATCCTAAGCTAGGCAAGGACCTTTGCCTCTGAATCCTATTTCAACCCATCATTAAACACTGGCTTCTCTCTGGAATGAGTTTGTGAGTCTTTGCAGCACAGGGAAGTGACCAGGAATGGCTATGCATCTGAAAGTTACCAGCCATCAGCACTTCCAAAAGTTCGGGACTTGAATCTTCTGTTTTAAAAGGTTAGTTCACACATTCCTAACAGTACAGAGGTTTTAGGCTGAAGCCATGAATAATTTCTTTAAAAATTTAACCCCTTGCTTTTTTGTAGTGGGTTTGGTCTAAAGCTGCTTATATTCTTATGCTAATTTGGGTCCCCAAAATTGTTTGCATAAGAATTGATGTGTCTGCACTTAAGACACTGAGGGACTCTGCCCCAGTTGGTTCTGATTGGTAGATAAAGTTGCCAGCAGCCAATGGTTGAGCAGGGCAGTTAGAGGTGGAACTTTTAAAATGCCAGGGAGAGAGGAAAAAAGAGAAAAAAGGAGATACACTGTGCCTGGAGAAGAAGGAGAGGAGAAATGTTATGCCTGAGAAGGTGCAGGACAGAGGGCATAGTCGCCATGTAGGAACCAGGGGAGAGCAGGCCAACAACTTGTTCCAGGGCAGTCAAGATGGAATATACAATTTAGTAAGTAATACCTCAGGATTATCAGAGGGAGGTGGGTTAGCTACATGGAGATTAAGATGTAGCCCAGCCATTGAGTTGATTAAGGCATATCAAAGTACAAAGACTATGTATGTGTCTTTCATTCAGGAGCCCAGAACATTGGGGCAGGTAGCAAAGAATGCAGCCACTGCCAGGATCTATTTAAGTA
Source organism: Uromys caudimaculatus (assembly GCA_028551405.1). Lineage (NCBI taxonomy): Eukaryota > Metazoa > Chordata > Mammalia > Rodentia > Muridae > Uromys > Uromys caudimaculatus. The sequence goes on along the minus strand of CM052709.1, from coordinate 57,564,302 downwards.
ATTAATTAGGGACTACTATACTTATTCACAAATAAGCACATATATTTCCTTTGATAGAGGTAGTTTCTTCAGTGTGAGGAGTTTCTCTAACAATAAAATTTATTTACTCATCTTCATTTTAGTAACATTAAAGTAATATTTTTCTTTTTACCACATTCATAAAAGTCTTATAAATTTGGATTTTAGTTTAGACTCATTTAAAAATGTAAAATACACATATCAAAATAACTAGAATTGTCTTCTTGTCCTCATAGTTTATATCTTCCACCTAAGACGTTTCCTTCACTAGCAACCTAAAGTAAACTGCATGGAATACTTTTGGAGAATACAAGCATTACTTAATTCTTATTGGTTCTAATATGGACAATTTGTTCATTAAAGTTCATCTTAGAAATGCTGTGCCTGTGACATTGCAGACAACACATGGATTTATCAAATCCCAATCATAGCAGTTATAGTTGCAAGCCTAATACCTTAAACACACAGGTAAGGGGAGTCATAAGAAAGGCTCACCAAAACCTAGAAAAATGGGACATCTAATTTATCTACAGGTCAGAGTCTGATTGTTTTATACAAATGTATGAGAACACTAGTATGTAAGAACAGTTGTTAGAGGGTAATCCTGGTCAGTGGTCAGACACTCTGGGGTATGTGGGTGGCTCTCACAGCAACCATTCCTGAATACTTTTGTCAGTTTTATTCTAGTCATGCATGCATTATAGTGGCTCTGCAGAATAATGTGATAAAAACATCTATTCTCCAAGCCTATACATATATGGCAAAATATTTTTCTTTAATACTAAATTAAAATATGCATGCATATACATTAGCATTGGTAAACGGGAATATTTCTTTTTTTTTTTTTGGTGGATCTCTGTGAGCTTTATTTTTTTTTTTATTTTTTTTTATTTTTGATGCTTTATTTACATTTCCAATGTTTCCCCCTTTCTAGGTCTCCTCTTTGGAAGCTACCTATCCCCTCCGCCTCCCCCACTTCTATGAGGGAATTCCACCTCCCACCCACCTGTCCACCCACTCCCATATTCCTACCTTGACATTCCCCTTTACTGGGGCCTCTCCTCTCCCTGATGGCCAAGAAGGCCCTCCTCTGCCACATATGTGGTCTGAACCATGGGTCCTTCCATGTGTATTCTTTGGTTAGTGGTCCAGCCTCCAGGAGGACCAGTGGGGAGGGGGTCAGGCCAGTTGACACTGTTGCTCCCTCTATGGGACTGCACACCCCCTCACTTCCTTCAGTCCCTTCTCCAACTCCTCCATCTGGGACCTCACTCAGTCCAGTGGTTACTGTAAAGTGAAACTTAGGTATTCCGAACTTTTGGGCTAATATCCACTTATCAGTGAGTACATACCATGTTTGTTCTTTTACTTACTCATGTTCGTTCGTTACCTCACTCAGGATGATATTTTCAAGTTCCATCCATTTGCCTGCAAATTTCATTAAGTCATTGTTTTTAATAGCTGAGTAGTACTCCATTGTGTAAATGTACCACATTTTCTGTATCCATTCCTCTGCTGAGGGACATCTGGGTTGTTTCCAGCTTCTAGCTATTACAAATATGGCTGCTATGAACATAGTGGAGCATGTGTCTTTATTACATGTTGGAGCATCTTCTGGGTATATGCCCAGGAGAGGTATAGCTGGGTCCTCAG
>CM052709.1:57535936-57562131 GCA_028551405.1 Uromys caudimaculatus | reverse complement strand
TCTCTTTCCTAGGTTTTCTAACTCCAGGGTTGTCTCCCTTTGTGATTTCTTTATTGTTTCTATTTCTATTTTTACCTCCTGGACAGTTTTGTGCATTTCCTTTGTCTGTTTGATTGTGTTTTCTTGTAATTCTGCCTATTTGATTGTGTTTTCTTATAATTCTTTAATGGATTTTTGTGTTTCCTATTTAAAGGCTTCTAGTTGTTTATCTCTGTTCCCTTGTATTTCTTTAAGGGTGTTATTCATTTCTTTCTTTATGTCTTCTATCATCAACATGAAAAATGATTTTAAGTCTGAGTCTTGCTTTTCTGGTGTGTTGGGGTATCCAGGGCTTGCTGTGGTGGGAGAGCTGGGTTCTAATGATGCCAAGTAGCCTTGGTTTCTGTTCCTTAGGTTCTTACCCTTGCCTATTGCCATCTTGTTAACTCTGATGTTAGCTGGTCTTACTCTGTCTGGTTGTGGCTTGCCCCTCCTGCAGGCGTCTGTGTCAATACCCTCGAAGACCAGCTTTCTCTGAGAGGTGTTTGGGTTTGGAGAGCTGTGGCACAGGGTCAGCTCTGGGGTGCAGACAGAAACCAGAAGGATCTTGTCCCCAGCTGTCCCTTGGTTCCTATGTCCTGATGGCTCTGCAAGGGTCCCTTTTGATCCAGTGAGTTTGAACAGAAGTGGTGGTTTTGCTCAAAGGTGTGTCAGCACTCCTGGGATACCAGCTCTCTCCTGGAGCCCCGTGGCTCAGGCTGAGGTCCCCAGGCACAGACCCCTAGTGGCCCAGGCAGAAGTCTCCACCCACAGATGGAAACCAGAAGGTTCAGAGGTTTCCTGTCCCCGAGTTCTCCTCAGGCCCTCTATCCTGCCAATTCCGGGCGGGTCTCGGTGAGCTGTGTTGCTCTCCTTAACCCCACTCACGGCTTTTCCATGCTCCTGGGAGGGTACCTTTCTCCTGGTGCTTGTTGGCTATGGATCCCTGGTGGCCCAGGCAGAGGTCTCCACCCATAGATGGAAACCGGAAGGTTCAGAGGTTTCCTGACTCCGAGTTCTCCTCAGGCCCTGTATCCTGCAGGTTCTGTGCGGGTCTAGGTGAGCAGTATTAGTCCCCTTAACCCCGCTCAGGGTTTTTCCACGCTCTTGGGAGGGTAGTTTTCTCCTGGTACTCGTTGTTTATGGACTCCTGGTGGCCCAGGCAGAGGTCAATGAGAATATTTCACTTAGACTATTTCTACTTCTTGACCATGGTGGATAATTCTGTAATGAACAGGAAGTGCAGGTTTTAGATTCAAATTCTTCGGATATATGCCAAAAATAGAATTTTAATATAAAAATAGTTTGTAGATATCATACATCTCATAGGCCCTTAGCTCAATTTCTGATTATCCTTGCTCCTCTCTGAAACCTTACAGGTTAGATCTCAGGTATGTTTCTCTAAGGGTAACTGCCATCCAAGCTCCCACCAGAGTGGCCCATTAACCTCTGTGTTCAGCATGCCAGGGCTTTCCTAATGCTGGGTAAAATATTCTTCTATATTCTACTCATAGAACACTTCTGAAAACCTAAGAGTCACATAGTCAGGGTTCTCACAGCAATGGGCCTACTTTTTAGTATCAACTTTATTTATCAGCTGGTTGTGTTATTTCTGTGACAAAATATCCTAACAAAAACTACTTAAGGAAAAGGGGGGGTTTATTTTGCCTCATAGCTCAAGCGTCAGTCTATCATGGGGACACCCTCACAGGAGGAACTTGAAGTAGTTGGTTATGTTTCATTTTCAGTTAAGAAAGAGAAAATGATAAATGCTCATGCTCAGCTAGATTTTATTATTTTATTATTATTTATTATTTTTATTTTTATTCAATGTAGGAACCAAGTTTATGGAATGATGCTGCCCACTTTTATAGTGGGTTATCTCACATCAATTAATTCAATGAGATAATCCTTTCTGATGTTTGACTGTGGATCTCTGCATCTGTTTTCATCAGCTGCTGGATGAAGCTTCTCAGGAAACAGTTGTGCCAGGTGCTTGTCTGCAAGCATAGCAGGGTATCATTAATAGTGTCAGGGGTTGGCGCTCTCCCATGGGATGGGTTTCAAGCTGGGCAGTCATTGGTTGGTTGTTCCCTCAGTCTCTGTTACATCCTATCCCTACTCATCTTGCAGCACAAATTTGGGGTTGAAGGTTTTGTAGATGGGTTGATGTCTCTCTCCTCCCACTGGAAATTCTGCCTGGCTACAGGAGGTGGACACTTCAGTCTCTATATTCCCCACTGGTAGAAATCTCAGCTAATGTCACCCCCCATAGACTCTCCATAGTCTCCCCCATCCCAGGTATCCAGCTAGTCCCAGAGACACCCCTCATCGATTTCCATTCTCACTCATAGCTCTCTCCCGCATCTCTACCCCAACACCTGATCACCATGCCCATACTCCTCCTCACCCCCTTTCCTCCCCGGTTTCCTCTCTCCATCCACCTCTGATGACTATTTTGCTTCCCCTTCTGAGTGAGATTCACGATCTTCCCTTGGGCCCTCCATATTACCTAATTTATTTGTGTCTGTGGACTATAGTATGGTTATGTTGCATTTTATGGCTACTGTCCACTTAGAAGTGAATACATACCAAATGTATCTTCCTGTGGGGCAGTGGTCTGTGGCAGGCAATCTGGCACCTGGTTGAGCATAGGCTGAAAACTCTGGGAGACCCAGTGGAATAATCCACAAGGGATCAGAAAAGGTTTTTGCCAATGCTCCCGGAAGACTCCTGTAAAAACAGCTACAGCTTCCACAATCCCTGCAGAGAGGCCTGTCATGTGAGATTTGTCATGTAGGAGCAAGGCCAAGCCCTCCCACATGCAAATAAGGTGCCCCGAAGCCCTCAGAGCAAGCCAATGGGAAGTATCTGTTGTCAAACCCCTGACCCCTCCCAAACAGTATATTAGACTGTCCCAACCTGTGTAGGAGAGATCGCCATCCAGAAGGAATAAAGGTGTGAGAACTACTCCATCGTCCGAGAGCTTCTATCATAAGAGCTGTAACACTGCTGCTTGGGAAGAGGTCTGCTCTCCCAAACGCCACCAGAAGCTTCCCACACTCTTCGCTGGCTAGTTGGCCTCTCGTGGGCTCAGCTCGGGCCCGACTCAGCACAAGGCGGTGAGTGCAGCATCTTGGTGCAACCGAGGTGGCAACTGCGGAGACCGAGGTGGAGGAGATTCTGTCCCCACTCGCGCTCTCCCCCTTGCCTGAACCCTCACATTTGGCCAGCCAGAGATCCCTGAAGAAGGCTCCCAGCACATAGGCCAATGTCTTCCCGAATCTGTGTTACCTCACTTAGAATGATATTCTCAAATTCTACTCATTTGCCTGCATATTTCATGATGTCTTTGATTTTAACAGCTGAACAGTATTCCATTGTGTAGATATACCATATTTTATCCATTCTTCAGTTGAGGGACATCTGGGTTGTTTCCACTTTCTGGCTATTATGAATAAAGCTGCTATGAACATAGTTGAGCAAGTGTCCCTGTGGTATAGTGGGGCATCTTTTGGGTATATGCTCAGGAATGGCATCAGGTGGAGCTCGAAGAGTCTTGTGGAAGAGTGGGGAGTAGAATTGAGCGAGCCAGAGGGGTCATGGACACCACAAAAAGACATAGAGTCAACTAACTTGGTCTGATGGAAACTCAAAGAGACTGAACCACCAACCAAAGAGCATTCAGAGGCTGGACCTAGGCTTCATACACATATGTAGCATATGTGCAGCTTGGTCTTTATGTGGGTTTCCTAACAATTGGAGCTGGGGCTATCTCTAACTCTATTGTCTACCATTTGATCCCCTTCCCCTACATGGACTGCCTGGTTGGACCCCAGTGGGAGAGGATGCTCTTAGTCCTGCTGGAACAAGATATCCCAGGGTGGGGTGGTACCCAAGTGCAGCTTCCCCTTCTCTGAGGAGTAGTAGAGGGGTAATGGGGTAAAGGATTTGTAAAGGTGGGACTTAGAGGAGAAGAGGGAGGTGGGACTGTGATTGGGATGTAAAGTGAATAAAAAAATTATGGAGAGAAAAAAAAAAAAAAGATAATCCCTCACAGGAAGGCTGGAAGGCTTATCTTTTAGGTAAGTCTAGATCCTGTCAAGTTGAGAATGAACACCAATCATTACATTAGTATTATCTTGCCTTCCGACATTTGGAGATGCAAAACAAAAGTTTTAGACCAGTCTAACATGTGCTCATTAATTACCTGCTTTGCCTGTCTAAATACTTCTCATGTAGTACATTTCAAATATAGCAGGAAGAAACAAATGCCTAGACATATCCTGATGTCCTTAGATTTCAACAATAAAGATAAAAGTTTTCATCTTTTACTATAAGACAAGGCAATGCTAATTTGTAAGAGTGAGTGAGTACATGAGAGAGACTTTCCCGTCTAATTTGTAAGAGTGAGTGAGTACATGAGAGAGACTTTCCTGTCTAATTTGTAAGAGTGAGTGAGTACATGAGAGAGACTTTCCCGTCTAATGGGAGAGCAAACTTGCTGACTGCTTCCATTTGTTCCAGTGCCCAATAGCTGATACATAAACATAATAAGATGTGCTGTCTAGAAATTTGAATACATACCTATTGATTATTTATTGTCTAATATGATAACATCAAACAAATTTAAGGATGGGTCCATAACATTTTTTTACTTCAGACAAGTACTTACCATTCCTGACCCTCTTCTATCACCTGAAATCAAAAATCCAAAAGCTTTGTGTCCACATGAGATGAATGTGATTGGAAATGTTACATCCAAGCCCATGTATTGCAGGCATCTGCTTTATTGCTGACTTCCTTTTGGTGGCAACACTGCTCTAGATGTTTAACAGGGAAGAAAACCTGGCAGATAAAACCATGGGTATAAGCCGCCGTGAGGACAGAGGACAGACCTGTGATTTGGGTCTTAAGAAGTTAAAGGAAGCCTCAAAGGAATGATGACTTTAGAACAAAATTGAAGATGGTAATTTGCTAGCCAGAAACACTTTGTCAGAACATCCCATGCTGAAATCTTTGGTATTACTGGTAACAAGTTTGAATATACAAGTATATGAGCTCAGAGCAACACCCTTTCCTCATGAAATGGGAAGTATTAAAGTTTCATCTTTCTACACAAGATTAGAAGATAATAACTTCTTGAATCTGTTGCTTTCATGACTTTCCCCTTGCATACAGCTCTTCCTCCTCTGTTTACAGCTTAAGTAAAGAAGGTTAATATCTTTCAATTTGTGCCTGAGTCATGTCATTAGACATCTGTGCCTTTTTAGAGGGCCAAGCTTCTTATATGAGGGTGGAGGTACAAAGAGTGTGCATGAGTGATCAGACCTGTGCAGTCTAAATCAGTGCCCTTGAAGACTGGCAGATAATGCAAGTAAGAAGACCTGACTCACTAGTGAATACACAGACAATAATCAAAGCATGTGTTCAGAACATGATCCAACAAATAACTATATTTAGTAATTCACACTGAACTAAAATGGTATTTCACTCAAACATTTTGGGAAACTTTTATGTGATATAGTTTTATTTTCTGTTTTAGCCTAATTTGCAGATGACTGGAATATTCAAAGTCAGGTTTTCTTTGGGATAAGAACTTCAAGAAAAAAAGAGAATTTTCTGTTAGTACTATTGAGAAGCACTTGAGGGTTTCTTGTTAGTTTTTAGAAGTATAATTAATGTATTTTTCTTCGACTGGATTGAACTAGATTATGGTGCATGTTCTCTCATGGTGCACAAACCAACACAGGCAGGGCTACAGGAAGCACCACAGTTTACGGCTTAGGAATAGAGCAAACAATGACATCTAAATTGGAAAAGTGTTATAGTTAAAATTCATAACTTGTTAATTGGGAAGATGCAGTGCCTTTAACTTCAGCTTCTAGATTTTGCCATCAATAAGATGAATAAACAATGATAGCCTTCTTCTCAGCTTGATTACACATAAGACAGTCTTTGTAAGTTCAATGTAAAGGCAAATGTAGGCTGGAAGTGAACGGATGGACAAAGAAATTCCACATAAACAGTAACCAAAAATAGAAACAGTCCCTGCAGCTTCATCAGATAAGACAAATAAGCTATGTTCAAATGGCAGTAAGTATGTAACCAAGAAGAAGATAATGGTATAAACTGTAGTAATATATAATGTAGAAGGTCATCTCACCAGAAATATCTAGTAATGACTATCTATCTATTTACCTACCTATCTACCATCTCTCTGTCTATCTAATTACATACATATATACACAAATATAATATTTATGTATGCACAAACATATTCACATATAAAATATATGCATATCTATCTATATATCTATCTATCTATCTATCTATCTATCAATCTATCTATCTACAGAGGAGCCCAGTTAACTTCTGAAATGATGCACAAGTATCACTAATTATCAGGGAAATACAAATTAAAAGTTATAAAGAAGTATAAGTTTGTGCCCATTTAGACAGTTACTACACAAAACATTAAACATAAAAGAAAAAGAAAGGAAGAATATTGGCAAGGGTGTGGAGAAAAGAAGCCTCTGCACGTCTTGGTTCAACTATTGAAAACAATATGCAAATTCCTTTCAAAGGGTGAAACAGCATCTGCAAGAGAGACTTGCACAGTCATGCTAAGTGCAGTGGTATTTGAGATTGACAAGAGTAGAAGCAATATAGAAGTCGACTACTACTGGATAAAAGACAATGCTGAGCACACACAACAGTTTTCTGCAGTGTAGGTTATTCTGACCTCTTCTAGAAGACAATGAAATTTGAGGACATTATACTTATGTAAAAAGCCATTCACAAGAGCACAGGTACACAGGGCTCTCCTTCCATGAGTTGTCCACAGTAATTAGCTTCATGGGAACAGAAGGGATATACTCATGAGACAGGGATGTCTGTTTATTACTTATGCAGTCCCATTTGATCAAAATGAAAAAGTTTCAGAGATCTATTGTAAAATAATGTGCTTTTCTGGTGGGAAACAAACAACAAAACAAAACAGCAAAAAAAGGTACTTAAGACAAATTTGTGCTATGCATTCTCTTAGAAGAAGAATATTGCTATGCTAACACATCATAACATATGTAAAGACAGCATAACAAATATAATGTCCAAGCTATTAGTTTAATGCAGTTTAAATCTATCAATCCAACTGGGAGATAAAATTCTTTGAATTATGCCATCATCTTTTTATAACTTCAAGTTTTAATAGTTTAGTAAATTGTAACTTGTAATTTAAAATTTTTTCCTTTTGTTCTTATGCTGTAGGGTATGTCTCCCACCTATTTCTTTAGTTTCTAAAATATTCTATATGCCCTGAAAACATCCTGAGAACTGAATATACTGAGAACTGTTCCAATAGAACTTTGACTATTTTTGGCTTTAAGCTTTGAAATTGATGCCATTACCTCCAAATCTCATAGGAGGAGGTTATATGAATATTCTCTTTCTTTCTCCCTCCCTCCCTCTCCCTTTCCCCCTCTCTCCCTTCCTCCCTCTCCCTCTCATTCCCTCCCTCTTTGAGTGGATTAGTGTAAAAATAACATAAAGAAATTTGCATTTGAAGTCATATAAACTGAATCATTTTTCCCTGTTTCCCATGACATACATACCAGGACTTCCTGTGTGAACACTTCAGCAGAGACAATGGAATGCTGATAGAGGTTCACAGCTGGGTATTTCATTCTCAAAGGCATCCCAAGATCTTCCTCTTGGTTTATGTTTCTTTCCCCCTCCCTCAGATCCACTCCAAAATACATGTAATCTACTGTTATTCTTACTTAGGCACTGCTCAGGCTGTTCTGGCCTGGGCAGGAACTAAACCAACAGTTCTCTTGCTTATCTGCATTCAAGTGGTTCAAAAACACATTTAGGAGAAAACAAAACAAAGCAAAGCAAAACAACAACAACAACCAACAAAACAAACAAACAAAAAACAAAACTAACAAAAAAATGCAACTTCTTCTTGGATTAGTTTGATCAAAAGTGACCCCAAATACAAGTTTTCCACTTTTCTGCTGTGTTTTCTGTTGGTCTTCAAAGATGGGCTTTGCTTTAAATTTATTGATCATCAGGAAATCACAATATGGGAAAGAGTTGAGGAGTTCTTTCCATAAATATTATTTTACAAGGGAAATAGTTACCACTGACCCCAAATGCAAAGCCACAAATAGATGTTATCATACTATATCCACATGTTGGCTCCAACATTTATTTATTATCTTTGTTGTTTACATATTAAAATTATTGTTGCAAAAATTGGATTGACTGCCATCTAAAGTGGTTATAGAGCTCCTCTGGTGATTTCTGATATGCTCACCTGATTCTTGCTGCTCATGTACAGTTAAGATAGTGTGCAGTGGATGAAGTCTATACACAGGATGAGAAATGGAACTTCCACATAGCAGCCAGAGACAGCTCAGTGTTCACCACCATACCTTAGCCCCGAAGCTGGCCACAGGCAGTAGCCAGCACAATTGTAGCTCACACTCCGCAAAGTCACCAGACTACAGGCAAACAGAATGAAGGCCTTAAACATGTCCATGTGCACTGATCTACTAAATCACTTAACCGTTTCATTGGAAAAGGAAAATTATCCTGCACAGTGTAGTCAGATTTTTGTTTGCCGAAAAAGTCATATCTTGGTAATAATGCTGGGATGGAAGAAAGGTTCACAATTCTGAAGCTCAGATGTCGAGTTAAGTAAATTAAAAGAAGATTATAGTACAAAGAAATTAAAATGCTGGCAAACACAAACTGAATTTGGGGGGAAAAGAAGGAGACAAAAGAAGCAATCTCAAGTTTGGGTGGAAAGGATTGAGAGGTCAGACAGAGGAGTAGTGGAAGGAGTTGAAAAGGTGAATGTGTTTGAGATACATTATATGACATTCTCAAAAATGAACAAAAATTTTACAAGAGTCTAACTCAATTCCAGCTAAAGCAACAACCAAAAAGCTTTTGAGTATTCATTAAACTCAAAGACAGAGGAAGCTTCTGGGACTTCAGAAGTTTGATCTTGACTCTGAACTCAGACTGCCTAGTACGGAGGAAGCACAGCATCCTGGTTCAGTTTCTGAGCCCTGACTTAAGAACACTGAGTATCTGAGGAATGGATAGCTCAACATCAGCGCAGAAGGAAGAGAGTGCTCCACAAGACAAGCTGTCAACTTTCAGAAGCTGGTCATGGCAATAATGAAAAGCATATTAATTAAAAGCATTTGTAATCAAACTATATTATATTAGATACATATGCATATATAATATATACATACATGTGTGTATACTTATATACATATACACACACATATATACATACATGTAGGCATATAGACATTTCATACTTATATACCTCTATAGATATATGTATACACATCCATATATATATACATAGACATACATATATATATATATATATATATATATATATATATATATTCAAAATAGTGGTAACTGCTAAAGAGAATCAGTTCTGGCAGAAGTGGAAAGTTCTCAGTCCACTTTCATCACTAGGACATATTAAGATTACCTAGATCTTATAATTAATATATTGTTCCTAGAATTTATGGTATCAAGTTGGATGTGACGGAAAAATGGAAGTAAAATGAGCAAGCAAGTCAACTGAGGGAAGTTTACAAAGAGAAATGATGTCACTAGGCTGTGAACTGAGGTAGGGGAGTGAATCTGAAAGCACTGTAAGACACCGTTCCATTTGTACAGCACAATAACTTTCTAGGTAAATAAACTATATTCGCTTCCAAATGTGTATGCCTATTTTTGGCTCCAGGGGTTCAACATCTCTATCTTTAGCTCCTCAACCTCTAATAGGCTCGTTCAACTCGAGGTCACTGGCTGCACATTCATCCTAGGCTAGCTGTGCATATAACCAGAGCACACTGGTAGATGACAATATTATGTCACTATGTCAAATGGTTGATATACACAGCACAGGCCTCTTCACTCACACAGATGAGAGCAGCATGGAGCTGGCCTTTGGACATGTTTCCAGGGTGTCTACCTGTCTCTATGGCAGCTCTCTAAGCAGATTCATCTTTAAAAATTCAACAGAACATTGGTGAACTACTGATGTTCTGGCAACATTTAATGAAAGTGATTAATAAATAGGCTTTTGATATCATGTGGGAGAGGAACAAAGGCAATACAAATGTATTACACACATAAGAATGATCTTCATTTTATATCTATCAGCAAAACCTTAACAAAACTATAGAAAGAACATAAACATAAAACATAGTTTAATTTAATAAAAGCAATCAGAGAGGGATCATAACTCTCTGGTTTAAGTAGTTGATATTTCTAGATTTTTTTCTCATAGAAAACTATTGTCAAACTAATAGGTGTAGTGTTCTAATTCATGTCCTTGATATTTAAATTTTAGGTATTATGTAAAAAAATAGATAAATTCTATCTCCTACGTTTGTGAGATAGTGACTTGCTTTTATGATAAATAATAATTAATCTTATTTAAATATATTTTTGCATAGTTCCAGATCAATGTAACAGATGGAGCATAATGTGGTTGAAAAATATGTTTCCCAGAAGCTATTTAGAAACAAAACTCCTGTTGGGCATGGTGACACACCTGTAACCCACAATTTTGGAAATTGAGGTAGAAGAATCTGGTTGCAAGAATAATCTGGAATATACAGAAAGATATTGCCTCAACAAGCTTCAAAATACTATTTATTGTTCAGTCTTATTTTTATATAAAATGTGTCTGTAGGTGCATAGAAATATACAAAAATATACAAATATTCTAAATTGATATATATGAACTTTTAATTTTTATTGAGTGTTTTTTTCTTCTCATGTGTATATGTGTACAGTGTTCATGTTTCCTTGTGTATAGAAGCACACGTGTGCATGGATATGCTAGCACATGCATGTGTGCATATGTAGAGACGTAAGGTTGATGTCAGAAGTTTACCATGGTTACTCTACTTTATTCACTGAGGCAAGATCTCTTAAACAACCCAAAAGCTCTAGAATTACGGGCAAGTCACCCTGTCCATAATGCATTTGTGTAGACGCTGGGCATCCAAACTCCAGTCCTTACCCAGGCACAATAAATGCTTTACCCACTGATCCGTCTCTCCAGCCTTTAAAGTTTCATACAATTTGTAATGAATTTTACAGCAAAACATGAGTTATTTGCATAGATTCCAAAAAATAAAAGGCAAGCTATGAATTACTCCTATATGTTCATATACATAAGGTGAAACTGACAAGAAGTTTTCTGATGTGAACCTCTAACTCTAACAGTAGGAAGATTAATATGGTATCTTATAAGGATTGAAAATAGTAATAAAAATAAACTATGGTGGTTTTAAATACATTATATTATACATTATATGGGAAGTGGAGAGAATCTATCTTAAAGAACTACTTTCATTGTTTGATCAGATACACAGAGATAAATTATTACCTGCAAGGACACTACACACATGAATAAAACTGGCATTCCTAGACCTACTGACAGGAATAATCAATATAGATTTATCTTCTTAAGGCATCAAGGACCCAACTTCTTTCTGTCTTTAGGCTATTCCACCTCTAATACAAACTTCTTCCTCTAGGGTGCAGGATGAACTACAGCATATTCAGACACAATGGCCTAATGTGATGGGGTCAAAAGACATCATGTTATCCAGCCCTTCTTCTGCTTCAGTCTTTTGTATGAAACAAACGTTTTCCAATAAATGGCCAGAAAATTCTATTCATTACCCTTTTTAGATCAATTCAAGATTGAGCTAAATACTGGGCAATATCACCTCACTGTACCAGTTACATATTGGAGCTGATTTTAAAAATTGTAACATTATTATGTCACTAAATGAATTCTTCATGATATTGGAATGTTTTGGGTGGAAAGTATAATACACATTTCTTCCCATCCATCTGTGGACACCATTTTATTAGAACTGATGAACTGATAGCTCTTTGATGTCATTACTGTTGAACTGCTCTCAAAGGACTGCCATATTTACACTCTATTTCACACTGTGTTGGGGCTCAATCACTTCCCATATTCACAACCATTTGTCAAAACAAATGTTTACTGATTGTGATAAAAGTATTAATGATTATTTTTCAGGTTACTAGTGAATAAAAGTATCTTATTATTTCTTGACCATTCGCTTTGTTTTAATTCTGTGTTGCCTCTTCAAATATTTTTTCCTTTTCTAAATTGGAATACTTCTTTTTCATTTATTACTAATTTCCTCTATAGTTTATGGATTCTATGTATGTGAAATGTGTTCATATGTACTCATTCTCACATATAAAAGAGATTCTATAATATATGTGTATATATACCTAAATGCATGTGTGTGTGTCGTGTTTTATTTATACTAACTTCATAATGTCTAAAGTTCCTATTAGCAGACACAATACAAGAAGCTCCTACTATCACCCGGAATTCAGTCCTCTGGCTTTTGGTGTTCAGAGCCTCCTAGGCCTCTCACAACAAAGTATTTCATTATTCTATTTCTTTCCCTAACAGAAAATCACATAAATATAACCCAATACATAATTTTTGCTCTAATTTTTGCATTTATTCCAAAGCGTTTTAGATTCATCCACATTGTGTGTATGATTTCTTTCCTTTTTATTGCTTAGTAATAATGCACTTTATATTACTGGTATTTATAAATCACAAGCTTTTAAACATAAAAATGAAGATCTTGTATGACTATATAGTCAGTTCCCTAGAGTAAACACACAAGGGGAATTTCTTGATCATTTAGTAAACTTGTGTATGGGCTTCATTTATGGATTGGTTGGTTATTTATTGTGGTCCTGTAGATAGAGATCAAATTAAAGATTCATGCATAGTACCAAAAACACGTCTACTAGCATTTCCTAGAACTGGTTGCATAAACAAGACTACAACAATGGCAATATTAATGAATGTATTAACATGAAAGGGAAAGATTTTGCAGAGTCCCATCCCTAAGCAACAATGACTGCTGGTACCAGCCTCTTCTGAGGGTGTGTCCTTACCGATTATTCAATGTAGAGGTGTCAGTCCTAAAATCATATACACGTAGAAATAGAATCAGCAGGTTTTATATATGTATACATATACATCATATACATATACCTTGTATACATATACACATATGTATACAGATACATCATGTACAGATACATTACATACAGATACATCTATATGCTTGTCCATACACACATAGCAAATAGGTAACAATAGTCAAAGGAAAAGAGATTATCAAAATTGGGACTGGAAAACATGAAGGGGGCCAAAATGAGGATACCTGAAAGGGTAAAGACAGGAGAAAAGGGGGAAAGCGATGTAATTCTATTTCAATTAAAAATAGATTAAATGTGTTTCCTTTGCATGCTCTTTGTAAGCTCTTGTGATAACTTTTGATGAGAAGGTGTGTACAAAAAAAATCATCTCTGTATCCTTCTTAGGAATTTTTTCCTTCCCATGAGGAAAAAAAAGATGTATCATGGAGACATTCTCCTTTACTATGGAAAGTCTTCCCAATTCTGGCCTTTTGTGTAGATATTTAAACAACCTAAATTTGAGAGCTTTAATCTTTTGTGTTATCTTTTTGTATGCTCTGATAATATGCTGATCTAATGTTTCAGATTATTTTGAGAAGTAATTTTCCCTTCATAATAATATTTCTTTCAAATGCTAAAACTGACTATAAAGAGGAAACTGTCAAAATAAAAATGATTGAATTCGATATTGTTGTCAAGTTGAGTTGAACTGACTGAAGAATTTTTTGTTGATTTCTTTTCTGTTAGTGTGAATATGATGATAATCAATACAGAATTTTATCTTTCAAAATAGGTGCCAAAAGGGTGACATCTTCCATTTGTTTATTTCTCCAAGATAAATAAAATTGATTAAACATTAGACAAAGACAGTAGGAAGGAATCTTTTTAAAGGTTTGACTTTGATTGAAATTTAACACAATTATGTTCCCCAAAGAATTACCCTGTAGGTGATTAATTCATCTCAAAATAATCTTTTCCTAGTATTTGTTACAGATTTAAAACAAAAACAAGACAAAAGGAAAAACAGGGTCTCACAGTTTAGTTCTGCCTAACCAGGAACTTGCTAAGTAGACCAGGCTGGCTGGCCCTGAATTCATAGACAGCTGCCTCCTTTTGCTTTTGTCTCTGCCTTCCAAGTACTAGGACTAAAGGCATTCACCACTATGCCTTCTTTTTTAAAGAAGCTCTTTGCTAGCTTTATACTTAAGTTGCAATCCTAAGAAATACTGGTTTGCAGCTTATTCTGTGAAACATATTGATGGCCATGTTGACGACTTTCTACTTGAGACAAATAAAATGGATTTCCGGCTTGTTTGAGATAAAATTTCTGTTTCCTGAATATTTCACCATTGACTTAGGTTTATAGCCCTCATATTGATGCTGTTCTGTGACGATAGCTGTCAGTAAAGTAAAAACCAAACAACCTCATACGCAGAAAAAGACCTGATGTTCTTGGTTTTTACATCTTTAACCTTTTTTTTAACAATCCAGTCATTACCCCACTCCCGTTCTGCCCTCTGGTTGTTCCTCATCCCATTCCTCTCTCCTTGTCTCCAAGAGGATGTCCTCACTCCCCTACACCCCCCAACACACACTGTCAGGTCTCCCCACTCTATGGGACCTCAAGTCTCTCAAGGGATAGGTTATGTGACCACATTACAGCGTGAGTAGGAGCAAACTCCTCAGCAGGGAATCCTGGGTGATTTTAAACTGCCTTAAAAACATGAAGAAAGGAGCTAGGGAAAATGAGTTCATGCCCAGGGTTAGTGGAAGAGCAAGTCTTTTGTTAAGTTAACAATCCATTCAGAACACACAGACACAGACACACACAGACACACACAGACACACACACACACACACACACACACTGTGCTGTCAGTGCTTTTTTTTCCCTCCACACTCACTCTGTCTTCAGTTACAAAACAACGAAGTAGAATGAACATTTGAAGGACATTAAAATCATTATCACACTGAATGTGTGTATGAGTGTGTGTGTGTGTGTGTGTGTGTGTGTGTGAGAGAGAGAGAGAGAGAGAGAGAGAGAGAGAGAGAGAGAGAGAGAGAGAGAGAGAGAGAGAGAGACAGAGAGAGACAGAGAGACAGAGAGATACAGAGAGACAGAGAGACAGAGAGAAAATGATTAGCTTTAGCTTCTTCTCTTTCATTATTATTCTCTTCTCTTTACTAGGATCATTTGCATTTATCAAAAAAGCCTTAGTGTCCAGCCCTAACCAGGATATTGATCTCACCTAAGACACAGGAAACCCTGTGGAAAAGAGAGTTAAAGAACTGGAAGAGAGAGAACACATAAGAAATATTTATGTGCAGGCCAAACAGGTCAAACCTGTGTCCTTGAAGGACAGATGAGCCATTCTGATGGACGCTGATTTCATCTAGGAGCCTTCATCACTAATCATCTGTAAATGGCCTTGTGTCTTGGTTCTATCACATTGGACATTAAATTTCATCACATGAATTTCAGAACACTCATGTTAACTACACCACACATCTTATTTTCCCCTTTTATGTACCATGTTCAAGACTGCATACTACCCTTCCTATAACTAAGGAGTAAGTTAAAGTTTGATGAGAAATGTAAAAAGGATCACACTCTCTATGCTTAATGACATTTCTAAAATGTAACAGAATTGGCTAGAGGGGTAGATAGCAACTTTAATTCCCTTTACAAAGAAACCTAAACCTGTCTGAGGGTTACTGTAACTAGAAAGATGCTGTAATACAAACCACAGACAGGTAACAGAAGTTTAAACAAGGCATTAAAAATCCCTTGAGTGTGTTTTCTTCTTTTCCTCTCTTTCTTTTCAAGATTTCCTCTTTCTTTTTTAATTAAAAAATATTCATTTATTTTTATTTTATGTATATGAATATTTTGCCTATATGGATGTCTGTGCATATAGAAGCCAGAAGAGGGAGTTGGCTCCCCTAAACTGGGATTCCAGACAGTTGTGAGCCATCATGTGGCTGTGAAGAACTGAAACCTGGACCTTTGAAAGAACAGCCAGTGCTCTTATCTGCTGAACCATCTCTCCAGGCCCCTTGTCTGTCTCTCTTTTAAACTGTAATTCCTCAGATTTGCCTGAAGCAGTTTGATGTCTTCCCCATAACAAAGAGTTTTCCCACTTCTTCTATTGTTTCAAAATCATTAGTAATTTTTTAAAGTGCAGTTAAACATGAAATTGGAGGCTCCGGTATTATCTTTGTTTGTTTCACTGATGCCCTTAAGTCTAAAATTCTGTGTGGGAAGAACTCACTGTCAAAAGGGTAGAAGATGAGTCACTATGAAAAAGCTGAAATTTATCAAAATGTCACAATCAAATTAAAGCTTAATTAAAAGCTCATAAAAATCATTCAAAGTTGAACACCAGAAAAGTATTTTTGAAAGTTACATTTTGCAACATCGGTATTTAGTATTTTAATTTATTTCTAATGCATGAGTTATAAATTTTCAGTTATTATAGACCCTGGATTTTATGAGAAGAAAACACTAGAAGTGTTTGAAATTTCATCTGTAAATATTCACTACAATATTCACCTTAAACTTTTATCAATACAATTGTTTGATGAAAATCAATAAAGATCAAGGTATCTGCAGCATTGTAACCTTGCTATAGATATTTTTTCCTCCCTCAGTCTCATACTTGTCTTCATGTATATATAGAATAAAATAATTGAATGTAGACTTGATTGACATTACAACTGTTATCACAGTGATACTCCTTGATTGCAGACACCATGCACTATCTGCTGTATGTTCCAAGTTTGTACTAATAAAAGGATAAAATGCTAAAAAAGAAAAACTCAAGAAGTGACAAAATTATAAAAAGCAAAGAAATGCAATATTCTTCACATACCCAAAAGAATAAAGTTTTAATAAGGTCTAAGTGTTCTTGTATATATTTAGGACCTGTTTAGCATAACAAGACATACTCGAGAAAATGTTTTTACATTAATTTGTTTATCCTGTGTACAAGACATGCTCAGAAGTCAAGAGTCAAAGGGCAAGATGGAGGAGTCAGTTCTCCTTCCACCACTTGAGTCCACTGGTTTGATCTCAGGTCACCAGTCTTGTTGCCAGACCTTTTAACCACTGAGCCATCTTTCTGGTCTTGACACTATATAAAAAAAATGCAATTAAAAGTTTTTCATAAACACAAAAAACAAAAATATAACAAAAATCAAAACAGATAAGCAAATGAGGGAGAGAAAATTTTTTTAAAATGACAGAAAATACCCAAGCAAAACACGAAGTGCACAAAAATCCATAGGAAGTCTGCTTGGTGTTGGGCACGTGTTCCTGGCATGAGGTCTGTCCTGGAGCATGGTTGAGGTTGCTATATCTTGTGACACTCTATTGGAGAAGATTAGTTTACTCTTTCTCAGCAGATATCAATGGTAAATAGCTCTTGGCTAGGGGTAGAACTTTGTATTCACTTCTACTTCTCAGGACTGGAAATTTATGTGGCTTGAATCTGTGCAGGTCTTAGGTATGTTATCATAGTCTCTGTGGGTTTGTGTCTACCCATCATGCTTTGTGTGAAAGAATTGGTTCCTTGGAGTTATCCACCACTTCCGCCTCTTACAAATTTCCCACCTCCTCTTCAGATCGATCCCCATGCCTTGAGGGGATGGGCTTGATAAAACATCCCATTTAGTGCTCAGTGATCCAAAATCTCACTTTCTACACAGTGTCCAGATGTGGTTCTCTTTGTTAATTATCATCTATTGCAAGAAGAATCTTCTCTGATAAGTTTTGAGGGATTCTCTGCTCTATGAATATAGCAGTATGTCATTGGGAGGTCATTTTATTGCTATGCTCCTTTACCAGAATAATCATAGTAGGTTTTCCCACTGGCCCATGATCTATCTAGAATCAGGTACTTGATCACTTTATCAGTGTCATGGAATGGGCCTTAAATCCAGTTTTTAAAAGAGGTTGGTTACTCCAATAGTGTTTGTAACACTATTATATCAGTATCTTCCAGAGGTCTCAGGGTTTGTGGCTGGGTGATATTGATAATAACATTTCTTTTCTGGAAGCCTCCAAAGTACCTTCCAGTATTGTGAATACTTCACTAGTCCTGGCACATTTTTGATGTTTCTCTTTTACTTGGCTTCCAGGATAACACCTTATCCTTCCTCTAATGATTCCATTAACTGTATCCTCCCTGTCTCCTGTTCTGGTTTCTTCTCATCTTCTTGCCCTGATGTATCAGAGACAAAAAGGTATTCAAGAATTAATTCTTTTTCAAATTATTATTATCTCTGTGGGTGCAAAATGGAATATATAGACCTAGTTAAAATTATATATTTTCTTGAAAGTTTAAGAAATAATTAAGTATTTTAGACAATTAGGAGAAAATATTTTAAATGTCAGTAACATCCATTTCTCAACAATCAAGCCATGGGACTTTAATATGTTTTTTATTCTTGGCTTTATTTTGTCAATTTTCATAGTACAATATTTAATTCAAATGTATATATTGAGAGAAAATGAGTTATCTTCAGAAACACACATTTTAGAATATATATAAGATCAAAAATGAGTATTAGACTAGCTTCTTAAAAATTCCCTAAATTACAGATATCAAGTAAAAGGAATGGATAAGGGTAATTATCTCATATCATACTCAAACCACAGCATCAAATTATTTCTTACTTGACTTTTAAAAAATGTTTTCATTTTATTTGAAATAGTTTTGTTGAAATCTGGATGACAGGGGAAAAGCAAAGAAGTGTGGGATCTATAAAAAGTGCAGTGACTCATGGAATGGAAAGAGTTCAAAGAGTAAAAAGCACAGCATTGTAAGATAAGGAAAAATACAAATGAATCATTTAGCTTAGTAATCTATTTCTCTTGTTTTGCATCAGGATTTTATAAAGCAGATGAGAAACAGTTGTCATGAGTTGGGTTTTTATTTAAAAGGCCATTAGTTCTTCAGTGACTCTATTAGATAGTCTATTTAGACTGAGACACAGGGGATGACACATATGGTGACCAATTAGGCACATCCTGCTATCCACATGGTCCTGTGAAACACACATTTTGTTACCTAACTGATTTAAATGAACTGTGACAATTGGAGGCTCTGTTTCAGTAACATGGTGTCTTAACAAATACATTGATCTGTTCAATTGCCGTCCACTTGAAATTACTAAATGAACAAGAGATTCATGAATGGCCAAAACCAAACTCCTATCTTTAAGGAAGATTGATGTTAGTGGATAAGAAACAACTGATTCAATAAGTAGATATCTTAGAATATGCTAGAAGCCAGAGACTGTCACAGGTTCTAAAATGAAAAGGCATAATTCAATACTAACTGGAAAGTGACTTGGGAATAGCTTGTAATGAAGTGGAATGATCTGAAGGTGGTATCAGGGCAGATTTGAAAATCTTGATATTGCTAGTTAGAAAACATTGGGACAAAGGATATAGAAGACAAATCACAGATATAGAAGAAACTCTGAAATGAAGATGGGAGAGTTATATCAGCAAAACAGAAAGCCAGGGCATCCTGGTTCCCACCTTCAAACACAATCAATGATAAAGTCAGCTCTTTATGGACAAGAATATCTCTGGAAGAAACCTGGAGAGCAATTAAGAGGTGCAGCAATCATAGATACAGTGATGAAAAGTCATGAGTAGAATTTTACCTCACTCTCCAGACTATCTCAAAGCCATAGGGAATCCCTTTTGGCCCAAGCTTCTCCCAATGGGAGAAGAGTGAGAAGAGAGTGCCCTTAAGAACTATTGACAGTAAGGATTTCAGCATCCCTAGCCATGACTGCAGGGGACTCTCGTTGATATCAGCAGCAAACCCTGCACCAGATGCTGGATGATATGGAGCTGGAGATACCAAGATCAGTCCTTATTCTCCCAGAGTCAGAGCTTTTGTTGTTGGAGACTCAAGGTGCTTGCACTCATCAGTGTCTGAGACCAGGCACCGCATGACAAGGTGTTGGTGCCATTACACATGTGCTCATACATTTATTGGTAAGCAGTGGTCTACCACTGAGCAGTGCTCTAAAGGCTTATTATGTCAGGCCTGGAAGTACACACAAAATCTCATCACTCAGTGTGCAGAGGGAGGGAGGCAGAAGTTATAGACAGACCTAGGCTATATAGTGAAAACTTGACTCTAAAAAGGGAAGAAAAATAAAGGAGGAGAAAGGGAATGGAGAAGAGAAAAAGGAGGAAAAATCAGAACTGCTGCAGTCTCTTTATATTTCTTTAAAAGTGCCATTAATATACTTTTGTTCCCCTCCAGTTCAATTATTTGCAAGTCTTTTGTTTTCTACTTGCTAAGAAACATTTGTGAGTATTCAAAATTTAACCTTTACTACAAAATAGTCTTAAGATTGGGAACAAACAGAACACAGCCTTTTTTGCATTCCGATCCACTAGAGGCCACCCATATTTACTTAGTGCAAATAAGCTAAATTCTGATGTAAGTATACAATACAAACAGTAATTTGAAGGTCAGAATTGTCTTATGAAGCTGAACTTTCTTCCTAGAGGTTCCTACTTGATTGCTTTCCTTTCTACACCTCTGTCAAGCATACGTGTGGTGGGGGAGTGGCAAGGGGAAAGGTAGAAAATGTGCCTTGTCAGCCACTGAATCTACCTAAATCAGTCAACTCCAGCAACACTGAGAACCAGCTCAAAGCCTCTGTCCACTTATGTACACTCACACATGTGCCTGCTTTGTCTGTCTGTCTGTCTGTCTCTGTCTCTCTGTCTCTCTGTCTGTCTCTATCTCTGTCTCTGTCTCTCTCTCCCTCTTTCTTTCTCTCTCTCTCTCACACACACACCACATACACTGTTAACAAAAAAGAGGAGGGGGAGGAGGACCGAGCAGGAAAACTTCCGGAAGACTATTTGAGGCTCTTTGTCCTTTTCTCAACCAGAGTACATTTCATTTCCTCTACAGACTTCATTTGATTTATACAACTAAAGAGGACAGCAATTGATTAAAATACTGGTTTAAATGGACCACCAAATGATCTCTTCCACGTTCAGATCCTCTTAGTTTACTTTAGAGTGAGTATTCTGTTCTTCATTTCCTTTCTCTCACCATATTACTTTATCCTAATAATAGAATGAACTTCAAAATATAATTTTGAAACCAATGAGTGTGAGTTTAGGGAAAACATGATTTAGCCCACAGATTGTGTCTCCTTCCCAAGAAACCATTCTTGCAATGAAAAACAAGAAAGAGGTCCCCTTTAAAAATCACAACTTGAGCCGGGCAGTGGTGGTGCACGCCTTTAATCCCAGCACTTGGGAGGCAGAGGCAGGCGGATTTCTGAGTTTGAGGCCAGCCTGGTCTACAAAGTGAGTTCCAGGACAGCCAGGGCTACACAGAGAAACCCTGTCTCGAAAACCAAAAAAAAAAAAAAAAAAACAAAACAAAAAATCACAACTTGAGGTACGAAAAGATTTCATGTAGCTTTGATTGAATGTGCTCTCACCCATTTTATTATATTTTCCAAAATGTCAGGGTTAAAATATAGACATTTAAAGCATAACAGTGCATCCCTATGGCTATATTTCCTTGCATTGTAATACTATTTCAGACTTAGTATCTAGGGCTGGCAACTGAATTGCTGAGTTGCTAAGAGAATAAATCCTAGGTTAAAATCTGAACACAAGGTTTCTGTTTGCACATCTGTTAATGACTGTGAGAAAAGAATTATACATTGTACATATCCATTTGTTAAGAAAAACAATGCTTTCATCAACATCTCAGTTAAAGGATGAGATATAAGAACTCATTATAAAGCAGAGAATTATAGAAAGTTATTAGTACAAGGACAAAATTATTTTTCTTAATTGTACCATTATTTTATCTGTAGTGTTGTGAGCCATGAGCTGTCTTTCTCTGTATCTCCTGCCTGGTGTGTGTGTGTGTGTGTGTGTGTGTGTGTGTGTGTGTTGTGTGTTTGCTACAGCATGCATTATATATAAAGAGATCAGAGTACAATTTGTGGGGTTCTCCTCCTCTATCATGTGGTTTACAAACTGAACTCAGGTGGTCAGGCTTGGGACTAAGCCATCTCATAAGGCCCCTACACAATATATTTTCTTACTTTTTAAGCGTTTTTAATTATTCAAAACAATTTTTAAGTTTAAATATTTTATCACGCTCTTTCCCCTCCACAAGTTCATCCATATCTGCTCTTCCTCCCTCCCTACCCAGCTTTAAGTTCTTTCTCAAAAATGAAACCAAAAACCCAATACAGCAACCAAATACCCAAAACCTAGAAAACAAAATACAACATACCCCACAAAAACAAAACAAAACAAAAACATACCACACTATAATCAAATAAAAGCACACACATAAACACACACACACACACACACACACACACACCACCACCACCACCACCACCACCAGCAAAACAACATCCATCAAAAACAACAACAACCACAATAACAAACCTATGATGTCCATTAATTGTTGACCTACTACTCCTGAACATGAGATCTGCCCTGGAGTGTTTGATATACCCAGTGTTATAACATTGAAGAAAACTGATTTTTCTCTTCCAGCAGGTATAAATGATAGTTTCATTGTTAACCTTTTCCTTGGTGGCTAGGTTCACATTCATCCATTCATTTAAAAAAATATATATAGCAAAATAAAATATAATACAAGGCAAAAACTATCACCTTGAACTTGGATAAGACCAACAAAAGGAAAAGATTCTAAGCGACCAACCTTGTGGGACAGTGATCTGTGACAAGGCAATCTGGCACCCAGTTGAGCATAGGCAAAAAATTTGGGTGACCCAGTGGGATAATCCACAAGGGACCAGAAAACTTTATGCCAATGCTCCCGGGAGGCTTTTGGCTCCAGTCAAGGTCACGTACCACCCCTCCTCAGGTAGAAGCGTGGCCACATAGCTCCAAGCCATCCCCATGTTAATGAGACACCTAGAGGCTTAGCCACTCCCCTTCCTAGTTACTATATCTGCCTCACATCTCCCAGAGGCCATGGAGTACCATTCCATCCACACCACTCCACACCACTCCACACCACTCCACACCACTCCACAGGATGACAAAAAACATCTTAGAATTAGGGATTGTCTCTTCATCTGGACCCACCGTGGAAAGCGAATTATCCAGCCCTCAATTAAGGAGCCTCGTCGAATCTCTCGCTGAGGGCTTCCCAGCGCTCCCAGACGGTACCCATTCACACAAGCTTAAGCAGCTAGCCCACTGCCCCAAGTTGCTGAAACCAGGTCTCAACAGGAACCCCAGCTGCACTCCTACTAGTCTGTCTGTGGCACCCTGTGGTGACTGTGGTGTCCCGGGCTAGAGAACCCATGGAGATGGCTGCCACCAGTCCCTCCCCTCCCCCCAGGGCAGGGCCTGCAAAGGATTCCCACAACCCCCACCTGCCTGTCAGACTGTGTGGGAAGACACATGGTCACTTCCTGTGTGTCTGCTGTCCTACCCAGAGCTGCAGTGCCCCGGGACAGACACATGGGGCTTCATCCAACTGTGCCAGGCTGTTCCCAACACAACCCCTCACTCATATGTTCAGGAATTACATAAAAACAGTAAACTGGAAGACATAAAAGCACAGAGGACTTTGTTCCAACCTATGTATGCCCCGTGCCTTTTGATTCAGTCTCTGTGAGTTCATATGAGCTTGCTCATGTTGATTTAGAGAACCTTCTTTCCTTGGTGTCCTCTATGCCCTCTGACTCTTAAATTCTTTCTAGTTCCTCTTTGTTGGGGATCCCTGAGCTTTGTGAGGAGGGATTTGATGGAGCCATCCCATTTAGGGGTGAGTGTTTCAAGGTCTCTCACTAACTGTGCGAGGAGTGCTTGTGAGTCTCAGTATTTATTTCCATCTACTGCCAGAGGAAGCTTCTCTGATTCTCTGATGATGGCTGAACAAGGCACTGATCTGTAGGTATAGCAGAATATCATTTGGAGTTGGTTTCTCTCTCTCTCTTTCTCTCTCTCTCTCTCTCTCTCTCTCTCTCTCTCTCTCTCTCTCTTTCTCTCTCTCTCTCTCTCTCTCCTTCCTTAGATCAATATTATTTGGTTTTGCCCCAGGACACCCAGGATTATTTATTCCTAGGTACCTGATTACCCATGCAGTGTCAGTATGGGTTCTATTTCATGAAATGAGTCTTATGTAATGTCAGTTACTGGTTAGTTATTCCCACAATCTTTGGCTCATCATTGCTCTAGCATATCTTATAGGTAATGCACCATTGTAGATAAATGGTTTGTGATCAACTTGATTTTTCCATTTCTCTTTTGGTAGGATGCATTCTGTAAGAAAGGCACTGGAACATAGGGTGAAGGCTCAGTGAAGCTTGACATCTTCATAATCGATCAGTTGTATAAGTATTGTCTTCAGCAATGAGGTCTTTCTGTCAGTTTGTGGAGAGCAACCTATATTCTTGGCAATAGCCTGAGTTGTTTGGGGATTCCTGTGGGAGCTCTTTGGTCAACAATTCAATTAAATGTAATGCAATGCCAGCACTGGAAGCTTCATTTGGTGGCATGAGGTGATCAATCTTTCACCTTACTATTTGATTTCATTTATATCAGCTTTGTATTTGCATATATTTTAGGAATCTTCTACTAAATTAAGTTTCCACTCTACATATACAATGTCCCTTGATTATTGCTATCTCTCCCTCCCTTTTGCCTCCTCTCCTCCCTGTCCTCACTTGATCCTACTATTCCAGCACTCCCATTCATCTATAAATATCTGTTCTATTTTCTTTTCTTAATGAGATCTATCTATTCCCTTTAGTTCAGAGGTTCTCAACCTTCCTAATGCTGTGACCCTTTAATATAGTTCTTCATGTTGTGGTGACCTCCAACCATATAAATATTTTGTTAATACACCATAACTGTAATTTTGTTATTATTATGAACTGCAATATAAATATCTGATACACAGGATGTCTGATATGCAGCCTTCAAAGGGGTAGCAAGCCTCAGGTTGAGAACTACTGCTCTAGTCCTTTATTCTATGCCTGTAATCTGTGGTTTTATAGGTTGTAGTTTGGTTATCATTGATTTAAGAGCTAATATCCACATACAAGTGAATCAATATCTTATTTGTCTTTCTGGGTCTGAGTTACCTCACCAAGGATGTTTTCTTTTTTCTAGTTCTATCTGTTTCCCTGCAAATTTCAATGATGTCATTTTTTTAAACAACTAAGTAATTTTCCATTGTGTAAATACACTACATCTAGGTTGGTATATCTAGGTTGTTTCCAACTTTTGGCTATGATGAATAAAGCAGCAATAAACATGGTTGAGCAAGTGTTCCTGTGGTAGGATAAAGTGTCATTTGGGTATATGCCCAAGAATGGAATAACTGGATCTCGAAGTAGACTGATTTTCATCTTCCTGAGGAGCCAACACACTAATTTTTGGGGTGGATGTACAAACTGGCACTCCCAGCAACAATGGAGGAGTGTTCCCCTTACTCCACCCCCTCAGTATCATGAGCTGTCACTTGTTTTGTTGATCTTAGCTATCTGACAGCTTTATGATAAAATTTCAAAGTAGTATTGATTTTCATTTCCATGGTATCTAAAGATGTTGGATATTCTTTGAAGTGTCTCTTAGCCATTTGAGCTTCCTATATTAAGAATTCTCTGTTTAGATACGTACACCAATTTAAGACTGAGTTATTTGTTTTCATAATATCTAGGTTCTAGAGTATTTTAATGTATTGGATTTTGTCTATATAGTGGATCTATATTTGATCATTTTTTTCTCATTCTGTAGGCTGCTGTTTTGGTCAAATGAGTCCTTTGCATTATAGAAGCTTTTAAGTTTCATGAGGACCCATTCATTAGTGCCTGTGCTAATGATATTATATTCAGAAAGATTTCTGCTGTCCTCATAAGTTTAAGGCTATTCCCCACTTTTTCTTCTATCAGATTAAGTATATCTGGTTCTTTTTTTTTTTTTTTTCAGTTTCTTTTTCTTTTTTTTTAATTTATTTTTGATACTTTATTTACATTTCCAATGTTTCCCCTTTTCTGGGTCTCCTCTTTGGAAACCCTCTATCCCCTCCCCCTCCCCACCTCTGTGAGGGAATTCCTCCTCCCACCTA
>CM052709.1:57526035-57535436 GCA_028551405.1 Uromys caudimaculatus | reverse complement strand
TTTATTGTTTCTATTTCTATTTTTATCTCCTGGATAGTTTTTGTGCATTGCCTTTGTCCGTTTGATTGTGTTTTCTTGCACTTCTGCCTGTTTGTTTGTGTTTTCCTGTAATTCTTTAATGTATTTTTGAATTTCCTCTTGAAAGACTTCTCGTTGTTTATCCCTGTTCTCTTGTATTTCTTTAAGGGTGTTATCCATTTCTTTCTTAAAGTCTTCTATCATCCTCATGAGAAATGATTTTAAATCTGAGTATTGCTTTTCTGGTGTGTTGGGGTATCCAGGGCTTGCTGTGGTGGGAGAGCTGGGTTCTGATTGTGCAGTACTCTTGGTTTCTGTTCTTTTCTTGCCCTTGCCTTTTGCCATCTTGTTGACTCTGTTGTTAGCTGATCTTACTCTGTCTGGTTGTGGCTTGCCCCTCCTGCAGGTCTCTGTGTCAGTACTCCTTGAAGACCAGTTCTCTCTGAGAGGTGTTTGGGTTTGGAGAGCTGTAGCACCGGGTCTGATCTCGGTCCCTGTGTCTCGCGGGTTCGGGGCAGTTCCTGGTGAGCTGTGGGGTGTGTCTTTGGCCCTCTCCCGGCTTTTCCGAGTTCCTGAGAGGGATCTTTGTCCCGGCGCTAATTTGCTATGGCGTCCTGTCATATATCTGGTTCTATGTTGAGGTCTAAGCACAATTTGATGGAGTACAGGTTTTGAAAGCATGGCCATTTTCCTGAAAAATTCGTGATGTACTTGTTTTTAATAGATAAGTAATATATACTTGTATATACTATATCCATTGTATATAAATGTACCACATTTTCTGTATCCATTTTCCCATTGAAGAATATCTGGGTTGTTCCCAGCTTCTGACTATTATAAATAAGACTGCTATGAACATAGTGGAGCATGTGTCCTTGTGACATGATGGAGCATGTTTTGGGTGTATGCCCAGGAGTGGTATATCTGGATCTTCAGGTAGAACTGTTTCTAATTTCTAAATACCAGATTGATTTCCACAGTAGTCATACCAGTTTGCGACCCCACAACCAATGGAGGAGTGGTCCTCTTTTTCCACATCCTTACCAGCCTCTACTGTTGCCTGAGTTTTTGTCTAAGCCTTTCTGATTGGTATAAGGTAGAATCTCAGGGTCATGTTGATTTGCAGTTCCCTGATAACTAAGGATGTTGAACATTTCTTTAGGTGCTTCTCAGCCATTCAAGATTCTTTAGTTGATAATTCTCTGTTTAGCTCTATAGCCCATTTTTTAATTGGGTTATTTGGTTTTCTGGAGTCTAACTTCTTGAGTTCTTTGTATGTTATGGATATTAGCTCTCTATCATATGTAGGGTTAGTAAATATCTTTTCCCAATCTTTGGGATGCTATTTTGTCCTATTGACAGTGTCCTTTGCCTTACAGAAGCTCTTCAGTTTCATGAAGTCCCATTTGTCATGTATTGATCTTAGAGCCTGAGTCATTGGTGCTCTGTTCAGGAAATTTTCCACTGTGCCAATGTGTTTGTGGCTATTTCCCACAAATTTTGTAGGCAAATGGATGGAACTAAAAACTATCTTACCAAGTTTGATAATGTAGACCCAAAAAGACATATACATAGACATATATGGTATGTTCTCACTGATAAGTGAATATTAACCAAAAGTTCAGAATATCCATAATACAACTCACAGACTATATGAAGCTTAGCAAGAATTCAATTCCACTTAAAAGGAGGAACAAAATAATCATGGGGGTAGAGGGAGGGAGGGATATGCGTGGGAGAGGGGAGGGGAGGGAAAGAAGGGGGCAGGATCAGGTGTGGAGGGAGACAGGAGAGAAGCCCAGAGAGCCAGGAAAATGCATAGAAATGTGCATCAGTGTGGGTGGGGGATGAGAGGACCCACTAGAACATCCCAAACACTGGGCATGTGATAGGCTCCCAGGACCCAATGGAGATGCATTAGCCAAAATGCTCAGCAGTGGGAAGATGGAACACGAAGAGTCCACATCCAATAGATAGACATGGCCCCCAGATGAGAGATGGGGCTACTCACCCATCTCAAGATTTCTGACCCAGAATTATACTGTCTCAAGAAAACTCAGGGACAAAAAAACAGAGCAGAGACTGAAGGAAAGGCCACCCAGAGACCTTCCCACTTAGGGATCCATCCCATTTGCAGACACCAAAACCTGACACTAGTGGTGATGCCAAGATGTACTTGCAGACAGGAGCCTGGTATGGCTGCCCTCTGAGAGGCTCTATCAGCACTTGACTAAGACAGATGGAGACACAGTCTACCATTGGAATGAGCTCAGGGAGTCCTCTGGAAGGGTTAGGGGAAGTATTAAAGGAGCTGAAGGGCATTGCAACCCCATAGGAAGAACAACAGTGTCAATTAACTGGACCACTCACAACTGGTCAGTGACCCCACTGCATATGTAGTAGAGGCCTTGTCTGGCCTCGGTAGGAGGGGATGTGCTTGATCCTGTAGAGGCTTAATGCCCCAAAGAAGTGGGATGTTAGAAGGGTGATGTGGGAATGGGGGGGTGGGTAAGTGGGGGAGCACCCTCTTAGAGGTGAAGGGGAAAAGGGATGGGGTGGGGGATCAGGAAGGAGGACAGCATTTGAAATGTAAATAAATAAAATAATTAATAAAAAGAGATAAAAAAGTATGTCCTTAGAATTTTCTGGATTTCCTAAGTGCCTGTTATTATGTCTCCCTTTCATTTCTAATTTGGTTAATTTGCATATTCTCTCTGCCTTTTAGTATATTTGTTTAAAGGTTTGCCAATCTTATTGATTTTCTTAAAGAATCAACTACTTGTTTTATTGATTCATTGTGGGCTTGGTGTATTTGTTTGTTTCTACTTTATTGATTTCAGCCCTGAGTTTGATTATTTCTTACTGTCTACTCCTTCAGGGTGTGTTTTCTTCTTTATGTTCTGGAGCTCTCAGGAGTGTTATTAAGTTACTAGTATGAGAGATTTCCAGTTTTAAGAGAGATGCTTAAGTGCTATGAACTTGCTTCTTAAAGCAGTCTTCATTGTGTTCCAGAAGTTTAGATATGTTATGTATTCATTTTCAATCAAGTATGGAAAGTTTTTTATGTCTTTGTTAATTTCTGTTTTCACCTTTCATTCACTGAGTACAGAATTCTTCAATTTCCATGATTTTGCTGCTGATATTCAGCTTTAATTCATGGAGGTCAAGTAGGAGTCCGGATGTTATTTTCATTTTCTTGTTATGTATTGAGACTTGTTTTGTGTCAAAGTATGTAGTCAGTTTTGGAGATAGTTTTATGAGGTTCTAAGAAGAAAACGTGTTCTTTTGTGTGGGGGGTGAAAAGTTCTGTAAATATTTGTTAGCCTCATTTGGTTTATAACTTTATTTATCTACTGAATTTCTCTGTTTAGTTGTCTGGATTACTTGTCTATTGGTGAGAGAGATAACCTCCCATTATCAGTGTATGAGGGTCAAATATGTGGTTTAATTTATAGTAATGTTTCTTTTACAAACTTGAGTGCAGTTGTACTTGGGGCATGGATCTGAAGAATTGAAATGCCCTCTATTTTCTTCTTTAATGAGTATGAAGTCTCCTCCCTACATCTCCTGATTAGTTTGGTTTGAAGTCCATTTTGTTCAATAATAAAAGGCTACATTAGCTTGCAGCTTTTAACATCTTTCTTTTGTACATTTAGTGCTCTAATGATTAAGAAAAGAAAAGGAACTTTCTTTTCTGGTCCAGTCTGTTTGGTATTCTGTAACCTTCTTGAACTTAGATAGGCATCTCATTCTTCAGGTTAGGAATAATTTCTTCCATGATTTTGTCTAACATATTTTCTGTGACTTTGACCTGTGCTTCTGCTTCCTCTATTCCTATTATTTTTAGGTTTGGTCTTTTAATAGTGTCCCAGATTTCCTGGATGTTTTAGGCCAGGAAATTATTTTTTTAGATTTAACATTTTTATTTGACCAGTGTAATTATTTCTTAATGCCTGAGATTATCTCTTCCATCTCTTGTGCTCTGTTGCCTCTGTAATTCTTGTTCAAGTTTTTAAATTTTCACTTCCAGATTTCCTTCAGTTTAGGTTTTTATTTATTCTGTTTCCATTTTCAGGTCTTGAACTGTTCTATTCATTTCCTTCTACTGTTTGTGCTTTCATAGATTTCTTTAATGAATTTATTCATTTTCTCTTTAAAGACCTCTATCATATTCATAAAGGCAGTTTTAGGCCTTTTATTTGTGTCTGAAATGTGCTGGAATATTCAGGGTCTATGTGGGAAGGTTTCTGGGGTCTAGTGCAAACATACTATTCTGGCTGTTATTGATTGTGCTTTTGTTCAGTGATCCCTGGGCATTGAGAATTGGGAAGATTGTAATTCTATATCTAGACATATTTATTGGGTGGATATTTTGTTCCATGGTTTCTGTTTCCTCTCTGCTACTTAGGAGACTGTGGTGGTTGTGTGAGTGCTACAGAAAAATATACTAGGGTCTTGACAGGGGTGGTCAATGGGGGTTCCAGGTAAAATGTGTTTCTGGGTATTGGGTCCTGAAAGTTAGAAATGGAGGTAGACTGGGGATGGTGGTGAGGCTTCACAAGAAGGAAAAAGCCTGGGTATTCCACCAAGTTCTGCTCAGTTAGTCCTGAGAATGTGCACAGGGAACAGAAGACATGCTAAAGAGCTAGATTAAAAAGAGCAGCAGAAGAAGTGAAGATCTGCAGTTGGCCTGCCAGTTTTCCTAGCAAAGGTAGCCTATATGTTTGAAGGGAGGGTCTGCTGGACTTGGGGAGGGGACTAAAACAAAGAATTAGGAGAGGGAGGTTGGAAGGGAAGATCAGTGGGATCCACTAGAGATGAAGTGGGGGGGGGTGCAGCAGATGTTATGCTGTAGAGATGTGGAAGAGACTGGGAGATGGGATTTGGAGACATGAAGAAGTGAAGCTCTGCAGTTAACCTCCCTGCCTTCCTGGCAGGAGTT
This sequence comes from Uromys caudimaculatus, assembly GCA_028551405.1. NCBI lineage: Eukaryota > Metazoa > Chordata > Mammalia > Rodentia > Muridae > Uromys > Uromys caudimaculatus. The sequence continues at coordinate 57,530,476 of CM052709.1, read as the reverse complement.
ATAATCTATTTTGTAGATAGATTTGTCTATTCTGGCTACAATTCATAGTAAAAGAATCATATGATATGGTCCCTGGTGACTGAGTTCTTTTATAAATCATAGTATTTTAAAGCTCATTTATGTTGTAGCAGCTGTTTCTTTCATTCTTTTGTTGATGAAATATATTCTGTTCTACCCAATCACCATGTTTGCCTTGCCTTTGTGTAGATATAGGTCTTAATTTACTTTGTACACATGCTTAGTGGGACTGACAGATAAAATAATAAGTCAATGTTTAATGATTGGAAGAACTAATAACACTGTTTCCAAAGTGAATGCACCATTTCTACATTCCCACAACACAACTTATGACAGTTCTCATTTCTCTACATTCTCTTCCATGGTTTTTATTATCTGACTTCTAAAAAAATCATTGGAGACATTCTTGTGAAGTAGTGTCTCATGACATCTCATTAATAATGTTGAGTATCTTTTCCATTGCATATTGGCCATTTATATGTGTCTGTAGAAATATCCATTAAGATGTCTTTCCCATTTTTAATTCCATTATCTGCCTCATATTTTTGAGTTGCAATTGCTACTCTGAATTGCCCAATTTTTCAAGTCCTATAACTCCTGGCATGGAGATGTATTTACTTGATTAATCAAGAAGCAGTCATTTCTTTCCAGGAATCATCTCTTGGCTGTGCATCACTTAACACAGTATCTTCATTTGTGAACAAAAGTCTCTGTGGTAAATTGAAGCTGTAATTGCAATGTAAGTGAAAGTTTATTGCTGTAAATTAATGAATGTAATTCATATTATCAGAAATCACAAATGGAGCTCCTTAGCATTTCCTTATGCTCAGTAGATGCCAGAGATATTTAAGACACTTAATTCACAATAAAAATGCCTTAAGTCTTATCAACTGAAGTGCATTTAAAAAAAATTTCAAGTGGGATTTGTTTTTAGATTTAAATATTTCCTTCCTCATGTATTTGAATCTCTGTGTCATCCCCATTACTCTTGGAAACATGCATGACAAATTGTTGGGGCAGGGGATCCTTAAAAATATGCCAAAAGAATTCTTTGTAGCTCTTTTATATATGCTATAGAAAAAATGACTTTTTGTTCCCTTTATGCCACAGAAAAAGCACTGTCTGAGAATGAAGCCTGAGGTTGCCTGTGGTACATTCAATTGTAAAGGTACAATTGTCTTCAGCAACAATGAAACCATGAAGTCACTCTAAAGCTAAAAAAAAAAGTAAATAATGGAAGGAGTTTTATTTAACGACAATGAAATACATTTCATCATTTATAGTGACCTCCCATCAGCTGCAGAGCATTTTGTTATATGCAGAGAGCAAGCAGTAGTCATTCTCCCCTGGCCCAGTGGGGAAGGCCCAGGCAAGACAGCCTACTGAACTCAGATTTCTCTTTCCTGTTGGAGCAGTGTCTCTTCTTTTAACACCTACCTCTTGCACAGTATATGACCCCAGTTTTACTTTTCTCATCAACTTGTTTTTGATCAAGAATTCACTTAATAGGTTATTCCTGCAACAGCTGCCCACCAGATACATTGTTGGTACTTCATTAGATAATACCAGTAACACTTGTTTAGATCTTTTGTAAATCTATATCATTAACTATTAATCTCATAGGGAAGAAATAAAATTATTTATTCTAAGTCAAGCATAAATGACCACACCTGGAAACCAAAGTTCAAGTTGTCCTGAATAATGTGTTACAATATAGAAGTTCTTAAATGAACATTTACAGTCATAGAACAAAAGAAAATTATGTTAAGTTATATATTAATGGGACATTTAGACAGACAGGATGGCGTTCTTGGCTTTCCCACTGGCACAAGCAAGTCATCTGTTAATACATGCCAAAAGTTTTACCTTATATTGAAATAATGTTAGGTCAGACATAGAGGTAAGCAATGAATGCCTCTTAAAGGAACTAAATAGTCTAGTCCTGTAATAATAGTTCAACTTCCCACAATCACAAAGTACTAATCAATTCTCCAGCCTTGTTTGTAGAATCTTTACATAGATGTGGCGGCTATTTATTTTTACTCGGAATTCACATTTTGATATAAACTTAAAAGTGAATGGCATTAGTACTTATAATCACACATAATCCTTTTTGAAAAATGTACAGCATTTTTAAGGTTGAACTGTTATCAACATATGTTAATGTGAATCAAATATTTCAGCATTTACATCCATTTAATTACTTACTATAACTTGGAGGTCAGACCAAAAGAGTTTTCATAAAATTAATCAGAGCCACAATTCTTATTAGAGTAACTATTTACCTCCAAGCACTGTAACCATTCAGTCTTTTACCAATATTTTGGCTTGGTGACTTAGAGAATCCTGTCCATCATTCTCAGACAGCCCCTATCTCTATGTCTACAAATGTGGCAGGATAAAAATAATTGCATGTTCAGAATGAGCATCCTGGAAACTTTTTCCAACTCTTATCTTGTTTTAAAAAATGAGCTCAACTGAATTGTGTAAATCAGAATTTTATTTGAAAAAAAAAGTTTATTTTTGATGTTTTCATTGTCTTTCATCTATTAACATTCTTTTTGCTGAAGACAGGACAGAATATTCATGTTTTCTCCTAGGCACGGTAAAAAATAGTTCATGAACAAATCATGCCCCATTTCTCTAGATTTTAAGTTTTAATATCCATAAAAAGCTAAGCGCAGCCAGCTAGCTATTTGATAAACATTGCCAAGTGCCATTCTGCATCATGAAGAGAAAACCCACCCTTAGGGTTCCCGAGCTCTTAGTGAATGATTTTGCTCTTCATGTCCGGAGTAACAAGGTACTCTTTAGAGCTAACAAAGTTGTGTCTATGGCTGCACCATTAGTGTGGAAGAACACCTCTGGGGTCCTTCTTTAATCATCCACACACATGGACATTATCTTGTCTTCTTTTCTTTCAATTGTTGAAAAAGCAGTGAATATACTTGAAGGACCAGGGAGAAGACATGGGTAGAGGCTAAACAGAAAGTGCACAAGCTCACAGAGGAAAGACGCTAGAGTGCTATAGGTACCTTCTATTTCTCTTGTGTATGACTGTAAACTGAAGGTCATGTAAAACCAAGGAGCATTAGAGGAATCTTAGCCCAGTGTCTGATTGACACGCAGTCATTTTTGCTGTGGCTCTTAGTAAGTGGGAGTATTACTTTCAACATGGATACGTTTAATCTTAGGGTTATTATTGCTGTTATAAAACACCATGACCAACAACAAACTGAGAAGAAACGGGTTTATTGGGTTTACACTTTTACATCACTGTTCATAATTAGTGGAAGTTAGGAGAGGAACTCAAGTAGGGCAGGAACCTGGAGGCAGGAGCTGGTGCAGCGGCCATGGAGGGATGCTTACTAGCTTGCTCCAAAGGTGGTTATTCAGACTGCTTTCTTACAAAACCCAGGATCATCAGCTGAGAGATGGCACCACCCACAATGGGCTGACCCCTTCCCCCCATCAATCACTAATTAAGAAAATGCCCTATAGGTCTGCCTAAAGTCCAATCCTAGGGAGGCATTTTCTCAATTGAAAATGTCAATGTTTGCTGGGGCATACAGATGAAAGGTTGTTTTGCTGGAGCAGATATAAGAAAGAATATTTTCCTGAAGCAGACACAATTGAAAGGATGTTTTGATATAGCAAACACATGAAAGGACCCATGATGAAGGAGTATAAATATGACCTCACAGACAGTGGGAGATGAGCACTGAGCATTGGTTTTGGTTTGCTCCACCTCACTATTCTTCGCTAATAACACATATGTATTAATTTGCCTTACATAGCATTGTTGAGCTCAACTTGTGGTAATGTAGCCATTTTGAGAAACTCTCTAAAGAAGTGCTAGTGAGGTTCCTGCAGCAGCTTCCTGAAGAGGCCTTAGGCTAGTTGGCAAGCTTCATGGTATCTTCAGGATTGAGCTACAGCTGCTGGTTCATACCTGGTGTCTACTGACAAAAAGACTAGTATACAGCTGCTGAGTCATATTTGGTGTTTGCCATAGGACTGAACTGCTGCCAAAAAAGATCAAGCTCATTCTCAAAGAACTATTGCTTAACAGGTTCACTTCCCCCATATCCTAATAACTTTTCTCTTCCACTACTACTATTAAGGGGTATTGCATAGCAACAGACTGGTAGAAGGTTGTGATGTATGAGAACCTTATAAGCTGAATATTCTGTCAGCCTGGAGTATTCACTTTTTAGGGCAGACTCTACCTGTTCAGAGATAACAAACAAAATACCCTTAGGATTTACTGAATAATATTTTCCATGTACCTTAAGATTCTTATGTTCCAATGCCTTTAGATAAGGCATGGATTTTCTGGTTGGTACAGATTTTGTCATTCCCTGGTACTGTCTATTAGTAAATGTCTGACATTCCTCTCACCTCAAGGATTTACTCCTGCCTC
>CM052709.1:57483535-57523535 GCA_028551405.1 Uromys caudimaculatus | reverse complement strand
GTCGTCTGTGATCTCCACCATCTGGCCTCTGTAGTCCTCTCGCTCGTAGATCCTGATCCTATGAGAGCTGGACTATATGTCCGGGGACAACAGACAAGGGGACGTCAGAAAACCTGACCTGAGCTTGCCAATCCAGCACGTACTGCCTGGGGGAGGGGCGCTCCCTATCTTTTCTATGCGGAAGGTGACTAAATTAAAAAAGTCCAATAATGGCTGTCAATGCCATGTAAGTCACAGATTGGAAATTCTGCGAAAGTTCGAGTCACACAACCCCTCTATCTATCCCTTCTTTTTGTTTCAGGCCCTGTTTTCAAACCTGGAGCTCAAGATGACCTCAAAATTTAGGTCTAAAGGGAGTTGTGGTGGTGCGTGCCTGTAGTCTCAGCCCTTAGAAGTCAGGGGCGAGAGGATTTCAAGTTTCAGAGTTGGGAGCCAGACTGCAGTACATAGGAAGTTTGGGGCTAGCCTTGGGTGAGTACATCCCAAAAAATCCATTTAAACAACAGCACCAAAATGTAAATAAATAAACTAAAGAATGAAGTTCAACTCTCAGCTCTAATGTATCCTGACAAATCACATTTATAAAACCGAGAAGAAAAGTCAAATAGTCTCAAGAGGCCTGTGCAGATCAAGAGAGTAAAATGTTTACAGCAATGGAAGTCCAAGCTGCCTGTCCTACCTACTCTGTTATCAATGTTATCTTGACCTCTTTGCTTCCTGTCTTTTTCCCAGCAGGCTGTCCCAGAGTCTTCTTCCACCCCGAGAAGTCCTCTGTGGGAAGGATTCTCCCAAGCAACACAGTTTGAGGAATGAACAGCTGCTGATCAGGTTTCATCCTACGTGCATCCAAAGTATTACCGCTTCCAAAAGGACTTGTGTATGAGCCAAGATTTGATCTTTACAAAGACTGGCTGGCACACCAAAGGAACTCTCAGCCATTTCTATTAAATAGGAAAACTGAAAAGTAGTTCTCACAGCCTATTACAGGTCAATTTTAGGTGCCTTCAAATTTCAAAGGCTTGTGCCATTTTTCCTAGAGAATCCCCACAAGGAAGGTGGCAGGTACCCTATCCCTCAGCTCAAAGTAGGGCTAGATCAGGGGCAAAATGAGACTGAGGGCCAGTAAGCCATAGGAAGAAACTCACGTGGGGGATGAGGTGGCAGGAGCGGACAGAGTCGCTGAAACCCATCCACTGCTGGTAGTCAGGGTAGTCCCCGCGCCTCAGGTAGTACTGGCAGCCTGAGAAGTTGGGCTGCTCATAGATCATCCAGCAGCCACTGTCCACACGCACAGAGTTGCAGCGGCTGAAGTAGGGCTGCAGGTTGGAGTGGTCGGTACTGCACTCATAGTGGCGGCCCTGGAAGCCGCGGTCTTCATAGAAGGTGATCTGTAAGGCAAGGCAGAGCTCAGAGGCCTGCTGTGGCCTGGACCCAAGAGTAAGTCCCTCCCCAGTGCTCTGGGCACCCTGGGCTCACCTTCCCCATGGCTGGTGTTGGCAGGTCGGATGGGATGGTGCTGTTGAGTGTGTGGGACTGGGAGCAGGGTCTATATAGCAGGAGGTCTGCTGCGTTGGCAGGAACTGCACAAAAGGGGCCCGCGGTGGGACAGGGCACTTTTTCTCTCTCTTTTCTATATAATGACTGTGGGGGAGGTGTGGGTTATTGTATGTTTTCTCTTAGACTCTCCAGAGTTTTCGAATGGATGAGGAATCACTGACCTGGTTAAAAGGGTCACTTGATGCAGCTTGGGTCTTTAAATGATGCCTATCCGGGAAATTGAAATTGAATAAAGATGCATAACTAGTTAACCATTGTAGTTAAATGGTTTATAATTCTCAAACTAAGAGAATTTGAATAACACTGCATGATAATGATGGGACCTGCTGACCCAAGGAAGGTGAGGCTTTTAGGCTGGTGTACTGCTTCAAGTATGGAAGGCAGGCATAGCTGTACTTTCTCCCAATTGTGTTCCAAGTGGCATGAGAATCAGATAATTCTTGGAAGGTAGGCAAGAGAGGTGAATCGCCAGGAAGCACTGGTGTAACAGGATCTCAGCTTTGATCCTGGGAGCTGGGAACCCTACTAGGAGTTTCTTGATACATGAGAACAACATGCAGATACGTTTGAAATCTCAGGTTTGCAGAATGTCTTTTCTGATGTTTCAGAGGAGCAAGTACTGCTTGCTCTGTGGTTTAGGCTCCGACTCCTAGGCTGGTCTCTTCTCCCTAACCCACAGTCACCCCCATCATCTCTACTACCCTAGGTGCTCCAACCACACTGTGCTATAGTGGCATTCCAGGCTGAAAACAGTGTGGGGACTGCTGTGACCCCTGTGGGGTGTTTAGCAGTCTCTGGCCTCTGCCCATTGACGCCTACAGTATGTTCTCTTTCTCAGTCCCAAGTCATGGCAGGCCTCGATGTTGAGTCACTGCAGAGTGTACACATGGAAAGGGATGCAAAACCACTGTCCTATAAGTACTCCCTATGCTTAGTCCATGCTTAGTGTTAGCTTAACATTAACCAGTGCCAGAGTGCTGCTGGAGGAAGCAGTTTCCTCCCAATTAAACAGAGCTTCTCGTGTCTTTTCTATACAGTCTTACTTGAAAATGAGGTTTCATTACTAAAATTACACCTTAAAAAGAAATACACCAAACCCCTTGGTAGATATTGTGCCCCTCCTAGCACTCTTCATAATAAAAATACATTATCGCTGGGCAGTGGTGGCACACGCCTTTAATCCCAGCACTCAGGAGGCAGAGGCAGGCAGATTTCTGAGTTTGAGGCCAGCCTGGTTTACAGAGTGAGTTCCAGGACAGCCAGGGCTACACAGAGAAACTCTGTCTCCAAAAACCAAAAACAAAACAAAACAAAAACAAAAAACAATACATTATCTACTAATTACAGTATGTAATAAAATTATCTTATTGTGTCTAAGTTTCCTGGGACAGATAGCAATTTACTTATAAGAGGGAAAAATCTATAGAGAAAGAAGAGTAGTAAGTCTAATGGCCTTTGATATGAAAAGTCTCAAAAGATTATGTCATTACAGTGTAACAAGGACAAAATGAATGAGCAAATTGCTGCCCAGAAGGGTCTGGGCAGCACGGGATGGGGAGAGAACACCAGACAAAGCTCTAGAGTGCTGGCAAAGAGATAAGCCCAGGGAATGCTTGTCAGATTCATGAACTGTTCTGGATGCTGATTTCAGTTCAGACACCTTTGTTAACGGTTTCTAAATAGTTCTCTAGTCATTGTTTGGCTATGAATTAAAGGCTTACTGGTCTGTTTACTTTAGAAATCATGATGAGTACACAGGTTACTGTGCTGTTAAAACTTCCACTCTCCTGACAGCCTTCTAACTACAGAGCTTTGTACGAAGCACAATCCTTTTGAAATAAATTCTTCCAAGAGACTGAAAGCAAATAGCATACTGGAGGTTGAATGCCAGGGCCTCTTACAAGTTAAGCTACAGCCTCAGCCCTTAACAATTAAAAAGATGGGGAAAGAACCTTCCTTTCCTGTATGACTAAAAGAAGACAAATAATATATGTGACATTAGGCAAAACTCCTATCAGAAATGCAATATATTATTTTCCTTTCTTCTCGCTAAGAGTTCTAAAGAACTTGGGCCCTTAAGCCTTTAGTCCGCCATGAATTTTGTTTGTCTGTTTGTTGGTTGCAGGTGGAGGCAGTGGCAGTAGGCATCAATCCTTTAGATGACAATACAGGATGAAATAAGTAATTGAATTATTGTCAGATAGAGGATGTGTTTCTAGTTATGTTCTTGGAAAGTAAATATGAAAAACATAAGGAACAAGGATTTCCAAATACCTCCTTGAGGCTTGTAAAATACTTTCCGAAAGTGATTTGACAGAACAAGTATTTCCAGTTAATTGTTCTGTTATTTGAGCCCTTGGATATTTTTGTGGAAGATATCTATTTTCCTCCAAAGATACAACAATGAATCTCCCAAAATAGTTTAAGGTATTCCAAGAATAAGATATTTAAGGCAGCACATTATATTTCTATTTTAAATTACAAGCTGTAGACCAAAATTCTGTAATTAGTCTTGCCTCATTAATAGGCAGCAACAGTTCCTTAATACGAATCACAGTAAAGTACCAAGGCTCTTAGGGAGACCTGGAAATAAATGTAAAGTATTATTAGAAGGAATATTAATTTGTCTGAGGAAGGAAAGGTAACTCTATTAATCACACATGTCTTCTGGAAAAGGCCAGTGATTTGATTTTATATTCAGTAAAAGAATTGTTTTCTTTCATTTAATTTATAGCATTTATATCTATGATAGAAAACAGTGTAAGGCAATTCCTTTCAAAGTAAGTTTGACATGGCATCTGGAATGCAGACTATGAAACACACATACAGAACATGTCCTCATCAGTTACATGCCGAAATAGATGCTAAAGTAAAGGACTTTCCACCTTTAAAATAACAGATAAAAAGAAACAGGATGCTTATCATATGGTATATATTTGAGGGCATCTAAATTTAAATTTCATCTGGAATAATACACACATCCATTTCCAGACAAATGAATTCTATGTAAAAAATGTGAGTTAAAATTAGTATTTATTTAAATCTAAGATTATGATTTTCTATTTAAAACTTATTAAGCTTTTTATTAATATCTTAAATATCTACTATGAAACAATGCAATGCCATCAAAATAAAATAAAGTTAAAAAACAACTCTGAATAGGTTTGGTTGTTTTTGTTTGTTATAGGAAAATATTAGTCATTATATATTTCATTACCAAGTAGTTCACTATTGTGTTGACTAAAATAAATCAATTAGGGCCTAAAGAAATAAAATATAAGCAAACAAATACTGCACAGAAGTCATGACTCATGACCTGTTCTCCAGCTCTTCCTGCTGTTCTCATTCATGTGCTAAGTTTCATCATCATCCTTTTAGCAAAATATACTAAGAAAATCTGAGACTATTATGCCTGCAGGAAATATTTGTAAAAGACTTTGTAAATCAATACTAAGTTAAATCAAGCTTCTCACAATAAACAACAACAGCAATAAACAAAACACTTGTTTTTTTCCTAAGGAAAAAAATGAAAGAACACTGAATAGAGTTGATGCTCATATATTAAAAGCATCAGATTTTCATTTACTATAGGAATAGCAGTATAAAATATCACCTAGTAAAATGAAATATATTCCATAATAAATTTTTAAGGGTCATTAAAGTGCTGTAACAATATTTGTAATTTATTTTGAAACATTTAGACTCCATTGTATTTTACTAAAATGTATGGTTGATTGTTAATCTTCATTGTCAATGTGAGGAGACTTAGAATTGCCTGGTAGATTTACCTCCAGGTATGTCTCTGAGATGGTTTCTACAGAAGTCTAACTAAGATGGGAAGACGAACTCCAGAATATAAGGAGTAGCGTTCCATAGGCTAGGATTCCCCAGCCAAATAAAAACAGAGAGCTCCAACAACTTCTGCTCTCTGCCTCCTATTGGTGGAGATGGGAGATGAGAGATCACACATGAGGGGCCCTTCTGCAGTGACTTCCTCCTTTCCTACCTACCCCTGACCTAAAACCATGAAGACTAAGCCTTCCCTCTCTCTACTACTGAGCATTTGATCATAGCAATAAGAAAATAAACAATTGATTTAAATGAATTAATATTGACAGACACTCACACAACCTTATTAGTTTTCTTTTTCCTCAGTTAAGAAATTCTGGAATTTTAGTGTTAGGAGCCATCATAGGACAAGCTAATAACTAGCAGATGATCTTCTGAGATGGTCTGCTTCCAATTATAATCTGCGACAGATTTTCTCTTCAGGAAAGGCCCAATAGATTTCATTTTAGGAAAGATTCCTGCTATCGATATGATTTTCCTTTTACTATTAAGCATATATATCAATCACCAGGTATTAGCCTACCCCTTTTGAGCAGATCTCTGCATATCTATGAAGATGCACTGTCTTGTAATGATGCTACATAGACAAATAGATGACCTCTTAAGTCTTAATGATGATCTTATAAGAATTCCTAAAATTATATCCATGATTATTAAGCTCTTTTATAGTGGGACTGCTATTAGATCCTTTTCTGATAGTCAAAACTGCAATGAGAACTCTGCCAGTCTCCCATGTGTCACTGGTTAATTGCCTCTTAGATAGTAACCAGACTTTCTCCTACTCAGAGCACATTCCAAGAGGTCGTAAAACAATTAACCAAAGGTCATAATAGGGAACTAATGATTTATTATAGGTTCTAGGACAGAAGATAAAATATTGACTAGGTTTATGTATACAAAATTTCACTAATAACTTAGTTATGGCTTTCAACTTTCAATGAACCTGTGGAGCTGTGACAAGTGATGGATGTTTAGCCAGCTAATTACTCCTAATGGATATGCATGTAAACGTTCTCTGTTGTAATCTTCTCTTTCAATTTATGATTTGATTTTTTGTGTGAACTTGTGATGAACTTTTTAACATGTGATCATGTATTCTGAAAGATGTATAAGTACTGAGAATAAAGAGATAAGAAGGACAATTTTTCTCTTGCCCCACTTAGGATCTTTCCACTTTTTGCCTTTTTCTTAGATAGCTTTAATAGGAAACTTTTTACAATTTAGTAATAAACGCTATAATCACTCTTCAAAGTGTCCCTTTTTCTTCCTTCGATACTGACTAGCAGACTCTGACTAGCAGGTGAAAGTTAGAGTCGTGCAGTTCCTGCTGAGATAGAACAAAGGCCACATTACTTAATCTCTGCACTGTTAGGCTACAAGTGTTCATCCCTATCAGCAGCCTTTTACCCTTGGAAAGAGCAAGAAATTTTTTAGGACTTTTTAGAAGCTATCATCAGCACTTCAGTACAGTTAGAGAGCTACAACTTCAGAAAACCACACCAGAGTCCTACTCTGTTCCCCGCCACTACTCTCTCCAAGGCTGGAAGGCTCCCTGCATTTTAGAGATCATCTTTAACCCTTAAATTTCTACACGTAAATAAATCTCCACCTTCTACCAAAGAAAGAGGAATAAATGCCAGAGGGCAGTTACAGTGGAAGTCAGATTGATCCTGTGATGTGTTTATTTTTCTTAAGCATAAATTGGAAAATAAATTGCTACATTTGCTTTCATTTTCTCAGATCAATATTTAGTTTAATGGATAAATCAACTCTCAGTTTCGATGTAATTAGATTAATAGATAGAAATTTAATTAGAGAAATTTCTTTCATACTCTTATCATTTTAGTGTTAAGACAATGTCCCTTATGTTCTAAAAGAGTAGTGTAGTTATTTACACCTCCTTTCCTATTACCCCCCTTCCCTTAATAATATCTGTGTTCTGCTCTCCCCACCTCTTAGTCTCATTCTTCTCCCTCACAACAAATGCTCTCTTTTAGTTCCTTGTGTTCTACAGGTGATCTGAGTTAAACACAAAGATCTAAAGGTCTAACAGTAGGATCGACAAGAGTCAAAAGATGCACCATTCCTCATTTGAGTGACTTCATACAAAAGGTTTCTTCAGTTCCATCCATTTACCTGAAATTTTCATTTTTCCTTACATCTGTATAAAATTTCATTGTGTGTTGTTATTCTTTCATTATCTAGTCATAGTCAATGGATACCTAGGCTGTTTTTAGTGTTCTAGCTATTGTGAATAGAGAAGCAATGAACATTGTATGTTGTGGTAGATTATTGACTACTTCGACTACATGCATGGATTTAGTATGGTTGGGTTATAGCTAATAATAAAGATGTTTGGAAAGCTATATGGAAACCTACTATTTCATAAGCTTCATACAAGTGTATGTATGTGTATGTGTATAAGTATACATATATGTAAACACACATATATGCAGTTGTGTGAAACTTATGAAAATATATGTATATATTTATATAGATGTGTGTATGTGAGGGCTGTAATTTGATGAGTGCCACTAGTGGCATTTTTACTGCCATTCTTATAATTTATGATGTAGGGGATGATAATAATCTTCCCAGAAGCTAAATGTTATTGAATAAATGGCCCACCCCTAGGTGGCCACCCTAACCCTAACCCTAACCCTAACCCTAACCCTAACCCTAACCCTAACCCTAACCCCTAGGTGGCCACCCTAACCCTAACCCTAACCCTAACCCTAACCCTAACCCTAACCCTAACCTTTTCTTGAGTTGTTAGTTAGGGGTGTCCAGAAACCCACCAAACAATACAGACTATTGTCATTTTTCTTGGTTGCCTATGAGAAATTGTCAGTAACACCATGTTGCTGAAGAAAGCACACATTTTCTTCACAGGACATGGAGAACTCAAGTTGGCCCTGAGTACAAAGCTTCCTCTCTGCTGTCAATCTGGCCAGAACAGGTGGCAAGGCAACTCACAGATCCCAGGGAAGAACATATCACTACTCTTGTCAAACTGGATGTAGTATCAAATTGTCTTCTATTTTAGATTAGTGTCACTCTTCAACCTCACCAGAGAGGATCCTTGTAAGGTGGATGGCAGTTAACACAGAAACTCACAAATAGTCAAAGTGCAGAGAATAAGAATCTATGAAGTACTCAGCCATAGATGCAGCATCTATATGCTCCCTCCTCATTGACCATCATGGAATAGAGGATAGAAAGACTATAAGAGCCAAAGGTTGGGGAAGACTGGGGTGAAGCAATGCCTTCTGGACATGGCAGGTTAGCTACACTCATGAACTCGGAGTGAAAGGACAACATAAACCCTATTTATCTCCATTTAAGGGCCCTGTTTGTCTCCATTTAAGGACCAGGCCTGATTTTAGGGGGAAAAAAAGGCCACAAGGTACCAGGTCCAGGAACAGATCATAAGTACCAGAAACTAAGCCACAAGATACCGGTTTCAGGGACAGGCCATAAAATTCAGAATAAGTTCATAAATCCTCCTCCCAAAGAACAGCCTGGGCATAACCACAAAAATGGGGAAATACCTTAGCTCAGAATGGGGCGTCTGCTCTGGGAAGCTCTATTCCATCATACAGTTAGATGTTCTTAACCAAAAAATTGCCGATCACTGACCACCTGTGAGCCGCTAGCACCTACCAATGAAATTTTAGATTACCTAATCTTTCTAAAGAGATCCCCTAGTTCCTGTAGGCTTTTTTCTGGGGTCGCAATTTCTAAGGCTGGTTGTTTCTGCAGAATGAACGTTCTTTGTTTTGCATATGAAGAGGTCAACTCTGAGCCATTGGGAAATTACACCAGACCCCCCCCCCCAGCACATAGGCACCCCTCCCCTCCTGGAAGAGACAGGTCAGAGAGCATGAAGGGAGAGTCTGATTAAGCCCCTACTACCTCTTTCCCTAAAGACCAATCAGTTTAAAGGGCTCACTGTTCCGCTAATCATATTGTGACTAGTTGCTGATGCTCTATAAACTGTATAAAAACTCTCCTAATGGGCTGCCCAGGGTCTCTGCCTCTCCTTCAGTTCTGGCAAGACCCCAGTGTGCTTGAACAATACATTTCTCTTTCTTTTGCATTGATCCCTGGTTCCACATTGTTCACTTGGGTGGGAGTGGGGATGTCCCTTGTAATTAAGGCTCAACAGAGTCTTACACATGCTATCTGAGTCTGGAGATCTTCCTTTATACCTGCATTTCCCTTCATAAAACATGCACTAGATTAAGCCAGTCAACGTTCTGGTACTGAATGTGGAGGGGCTCATTAGTTCCCACCACTAGTTAAGGAGCTACTGACAATTGATTGTTGCTGGCTCAGAAGGAAGACTCAGTTTTCTTCATGGGCATGGCTCCTGGTAGGTAGACCAAGCTCTAATGGATGGCCCAACACCCTGAGTACATAATTTGACTCTGGTTTGTTAAAAATAAAAGGACATGAAAGAGGAATAGAGAGTAGATTTGGGAGGCATGAGGAGAAGAGTGGAGGGAACAACCTGATCAAAATACATTCTATGCAAGTATCAACTTAAATTATTAAAGAATTAATGAATATATAGTTAATAAAAAAGAAATAAGGAAATAAATATACAGCAGTCTTGAATAAAACTATTACATATTTTCACTGTTTCCATCTGCATTAATACCTGATCTCTAAAATCTTTCTCATATATAGTACTCTATTTGTTATAGAGTTTTTTTTACCAGATTTATTGAGGTGAAGAGAACTGTACTTATTTGATACATTGTAAGGGTCCAAAAGTTGCTGAAGGAAGTCCCCCCCACCCCCAGATTCAGATAGTATGCAAAGACAAAGAACATTTATTCTGCAGAAGCATCCAGCATGCAGGGGTTAACCATTCTCCAAAATGGCAACCCCAGACAAAGGTACACAGACCTTCTTATACGGGACTGGGAAATTTTTCTAGAAGGATTAAGTAATCTAAAATTTCATTGGTGGGTGCTAGGGAGTCACAGATGGTCAGTGGTCTGAATTCCTATGTCATGAACGTTCATGTGATGAAAATGGGCTGCCCAGCACAGATGGCCAATTCTGAGATAAGATACTTCCCCATTTTTGTGGTTCTTCCCAGGCTGTTCTTTAGGAGAGGGTTTTATGATTTTGTTGTAGGTTTTATGGTATGTTCCTAGAGCTGGTGCCTTACAGCCTTTTTTCAAAACCAGGCCTTGTCTTAAATGGAGACAAATGGGATTTATGTTGTTCTTTCAATATTTAGTTTAGAAAGTTAAAATACCTGCAAACACCCATGATATCATAGCTACACTTGAAGTAGTAGAGATAGCCAAACATTTCGACATTTCCTTGTGCTCTTTCTCCACATGATGGAAAAAAGGCTGAACATAGCTTCTGTGACTTAAGTAGAAAGTTTCCTCTCTCTCTCTCTCTCTCTCTCTCTCTCTCTCTCTCTCTCTCTCTCTCTCTCTTTCGTGTGCATGTGGTATTGGGAGGTATTAATCAAATGTTGTCCATCTTGCTCTTTTGAGATGGAGTCTTTCACTATCTCAGAAGTTACCAAGTAGCCTACTCTGGGGTGCCAACAAGCCCCAGGTATCCCTCAGCCTGCCTCTCCAATGGTGAGATTACAAGTGTATTGCACTATACTCCTGCTCTCCTCCTCTTCCTCTTCTTCCTCTTCTTTTTTTGTGGATTATGAGGATCATGCTTGCAGAGCAAACACCTTATTCCTATGTCCTATTTTCTAGCAACAGGCATGAATGAGTACATGGTCATAAACATTATTTGAACAAAATGACAAAGTCCTCAGATTGATGAGACAGGCTGACTCCATGACAGTATTCAAATTGGTAGTTCAGGAGATTAGGCCTAAAAACCCAGGCTTCGGGCACCTAGTCAGAAATTGCCCTGCCATCAAAAACTGTCCCACCACCTGACCTGAAGCAATGACAGTGGGTCAGCAGTTTCCAGGCAGCTCCCATGCTCCAGTAATGGAATGTCCTTAGAGATAAAGACAAAGCCCACCTTCCCTGGGATTCCTCAGCAATATTTTTCAGCCAATAGGCCCCAAATGGCTCTGGAATGCCTAGAGATAGAGTAAGACAAAACCCACCTACCCTTGGATTCCCCTAATGTGCTTTAAATCAGGCCTATAAGCTCACTTGGTTGTCTCTCTATCTTAGTAATGGGAGACTCCAGTATGCTGAACTTCTGCAGAATAAAACACTTTGCTTTTTCATGCTATTTTGAGCCTAGAGTGTCATTCTTTGGTGAATGGACCCTTATGGAATCAGATTGATGGAAACTTAGAGGTTTAATGTCAGATAAATCTAAATGCCATTTTTAGATTTAAATTCATTTTCCTTTAAAAAAGTTTTTGTATGGGCATTTTGTGTTTTGGCTTGCACATTTTGGGTTTTGTTTTCGTGATGTTTCTTATTTGCATGCTTTGTGTTTTTTGTTTTTTAAAGACAGAGAAAGGGTGGGGATTTGGGCACGGGCATGTCTGGAGATGGAGAGGATCTGGGAGAAGATGGAAGAGGAGAAATGTGTAATCAGTAAATATTGTATGAATTTTTTAAAAATTAAATTGTTTTAGAAACCCATTAATTTTTTTTTCAGGAAATGTGGAGTGAGGAGAGGCATTGAAGCATATCTTTGTCTTTGTCCTCTCTGCTCTAAGAAAGAGACTTTCCTTAGGCAAAGCCTTGTTTGCTTCTGTAAGTGAATGTGCACCTCCTGACCTTTTCTTTCTCACATTAGCCTGACTTGAGTGAAGAGCAGAGGAAAGAGCTAAACTACCAGCTGTGGCTGTTAATCTCCAGGCTTAGGCTCCTTTGGGTTAGGCTGCTAAAAGCATCCAGGCTTACTGCAACTGGACTTTTGAGTCAACAGTCATTTTATTTTGTTTTTTCTCAGAAACAGGAACTGCAGTCTTATTTCTGGAAGAGCCATCATAGCCCAGGATGAGTAACTTCAGTAGGAGATTGAGAAGAATCCTTGGTAAAATAAAATTAACAGAACAGGCCCAAACCTCAAAAGTAATCACTTTGGGCCTGCCAGCATATTTCATTCACTGAACTTTAACAAAAGCAAATTACTTGAATCAATTCCTAAAATGCAGGCTGGCCTTCAGAGACCACAGTCTCTTTTCATGGTGTTCACAAAGGAGATTTCCATTATCAGTAGCCAAATTAAAGCCAAAACAAAACTAAAAGGCAAGTACATAAGTAGAAAGTTTGGCAAGGTATTGAAAAGTACATCCAGCCCAATTAGACACACAAAAAATATCTTTGTACTGTTCATAAATCCCTATTCATGTAAGTAAAGTACTTAAGAGGCACCCCCATCATGTATTCCAGACAAACAGTAACAGTCTGACAAAAGAATGGAGGCTTAAAATTCTATTCCAATAGTATACGGATTTACAGTGGGCCTCATGATTTACCATGGGATAATCCCCTCCCCCCCCCCAAGAATTCAGCCTGCACGCACACAGCTCAATGGCTTTCTAATGTCTGCAGGAGAAGATACATGTTATTTAGTACTTTAGTCAGAGAATTCATCAAAGTTTTATTAACATACTGAGAATTGAGGATCTAGTTGAATCATTTGGACTACCCTGACCGATACATTCTCTTTCTCTGTCTCATCAACATCTTGTGGCATCATCCCCTTTCCAACATAGGTCATGACCTTTCCATCATGTATAATAGTCTTACAGATTTTTTGCTCTTGCTGTGATCCTTCTGCTTGGTCTAAGAAATAGAGCATTTTGTGTGTGTGTGTGTGTGTGTGTGTGTGTGTGTGTGTGTGTGTGTAAAAGATCTGTTATAAAACTGTAATAAATGAATACCTCTATCCAGCTCCCTAGCAGCTATGAACACATGAAAAATCATCTAGTTAAATTTCAATCTGATTCACCTAAGTCAATTCAGTTGGCATATTTAAATGCTTATGCTTTCATCACACTGTTAATGTGGAGAAACTGTCCATCACAGATGGACCTGTCATGCACGATACAATGCTTTGTGTGCATTATATCATTGATTTTACCAAGACTCGCACAATTTTTAGTTCATTTTATCAGTGAAAAAAAGAATACTTCTTATGGTTGTTATGAATGTTAGATAATAAAATAGCTCAACAAATTATCATCTTTCTTCCATTCCTTTAACTTTATTGTACTGCGTTTAAAAAGTATTCAACTAAATGAGCACATAATGAGTTCAGAGAACTAGCATCCATAATTTCAGCAGATATTGGCATATATACAATTACCTAAGGAACAGCAGAAAAGGGGATGGGGAAGAGAGACAGAGGGAGGAAGGCAGGGAGCGAGAGAGGGAGGAGAGGGAGAGAGGGAGGGAGGGAAAGAGAGATGGAGAGAGAGAGAGAAGGAGAGAGAGAGAGGGAGAGAGAGTGAGAGAGAGAGAGGGAGAGAGAGAGAGAGAGAGAGAGAGAAAGGACAGAAGAGAGAGACAGAGACAGAGACAGACAGACAGACAGAGAGAGACAGAGTGAGAGGCTCCTCTTCTCCATAGAGCTGGCTGCATTATTGTCTTGACCCTCTGAACAACCTGAGACTGTGCCTTTCATTTGTTACTATGGACAGTTACAAGTGGAATTGAATACTGTGGTCAGGGAACGCAAATGTTTCTCTAGTGTTGTCACACCCGTGCTCATCAGGAAGACTACATTTTCACATTCTGATCTGGGGGAGCTCATTCCCCATTTCTAAACTTCTGTGATGAATTCTCTCAACTTTCCTTTGACAAACTTTTGTGCTTCATAATCAGGAAACACATTCAGGAGACACAAATGCATTGTCTTTATTTTCAGTGGTGAAGAAACATGGTAATATACGTAATTTCATAACTAGACAGAACTAGGAAGGCATGGTGGCAAGTGCAGCTCAACACAGCCTGAGTCTGTGGCTGTTCAATAACATCTGGGCAGATCACAAAGCAAGCAATGAGAATTTTGGGTGGTCTTCAGACTTAGAAACTATTTCCCGACACATCTAGATTTGAGCAAGAAGCATCATAGTCTTGATGCCACAAATATAATCTACTCCCATTGCCATAACTTCCAAAATATGATGGACTATTCTCAAACTGTGAGTCAAACTAAATTCTTTGGTTGGGTATTTGGCTTTTTCTCCCCTTTCCTCTTTGTGGTGGTTTGAATGAGCAGTACTCCTGTAGGCTTATATTTTTGAATGCTTAGTCATCAGAGAGTATTACTACTTGAGAAGGATTAGGAGTTGTTGCCTTGTTGGAGTAGGTGTGGCCTTCTTGGAGGATGTGTCACTGGGGGTGGGTTTTGAGGTTTAAAAACTAAAGCCAGGTCCGGTGGCAGAAGCTCTCTTCCTGTTGTCTGTGGCTATGTATATAAAATTCTCAGTAACTTCTGCAGCACCATGTCTGCCTGCACCATGCTGATAATGGACTAAATCTCTAAAACTCTAAGCAGGTGCCAGTTAAATGCTTCCCTTTTTAAGAGCTACCATAGCCATGGTGTTCCTTCATAGCAACAAAACAATGACTAATATACTTTTTAATTCAGTCTGGGCCTCTGGTCCATGCATGGTACAATCTACATTTGGGTAGGCCTTCTCTAAGGAGTCTGGCCTTTACTGTCTACATTTTTATTGGCATTCGGTCTTCAGAACACCCCTCAGTATATACATTAAGCTCTGCCTATAGCATTCTAGGGATTGTCTAACCCACAGCTTCAAATTTCAACATTTTCCTCACAAAACAGTTCTGAAGGCCTATAAAACATACAGTCTAGTTAATCAGAGCAAACACTGATGTGTTCTTGGTACTGACATTTTGTTTTCTTGTTGCTATGTGCAACAGGAATATAATATTTCTTCCTCACATCTAGATGGATCAGGAAACAGTGGAGTCAAATGTGAGCACTTAGACATTTCTCTGTTTCTGTATTCAGTCAGTCTTGGCTCTAAGAACATAGCACTGAATTGCCTATGTTCAGAGTAAGTATTTCCTTCTCAGTTAAACATCTCAGAAAATTCCCCACAAGTCCTCTCAGAGCCTGTGTCCTAGGTGAATCTGAATCCAGTCAAGTTGGAAATAAAAACGAACCATCATATCGCTGTATGGTGTCACTATTATAAAAACAAACCCTAGAAAGTGAAAATAAAATATTCCCTCACCCTCATTTTTTTAAAGGCAGAATTTTGCTACATAATCAGAATTGGCCTATTATGTGTTATTTAGCTATGGCTGGTCTTTGAACTCACAATTCTTTTGCCTTAGTCTCTCAAGGGCTGAAATTATAGATGTATATCACAACAGCCCACTTAGAATATTTATTAAAGAAAACAGTCATTACTGTGGCATCAGCTCAGTTAATCCATTAATCTCCTATGAAGTGCTGAATGCGACAAAAGAGGCCATATGAAAGTTTGACAATTTTCATAGTAATCTGGAGTTCTAGAAGAATTCATGCTGTTAGCAGTATTTCTGATTTAAATTAAAATAATTTATCTTTTGAAGATGTCTTGGCACAAGAAGAAATAGCTTGTACTAGCCTTATCTTGTATTTTGCCTAAGACATGAAAGATTTCTCCAGGAATGGAAGACAAGATATGAACTCAATCAACAGTATTCCCTACCCATGAAGAAACAATAAGAAATATTCCAAGAGAGAAGAGGAATTTGAGTGAAAAGAAATGGAAAGGAATTAAATGCACACACACACACACACACACACACACACACACACACACACACACACACACACACACACTGAGACAGTCCAGTGCTAACTATAGATCAGGATGAAGTTAGGTTATAGATCTTAGTGTCTTCTTTATGATTTCACATGTTTTCTGGGAGATAATACATTGTTTATACTCCTAAAAACATCTAGCTGCTAAAGTTTTAGATGTATTTCTATGATTTGTGTCTACTCTACTTTCTGACTGATGGCTAAAGGAAATATTGTCCTCAGATACACCCATTCCCCATATGTGAAGGACTCCCTCAGTGACTGCATTTGGCTCAGCATTTTCTACGTGATATTGGATAATCTTTCCAAGACTATGTGGCAGAAGAGGGGACATGACCTGCTATTGGATATTTCCACCCAACGTCTCAGTGTTCTTACCCAAGTCAGACTTTCCCTGACCAGTCTTTATTTTGGTTCTTCAAGTCTATAAATGTGTGTGTGTGTGTGTGTGTGTGTGTGTGTGTGTGTGTGTGTGTGTGTGTGTGTGTGTGTGTGTGTGTGTGTGTGTGTGTGTGTGTGTGTGTGTTACCATATATGTGCTTTGTCTCATCTTCTCTTTAATAAAATATTGAATCCTCAATTCTCCAGGTAAATAATTTTAAGATCCCTTTTCTAAGGTTGTAATTAAACCTCCATTCCAACCCTCTGCTGTTATCCAACACACTATCTGTTCCATTCTTCCTCCTCTACTTCCTCTTCCTCTTCTACTTCCTCTTCATGTTTTTGCTCATTCCTCCTCTTCTTCTTTTCCCCTTCTCTTCTTTTTTTCTAATTCTTGATTCCTTCCCTCAAAGAGCGAATTCCACTCAGTCAAGCATCTCAGTGGCCTTTCATCCCATATCTAATACATATCTGAGTCACATGTTTGAATTTCAAGTTTTCTAGCTATGTACTTTCCTAGTGGGACACCATTCTTCATCTTCATCTTTAGAGAAGCTGAAGGATATATGTGGTACCTGTCCCAAACTAGCAGCTTTCTTTAGCCATCACTTAGAAATAGCAACCACATTTATTAAATAAATATGTTAACAAACAAATATCTTCATAGGCATTTGAGATTTGCAATTATAATAAAAATGAACACAGTGTAACGAACTAGAAAAAATGTAAAATGACTATAAAGCTATGCTATTTACTGGCATAGGAATAGGAATGAGTCTCTGAGAATAGGAAAAAATGTGTTATAATTACTGCCAACTTGAAGACTACCTAGAGATGGCAACTGAAGTGATCCTCAGAGAAATAAAACCACTAGAACTCAAAAAGTAATAGAAATAAAAGGTAATGAGTAGGCTGGACAACATCCGAGCATCCACCATGGGAAAACAATGATATTCATAACAAATATGCTGTTATTACTTAGAGAGAATATCAATGTTTGCCTCTGAGATCGAGGAGGGAAGAATGTAATTTCAATAGCCTGCATCAAACCATTGGGAAGATGAAACTAAAACCCCTCCCCTAACACACTCAAATATGGTGTTTGTTTTGCGTTAGTCAACTACCCTTGGGCAGAAGGACTGCCCTGGAAAGTGGTTGATACATCCAGTTATACTGCATTGGAGAAAATTGATTTTTTTTTTTGCTAGTAGCTATCAGTTTCAAATAGCTTCTTGGCTAATGGAGGGACCCTGTTGTTTCTATTTCCCCATCTCAGTTCTAGAACCTGACCTAGCTTAAACCTGTGAAGGTCTTGTATGCTACCACATTCTTTGTGAGTTTGGACATGCATCAGTCCTGTTGTGACCTGAAGACACATTTTCTTGGAGTTATCCAGCACCTCTGGCTCTTGCAATCTTTCTGCTTCCTCTCTACATAGATTCCCATGCTCTGTTGCAAGGTGGGGGAAATTATCAAACAGATTGAACAAAAAATAAAGAAAAAAAAACCATATGGAAAATGGCATTCTGTAATCCCAGTTCTTACCCAACTGCCATCATGTCACTTTTTGTTGCTTTTGACTGAGATGCTCTTAGCAATCTTATTTCTAGGACAGTGATTAAATATGAATTTAAAAGAAAAATAGATAACAGGAGGGCAAAAATTGATGCAGTCTTCAATCCCCAAACTTTACTTCATTATTAACAGTGAACGGAAAGGCTGCCTTATAGATAGGTGAATTTTCCCTCTCTTTGTTCATATACATTTTTTGTTATTTTTAATTACGTGTCTGTGAATGGGTGTGTCTATATGTGGCCATGTGCACCCATGTGCAGGTGTTCAAGGAAGCTATGAGATTCTTTGGAGCTGGAGTTGTAGGGAGTTGTGAGCCTCCCAACATGAGTAATGGGAACTAAATTCAGATCTTCTGCAGTAGCATTGTGTGCTCTTACCCACTGATCCATCTTCCAGGCTCTATCTCCCCTCTCAGTACTGTTCATCTTAGTGCCTTGAATCTTCTCAGTTAAAAGCTTCCTCTGTCTATAATCACTGCAGGTATTACCTGGCTAAGCTGTGACTGAAGTATTACATGACATCATAGACATTACTTAAACTCCCAAGGTCATCTGTAACCAGGAACACCCAACAAATTCAGTCCTTGGGGTCGTAAGATTAAAAATTACATCAAAGACTTAATTTTTGAAATCAGAAGTGACATAGGACCCAGAACTTTTTAAAGAAACAGCAAAAATAAGATATTCCAGCAATATACAGCAACAAAGCTGTTTAAAATACAATGCACCACTGTTTTTTTTCCAGCATTCTTAGAAAGGTTATATTTAAACAGACTGATTATTTTGATCTGGATTTAGATTAAACTAGTGGTATTAGAATTCTTCTAGTATTTGTTTCTTTTACAGCAAGATAGAATTAAAATAACATACAAAATATTTTAAAGCAAAATAAATACAGGGGAAAAAGCATCTATAATGCCATGTGAACCTCAACAGAAAATCTAAAGGAAGAATAAATTTAGATGTGAAAATTTTAGTTTACACCATGTTAATCTGCATATTCCCTAAAGTGCAGACAAAAGTTTAAATGCTCGATAGATTTCTTACAGAGTGGTGAGAAGAAAAGCTGATAACAACTCACACTAAGTACCAGTAAGTTCCTTCCATACCAGGGATGCCCACTAAAAAAAGAAGGATTAAGCAAGTATTTTTATGATATAGCAAGATGTCAAAAATCACATGGATAATAAATTAAACCATGCTCCCACGCAATATATCAACTATATCCAGAGTCAACAAAACTGGTCCTGTAAGAGCCACATCATGGACTTTTTCCCCCAGTGGAACCTTAATAATAATAATAATGATAAAAATGAAATTTCCAAAGACTGTTGTAGGCTGGAGTAGCTATCAACAGTTCTTGTAGTCTTAATCCAGGAAGCCTTGTGTGTGGGTGGAGTCACATACTGAGACTAGGTCTGAAGAGAAAAATTAAATCTACATTTTCAATTAAATCTACGTTTGTATTGATAACCCTTATTAGATGTACTTTAAAACCCATTGCTTTTCTGGAATCTAACTTCTTGAGTTTTTTGTATATTTTGGATATTAGCCCTCTATTAGATGTAGGGTTGGTAAAAATCTTTCCTCAAGCTATAGGTTCTGTTATTGACAGTATCTTTTGCCTTACAGAAACTTTTCAGCTTCATGAAGTCCCATTTGTTAATTGTTGATCTTAGAGCCTGAGCCATTGGTGTTCTGTTCAGGAAAATTTCCCCTGTGCTGATGTGTTTGAAGCTCTTTCCCAATTTATCTTCTATTAGATTCAGTGTTTCCGATTTTATGTGGAGGCCCTTAATCCACTTGGACTTGAGCTTTGTACAAGGAGATAAAAATGGATCAATTTATATTTTTCTACATGCAGACTTCCAGTTAGACCAGCACTATTTGTTGAAAATGCTTTCTGTTTTCCACTGTATGGTTTTGGACTCTTTGTCAAAGATCAAGTGACCGTAGGTGTGTGGATTTATTTCTGTGTCTTCAATTCTATTCCATTGATCTACCTTCTGTCTCTGTACCAATACCATGTGGTTTTTTTACCACTGTTACTCTGTAGTACAGCTTGAGGTCTGGGATTGTGATTCCCCCAAAAGTTCTTTTACCGTTGAGAATTTTTTTCCCTATCCTGAGTTTTTATTATTCCATATGAAGCTGAGAATTGGCTTTTTCTATCCCTGTAAAGAATCGAGTTGAAATTTTGATGGGAATTGCATTAAACCTGTAAATTGCTTATGGTAAGATGGCCATTTTTACTGTTAATCCTACTGAACCGTGAGCATGGAGACATACAAAAAACTCAAGAAATTAGATTCCAGAAAACCAAACAACCTAATTAAACAATGGGGAACAGAACTAAACAAAGAATTCTCAACTGAGGACTCTCAAATGGCTGAGAAGCACCTAAAGAAATGTTTAACATCCTAAGACATCAGGGAAATGCAAATTAAAATAACCCTGAGATGATTCTACCTTACAGCAATCAGAATGGCTAAGATATAAAACAAACAAACAAACAAACAAACAAACAAACTTCAGGTGACAACCGATGCTAGTGGAATTACAAAGCTAGTACAACTATTTTGGAAATCAATCTGGCAGTTCCTCAGATAATTGGAAATAATTCTACCTGAAGGTCTAGCTATACCACTACTGGGCATATGCCCAAAAGATGCTCCAACATATAACAAGGACACATGCTCCATTATGTTCACAGCAGCCTTATTTATAGTAGCCAGAAGCTGGAAACAGCCCAGATGTCCCTCAAAGGAAGAAATGATACAAAATATGTGGTACATTTACACAATGGAATGCTACTCAGGTATTAAATCAATGACTTCATGAATTTTGCAGGCAAATGGATGGAACTAGAAAATATAACCTTGAGTGAGGTAATCCAGACCCCAAAGGGCATACATGGTGTGTACTCACTGACAGGTGGACATTAGCCCAAAAGCTGAGAATACCCATGGTACAATTCACAGACCATATGAAGCTCAACAAGAAGGAAAGCCAAAGTGTGGATGTTTCAACCCCACTTAGAAGGGGGAGCAAAATAATCACAGGAGGTAGAGGGAGGAAGGGAGCTAGGAGGGAGATAGGGGGAAGGAAAAGGGGGGAGGATCAGGTATGGGAAGAGACAGGAAAGATTTCCAGAGGGCCGGAAGAATTAATAGAAACATGTTGCAAAGGGTGATGGGGAACAGGGGCAATCACTCAAAAGTCCCAGACACCAGGGATGCGAGAGGCACCCAGGATCCAATGGCATTAGTAGAAATACCCAACAGCCAGGTGATAGAACCTGAAGAGACTATCTCCAGTAGATAGACATGGCTCCCAGTTGAGGGATGGGGCCACCAACCCATCTCAAAATCTTTAACCCACAATTGTTTCTGTCTTGAAGGAAATACAGGGACAAAAAATGGAGTAGAGGCTGAAGTAAAGGTCATCCAGAAACTGCCCTACCATGTGATCCAGACACCAAACCCCAACACTATTGCTGATGGCAAGAAGTGCTTGCAGACAGGAGTCTGGTATGGCTGTCTTCTGAGAGGCTCTGCCAACACCTGACTAATACAGATGCAGAGAGTCACAGCCAACCATTGGTCTGAGCTTGGGAACCCCAATGGAAGAATTAGGGGAAGGACTGAAGGAGCTGAAGGGGATTGCAACCCCATAGGAAGAACAACAATATCAACTAACTGCACCCCTCAAAGGTCCCAGGAACTAAACCAAAGAGTATACATGAGTTGATCCATGGCTCCTGCTACATATTTAGCAGAGGAATGCTTTATGTGGCATCAGTGGGAGGAGAGGTGCTTGGTCCTATGGAGGCTTGTTGCCCCAGCGAAGGGGAAACTATAGGAGTGAGGCTGGAGTGGGGCAGTGGGGGGGTGGAGGGAGCACCCTCTTAGAGGCAAAGTGGAGAGAAGGTGGGGTGGGGTTTTGCAGACCAGGAAGGGGGACAATATTTGAAATGTAAATAAATAAAATAATTAATAAAAAAAGAAAAATAAAATCCATTGCTAATGAAAACATTCACCAATGAATAATCTTCCTTTTCTTATCAAATCTCTCCCTATGTCATCCCTGATGCTTAAGAAAAATAATGGAGTCAAGACCCTGAAGTCATCAGTTGCTGGGGCCTGGAAATTCAATTCCTGAGGACAGGGCGGTCACAGGGTGTCTACTGCTGGTATATTCTTCCCAAACCCAGCATGATTAGGAACCCCTGCCCTGATAACATGCTTGAAAGAAACTGTAAAACAGTGGGGAGAAATGACACATTTTCTGAAGTCGATGGGTTGCCTAAAAAGAAATAATTATTGGTTCTGTTTTTCTCCTACAGTATAATGAACAAAAGATAGGATGATATGGAAGTAACTCTTGCATTCTCTATATTCCCAGGGTTATTCCTTGGACAATGATTCCAGGAGAGCTGACATTGAAGTCATGGTGTCTAAGCCTTGTTTCCAGCTTTCTGCCCATCCCCCATCTCTCCCAGTCATTGACCTCAGAGGTCAGTAACAGCTGCTTTCGGCTGTGTTCATTGATTTTTGAGAAGTGGGTTTTCTCTTTCCCCTTCAGACTAGTTGTTATTCTTTCCTCATTCTTCCTGAGCCGTAGATACATTCAAGAGTTAGCTGACTTAATTTTCTCAACTGAAATGATGGTGTTCCTGATCTATGGGAAATCTTGGGAATGAAAAAAATGATGTAGTGATATTTAAGGCATTTCTGTTATTTTAAGAAAACATAGGTTATCAATAACGAGAAAGCCCTTCTGTCATTCTTTTCACCCTCCAAAACTATACTACTCCCTGTCTGATGCAGTTGGCACTCTCTTTCATGTCCAAGCACTGAGTCACTTAATAGAATCACAACCAATAGTTCACCCAGGTAACTCCCATTAATCACACCAAGAACTTAAAAATATTGTCAATATAAAAAATATGTACTTGGTAAACCAGTGATCTGTTTTCCAGGCCTGTCCACTATGAAATAGAGTAACTTTAACTTTAAAAAGTCATCCATATGATAGCCCACCTCTGAAAAAATAAATAAAACCACACACAACATTGATATGGCTCTTCCCCTGATGTGTGTACTTGAAAGGCCGTTCTAAAAGTGTTCCTGATGTTCTGACTCTTGCTGCTTTAATCACATAAAGGAACATGAATTGTGAGCCATGTAAGTATATATCTTGTTTCTTTAAAACTGAGAGTCAAGAGGTATACAATTAATTCTCCTGAGCGTGCTCCCTGTGCTGAGAAAAGAACCACTTCCTCACCTTTCCAACTCCATGCCTTTACAGCTCTCTCTTAAGAAAGCAAACAGGCATATAAAAAAGACTAGCAAAGATAAAACAATGTAAACAAAAAGAAACTAAGAAAGAGCATGAGAAACACACACACTCACACACACAAAAATAAATACCATACATAAAACCAACAAAAACTCAAAATCACAAACATAATATACAAGCAAAGGTTTTTTTTGTTTTGTTTTGGTTTGGTTTTGTTTTGTTTTTTTTTTTTTTTGTCTAAAAAGAGCAATGTGGCTGTCCCCTTGAGAGGTTCTACTAGCACCAATTAATACAGATACAGATACTTACAGCCAACTAGTGGACTAAGACCAGGGACCCCAATGGAAGAGCTAGGGGAAGGACTGAAGGAGCTGAAGGAGATTGCAACCCCATAGGAACAACAATATTAACTAACTGGACCACCCAGAGCTCCCAGGGACTAAACCACCAACCAAAGAGTACACATGGAGGGATCCATGGCTCCAGGTACATATATAGCAAAGGATGGCCTTATCTGACATCAATGGGAAGAGAGGCCCTTGGTCCTGTGGAGGCTTGATACCCCAGGGTAGGAGGATACTAGAGTGGTGAGGCAGGAGTGGGTGAGTGGGTAGAGGAGCACCCTCATAGAGGCAAAGGAGAGGAAGAATGGGATGAGAGGTTTGTGGAGGGGATATCATTTGAAATGTAAATGAATAAAATTATTAATAATAAAAACTTACAAAAATACCTTTGAGTTTGTTTGTGTTGACCATCTACTGATAGGCATGGTGCCTATCCTTAAGTGTGGGTTGCATATTTGGTGAGACTCCCTTGCTTGTGAGTAGTTGTTAATTGGAAATATCTTTATGGATAAAGCTTATGTTTGCTTCCTCATTAACAATATTGTGACTCCGCCTGGTCTGGATCTGTGCTTTATGTATGCTCCCACCATCTCTGTATATATGTGTGTCATCCTGTTGTATTTGGAAGACACTGTTTCCTTGGTGTCATCCATCCTCTCTGCAATCTGTCTTACAATCCTTCTGCCTCCTCTTCTGCATAATTCCCTGAGCTCTGAGGAGAGTGATTTAATGATGACATCTCATTTGGAACTTAGTTTTCTAATACTCTCTGCATATTGTCCAGTTGTGGGTCTCTGTATTAGTTCCTATTTACTGCAGGAGAAAGCTTTTCTTATGATGACTGAGACTGATCTGTAGGTGTAGCAAAATGTCATTAAGAGTTATTTGATTGTCATGTTCCTGTATCAGAATAATAGTATTTGATTTCCCCCTAGTGCCTGGCTTACATAGTTTCGGGTTTGTGGCCACTGGAGCAATATCAAGCATGGGTTCCATCTTATCTAGTGTAGGCTTAAAATCTAATCAGAGTGATTGGTTACACTTAAACTTTTGTGACACTATTGCACCAACGGATCATGCAGGCAGGTCACCCATGTAGACCCAAGGGTTCTTAACCCTTTGATTTCTAAGATCTAGTTTTATGTCTGACTGGCATTCCCTGTGGCCTTCCTATTACAGAGCTGTTGCCCATACACAGGCTTTGACATTACTTTCTCTGGCATTCCCCAGCCATTCTTGTTCTCCAACCTGCCTATGTTTTGTCTTTGGTTTCAGCTCAGACTTTTTTTTTCTTGAGCAATGACTCTGTAATGCCCCTGTTCGTTCAATCCTGTAATTTTCTGCCAAAGACCAATGGTTTTACTATAGCACTAATTCTAGGTATTATATACTAACTTTGTATGGCTTAATAAATTGTTCTCTATCAAACATATAAATTTCATGAGTCCTTACTATATAATAGACTAATTTACATAACAACAAAAATAGTTATTGAAATTAATAATTAGTCAAATGATAGACATTCACTGGATTTGGTATATCCTAAATTAAAATTGTCTTGACATATTTTCCTCTGGAAGTTCCTAGCAAAATCTCAGAAGAATGTCAAATATCAGCATTAACAGGTTAATGCTGTACAGTTCTTTAAATTATCAGAATCACCACACAGTCATAAGTCTCACAGAAATTAGAAACGAGCGAATCCCTTCATAACTCATTCTTACCCATGTATAACATACATATAATTTTAAAAATATGTACTCATTCAACTATTCTTTCATTTATTCATGTAAGCGAAGCACACCTGTGGAGATCAGCAGACATCTCTGAGTTGCTGATTCTCTCCTGCCACATTTGGAATATGGGGATTAAATTGAGCTCATCATGTCTGTGTACAAAAACCTTCATCCAATAAGTCATCTTGCCATCCCTCATTAAAAATTCTCTTTCCATAAGATTTGCTTGGTCTAAAGAAGTCTTAGTTTGTTTAGACTCATGTAACAGAATGATATGGACTGGGTGGCTTATTGCTGCACTCTCCCAGTCAGGGAGAAACGGAAGCACGGGTGGGGTCCCCTGGCTCCGGTGTTGGGCCTGCATGCCCTAGGCTTCAAGGCTCACCGCAGCGGCCCTCCTACTCATCGCAGCATAGCGTCCGCAGGGCCCAATATCGCGAGGGTGAGACACCGGGGTGGAGCAGCCCCGGCCCGATGTTGTGGCATCCGCCGCCTCGGTGCCCGAGCCAAGCCGCTGCCACCAAAGCCACCCCCAGCTGTTTGGCCATGGTGCAGGGAGGGGGCACAGATAGAGACTAGTCGTGGGCGCTCTCCAGCTCCGTTGTGTTCAGAGCACTAGCGCTCTTCCCGCAGTGCCCGCCACCATTAAGAGTGTAGAGTGGGTCTTCTCGAGAGCCCAAGTGTCACAGCCCCTTAGACAAAGTTCTCTGTCGCCAAAATAGTTTTCATCTTTATTCGTTCTGGATGGCGGACAGCACTCACAGGGCAGGCAGGTGGAGAAGGAGGGGAAAGAGAGAGAGCTACTCAGGTCAGGGTGCTCTATTTTCATTGTTCTGGGAGGAGACAGGGGTTTGGTAGCCGATACTTTCCATTGGCCCAGCTTGGGGACCTTTTTGGTGCCTCATTTGCTTTGCCCGGGACTCAGGGTTGCTTTCTATGTGACACAAGTTTTACACGCCAGGCCTCTCTATATACAGGGGTTATGAGAGCTATGGAAGTCTCCAGGGATTGTTGGCCAGAAGCATGAATTCTGGTCCCTCGTGGAGGTTCCACTGTTCGTGGATTTTCCACTGGGTCTCCCAGGACTTCCAGCCTATGCTCAACTGGGTGTTAGATTGCCTGTCATAGATCACTGCCCCACAGCTTATGAACAATATAAATTTATTTTTTTATAGATCCTGATGGTAGAGGTCTAAGATAAAGTTATCAGAAGATTTGATGTCTGATAGAGACCTTTTTACTGGTTGGAGATAGCTGTCTCTTTGTCGTCTTCTCCCATAGCAAGGGGAGAGAGGTGCTTCCTGAGATCACTTTTTATAAAGGCAGCAATTATATTTGTGAGGATACACCCTTATGACTCACACACCAAACATTCAGGTTACGTCAAGAGATCATACTACTTTGAGGGATCCCAGGAGAGAGAGAATTATCTATTGTCAAAGAGTCGCTTTGTGACATGGCAGAGAACATTCTTGGCAAAAGTTGACAGCACTTTCTGATGCCTGCATGATGAGAGGCATATTTTCCCATCCTTCTGTAAACTCCGCCTAGAGACTCTAGGACAATTCTGCTCTTTATCCAAGATTTTATTATCTCTCTGTTGACTTTAGTTTTCATCTTGCAAGTTGCTCTTCAGTTCTGAGTTTATGATGAGCTTAGGGAACACTACACATTTGAAAGTCATCAAGAAGTTTGCTTTTATTTTGTAAGAATAGGAATAAAATCTTTTCATGTTCCCTTTATTCTCAGGTGAAAACTAAGAATCAATAATTAATGTTTTACTGTAAAGTAAAACATTAAGTCTAACAAAATCATGTACAGACATGCTACATTATCCTTTTAATATTTACATGTGTTATTCGCTGTTTTATTGAAAAGTTTGCTTGCTATTCAGGAGAAATATTTGTTTATGTTTTGCTTTTTGAATAATTTTCTTTAAGGTTAGTTTACAAGTTTGTGTTATACTAGGAAAATGAAGAAAAGATGTCTTTCCTCTCCTATTTCACGTAAGGTTTTTTTTTTTTTTTTTTTTTTTACTTTGGTTATCCTCTTAGGGTTGCAACGTTTCATAGAAGGCATCAACAAAGTCATCATGGTTTGGTCTTATTTGTGAAATTTCTAATCACCAACTCAATTTCTTTTAGATAGAAGAATAGCTGTACCCATTTTGGTAAATTATGTCTGAGCACTCTGGCCTTCCCATGTTCTAGAACCTTTGCATCTCAGGTTTTACCTTGAGTTCAAACAGGTCTTCATTCGTTTATTTTGAATTTTTTAAACATTTTTCTCACTCAGATTTATTTTGGTTCCTTTTGAGAAAGTTTGCCTTAAACTAGTTCACCATTTCTGCAGTGCCGAAAGCAGAAGTTCTTAGTCAAGACCCTCACTGAGTGCGGGTGTGATAGTTTTGTTGTTGTTGCTATTGTGATTGTTGCTGTCACATTGTCTACTAATGTGTGCATTTGTGGTTGTTTGCACAACTGATTTATAGCCTTCCATTTGCCTTGTTGAACAAGGAAGAAGTTCTATTGCACCAGAGAGAAGGCTAGAATGGATGGGAAGAGTTCAGAACTTCCCTTCCTCAATCAAAATTATACCTAAGAATCAAAATAAAAAACATAAATGAGTTCTTCTGATTATTGAGAATTACAAGGAAGACTGTGCCGACTGTGAAATATCTCCAGTATATGTGTATAAATCACAGTTAGTGCTCTAACTCACATGACATTCCTTAGAAGCCATTTCCCACAAGTTTTGAAATTAATCTCATAAGTTATCATTTCAATACCTATTGGTTCTAAAATATTCTTCCAATTTCTGTCATTGTAAGTGACATTTTCTTTAGATGAAGGTGATATGTTTCCTATGTTTCAGTTCTTGTCATTTTCTTCTCACTTCATTGTAGAAAACTGTTTGGGAGCAGAGCATGTCCTTTGGCTAAGTTCTGTGCTAACAATGATGCTGGCATTTAGTTAATACAGAAAGACTGCCTCTTGGGAAGAAAGGATGAACATGGACTGAAATTATCAATGGCTATAGTTAAACATTTTAAATCTTTAGCTAACAAATAGATTTGGTCCCTATATTTGTCTTGCATCACTAATCTAGCCAGTTATGCATCTTGATGTTGTTTTTTTGGCATTAAATTGGCATTATAATGTGAATATGTTACTGGAGTGCTCAGATTCATAATTCAGGTTTCAGAAAGACCTGAAGAATCTCAAACATGATTTTCCCCTAGACTTCATATCTGGACGTATAAAACTGACTAAGACATGCTATTTTGAATATAGAGTTATACAATCATTTTAAAACCTTGCTAGCTCACAGACTTTATATGGTCTTCAGTGTTTATGATTCCCTTGACTTGAACTGTCTCATTCATAGCTGGTCTTACACAGCATGCTTGGATCATATCATTTTCCTTCTTCAAAAGCTGCATGCTGCTTCTTATTAGAGAAAATTATTTCTATTTCTAAATAGATAGGGAAAACATTATATGGCATAGGATGAAAATAAAGTGGCAGAGGGAATAACAATTTCCACATTATTTTATTGTCCAGAAAACTTTGAATTGATCTATACTAAGCAGGTAAACAAACAGCTTCTTAAGGGAAAGGGTAGATGTGTTCAAGGATGCCATGTCCTCATTGTAGAATTATTGAGACGGGTTACTTTGGATTTACGTCCATTAGAAGTGACTAATAGGCAAAACAGCCCATTTTGCTTGGCATTTTGTTATTGACAAACATCAATGAGAAAGACTAGTGGGTTTATGACTCAGGAGTTTTTGATAAAAAATATTTAATCACAATCAAGCATCCTTATAAAGAAACTGCTTACAAATTCTAACTATGGATTGATAGCCTTGTTAAAATCAATTCATTTCTGCTTTGATGAAATAGACATATCTGGGTAAGAAAGAGCTTTGCCCTTGCAGCAGTATTCCTGTCAATGTCAACATTGGCCACAGGGAGTTTGATGGCCTGATTCCAACTTATAGAGGGTCAATGGATTAAGTTATAAGAGGTTACCTGCAGCAATAAATGTGTTCATGTATTTTTAGATTGCAATGTTCTCCAGAATACTGAGAACAAATTAACCATTAAAGCAATGTATTCAAAGTGCTCAATGCACAGGCTCTAATGTTTTCCTGGCAGTTTGAACCATGAATTACTTTTGGCGCTGCATACATATTTTACTTACTTAATTCTGAGTTGACAGTTGCTATAAGTAGGTGGATTGTTAACATGAGGCATAGTAAAAACACCTGCGAATATGTTTGAATAAAACACCAACATTTACAGTGATTTAGTGTTTATATGTGTGAGCAAAAGATAAGCAAATGACTAATCTCTTTGGAGAAAACAATAAGGATAATTTGTTATTATCTCAGAAATCTAGTTAGGAGAGCATAATGTGATTTAAGAAGAAAAATTCCATTATTTTTAAAATGCATTCGTAATTGACAAGTTGTAACTATTTATGGAGTGCAATGAGATGTTTTGATATGCCAACAATAAAGAAGTTTTACATCAGGCTAAATAATGAATCCATCAGTTTATACACTTACCATTTTATAATTACTTCTTTAACTTTTATCCTGTGTTTGAATGATTACTTTGCACTTCCCTCATTTCTTTAGAAGCTGAAAACAAATAAAAAACTGTTCTCATTTTGCAATGTTGTAGTTCCTTTTCTTAGAAAAAAAACCCTGATAACTTCTTAGTTTAAATTTACACATTAGAAAATGGTGTATCAAGAAGAAACTGGAACTATAAAATTTAAGTAAATATAATTGAAAATTTCGTTTCAGAGAAATACTTGAAGCTTATCCAACTAGTAAAAAATTCACTGTGCTTACCTGTAGCACACAAATAATTACATCACAGACACTATTAGATGAGCTAAGTGGTCTTCTTATGTGGACATTTGTACTTTGACTTCATTATATCCAGAGCTGCTTAATTTCAACTTAAATGAAAATAAAAAGATGGCATTTTTGTTTTCTTTGTTTTATTTTATTTATTTTAAAGTTTTAATTAATGTTGTTACGTTGTTTTCATACTCTCTCTCCTCTCTTCTAACCCTTCCCATCTTTGCCACTCCCAAAATCATGGTCTCCTCTTCTCTAACCATTGCTGTAACACAAACATTTAAGTGAATAAACATATAAATACAACGTGCCGAGTCTGTTCAGTGTTGCCTGCACGTATATATGTTCCTAGGGCTGACCAATGAATAACAAATCAGGAAGGTTATCACTGAGGAAGACTAATTCTCCTTCTCAAGGTGGTTTTAAATTACTTTAGCTCTTTATCTAGGATGGGCCCTGTGATGGTTTGAATAAGTATGGCTCCCATAGACTCATGTGTTTGAATATGTGTCCACAAGGAATGGCACTATTAGGAGGTGTGACCTTGTTGGAGTAGATGTGGCCTGTTGGAGGAAGTGTGTCACTGTGGGGGTGGGATTTGAAGTCTTATATGCCCAAGTTATGCCCAGGGTGGTACACAGTCTCCTTCTGCTGCCTTTGGATCAGAATGTAGAACTCTTGGCTCCTTCTCCAGCACCATGATTGTCTGTGACTAGCCATATTTCCCACCTTGACGATATGGATTGAACCACCAAAACTGTAAGCTAGCACCAATTAAATGTTTTTCTTTATAAGAGTTGTTGTGGTCATGGTGTCTCTTTACAACAATTAAACCCTACCTAAGACAGACCCCATAAGATTTCTCCTATCTGCTTTGAAATTTTTGTTGGAATTTTTCAGGTCTTGATTTGATAGACTTGTTGTTGAGATTTCATGGGTACAGCACTCTGTCATGCTGGAAGCTTATCCCTAGTTTAGGTCTTCTCTGAAGCAGCCAAAGGAGAAGAGTATCAGTGGGGGCAAGACGTGGTCTTGTGAGAGAGTAGGGTTGCTTTCTATAATAAGTTATGCCTATCTTGAATTCAAGTTACTCCAAGGCCAGAAGCAGATCTATTGACACTTTTTGCTAGCAGCAGGGAGATTAGGTAAAGGAGTTATTGCTAGGGCTCATTTTTCTGGCCAGGCAGCCAGAAGCCCTTCACTGGCCTGGCTGGTTAACTCTTTATGAACCAGAGAGGATGTAAAGGAAAATAATCAAAATCCTTTATATAGGCAAATATGCACAGACACATATACCTTCTTACATCCACACTCTGGTTGGACCCAGCTGTCTGTGTCAATCAATTCCATAAGTATTCATGTATGCTTATGTATAGACACATATACTTACACACATCTATATAGAGAAACAGACATATACATTTGGATGGGTGGATGGATGGATGGATGGATGGATGGATGGATGGATGGAAGGATGGGGCAGAACTCTTCAAGCCAAACCAGCCTACCAACCACTTTATTTCTTTCTCTGGCCTTTTTATACCTTCTTAGACAAAAAGTTCTTTAGAATATTTCCTCATAGATAAAATGTTACATAAAATGGGAGTTACAGATGGATGTTGGTGACAGGAAATGTATATCAGCTGCAAAAAGCAATCCTGAGATGAAGTCTCCTTGGAACCTTGCCATTGAGCTCACCCTTTGCAGACCATGCTAAAATAGTAGGCCACCTCCAGGAAGGTCATCTGTTAGCCTTAGTCTACTTTAAATGACTCCTGACACTGTCATACATAGAAAACACATTTTTACAGCTCATAGTCTTCTTGCCCCCTCTTCTGTGACAGTTTTTGAGCCTTAGGTATAGGGGTTATGTTGTTATATGTTTCACCTGGGGCTCAGCACCTCAGGATCATCTATACTCTAAATTGTAACAGTTCTTGCTTTCTGTACTGATCTCTGTCTACTGCAAAAAGAAGCTTCTTTGATGGGGGGTAAGATTTCCTCTTATTGATGGGTATAAGAACAAGTATTTAGAGTGCAGTCAGGAATTATATTAGTTTAGGAAATTTACGATGGTAAGTTCTCCTTTAGGACCTTTGACCTCACTAGCTAGGTGTCATTGGCTAGGTTTCCGACACCAGGCATGATTTCACCCCTAAGTGAGCCTTGAAACCAAATTGGCAGCCTGATACAATAGTTCATACAAAAAAATGAAATGCATGGGTTTTTTGTTGATTCTTTTCACTTAAAAATGTTTTGCTAACTGCCAGAAAGTTTGAAAATAATATCACCTGTTAAAATTTCATCTGTTTGCATTTAGCATAGTAATATATACTATGGCCCCTGCCAAATTTGACACTTGTCTGGTTATAATTGTACTTCTGTTATTAAGAATAATTGATTATTTGTCTCATTTTATTGAATAAATTAACCATAACCAATTTATTTCTATGTCTAAACATAAAAAAATGTTACTTCCCTGTCAAGTTTTAAACCTTCTGTTTTTAAACTGAATTTCCACTAACTACAAAATAATTGGTCCTAGAAAATCTTGTTTTACTTCAAAGTGGGACAAAAGAGTCCTTGGCAATTGATATACTTCATATTAACACATTCTCTCCTTTAAGTCTGTTTAAATTTTATTTTTCAAAATAAAAACCTAATAATTTTCTGCATTTTCTTTAGCTTCCTTAACTTGTAACTTGGTTTGTTTGTTTGTTTGTTTGTTTTTGTTTTATTCAGACAGGGTCTTACAGTGTAACTCTAGCTGACTGGAACTTCCAATGTAGACCACATGGAACTCAAACTCACAGAGATCTCTATGTCTCTGCCTTTCGAAATCTGGGATTAAATGAGTGTCCCACCACAACTGAACTATATTTTATCCTAATTTATTTACTATGAATAATTTCCTTAAAATTAGGAAATTTTAAGTCTTTGTCTACTAAGCAGTTCATTAAATTGTTTGTTTGCTGTGAGACAGGTGTGTATGGCCCAAGGTGACCTTGAACTCCTTATCTTTCTGCCTTCACCTCCTAAGTGGTGGACTATAGGTACATACCATCACACTTGGTTTTAGTTGTTCAAGTACTCTTCCAGATCTGCTACATATTCCAGATTTGCATCATCCTGAATTTTCCTTAATTGAAGAATACACATAATCATTTGCATATTATTTGCATAGTCTGATGCTAAATACTTGGTGAAATAGATCTCAACTAGCAACTGACACACACTACACAGTGTTTTAAGAAACTTTGCATTGTTGATTTAACATTTGGGGAACAATTTGGAAAGGTAATTTTAAGATGTCACGCATATTTTTGGTAATTTTTTAAAGCTTCTAATTAGTAGAAATTCTGTGGTATGTAGATGTATCAAGAACTCATTATTTCAGTCATATTTACTCAACTTCCTCCAATAAAAACTTATATTTTCTTCTCATTTTTATGCTTTGTTAGTTAATTTCTCTCACTTAATTGCTTGTCAATTCAAGTGCTACCCGAAAGATAAGCACTCTTCTCCTAGTTAATTACACTGACATATTGTGAAAATTCTTTATGTTTATTAATAATTTTAAATTCCAAATATCCCTGACTTGGTGATTATTCAGAACTTCCATTTATAATTAAGCAGTGACAATAGCCAGGTCTGGAGAAACTCACTGGATATTTCAATGCTTGGCTAATTATAATCACTTATTTCACTTTTATTTGTATTATTTATGTTTAACTGAATATAATTGTTTCATTTTCATTAGTCTATAAGTAAAATTTATTATTATTAATTTGCATCTATAGATAGTTGATATATTATGTCTAATAAATCATTATGTTTAATATGCACATTTCTGCATTTATTTCTACAATATCACCAATGAAAACAGGGCAAACTGAATGTGCAATCGAGCACATGTGTGCACATCCACATGCATGCATGCCTGAGTGCACATAGTTGGCGTCAGTTCACTATTTCATAAGATAAATGCAAACATTAAAAACGTTTGTCCTTGTGATTCTTGTTCTTTGAGAATTTCATCATGCGTGCAGTGTCTTTTGAGCTTTTCTACCCTGCTTCCATCCACCTCCACTACTTCCGGAAGCCGCTCCCTCACACTATCCTTCCAACTTCATATCCTCTTCTTATTTTATTTTTATAACACATAGAGTCCAACTAATTCTGCCTCTACATGTGTTGGTTTAAGGTCATTCCCCAGGCCATGGGCAACTCATAGCAAATTAATCCATGATTTTCCAGCAGCCATCAAATGCCAACAGTTCCTCAGCTAGGATGGAGCCTCCAGAGTTGCTCTCTTCTTCAATATTTATTATTGAATGGATTTTCTTCCCCAACAGCCTGCACTGCACAGCATCTTCCCATACTCTGAAACTGGGCGTTAGTGAGACAGGTTCCAGTCAGTAACTCTTTGATTTCCCTATGTACTGTGACACAAGTGTGTAATGTTTTCAGCAATGAGTTCCTGTCATCAAGTTCTTGGACAACCAAGATCAATGATAATGAACTGGATCTTGAGGTCTCTTTAGACCCGTCCTGATCAGCAACTTGATAGGTTTATGAGAGTTTGGTGACTATTTTGAGGATATAAGAGTTTGTGTAGATTTTTATTAGAAAGTAAGCCAAGGATAGTAGCTAAAAGCATTAGTCCCTGATCCACTCCTAGACAAGTCCGTCTTTTCTGTAAGCCTCAGTTTCTTTGTCTAATATATGGAGATGTTCCCAAGCCATAGAATTATTACTAAATAGGTTTATGCCCTGCATATAAATACTCCCACTCTGCCTGTGATATAATAAATATGGAATAAATTTCAATCTATTGCTGCCCTACAAGCTGGACAGCCTGAGAATTTTGGCACATGGGATACTTAAATATATTC
The DNA here is from genome assembly GCA_028551405.1 of Uromys caudimaculatus. Lineage (NCBI taxonomy): Eukaryota > Metazoa > Chordata > Mammalia > Rodentia > Muridae > Uromys > Uromys caudimaculatus. The sequence goes on along the minus strand of CM052709.1, from coordinate 57,488,270 downwards.
TTTCAATACTACATACAAAGTCTGCTCTTAGCAGATACATTCTGTGCTTTTATAGATAGCATTAGAAGGCAAAGACAGAAGAAGAAGTAATCTGTGAAGAGAGCTCAGGAGACTCGGGTTGAGGGTCATAATCAAGATGCTCAACATTACCAGGCATGAAGGACATTGAGTAGAAGAAAAAAATAGGGGTAAAATACCCTGACAATGAGGACAACTATTTTATATATATACATATATAATATTTTAGACTGTTTTATCATGTCAATTACTGTTACATTTAATCATTATATATCGACTGCTGGGCTTGCTGTCTATTAAGAAATTTTAAGCTTATTTTCTTGAACTTCTTTTGTTTATGTGAGTTGGCTATCATGCTTGAAACATTGCTCGCCTTGATATCTGTGTTGATGATGTAATGGCAGGAAAGGTACCTTGTAATAGCAATGAAAAGAAATGATTAGAAGCAAGCATTTGGAAAAATAAAGCCAGTACTGCATTAATAAATATTCTTCCTTTTGCGAATTAACTTGTCATCAAAAGCTAATTCATGATTAAATGTTCAAGTAAACACAATGACATGGAAAATTTAACAATATAGTATAATAACAGGCCTCTTATTTTATGTAGTGATTTTTTTTAAAAGCGCGTTTAGGGCAATACAGAAATAGGATTTATTATCTTTCCTCTCAAAATTGAACAAAAGTCAGAACTAAAACAAGTGAAACAACAAGCTCAGACAAATGTTCAAAATTAATGTGAGTAGGGCTATAGACTCTTAGACGGAGTCATTTAAAGGAGGCGTTTATGTGACAGGCCATAAAAGAAATGATTAAAACGATATTTATTTTGTGAATTCAGATCTAATTAAAGACTCAACATCATGCAGGTTTAGGTAAAACTAAATATAATGGTGATCAGTCAGAGGTGATTCAAACTTATTGATTCAGGAGGGAAATTATAGAGGTACAGATCATGGTGGAGAATTTTCGAAGAAGACAGTAATTCTAAAGTTTATCAGACCATGTTTATTACAATGAAGATAATGACTTTTCAAATGGTTTTCTCATTAGGAAAAATACAGAGCATGAACATAGCAGCACATTAGGGTTCCTTATAGTGAATTTGATTTTCATCAACAGGACTTATAACATCATTGTGGCCATTGGGGTCAGAGAAAACAGGCGCAACACTGAAAGGGAAAGTGATGCAAAGGGAGGCAGCAACATACATGCTGATGTGGATATGAAAAGCTCAAGTGCCCCCCTAGAATTACAGGCAACTAAGGAATGCTGAGAATGGGAGAGATAGTCTTCTCCAGGGAAGAGCACATAATTGGTTAAATAATACCAATGGTCAGTCCTGAAAGGGCAGACATATAAATAACATTATATGGACTGAGCAGGGTGGGCTTGTATGTATGTATGTACATATACATATATATTTATGTATGTGTGTATATACACACGAACATATATATCACTTAATATATATATGCTTAATATATGCTTAATGTATATGTTGTATATATGTTATATACTATGTCTATTTGTCTATCTATCTATCTATAAATAAATAAAAAAGAGACCATGCGCTTGAATGAGAGCTAAAAAAAGATACATGGGAGGATGTGGATGGAGAAAAAGAAAAGGAGAAATGATGTAATTTTATAATAATCTCAAAAAATATGTTTTGAAAAAGAAATACTAACAAAATTAGAATAATCCAGACACCAGAAGACAAATACTTTAAAATCTCAATTATATGTGGACTCTAAACAAGTTGAGCTGATAGAAGTAGAGAATGGGATAGTGTTTACATGAGGTTGGGAATGAAAATTAACAAATATAAATTATAAGTACATAAGAAGAGTAAGTTATTATATTTTCATGCACCATAGATTGTCTATAGTTAACAAAAATGTGTATTTAAAAATAGCTAGAGGTTGAATTTTGATAATTTCAACACAGAGAATTGATAAATGAAGTTATATACCTGAAAATTGTATTGATTTAATTATAAAATGTGTATATATATATATATATATATATACACACACACACAGTAGGATGCACCTTTTATCCCTTTAGTTTGAAAAAGTAAATTAAAAGTAAAATTAAACATTGAAAACTGTAATAAATCACAAAATCTGAAGGTAAATTGTATTGTGTGAAGTAAACTAGGCCTGGAAAGACAAATGCCACAGGTTCATACTAATATGTGGGTCCTAGTTTGAAACCTTATGTTTTGTGTATTAAACTTGAAGTATGTTTAGAAACCAGGGAATCGGAAGGATGGCTGTAGGTGATGCATTTAGGGAAGGAAGATAGGGTAGTAGAAGTGAAATGAAAGTAGAGAAGGGTAATGCTGGGGTGAGAAGGGTGTAACCAGGTTGTGAGGTGATGGGGAAGGTGTTAGCCAAGATGATGACTGCATGAAGAAGCACATAAGAACCTCTGACCTTGCAACCAAGTAGAGCACACATGGTGAGAAAGAATGGAGGGAGGAAGTGGTTGATCGTGTTCTTCCCAAGAGTCATACCTAGAGTGTGTAATAAAAATCCTAGTACCAGTTAATGTCAAATTCACTTTGAGTTATTGGTCAGGGGGATCTAAAAGACTCCCAAACTATTGGAATTGCCTTTGGTTGGCTTCCAGAACTACAAGATCCTTTTGTTGAAAACACATAATTTTGGACACAAGACATGGAGACATTGAACTAAGAACTGACCTGGAAGCCTCCTCCTTGAGGACTAGCTGTCATAGTATATAAAGGTCCTATGTAAGCTACCAAAGGAGAAAGACAATCAATAATCCTATCAATTACCTTACCCAGCTGTAAGCTCATAAACCACTAACCAGTCCAGAAAAATGTCATTAATTTTGTAATAGAGGCACTATTATCTTTGTAATACTCAATAGCTATCTAGTTGGGCAGAAGACCTTATCAATAGGAGAGAATTCATACGTAGTACTATAAACCTAGCCAACTACCCATGGCTAAAGAGGGTATAGATGCCAGAAGAGAACCTAGAACAGCCATTTTCCTAAAGCAATGTAATTTCTGATTGTATTCTAAATGTTTATTTTCATGCCCCAAAATGTTTTGCTCTCACCTCTCATAAAATAAGCTTGCTTTTGCAGCAGATAGCAGGTATTAGAAAGATCATCATTTGGCCAAAATACAAAGAATAACTGCCCATGGGATGCCTGAACCCAAGTGGTTCTACACTACGACCCCAACACCTAAGGCTAGGAAACATGGTAGAAAAGAAGCTGCAGAGGTTCTAAGTGCCAGAGGACAAGCGTGCCTACTGATAGTATCTCTTAGACATGACAGGAAAGGGAAACCCATGAAATCTCCACAATATAATAGCACAAACAATTCCTGCATAATGACAACACCACCAGACAACATGCCAATATGAGTGGTGGCAATTTCACAGGGTCTCACCCTATATGAAGAGCTATGGGCAATAAATTGCTATTGAGAAAAGGAGAATCTGTTTTCTCCAGTGATGAGACCCCTGTTAGGTTATCTAACCCCAAAACACATGTACATATGATCATTACTAAATGGAATCAGTAGGTTAAGGTGTGTACGTGTGTGTGTGTGTGTGTGTGTGTGTGTGTGTGTGTGTGTGTGTGTGTGTGTGTAAAACTACTAATAATAATTAAAGACGAAATCATGGATTTGGGAGAAAGGGTGGAAGGGTTTCAATATAGGAGTCATTTACAAAAATCTCAAAAACTAAAACATTAAGTTAAAATATATTCCAGCCGGGAGGGAGGGGATCATGAGACTCCACCTCTAGCTAATGAAATTGACACTTGATAGCTGCTCTAGTGCTAAAACTCACTTTTGTTTGAGGGTAGCTTCACAGCCATGTTCCAATGGACAGTACTAATCGAAGCAAGAACTAAATGTATTGGAAACAGGGCAGGAGTAGGTGAAAGGAAGGACTGGAAACAGATAAGATTCAGATACATTGTATACAACTATGAAAATTTCAAAAATAAGAAAGCAATAAGCTAGAGACATCAGTAACTTTCAGTCTCATAAGAAAGAAACAGGAGAAATCAGAATATCCTGAAAAAGCAATCAGTCAAACACGATCATTTCCTGTAATTTAATTTCTGGATGTAACAAAATCTATGAGAAAAGAAGTCTATAAGGCAAAATAGCAGTCTTTAGATAAAAGTTGAATGCAGTATATAAATAAACACGTGTCATATTTTTACGCATAGAATTTAAACTGTATTTTAAAAATTGTCACCTCAATTTGACATGTAGTTTGTATGGGCAGGCTTTTGCAGAGAATTTGTTTATAAAGACTTCATTCTTATTTTTTTTCCTCCTTTTTTATTTTTGATACTTTATGTACATTTCCAATGTTTCCCCTTTTCTAAGTCTCCTCTTTGGATACCCCCTGTCCCCTCCCCAACCCGCCTCTAGGAGGGAATTCCACCTCCCACCCCACCCTCTGTCCACCCGTCCCCATATTCCCGCCTTGACATTCCCCTTTACTGAGGCCTCTAACATCCTCAGGCCCAAGGGCCTTTCCTCTCTCCCTGATGGCCATCGAGGTCATCCTCTGCCACATATGTGGTCCAAACCATAAGTCCATCAATGTGTATTCTTTGATTGGTGGTCCAAACTCCAGGAGGACTGGGGGGGGATCAGGCCTATTGACTCTCTTGCTCCCTCCATGGGGCTGCAAATTCCCTCAGCTCCTTCA
>CM052709.1:57423487-57483035 GCA_028551405.1 Uromys caudimaculatus | reverse complement strand
GTCAGCACTTCTGGGATTCCCTGTTCACGTGGAGCCTTGTGGCCCAGGCTGAGGTCCCCAGGCACCAGTGTAAATGGGAAAGTTCACAGTTTTTCTGTCCCTGGGTTCTCAGGCCCTGGATCCCGGCAGATCCAGGCGGGTCTGGGTGAGAGGTGCTGCTCCCCTCAACCCCACTCACGGCCCTTCCAAGCTCCTGGGAGGTTACCTTTCTAAGGCGCTTGTTGGCTAAGGTCTCCTACTGACCCAGACAGGGGTCCCCAGGCACCAGTGTAAACCGGAAAGTTCACAGTTTTCTGTCCCCGTGTTCTCAGGCCCTGGATCCCGGCAGATCCGGGTGGGTCTGGGTGAGAGGTGTTGTTCCCCTTAACCCCACTCACGGCCTTTCCAGGCTCCTGGGAGGGCACCGCTCTCCGGTGCTCGTTGGCTACCGACTCCTGGCGGTCCAGGCAGAGGTTTCCGCCAGCAAGTGAAATCCGGAAGTTTCCCTTCATTCTTATTTTTAATTAATTTTCCTATAATATTTAAAGTTGTTTTAAAATTTACATTAAAGTCAGTAGAGATAGCTCAATAGTTAAAAGTATTTTCTGTTCTTATAGAGGACCTAAGTTCAATTCTCAGAACCCACATGGCAGATTCAAATTCTAGTTCCTGAAGGTCCAACTCCTTTAAGCTTCTGTGGTCACCAAGCACTCGGGTGGTACACTTACATACATGTAACCACTCATGAGATATACATAAATACATGCAAGCAAACATCATAGACATAAAATAAAAAATACATAGGCCTTTAAATAATAAAGTAAAATTTACACTGTATTTACCACAATTATTAGAATTTCAGCATTATTTCTTTTGTTTTCTTCTTTCTTTCTTTCTTTCTTTCTTTCTTTCTTTCTTTCTTTCTCTCTTTCTTTCTTTTTTTATTAGCCAGTATTGAGATTTCTTTGAGAATAGCAAAAACTATTCTCAACAATAAAAGAACTTCTGGGGGAATCACCATCCCTGACATCAAGCTGTGTACAGAGCAATAGTGATAAAAACTGCATTGTATTGGTACAGAGACAGGCAGGTAGATCAATGGAATAGAATTGAAGACCCAGAAATGAACCCATACACCTATGGTCACTTGATCTTAGACAAAGGAACTAAAAATATCCAGAAGAAAATAGAAAGCATTTTAAACCATTGGTGCTGGTTCAACTGAAGGTCAGCATGTAGAAGAATGCAAATCTATCCATTCTTATCTCCTTGTACAAAGCTCAAGTACAAGTGTATCAAGGACCTCCACTTAAAACCAGACACACTGAAACTAATAGAAGAGAAAGTGGGGAAGAGCCTCAAACATATGGGCACAGGGGAAAAGTTACTAAACAGAACACCAATGGCTTATGCTCTAAGATCAACAATAGAACAAATGGAACCTCATGAAATTGAAAAGCTTCTATAAGGCAAAGGACACTGTCAATAGGACAAAACAGCAACCAACTGATTGAGAAAAGATCTTTCCCGATCCTACATCCAATAGAAGGCTAATATCCAATATATCCAAATAACTTAAGAAGTTAAACTCCAGAGAACCAAATAACCCTATTAAAAATGGGGTACAGAGCTAAGCAAAGAATTCTCAACTGAGGAATACTGAATGGCCGAGAAGCACCTAAAGAAATGTTCAACATCCTTAGTCATCAGGGAAATGCAAATCAAAACAACCCTCATATTCCACCTCACACCAGTCAGAATGGCTAAGATAAAAAACTCAGGTGACAGCAGATGCTGGCAAGGATGTGGAGAAAGAGGAAGACTACTCCATTGTTGGTGGGATTGTAAACTAGTACAACCACTGTGGAACTCAGTCTGGTGGTTCCTCATAAAATTGGACATAGTACTACCTGAGGACCCAGCTATACCACTCCTGGGCATATACTCAAAAGATTCTCCAACATACAACAAGGACATATGCTCCACTATATTCATAGCAGCCTTATTTATCATAGCCAGATGTTCTGGACAGAATCCAGATGTTCTTTGACAGAGGAATGGATACAGAAAATGTGGTACATTTACACAATGGAGTACTACTCAGCTATTAAAAATAATGACTTCATGGAATTCCTAGGCAAATGGATGGATTTAGAAAATATCATCCTCAGTGAGGTAACCCAGTCACAAAAGAACACACATGATATGCACGCACTGATAAATGGATATTAGCCCAAAAGGCCAGAACACCCAAAATACAACTCACAGACCACATGAATCTCAAGAAGAAGGAAGACCAAAGTGTGGATGCTTCAGTCCTTCTTAGAAGGGGGAACAAAGTACTAAAGGGAGGAAATATGGAGACAAAGTGTGGAGCAGAGACTTAAGGAAAGGCCATCCAGAGACTCCCCCCCCCCCCCAAGGATCCATCTCATACACAGACACCAAACCCAGACACTATTATCAATGCTAAGAAGTGCTTGCTGACAGGAGCCTGATACAGCTGTCTCCTGAGAGGCTCTGCCAGAGCCTGACCAATACAGATGCAGATGCTACCATCCAGCCACTGGACTGAGCACAGAGTCCCCAATGGAGGAGTTAGGGAAATGGGACGGAGATGAATGGGTTTGCAACCCCATAGAAAGAACAACAATGTAAACCAACCAGACCCCCCCCCCCATAGCTCCCAGGTATTAAATCACCAACCAAAAAGTACACATGGAGGGACCCAAGGCTCCAACTGCATATGTAGAAGAGGATGACCTTGTCAGACATCAATGGGAGGAAACGTCCTTGGTCCTGGGAAGGCTTGATGCATCAGTGTTGGGAAATGTGAGGGTGAGGAGGTGGGAATAGATTGGGGGGTGAGCGCCATCATAGAACCAGGGCGAGGGAGGATTGCGTAGGTGGTTTCTGGGGGAAACCAGGAAAGGGGATAGCATTTAAAATGTAAGTATATAAAATATCCCATAAAAAAAAGGAATAAAATTCAGAATCCAAACATCGGTATGATTGTTTATCTATTCAATACTTAGCATGTTAGCTACTTTTCTGACTACCCACAAAGTGAAAAAAATAAGTTTTAAAATAGATCTCTCTATTTTGTTAAAACCATAATCCAGCAACAACAATGACAATAACAAATAACCAGGAGGAAATAGGGAGAAAGTTAAAGAACTGAACAGAGAGAAAGAAAAGAGCACCTGGGTAGGGGTACTCTGAGACTTTGGAAAAGAGTAAGTATGGAATAATATCTACCCCCAAAAAACACCACCCAAGTGTTGGCTTCAAAAATTTTCCCTAAAACCAACTAATCTCAAACCAGTTTAGTTGCCAATAACTTGTATAATGTGTAGGTATGAAAAAAATACTGTTTTTTTCCAAATGATAAAATTGATCTTTTCTGCTGTTGCTGAATAAAAGACATAAGACAAGCCTTTTTGTTTTTTTAATAGATGGGGAATTGTTTGGATATATTCTTTATTTGAAACATTTTTTTCTCTGTAAAGAAAGTTCGTATTAAAATGACTTAAAGTATTCTCTGTAATAGATCCCTATGACACTCACACTCCAGATACAAACGTCAGGCAAGAAAGCCTTGAGTTATAAGAATCTCTTCATTCAGCTTTCTTCATCCCTCTGTGGGTCGTTGTTTTGTTTTTTAACATCGTCACCCTGTGGCATATGAAAATATATAGCTAAAACCCATGGAAAAGACATGGGAAGGGACAGCAAATATTTTGCCTATTTGGCTAAACTTTTCCAGCTTTCTTAAAAAAAAAAAAAAAAAAAACTAAAGAAAAATTACAAACTTATCTATGATAAGAACGAATAGCATACTAAAGCAGTTAGAATTTTGACATGTAGTCACAACATGTTCGCTTTTACAAGTTCACTCTATTCTAATGAGGGAACAGAGTCTTGCTTTTCAAATTTAAACTTCAAAGTAAAAGCCAGAAGAGCAGGAAGTTTGCCATGAGATTGTTACTATAAGAAATGTCAGAGAGGCTGCGCCCATGAAGCTGCTTCAACATGGATGCCTAAGCAAGACCCAGACAACTATGATCCAACGTATGGACTAATACGGAAGGGGACAAGCACATGGGGCCCCACCCTAACCACAGAGCTCCGAGCAACTGGGTAGTTCTAAGGAAGAAGTAATGGTGTTCTCGAGTGTGGTGGTCCAAGTGAGCATGGTGCCCATAGGCGCGCTGTTTGGGAAGGATTCCAGAGCTTGGTCCTGTTGGAGAAAGTGGGCAAAGCTCTCAGCTCCTGCACCATGCCTTTTTGTTTTCCACCATTACGATCATGGACTAACCCTCTAAAACCATGAGGAAGTTCCCAATTAAATTACTTTAATAATTGCTTTGGACATGGTGTTTCTTCACAGCAATAGACCAGTAACTAAGTCACCCAGGGGAAAGAGCCCTAGCTGATTATTCAATGTCAAACTACCAAAATATTTTAATGATATACTAATTTAATGTTCATGTGTTATCATGTAATTGTGTGGCATAGTTATTTGTTTGCCCACAATAATCTAATATCTTCCAGGGAAGAGATTGAATTTTGTCCCTAGTGTCCAGCGACATGTCTGATACATATTAAACAGAAGATATAGAAATAAAAGAATTAGAGTCTTTCTCTCTCTCTCTCTCTCTCTCTCTCTCTCTCTCTCTCTCTCTCTCTCACTGCCTCTCTGCCTCCCTCCCTCTCTCTGCCTCCCTCCCTCTCTCTGCCTCCCTCCCTCTCTCCCTGCCTCCCTCTCTCTCCCCCTTTCTCTCTTCCCCCTCCTTTTCTCTTCTCCCTCACTTTAATTACATATTAACTGTAGAAATCATGGGTAATCACTCAATATTTCTGATTCTTATGTAATAACATCTACTTTATTGCCATTATGAAATGACATTAGCAGTAAGGCTAATATACTTATATTAGTGGTTATCACAAAAACCATTTACTAATTACTAGTTTAATTCCATTAGGAAGAATGACGAAAACTCCTTGGTATGAAGGACAGTAATATCATGTTAAGTACAGGCTTCAGATTCATTCTTTATAGCTACTGACACTGAGTTGGGTGCTAGCATAATGAAAGAAGCTGAAGATTTTGCTTTGAACCAAAGCCTATGGCCTGCAACTCAATGATAAGATGGAGGCTCTAGGAAAGGGAGATTTTGCTCAGGGAATGTTAGTGACACACACATCTTCTCTTGCTCCATTCATCTGTGTTTCCTGTCCTGTGGCAGCTTTCCCATTTTTAAATGTAAGTATCCAAATGTCACACCAGATGGTTCCCATGTTCATGTTAGTGAGTCTTCAGCAGAAGATATTAAAACATCAGAGCTATATCTTTGCAATTACGTTTGTCATTGTTTAATTGTCATGCTATTCACAGGTCCTTATATTGCCAGTCTCTATAAGCAAAAATCTGCTTTGTAAAAGGTGTGGTAGGGAATTTGGCAGAGTGCTAATGAAATTTGGCTCATTGTTCAAGGTTACAGGCCATCACACAGAGAAGTAACAGCAGCAGATCAAGGCACATGGTCACATTGCCATACCCAAAGTTCAGAAATAGGAAGCAACAGATATCTAAGCCTCACTCCCTTTATCTTTTTTATATAGTCCAGGGTTGTAACACAGAAAATGATGGCACATGCGGTTTTTAGGTTTTCCTACCTTGATTAACGTAACCAAGATAATCTCATACAAACGTTTCCTGAAGTTATTTTGTTTTGTATATTTGTTTGTTTGTTTATTTTGTTTTCAAGACATGGATTTTCTGTGTAGCCCCGGACATCCTGGAACTTGCTCTGTAGATCAGGCTGGCCTCTACCTCTGAAATTTGCCTACCTCTTTACATTTGGCCCGGTTTTGAAGTTATTTTTGACAATTGAGATTAACCATTATTTAATCTTGTCAAATCACCTTAAATCATAACTTTCGTTTTGTCCCCAAAGTTTCATGTCCATCTCATAATGCACAATGGAATCTAACTTTAAAACTCTCCAAAGTTTTTAACAAGTCCCTGTCTCCTTTGACTCTCAATTTCTTAACTTCCAAAATTACAAACTTCCAAAATGTGATCACAAGAAACAAACATTTCTTTCTGCAAATGGAAGAATTGTGGCATAGCAAAAAGAGATCAGACCAAAAGAAAAAGAGAAAACTCCAAATCTGGAACCTCCACGTCTTGCCTGTGGGGCTCCTAATGTGACCATCTGTGATCAAAGGGCGTGGGTAGCCCCACTCCTTCATCTGTGCACCTTGCAGCAACTTACCGGCTCCTTTTCCTAATTCCACTCCCTTTCTGAAGCCTTTCTCAGTGGATGTCCTGCCATCTTCAATATCCTAATGTCTCCACTGCAACTCAGGCTTAACCACTGCAGCTTCACCCTCTGGCCTTTTGGGGCCTTCTTGTGGGGACTCCTACCTTGTACAGTATTTGGCCTAAGCTGCTTTCTGAAACTGTGGGGCAGAACTCCACGACCCCTTACTGCCAACTTGAGAGGTAACTTAGTTCCTTGGACCACAGCTGTATTAGCTTCTGTGTTCTGAGTCTGGAACTTCTTCTGCTTAAGCTTTCTTACTTCACAAGAATTTTGATATTCACGAGATGGAACATCAGATGGCTGGGGTTTTGCCTTAGGATGGCTTTCCTATTGTTCCAGCACAGCACAGAAGGTTTCTCTTCAAAGGTGCTAGTAGCTTTAGCAGTTACAGCTACTTTCTTGTTACTAAATTGAATGCTTTCCTGTCTTCAAATTTCCTCTGTCAAACAAATTAGTTTATTACTTTTAAGTTCAACTTGACTCGAGGAAAGTCATAAGGGTGAATTGTTTGGGTGAGATTGCCAGTAGACTCCAATAAAAAAAAAAAAAACCAGAAAAAATGGTTGTTATCACTAACCAAAAACTGACAGAAGAAGGCCCAGAAGGACATAAAACTTTGCACAACAATCACTGTAGTCTGTGTCTTAATTTAATCAAGATAACTGCCCACAGGCATGCCCAGAGATGATTCTTGATCTCATAGAGTTGAAAATTGAGATTAATCATCACATCTACTAAACACTACACTGTAAACACATCACACCCCTACCGCCATCCCACCTCCATAAGCAAATGAGGTGTAAGACTCGACTTCTCTGGACAGGCTCAAGTGAATTGTCAGAGGGTGACAAATACAAAGGCTAGGACTTGAACACTCATAATGTCAGGGGACATTAACCCCTGTTATATTTGCTGTTAATGAAGGTCTAATGAGAGTTAAGATTTCCTCAGACATTCATAGTGGCAGTGAATCCACCCCTCTACAGTAACAAGGAAACCACAGTGCAGGCACAAGGGTCCTCCCTTGCAACCATGAGATGGTCATCATTAAGAACCTGCTGAAAAACTGAGCTCTCAATCCTACCCAGCAGCAAGGCAGGCTATTGTACCGCTAGTGAAAGCCACAGGAAGTGTACATATCTGTCTACAATGAGATGTCCTTCCTTCCCTTAGTGTGTAGTATCCTGGGAGGTCTGAGGGATTAAATAATAAACACAGAGACACAGATAATTATTACATAAGGCCCTAAAATGTGCTTCATTTTAAAAATATCTTTCATAATACAAAAAAGTAATATGAAACCAAGGTTTACATCAAAATTAAAGTCTGAGAACAATAACAGTAAGAGGAAGAAGAGAAGCCGCAAACTTCAAATATCTATAATTGCATATGTAACCAAATACTCATATATGGAATGTATAGAACATTTCCAAGGCATAATACTAAAAACAGCCTAATTACTAATTAGGATGAATAAGAAGAGAAATTTCAGTGAATAAAACACAGATAGCAAATTATCATAGGCAAAGATGATTATCACTAGCCAGTTGGGAACTTCAGACACGGAACTCAATTGTACACTGATGAGAAGGGCTGAAATTAAAAATAATAACACTTGATTTAAACATTGTCTGTGGAAACTAAAAGAAGAAGGCTAGTTTACAACATTTCTAAGTATGAAAAACATGATAATGTCCTCCTTGGAAACACATCTTCTGTCCTGAAGTTTGAGTTAACAGTGAGATGTTTCTTACATCCTACCATGTTACAAACAGGCAGGCTGGACTTAAAAAGAAAAGATAATTTTCAGTATATAAAATATAAACAAACTTGTTTCCAGGCTGGACCACCAACCAAAGAATACACATGGAGGGACCCATGGTTCGGACCACGGATGTGGCAGAGGAGGGTCTCGTTGGACATCAGGGGGAGGAAAGGCCCCAGTAAAGGGGAATGTCAAGGTGGGAATATGGGAGTAGGCAGGCAGGTGGGTGGGAGGTGGAATTTCCTCATAGAGGTGGAGGAGGGGGAGGGGATAGATGGCTTCCAAAGAGGAGACCTAGAAAGGGGGAAACATTGGAAATGTAAATAAAGTATAAAAAAACAAAACAAAACAAAACACAAAAAAGTCGAAAAGAAAAAAAAATATTCTCCCCCAAATTATCTGATCAAGACAGTAAAAAAAAAAACTAAAAAAGTGATCCAGAGGTGGTGGCCACCCACACCTTTAATCCCAGCACTTAGGAAGCAGAGACAGTGGATTTCTGTGAGTTCAAGGCCAGCCTGGTTTAGAGATCAAGTTCCAAGACAGCGATAGCTGCACAGAAAAACCCTGTCTTGAAAACCAAAACCCACCAAACAAAAACAAAAACAAAAAACAAAACCAAAAAACCAACCAACCAATCAACAAAAACAAAAAATAAATAAAATAATAAAAAACATAGTTCAGGTTAGATTATATCATCTTTTAAAATGGGTCGTTTGTTCTTATTTTCTTATAAAAGCAAAGGACCAACTAGCTTGATACCCTCTCTTTTATGAAAGATATAGTGTGACTGTTCTTATGAACAGAAGGATGGGCAAGGCTTTATACATTTCTATTTATACATTTCTGTTTATACGTTCTTGGTATAAACAGAAATGATGTGCTGCTTTTGTAAAGGAGACACATAAAAAGGCAATTTCTAGTGTCCTTGCCTCATGTGTGTATGGGAGACAGGACCGCGTCTTATTTCTCTTATCCCTGGTGGACCGAGATGGAAGAATGCATCATCTTTCTCCATCTCATGGACAACTCCTTCTGTTAGTGAGATGCCCATATGTGCATTCTACAAAAACGTGTAAGTCCTTATTGATAATCACATTTGCATTTAATATTGGGTTCAACTGTCTTTCATAAAAATTTGAATGAAGGTACACCCTAGAAAGTGTTGCCAATGATGTCATTAATCAATACAGCATTAGGTAAGACTGCTGAAGAGTTAAAGAGAAGCAGGGACCAATAATATTTCCTTTAAAATAATCTCTCTTCTAGTAAAGGGGTATTTGAGTTTGACATGTAAAAAATGAAGCCTTAAAAAAAACATGTTGTAAGGTATGGCCAACTTTAAATCTCTTCCACAATGCCTCTTTTGTAGTATTAGAATTGAGTAATTGAATTCCAATAGTAAGCATACTAATAGTCTGTTGAAATGTGAATTGTGCAATGTACCAGGGTATTTTTTTTTTTCCTATAGAATGAAAAGATGTTACAAGAATGTCAAAAATGGGAAAGGAGAAAATGTTAAAACCAAATGCTTGTAAATTGCAAATCCATGTTCTGTTAATAAATACACAATAGAAACGACCTTCCTTGGAAGAGAAAGCCCTTTTAGGAGACTATAATGAGTGTTCAGCACAGCTGTCACAACGCTGTCACTCGCTTCACATGCGCAGTCTCCAGTAATGCAAAACAGGCGCCTATTTTTAACTCTAGGCAGTGTATGATGATACATTATCTCAGGCCTATGGGTTTTGTTTCATGCTCATTGTCTTGACAGCCAAAATTGATCTCTTAAAAAGTGAATTCTATTTTGGCTTTGCAAAAAATATATATCCACCAATATGGAAGACCTCACTATCTCTGAGTGTATTTCCTATGGGATATTAGGCTGCTAGGTTTTACATACTAATATGGAGAAATATAGAATGATTTTTAAATCAGAAAATTATAAAATAATGTGTACAAAAGAAATGATCATTTTTATTTGTTTATAAATGGTATGAAAAAAGTAACATAAGAGTTACATATGAAATGAAATATGCACAAGGTGACAGGCATGGAGAAATAAAGATTTCCCATAGTATGCCTTTGTAAATAGTTTTGATTTTAAATATGCAAAAGAATAAATGAATTGGAATGTAGTATACTTTAAAATAGTTTTTAAGCAAATATCATTTACTTCAAGAAAAGGGTAAAGTATTATTTGTCATTATTCATGTAAAGCCCTTTTGATTAATATATTATTAAGAATTAAAGATACTATAAACATAAATTTTGTTTCCAAAATTTGCTAAGTTCTTCTTTACTTGAGTTGCAAACACCGACTTAATGTAGATAAATACATAAAAACCTACACTTGTATATGTTAGGCTATATATTTTTCTTAGGATAAGTACATGTGTGAATCTATTTACATTCTTCTGTACACAGACATCCAATATGATTAGTGCCATTCATTGAAAATACTGTTTTTCAAGTGTGTATTTCTGACTTCTAAAAAAAATATCAGCTGTCCATAGTATGTATGAATTTATGTCTGCATCTTCAATTCGATTCCATTGATCTGTTTTTAATTCCAAAACCATACTTTATTATTATTATTATTATTATTATTATTATTATTATTATTTATTACTACAGCTTTGCAGTACAACTTGAAATGGGGAATGGTGAGACCTCATTCTTTTATTCTTCAGGATTGTATTAGCTATTCTGGTTTTTTTGCTTTTTGTTTGTTTTTATTTATTTGTGTATGTTTGTGTGTGTGTGTGTGTGTGTGTGTTTCCATATGAAGCCAAAAATTGTCATTTCAAGATCCATAAAGATTTGTGTTTGAATTTTGATGGGGGTTGTATACAGTTTGTAAATTGTTTTTGGTAGGAGTATGGGAGTTTATTTCACGTTCTGATACACTCTTCAATTTATTTTTTCAAAGACTTGAAGTTTTTATCATACAACTCGTTCACTTGTTTAGAGTTACCCGAAAGTACTTTATATCATTTGAGGCTACTGTGGAAAGTTCTGTTACTCCAGTGTCTTTTAATGTGTTTGTCATTTGCATTATAGGATGGCTACTGATTTTTTCTGACTTAATCTTGTATCCAGCTGATACTGAATTGCTGAAAGAAGCCTGCACAAAACTCAACTCCAAATGAATCAAAGACTTCAATATAAAACCAGATACACTGAACCTGATAGAAGAGAAAATGGGGAATAGTCTTGAGCTCATCGGCACAGGAGAAGGCTTTCTGAACAAAACAGCAATAGCATAAGCTCTAAGAACAGCAATTAATAAATGAGACCTCATAAAACTAAAAAGCTTCAGTAAGGCAAAAGACTCATTTTGCCAAAGTGGCAGACTATGGAATGGGGACAGATTTTTTTTTTTTTTTTTTACCAGCTCTGCATTCAACAAAGAACCAATATCCAAAATATATAAAGAAGTCAAAAATCCAGATATAAAAAAGAAACACAAAATAACCAAATAAAAACTGATGTGCAGATATAAACAGAGAATTTATAATAGAAGAAACTCAAATGGCTGAGAAAACATTTAAGGAAATGTTCAACATCCTTAGCCATCAGAGAAATATAAATCAAAACTACTTTAAAATTCCATCTTACACCTGTAAGAATGGCTGAGATCGATGAAACAAGTGATGTGTGGAATTGCAAACTGGTACAACCAACCACTCTATACTATCTATCTATCTATCTATCTATCTATCTATCTATCTATCTATCTATCTATCTATCTATATTATATACTATATACTATACCACTCTTGGGCATATACCCAATAGATGCCCCACCATACAACAAGGACATGCACTCCACATGCTCATGCTAGCAAGGATGTTGAAAAGGGGAGCACCACTTCACTGCTGATAGGTAGGCAAATTTGCTCAACCAGTAGGGAAATCAGTGTGATGGTTCCTTAGAATGATTAGAATCTTTCTGCCTCAAGACCCACCTATACCACTTGGGCATATATACAAAGGACACTACATCCTACCACAGGGACACATGCTCAAACATGATTGTTGCTGTCCTTGATCCACTTGGACTTGAGTTTGTGCAAGGTGATAAATATGGATCTATTTTCATTCTTTTACATACAAATTGCCAGTAAGACAAGCACTATTTATTGAGGATGCTTTCTTTTTTCCACCCCGTTTCGGTTTCTTTGTCAATGACAAAGTGTTTATAGGTATGTAGGTTTTTCTGGGTCTTGATTCTATTCCAGTGATTAACTTGTCTGTCTCTGTTCCAGTTCCATGCTGTCTTTATCTCTATTGCTCTGTAGTTCAGCTTGAAGTCAGGAATGGTGATTTCCCCCAGAAGATCTTTTATTGTTGAGAATTGTTTTGGCTATCCTGTTTTTTGTTTGTTTGTTTTTCCATATGAAGTTGAGAATTCCTCTTTACATGTCTATGAAGAATTATGTTGGGATTTTGATGAGTATTGCATTGAATCTGTAGATTGCTTTTGGTAAAATGGCCATTTTCTCTATGTTAATCCTACCAATCCATGAACATGAGAGATCATTCCATTTTCTGAGGTCTTCTTCGATTTCTGTCTTCAGGGATTTGAAGTTATTGTCATACAGATCTTTTACTTGCTTTGGTAAGAGTTACAACAAGATATTTAATACTATTTGTGGTGACTGTGAAGGATGATGTTTCCATAATTTCTTTCTCAGCCTGTTTATCATTTGTATAAAGGAAAGCTACTGATTTGAGTTAATTTTATGTCCAGCCACTTTGCTGAAGTAGTTTATCAGTTGTAGGAGTTCTCTGGTGGAATTATAGGGGTTGCTTATGCATACTACCATATCATCTACATATAGTGACACTTTGACATCTTCCTTTATAATTTGTATCTCTCTGATCTCTTTTTGTTACCTAATTGTTCTCTCTAGAACTTCAAGTACTACATTGAATAGATAGAGAGAGAGTGGGCAACCTTGTCTTGTCTGTAATTTTAGTGGGATTGCTTCTTGTTTCTCTCCATTTAATTTGATGTTGGCTCTTGGTTTATTATATATTGCTTTTATTATGTGTAGATATGTACCATGAATTTCTAATCTCTCCAAGACTTTTAACATGAAGGAGTGTTGTATTTTGTTGAAGGCTTTTTTAGCATCTAATGAGATGACCATGTGACTTTTTTTCTTGAGTCTGTTTATATAGTGTATCTCATTGATGGATTTAGTCATTGGAGAAATGCAAATCAAAACAACTCTGAGATTCCACCTCACACAAATCAGAATGGCTAAGATAAAAAACTTAAGTGACATCACATGCTGGCAAGGATGTGGAGAAAGAGAAACACTCCTCCATTGCTGATGGGAGTGCAAACTGGTACAACTATTCTGGAAATCAATCTGGTGGTTCCTCAGAAAATAAAAATAGTTCTACCTGAAGACCCAGCTATACCACTATTGGGCATATACACAAAAGATGCCCCACCATACCACAAGAATATGTGTCCACTGTGTTCATAGGAACCTTATTTGTAATACCCAGAAGCTGGAAACAAGCCAGATATCCCTCAACCAAAAAAATGACTACAGAAAATGTGGTTCATTTACACAATGGAATACTATTCAGGTATTAAAATGAGGACATCATGAATTTTGCAGGCGAATGGATGGAACTAGAAAATATCATCCTGGGTGAGGTAACCCAGACCCAAAAGGACATGCATGGTATGTACTCACTAATAAGAGAGTACTAGCCAAAAAAGTACAGAAAATCTAGGATACAACCTACAGGGTGTAAGAAGTATAACAAACAGAAAGGCCCAAGTGAGGGTGCTTTAATTCCACTTAGAAGGGGGAAGAAAATAATCATGGGAGGAGGGAGGTGGGACCTGGGTGGGAGAGGATAGGGTGGGAAAGGGAAACAGAATAAGGTATGGGGTAGGCAGGAGAGAATCCCAGAGGGCCAGAAGTATGAATGGAAATAGGTAGCCTCAGAGCAAGGGAGATGGGGGGACCTTCTAGAAAGTACCAGAGATCTGGGACATGACAAACTCTCAGGACTCAATGAGGATGACCTCAGTCAAAATGCCCATCAAGGGGGAGAGGGAACTCGAAGAGTCAACTTCCTGTAGATAGACAGGGCTTCAAGTGGAAGGATGGGGTTAGTAACTCACAGTCAAAATTTCTGATCTAGAATTATTCTTGTCTAAAAGAACTGCAGGGACAAAAATGGAGCAGAGACCGAAGGAAAGGCAGTCCAATAACCAGCCTAACTTGGGATCCATCTCATAGAGAGGCACCAAGGCCCGACACTATTACTGATGCTATGATGTGCTTACAGAAGGGAGTCTGTCATGGTTGTCCTCTGAGAGATCCTACTAGCAGCCAACTGAGACAGACATAGATACCTACACTCAACCTGTGGCCTGAAGTCTGGGACCCCTATGGTTGAATTAGGGGAAGGACTGAAGAAGTTGAAGGGGAGAGCGACTGGATAGGAAGACCAGCAGTCTCAACTAACCCAGACTCTAGGGAGATCCCAGAGACTAAGCCATCAACCAGGCAGCATACACAGGCTGGTCTGAGGCCCCTGGGGAACATATATAGCAGAGGTCTGCCTGGTCTGGCCTCAGAGGGAAAAAAATGTGCTTGATCCCCAGGAAAGAGAAAGGCCTGGTTTGAAAGAGCACCCTCTCTGGGAAGAAAGGGAAGAGAAAATGTAGGACGAGAAACAAGGAAGGGGGGGGCAATAGCTGGAATATAAATAAATATATAAATAAATAAATAAATACATTTTCAAGCAAACGGGAGAAAGTAGAAAAAATCATCCTAAGTGAGGTAGCCCAGACCCAGAAAGATAAATATGGTATGTATTGGTTTATATGTGGACATTAGCCATTTGGTAATTTGTAACCATGTTACAATTTGTAGACAAACAGAAAGGGGCTGTGGCCACACATGAATCTATCTAGGAGGAGGATAAATAACAGATTTTAGAGATGGATGGGGGACAAGGGGTACAGAAAAAGGAGAATCAGCTTGGGAGGTGGAAGGGATGGATATGGAGTTGAGGGAGGGAATGAGGGGAGATACACCTAGAACTGAGGAGCATTTGAGCAATGGTATGGAAATTTATTGAAGTGGAAACTTTGTAAAATATATGAAGGCGATCTTAATGGAGTCTCTAAATATTGGGAGAGATGATGTCCCAATTAATTATCTCTTGGCACTAAATGAAGCTTTTGGTATATGGAATGGGTTACGTACAACTGAGTTGTTGGCCAAAGGGGTCCCATGGAAGTCCCCAAACAATTCAAGCTATTGCCAAGACAAAAGATTGCTGTCTACAACCTAACAGCAATGTCCCATTGCTGAAGACAATGCTCACACAGCTCATTGTAGATGGGAGTTTGAACTGGTACCTGTAAAGAACCTACACTCTTACTTTCTAGTTTCTTTGGTACATGAAGGCACTCTGTAGGCTTCCAAAGAGAAAATTATACACCAACCCAGCCTTTGATCTACAATCTGTCCTCTCTGCAAAGAATGCTAAAGCAATGTGGCACAAAGCTAGTGGAAATAACTGACCAGCATCTGATTTGATTAAAAACCCACTTCATGAGATATAACCTATACCTGAGAGTGCTTGGTGTCCAAGAATCAGAGACAAGATAGCCCAGGGATCTAGGATAAAAGCAAATGCTGTAGTTCTAAAACCAAAAATGTAGCAATGAAATGATTTCTAATGACATTCTGCTATATTCATAGATAAGTGTCTTATTCTGCCACCATCAGAGAAGCTTGCTCTTGCAGCAGACAGAAACAAATAGAGAGACTCAGAGCCAGATATTACACAAAGAAGGAGAGACCATGGAACATGTGTGTGTGTGTGTGTGTGTGTGTGTGTGTGTATCTTCAGTTTAGTATTTTTATGACTCTTGAGTATATGAACCACAGGTCTTGATTCTTGTGCTTTTACTTGGGATCTTTTCCTTCTATCATATTGCTTTATTCAACTTTGATATGATTGTTTTGATTATCTAGTTATATTTTATTTTGTTGTATTTTATTATTATCTCTTTAAAATCCTGCTTTTTAAAAAGACAGAAAGGGAGTAGATCTATAGGGGAGAAGAGGTAGGAAAGAAATGGGAGGAGGAGAGGGAGGGGAAACTGTAATCAGCATATACCGTATGAGAAAAAAAATGTATTTTCAACAAAACAGGAAAAGATTCAAGGGGAAAATAAATATGTATAAATGTATATATTTATTTTTCTTCAGAGTGAACTAGAAACAATTCCCTAGTATTTATTATGGTGGTAAAACTATCAGCTATGGTTTTGATTGATATTGATTTAACATTACTCCGAATCTGTCTCAATCTAACAAATATCTTGAGGTTCTCCTTCTGTGGCAGTGATGTACAGGCATCAGTACCCTTGAACATATACCATTGAAGGACCAGGGGATACTTTTGTAAATTTTGAATTATTGTCTTATAAAGAACAAGGAAAAGTAGCCAAATCAAAAGAATTCAGAATAAGATAAAATGTCTAATTTTAAATAAATAAAACTGTCAGGATTTATCTAATTTCGGTGGTATTCAGTCTAGCAAAGACTTGGAGGATGTGTTAGTGCTTCTATTAAGAGACATGTGGGGAAAGAGTATTCTAGAGAGGTGGAATAGGTGTAACTAAAGGCAAGAGCAGGCCTGGCTACTTAAGCAACAGCAAGAATACCACAGTAAACTGAGTGTCAAGGAAAGTAGAGGTTAGGTAGAAGAAAATGACGGTAACATATGAATCAAATGGGGATGGTTTTAGTTTTTATGAAGCAGGATGCCACTGGAGGTTTATGAGAAGTATAATAAGCTGACCTGACTTAAGTTTATATGATAAATTCTGGTGAAGAGGTAGGAACAGAAGCATAGGAAGTGACTGCAATGTTTAGGCAGGGACATGGGTCCCAAACAAATGGCTACTGGAGGTGACAGGAAGGGTTCAGACTTGGCATGTTTTGTAAGTAGAATCTAACTGATTTGAGTATAGAGTAAGAATATAAAAGAAGACAAACATCAATTCATATCCATAGCTTTGTTAACACACACACACACACACACACACACACACACACACACACACACACACACGTCATGTTGCCTTCCACAATGACAGTAAAATGGTGTACAAGAAATTTCAGGTATATCTATAGTGCCAGAAAAGAAGAAAAAACCCTGTGGTTGACTTGGGAAACTTCCTACATGACAAGTAGTAGATGCAGACCGGTATAAGTAAATTCTCCATCTATAACCTGAAGGGCTATGGTTACTCCTCGGTCTCATTTGTCAAACCCACTAACCCAAGCTCTAATGGGATAATGACTTCTGGGACCATCTACCCGAGAACCTGGAGGTTTAAGCATAGCTCTGTTCCAACCAAGAGTCAGGAGTGTAACACTTACCTAACAAATTACAAGCAATGGTATCTTGAACTATTGTGTAATAAGTATGCCTGATCATAGTGCAATCTTATAATGCATTGGGTTCTCTAATGTCAACAAGCATGATGATAATAAGAGATGATACATAATGCCGAGGTTTCCTACGCTGACTCTGTAGTACAGCATACATTTTTGAACTAGTTTTATATCTCTATTTATTTTTCAAGATGAATGTTTGAAGAAACTGATTTCATTGATATAAATTAACCAGTGTTTGATATGAAAAATTAAATTAATCTACAATAGATTTAAAATTTAGTATGCAAGTGTAGAAGTTTGAATAGAATATTTCTAATAACAAATGAACACAAAAAATGATTATCTTGGTAGGTTGAAATAATACAATTTTGAAAAGAGGCCACATTTCCTCTAGTCAAAATGTATGCCTTCACTGAGAATCTGTGTATGACTATGGTAGTATAATTAGTCACTGCAGTACAAATAATAATTTTTGAGAGCACCTAAAAGTCATTCCATGAGAGTGATTATTAATGTTAATTTACTCCTGCTCTCTCAATTAGGCAATTCTCTCAGTATTTATCTCATATAGCTTAAGAGTATCCATACAAAGATTAAATAAAATAATTTGTTTACAAAATAAGGACTTTCCACACATATCTGTGACAGCAATGTTGAAATAGTTTTAGGTTCACTGTACAACTTTAATTTTATTCATGACTGAATCTATGACATTTCATATAGACTTGGGAGAAAAATTTAAGCTTCTGAGAGTAGGGAGGTTTTCTCATATAATTTTTATGGTATTACTCATTTATTTTAATGTTCTTTTTAATATAATAGTTATTAATTTGTTTAGAGTTTCATATATGTATATAACACTGTTTGGTCATATTCACTCTCTCTTGCTCCTGCCTCCTAGTATCTCACCAGATACACCTCCTGTCTTTGTGCCCTCTTAACTTTCTCTCTTTTTTTCCTTCATAAAACATCAAGTCCAATTTGTATTGTCCATACTCTCTTCTGGAGTGTGGTTAACCTTCAGGGGACCATATCCTTAAAGCAAACCAACTCTGTCTCTCTCAGACATCATCAGCTGTAAATAGCTCTTCAGATAGGAATAGGAGCTCATAACCCCTCCTCTATCCTTGAACTTGGTCAAGTTTTGGGCAAACAGTCACAGTTACTGTGAGTTCATGGGTCTAGCACTCCTGCCATGTACAGAAGACTGCTCTGACTTCTAGTGGCCATATTCTTGCCCATCTCCAATGATGATTCCTGCAGTGAAGAGATATGATATAATGTCTCATTTGAGGCTGAGCATTTGACTGACATGCATGTATGCTCTGTACTTAGACCAGCTGTTAGTTTCTGAATTAACTATCATGCAGTGTACAGTGAAATATCTCTGATGGTCTGACATTTGTCATATTCTGTGTTTAGAGACATACATGTAGAGACAAGATTAATACTCAATCAATTTTGCAAATAATAGTAGTGAGCTAATTCCGGGGCCCATGAGTTCCTCAACCCTGTATTCTTTGTCAAATTTACAGTTTTGGGCATGTGTGGAGTGGTCATAAATTCAGTGAGAAAGTAGTTGATTGCCTGCATAATATCTATGATTTGCTGGCAGTTGTAGTAATCTAGTAATTGTTATAGCTCTTGGAATATCACAGCTGGGCAACTCTGTTGAGAACTGTTGAAAGGTATCCAACAGGAAGGATGTTGCTGGAATTTTTAACCATAATAAGTCTGTATTAAATAGATACAATCTAGATATTTTAATTATAAGCCATATGTCTAGATTGGGCAGAATTAATACTACATTAACTTATTTTCAAGTTATAAAACCCCTTGTTACTTGTGGCTTCTCTTGGCCACACAGCTCTGGTCCATTGCATCTTTCTCCTCCTCTTCTTTTATCTTTTCCTTTTTTCTTTATCTGCCACCCCGTCTTGAGTCTTTAGTCCCATCTTTCCCCTTCATTGCCCAATCATAGGCTCTATTCCTTTATTGACTAGTTAAAATGGGGAGAAGGTTTACAAGACATCACTTGAGTACATGAGGGTCTGCTCATCAGGAACAATGCCCCTTGAGGAACCACTATTAATATTAGAATGCAAACACCATCAGGCCAACTCATTACATTTCCCCATTTTTGTCCAATTAAAAAGGTTCTGTTTCTTATAGTAATAAACAATACATAGTAGGAACTATTTTGAAATAATTATGAAAATTGTTAAGTATAAAAAATATTTAAAAGTCCAGCCTGTTTGTATTTTGTTACTAGATGAGGTACTTTACCATCTATTTTATCTTAATGAGTTTAAAATTCTCTGCCTAAATCACTTTTTTAATTGTAACTTGTATTATTATCCTAAAACTATCTTTTTAAATCTAGAACATCTTTAATGTTAAACAACTTAAATTTTATTGTGGGACCATAACTATCTAATCTTCAACCCCATCAGAGACCAGAGAAGGAAAATATATTACTTGAATATATAGGAAGCACAGGAATGCAGCTTCCAAAATTTAAAAAATGTCAGAGACAACGGGCTACCTGAACAGTCCCCCAAATTTTTTTTTTATAATGTCAGAGCATCTATCTTCAGTCTTCTGACCCAGAATATCTGACAGACATTAAATGAAGTAGTAATTATGATAGACTAGCTTAACCTTACGTAGCAGAACTTAGCAGTTCACTATCTTGCATCTGTTTGTGCTCTCTGGACAGTATTTTGTCTTCATTTTTGCCCAGTGGAAAGCTTGCCACAATCAAAATAACTCTACATGGAGCTATTGGTGTTCATCATCTTCTTTGAAGTGGAATGGGGGTACTGTTAGGAGCTGAACTATCTCATAGTCAAAAGATCTTTTAAGAATGAAATAATTTTAAATGCAATATTTTTTTTGAATCCCTGACAATTTGAAGACTATCTATCTATCTATCTATCTATCTATCTATCTATCTATCTATCTTTCCAAACTGAATTGTTAAACATTGATTATTTTTAGCTATTTACTATTTGAATAACATTGACCAATTTTATTGCAATTAACTAAATTAGTATCAAATAAGATCATGAAATTGACTATCTCACTATTAACTTGTATTGCTTAATTATTTTAAACAGTTTGTATAGCAGTGATTAAAAGATTGAGCCTTCTTAAATTAGTTGTATAGGCATAATGCCTATATATGAGTAACAAAATTACTTTTAAATTTGGTATCAATATACAAAGGTTTATATCAATGAAAACCTACCCTGTATCAATATACAATTCTATGTCAATGTAACAAAGTATAAACACAATTTTGCATCAAAATATAAAACTCTCTACCAATGTAAGATTAAGGCTATAAAATGTTTTTGTTTAAGAGTAGATTTAATAATCCATCTCTATTTGTCTAATTATTATAATACTCTATATCTCTTCATTCTTTTCAAGCCCCTTTCCTTTACCAAGAAAGTATAGAGAAGAGGAAAAGAAAGAAAGAAATCCTTGAGTCTAAGCTCTCTATTTAGTTTCCTCCCTGTACAAAACTATAATTATTTCTAAATTATCTCTTAAATTGGATATATATGTATATATATACATATATATACACATATATATGTATACATATATATACATATATATATATATAATAGAATAACTAGAACCATCTATTCTAATTTAAGGGATTGGGATGATGGTCTTCTTATAATTGTTTCCTGCTGAATTTCTTTGGGGGGTGCAAAAGGAAATAGGAAAAATAGTTTTGTCAAAAGAAGGCTAACTGGCATCTTTCGTTATCCAGTCTCTATGTATTGAAACAACTTATGGCTTAGTTGAAGTTCTAAAAAGCTGGATGAACAAGCTAGCTATTTTGAAAATGTCCTGGAAGTAAGACTTTAAAGGAAACGGCTTTAAGATGACTTGATTTCTTTACTATCTGGTATTGACCTCATTCTCAAAAGTACTTGATGGAGCTAATGAAGTGGCTCATCTGGTGAAAATGCCTGCTGCCAAGCCTGATAACTTGAGTAAAAAGAGAGAGCCAATCCTCACAAGTTGTCTTGTGAGTTCCCACTGGAGTCCAGACGTGTGCATGTTTACATATGTGTGTAAACTCAGAAACATATAAATAAATACATAAATAATATATGTTTAAAAAAAATCAGAATACACTTGAGCTCTGTGCTCTGAAAGTACTTGAGTTGCCCCTTCTAAGGACAGCAGCACTAGACAAGCAGGTACCAGTCCCTGGGTCACAAAAAAAGCAAACTTTTAATTGACACTTTTTTAAATACACAAAGTTTTCATTTTTGACAAAAGGTCCATGGGAGGGATCATGAACCTCTTGGTAGAGCACTTTCCCCCATCAACCCGGCTTTGGGTTCCACCCCCAGTGCAAAACCCAAAACTGAAATAAAAACTTCAATCATTGTACCCTATAGTTGCTGCCTAAGGTTGAATGTCAGGCCTACCAGCTAGATAAAGAGATAGGAGTCCCTTCCCTTTAAGGAGAGTGTCCCAAACTCACCTAACACTTGTTTCCATGTTTCCAGCTAGCCTTTATGAAGCCCAACCAGATCTTAAAAGGCCAGAAGTATTTCAACAATTTGTTACCAGTATCTACCTATAAATACGGAGTCCCATTGAGAGCAAAGAAAATGAAACAGAAGGTGGGAAGCAGGCATGTCTCAGCCCCTAGTGTCCCAGTAATTTTTTTATTCTGGATTGAAAAGGTCAGAATATGTCCCAAGACTCCTCAGCATAAAATGTTGCTGGAGTACAATGGGGGCTATTCAACACAGTAAAGACATGAAGACTTAAAAAAAAAAAAAGGAAAAGGAAACAGCTTTGATGTAGTTGAGGTAGGATCAAGTAGGAAGCCGGGACAGACAGTCTCAGTACTTCAATATCTCAGAGTGTGAATCCTGTCAAGGCTATCTTTTTTGTCTTTTATTCTGTAATATATAAGCCTTATAAGCAATATCTAGCTCTGTAGAGACACTTCAATGGAATGTGCAGGGTGCACAGATTAATTAAGGAAGATCAATAAAGAAAGGCAACTGCTTTTTTTAGATGTTAGTTTGATCATTTACCCTAACTGCAATATAAATTTCCATTCATGTCATCTTAAAGAACGCTACGTAATAATAAATCATGAAATTTATTAACTGTGTATAGAAATTTAAGTCTCAGTTGGTCCCAGAGCTGTCTCTGTGTACAGAGATCCATGTATATATTACCTATCTCATTAATCTTGTCAATCTCCTCCTTCATGCTGGTAGCCAAGATTTTCAGGGGAGTCTCCCTTTGTAATAATATCTGATATTTATCAAATTGAAAGGAACCCATAGGTTTTCTATTCCTGTGGAAATATAGGCATAACCTTTCCCCAGTGTAACATATTTTCTGTTTTCCATTTGGAAACCTATGGCACCAGGAAGGATCGTTATTCCCTGTGTAGGACAACTCCAATTAAAGTCTTTTATATAAATACAAATATGTTTCCATACAGCTTTCTAAACATCTTTAGTGTTAACTGTTCCTCTTCTCAGCCCTTTAATGTGGGAGAAAGTATAACTCGGGGGAAATTCTAACTAGAGAGGCAAGGGGGAAGTGAAGGGAAGAGATGGAATATTACTCTTTCTAATGGCAATAAGTAGCTTTGCTACTGCATTGGGTTTAGAAGACTCTGTAATTTCTACCTTCCCTCAAGGACTATAAAGAACACAAACAAAATTTTGCCAATTACGCAACCATTTTAGTGATAATTAAAACAAGGTACTTTTCTCTAGGAGCAAGCTAAATAAATGAAAAGTTGGTCCCATTACAATTTTTATTAGAATGTTGTATGATGGGAATTTTTTTCTTATTGACTCCTTATTCACCAACTGGGGAACAATTTTTAAGACTATTTTAGAAAGTGTTAAAATGCTATTTAATACTCACCACACATCTGCAATTTAGACACACACTAAATAACCCTTTCATGTCATAAATAGTGGAATTTAATGCTCTCAGCTCCTACCATCACTGATAATTGAGAACACTTAATATTTTTTTTAAATGTTGTAAACCTATAATGTTCTCTCTCTCTGCCCCTTCTCTGTCTTTCTCTCTCTGTCTCTGCATCTCTCTCTCTCTCTCTCTCTCTCTCTCTCTCTCTCTCTCTCTCTCTCTCTGTGTGTGTGTGTGTGTGTGTGTGTGTGTGTGTGTGTGTGATATAATAAAAGCAATTTTCAACAGCTTTAGTCATCAGGATAATGCAAATCAAAACAACTCTGAGATTCAACCTCACACCAGTCAGAATGGCTGAGATCAAAATCTCAAGTAACAGCAGATGCTGGCAAGGATGTTGAGAAAGGAGAACACTTCTCCACTGCTGATGGGATTGCAAACTTGTACAACCACTCTGGAAATCAATCTGGTTGTTCCTCAGAAATTTGGAAATAGTTGTACCTGAAGATCCAGCCATACCACTGCTGGGCATACACCCAAATGATACCTTACCATATCACACGAACATGTGTGTCACTGTATTCATAGCAGCCTTATTCATAATAGCCAGCATCCAGAAGCAACCCAGATATCCTTCAACTAAAGAATAGATACAGAAAATGTGGTTGATTTACACAATGGTATACCATTCAGCTATTAAAAACAAGGATATCATGAATTTTGCAGGCAAATGGATGGAACTAAAAAAAATGAATGAGGTAACCCAGACCCAAAAGGACATGCATGGTATATGCTCACTGATAAGTGGATATATCCAAAAAGTACAGAATACCCACAATACACCCCACAGAACCTAAGAAGTTAAACAAGAAGAAAGATCAAAGTGAGGATGCTTCAATCCCACATAGAAGGGAGAACAAAGTAATCATGAGAGGCAGAGGGAGGGAGAAAACTGGGTGAGAGAACAGAGGAGAGGAAAAGGGGGAAGGATCAGGAATGGGGGAATAGGGAAGAAACCCAGAGGTCCAGGAGAATGAATGGAAATATGCAGCTGCCTGGGATGGGGCTCAGGCGGACCCTAGAAAGTCCCAGAGACCTGGGATGTGAAAGGCTACCGGGACTCAATAGGAGTGACCTTAGCCTCAATGCTTAACAATGAGGAGATGGAACCTGAAGGCACCTCAAGTAGATAGCTAGAGCCCACAGTAGATCGATTAGGTCATCAACCCACCTTTAAAATTTTTGATCCAGAGTTGTTCCTGTCTGAAAGAAATGCAGGGACAAAAATGGAGCAGAGACTGAAGGAATGACTGACTAGTGACTGGTCCAACTTGCGATCCATCCCATGAGTGGGCACCCATCCCTTACACTATTACTGATGCTATGTTGTGCTTGCAGACAAGAGCCTAGCACCGCTGTCCTCTGAGAGGCACTATCAGCAGCTAATTGAGACAGATGCAGATACTCACAGCCAAGCATTGAACAAAGGTTGGGAACCCCTATGTAGAGTTAGGGGAAAGACTGAAGGAACTGAAGGGGATAGTAATCCCATAAGAAGACCAGCAGAATCAACTAACCTGGACCTCTGGGTGTTCCCAGAGACTGAACCACCAACCAAAGAGTATACACTGTACAGGAGCTGGTCTGAGGCTCCCTGATACATATGAAGCAGAGGGATTCCTTGTCTAATCACAGTGGGAGAGGATAAACCTAATCCTGTAGAGATTTGATGCCCCAGGGTGGGTGGATACCCTGGGGGTCATCCTATCAGAGGTTAAGGGGAGGAGGTAGGAGAAGTACATTATGAGGGGGACCAGGATGAGGCAACATTTGGGATGTAAATAAATAAAATAATTGGTAAAAAAGAAAGTAGTAGATAATTGGAACAAATCCATGCAGAAATCACACTGCCTTCCTTTAATCTACTAGTACTTTAGACAAGTTCTAGGGCTTAAATATAAACATATATAAAATATAGTGAAGTGTAGACAATGGTGACTACATGATCACAAACATACAGTGCTCAGATCTTGTGTGATAACCACCTGTTGCCCTTCTGTATGTGCCACCTGTTTATCTGTACCCATGTTTTATGTATATCGTGTCCAATGACTGAGCTTAGCAAAACTTTAACTTGTATCTGAAACTATGGGATTCTACTGCTGGGCAGAGGGGGAGGGGACACGGGGTTTCTAAAGAAAAGGGGAATCATCGGAAATGTAAATAAAATATCAAAAAAATAAAATAAAATAAAAAAAATAAAATATTTAAAAAAAAAAAAGATAATTTATTAATCTGACAAAAACTCAAACTGCCTCTTGCGTAATCTTTTTCTCTTCAGACTACTTTGTAGGTAGTAGACCTGCAATATGCTATGCGGGTTCTCCTTGTATACTTATTCTTTCTTCAATATTTCATAATTGATTCCCAAATAAATATCTTACACCTTGAAATCTATCTTGACACTTGCTTCTTAGGGGAGCAGGTGATACCTGAAGACTTAAGCATCATGTCAATTCTTACTCTATTTATTCTGTTGCAACATACCAGAAAATCTTTACCGAGTTTCTAAGGTAGAATAAGTTGTTCAATCTCAGACCCTTTGCAGAAGCCATCCTGTATTCCAGGCACACAGCTACTCAGTTATTCTTTACCAACTAGATAACTACTTTCACATTTCAAGTTAAGAGGAATATGTGCAGATAGATAGTGTATGATCATCTAAACAAAAATACTATTGCTGTTCAGACCACTGTTTATTGATGTTGGTGAGCTCAATACAAATTTTATATATTTGATAAATTTTTGTGTTTTCTCAAATCCTAAACAAATTGTGATGGCCAATTCTTTTCATAGTGTGGTCCAAGTTTTTCCCAAGGATACCCAGAGACCCTAAGGCAATGATATATTTTGCATTGAGTTTGATTAAATTAAGCTGAAATACTTTTACATGATGTTTAAGATTAACAGTTTTAAGAAGAAAAACATTGCATAAGTGTGGATAGAGAAAAGACAGGCAGAGGAAGAACAGAGAATAGATTTTCTCAGAGTCTATTGACACTTCACTAAAGAAGCATTTATCAGATCCTAAACTGTGCAGTGCTGCCATTCTCTTCATAGCTCAGCAGGGTGACTAAAACTTAGGATGACAAAGTAGGTACTTGATAACTACAAGAAAGAAGTGAAGTCTGAAAATACCATGATAAAGGGACATGAAAATAATAATCTTTATTTTATTGGTACATATGTCATCTTTTTCCTCATAACTGTGTAAAATTATTATATGAAAATTTTAGAAAATATTTAGGGAGAAGAATCTTAAATACCATGCTTTGATCATCCTCTCTGATACCCCGAATATAACATATTAGAACATGTATACATGTGTCCTATTATCATATTTGTCACATAAATTTAAATAATTAAAATAAGTCAAGAAAATAATTTGTATGGAGATTCATTTCATTCTGGTGCTAGAAGACAGGGAAGGGCTATTAAAAAGGGTGGACCTTCATCTGGGCATCAGTGGTAAAAGTTAATAGAATGAAAACAAATGCTGTTGATACTCATTTTAATACAGTACACCACGACCCAATGAAACAGACTTTTGACAAATTTCTACCCTCATAAATAAATGATTGCTAATTATAAAGCTACTTTTTCTTTTCAAATCACAATCTACTCATTACTTTAGTTTTTAAAGACAGAAAGAATATTTTCTATGGCAAATTAATAACAAGTGTCTAGACTTTGGATCTAAGAGCATCCTCAAATGACATTTGATCCGAAATAGAGCACAGAGATAATATTATAAAACCTTGATGGATATCTACAAAAGTTTCAACCGCTGTGTTTCTAGAACAAACCTTCTGTTATTAACTTACCAAATTGCTCCTAGTTAAAAAAAACAAAAAACAAAAAAACAAAACCAAAAACAAATCAAAACTATACAAATTCCAATATCTTCTCAATGACTAATCATGAGGATTTCATCTGACACCAGCTGTCCACTGGCCACTTGACTGAGTATCTGTCACATAAGAAAGTGTATATTTGTTCTTCAAAACCTATGTCCTATGGGAAGGATAAAAACCAATGTAGGAGACATATATGGAGATTAATGAAAATAAGAGTTGTCAAATATGCAATGGCTTTCACCCTCTAGTATACTTATATATACAAACATTTCACTGTTGTTGGTTGCCCACCAGGGCTATATAATAAAACACTGTTGCTGAAGACACTACATGCTGCAGTCACAGAACACAGAGAAGCCAAGCTGAACTGGTTTGGAGTCTTTCTCTGTACTAGTAGTGCAACACTTCTAACCAGACAAACAAGATATGTCCCCAAGTACACTGGTGGCAAATCTGTTACAGGGGAAAGCAGCCAGTTCCTTATTGGATTTGAACTCAGGACTAGTACTGTAAACCTGAACAGAAACCCATAGATTGGGAGGTCATTGACTCAAGTTAGGATGCTACTTGCTATTGTTTTGCGAAATGGTAATGATGAGCACATCAAATTGCCTTCAAAATATTTATTGTTCTATTGTTGTGTTATTATTGTTAGTGATGCTGTCAACTTTAGTTGAGATGATGCTTTTAGTGGTAAAAAGCAGTAACTTCAGATACTCATCATTGCAGTGTGAGAAATAACAGATGAATGCTTAGTCATAATTTGGACTATATCACCACCTCCCAAGGTTCAACAAGCATCATGGAAGGAGAAAAAGAGAGACTATAAGAGCAGGAGGAAGTGATGGAACGGTGTGGAATGCTGACTTCCAGACATGGTATCATAACTAGACTCTAGAACTGGCAGTGATTATTTTTATAAGATCTGTGTGAGATCTGACCCACCAACATCACAGCCACACAATAAGGAAGAGCTCAAGCGGTCTGAAGGTTTACACAGATAATAGCTGCTTAGGTACAAGGTGACATTTCTGCAGTGCACCTACCCACACTACAGCAAAAAACAACAACAAGAAGAACAACAGCAACAACAACAACAAAAATAGTCCAGGGTTCTTATACCTCCAGGAATATACTATAATTTAGTAAATCCCTGATCATATATCACCACAAACATATTTAAAACAGTAACTTTGCACAAGAGCAATAAGGTCAAATGCTGTATAGTCAACAATGTATTGATGCTTGCTTTTTATGATGGTTACATTATGTGAAATTAAAATGAATGGTGAATTAATGAATACTGGATTATTGATTTCAAGGGAATTTTACAGATTAGGTTTGTGAGAACATCTGGTCACTGTATTTGTATTGAACGATTGAATGTGTATCTTTTAAAAAAGATACTTTGTATAATGAATATGGCTAATGGGTTAATTCACAAGTTCATGGCTCGCAGCACAGTGCTTCCTGTTGAACAAAGCTTAAGTAACATTCATTTTATTTGTCAGAAGCATCGTACTTTTCTTATACTTAGAACAGGAGATAGCACCTTGTTACAATTATTTTTATATTGTATTTGATTTTATTTTGTGTGTATATGGACATGGATGTGTGTGTGTGTGTGTGTGTGTGTGTGTGTGTGTGTGTGTGTGTATGTTTGTGTGTAGGTCACAGGACAATTTGAATGACTTTGTTCTCTCTCTCATGTGTGTCACAGAGGTTGAACTTAGATCCTCAGACTTGGCAGCAGACACTTTTATCTGCTGATCCATCTCTACCCCCACATTCATTCAGAGTCTCCCCCAAAACAACAAAAAGATTCATTAAAAACTCTGCACAGTGTTGCACTAAATGTAACCACTATTTGTTTCTGTTATTAGAATAGGAAAGAGAAGTCAGAGCATCTCTTCCCTAGCCAAGACTAGAAAAAATGTACACACCAGAAAAGGCAAAAATTTTGATCATCTGTGCATACTCATGACAATTGCAAATGTGCCATGTTGAGTTTGGGGTTATAAGCAAATTTTAATAAATATGGAGTCAATGTGGTTCAATTGGTTATTCTGTACATAGAGGGTGAAGCAGGCACAAAATCTCTGAGACGGAGAAGGGATGAACTTAAAAGCTGACTGAAGCAGCTGTGAAGAGAGCTGATTCTTCAGGGAAGGACAAATCCAGTTTGGTTTAGTAGCAAACTCACACACACTAAGTAACAACGTATTAGGGTCTCTTTGTTTTCCACTTCGAATTAAATAAATCACGGAACTTCTTTTGTCCCCAAACAAAACAAAACAAAACAAAAAAACCATCTTTCAAGTATTTGTCCCAATTAATGGACTTTTCTCCTTTTTTAGGGATTGTTTATATACTGGGAATGCAAATACAGTTTGTGTAGGGGATTGGGTTAACACAATTCGTCAGGATTCATGAATGTCAGTGTAGTTGAGTAGTGACAGTTTTCCAGATGCTGCCAATATTAGTCAGATAACAGTGATGTTTTATAAACATTGGTTTGTTGTGGTACTCAACTCCTTATGCATAAAACCTTCTCAAAAAGATGAATAAAAATGTTGTTTTTGTAAATGGTGTTCTCCGACCCCTGACAGAAAAGGTGCAAAAATGATTATATTTATCATAGTTAATGCTTCCCGTGTGTCAGAGGGATAAGTTTATTAACTGCAATCATGTCTCCTTGCTGGTAAGAGATTAGTCACCGAACATACAATAAGTTTTATCTTTTATGAAAAGTATCAACAGTTCTCAAAAGCAATTACAGACACCAATTGTTTGTATATGCTATTTCATTTATCAGAGACATGATATATAAAATTGGACATGAGATTTATCTTAGCAAAATACTTTCAAAGTGAAAATGCCTGCTTCAACATATGTGTGTGTATCAGATTTTCTACCATATGTATCTCATAACAATCTATTCACCCAAATTGAAAAATCATATCTGAGAAGCTGTTTAAGAGATATCCACAAATCAGAAACATATTCAAGCTCCAGGAAATTACAAAGAAGCCCCAACACCTGCCTACTTTGTAAGCGGGCATTAACTTGATAAGATTCTGCACTGGTCTTCCCATCACTTTCATAAGAATGAAGACTGTGGTGAAATGTTAGCACTGTAGTTTTCTGGAACCTGTCTTAGATCCACCGAAGCAGAGGCCGTGGAGACTTACGGTGGGTTGTTTCTTAAAAGACAGTGGCAGTCCTACAGAGAATATATGTTATAGAATTTTTGATCAACATCCTGTGCTACATTATTCTAATCAGTAGTAATTAATTTCAACTGATATCCTATAACACATTGGAAATATAATCTGTTACAGTATTACCAATTGCTTCCAAATCAATGATTTCCAAATATCCATAAATATCTGTATTAGAATATTCTTGGCATTTTTATGGAATTCATATTTCACCAAAAGATTTAATTTAACAGAGTCTCTGAGTGTATTTCTCAGAATAAAGAAGTTATGAAGCTGTTTTCTTATTATACATAGTGATGCATGTCTACATTTCCAGAATATCAAAGGTAAAGGCAAGTGGATCAGAAATTCAGAGCTAGATCAGCTACATAGTGAGTATAAGGTTAGCCTGGGCTATATGAGAACCTGTCTCAAAAAATTTAAAAAAAAATTGTTTCATATTGAATATCTGTAGGTTTGTGTGTGTGTGTGTGTGTGTGTGTGTGTGTGTATGAGAATGTAAGTATAAAACCAGTCCAAGATGATTGAAAAGGCTATCTGCCTTAAATGGTGGAGGAATAAGATCTGTATTCTATGCCTAGCTGAGTGAGGTGGTCAAAGAGAATTTGCATGCATTATTTTCAAATAAAGCCTAAACAATAAAAAACACAGGCTTTCTTCCGAAGGTTGTAATTTTGCTGGAAATCAAAACAATAGCAAAATTACACAAAACAAACAGATAAACACAAAATAATTTGGTTTAGAGAGAGTCAAAGAACTCACAAGGAAGACTGTGAAGCCAACTGGGAGCCTGCTTGCTATCATTCAGAAATCAGGATGAAATTGAATAAAGATCATCATGTTACAGGAGAGAATTGTCTGAAGCTTCTCCGTTGCCAGAATTAGATAACAAACTCTTCCTAGTTTAATTCTCTCTCAGGATGTGTCACTTGAACGTATCCAGAAGAGCAGTGGCCCTGGCAGGGCAGAGCAAAGCATCACACTATAGACTCGACCATCCTAACTTGAAAACTGCATGGACAGAACAGATGCCATTTATAGTGCTGGAACTGGGTACCAACAGTAGTGACCCATGACTACCACCTATGCCACCATTATTCTCACCAGCATTGATCTTTAAATTTTTTTAACATTTTAAAGGTAATAACCAACTGGTCCTTGTAGTACATGACTGTAATCTTAACACCAGAGAGGCTGAGGCAGAAAATCAGTAGATCAAAGCTAGCCTGAGCTTTATGAGAATATAAAAACTGCAAAGCAAACTAAACAGACTCAGACAGACAGACAGACACACACACAGAGAGAGAGAGAGAGAGAGAGAGAGACTGAAACATACACACACACACACACACACACACACACACACACACACACACACACACTTAAGCTCCAGAAAACAGGCAAAACCATGAAGCATGGGAAGAGCCAATACTGAATTTGAGGAATTAAGTCCTATGTGAACCTTTCCTTTTTCTAATAGTCACATTAGAAAAAAAAAAAAGACAAATAAGATTAAATTTTAATAATATATATCTTTAGAAGCAAGATCTAACTATTTAGTTCTGACTAGTCTGTAACTCACTATGTAGCTAAGGCTGGCTTTGAACTCACAAATATCTGTCTACTTTTCAAGTGCTGTGGTTGAAATGCCTCTAAGCCAAGCAAAAGCTGGCCTCATCATTTTAAGTCCACTTATGGAAATCAGCTTGGAAGTATATCAGTCCTATGTTGTAGTTGAAATGTTAAGGAACTTTGTCCAGAATCGCACTAGTCAATGGTAGAAGAGCCATGGGATAGTCACTGTGTCCCTTCTAGAGTTCAATTTACCTGTCCACACTGTCCTCCTGGTCTATGACACTATTTCTGAGGTGATATGAATAAATGTATACTTATCTTAGACAGGAAACTGACACTACAACAAAGTAATGACACCATCAAAATCCAACAGGGTGAACAGATGCATTTATTAGGGTAACTTATAGGAGCATGGGGAAATCAAAGGTTACTGTTTTACCAAAAGACTGCCACTCATATACTCTGGCAGCCTCTGATCAACACGTAGGCAGCTTGACATGTTGGAGAATCTCCCGTCAGGATTCTGATCCTAACAGCTTACATAACCTTAGAGAGCGAGGAACCTGGGGAATCAGAGAGAGAGTTCCAGGACTTCCTGATACTTATGAATTATTTGGTGAAATATTGCTCTTTTATCATGTATTCTTTATATTTTTTATTTAAAAAAATCAGCATA
Organism: Uromys caudimaculatus; assembly: GCA_028551405.1. Lineage (NCBI taxonomy): Eukaryota > Metazoa > Chordata > Mammalia > Rodentia > Muridae > Uromys > Uromys caudimaculatus. The sequence continues at coordinate 57,450,169 of CM052709.1, read as the reverse complement.
AATGACAGCTGGTTTTATGACCTATTATCTCACTAGAACACCAAGTTTTGTAAGATCAGTCAATATAAGAATAGTCTTCTGCTTCAAATGATAGGAAGAGCCAACACTGAAGAATCAAAAAGTGATGCCACTATGAACGCTTGGCTGTCACAAGCCAATTATCTCTATGGTAACTTTTCTGACACCTCCTGCTTAAAACCCAAAAGGTTAAAAGGATCATGAGATCCCACTTTTATGTCTGTATTCATACTGAAAATCAAGATCAAGCTAGCTTTTGCTCTTCTGCTCCAGAGGAGGTTTCTGTTTTCCCTGGGCTCATCTTAGGACACCTGCTTTACTGGTTGACAGGTACACTGCCCAGGCAAACTCCCTACTTCCTCACCTGGCACTGCCCTGGGGAGCAGGGCCCAACTGCTTGCCTGTGCCCAGCCTCACTGAGTCACTGAAAAAAAATGATGTTTGGGCAAGCATCAATCCCCGACACTGTTAACGATACTGTTATGTTTGCAGACAGGAGTCTAGCATGGCTGTCCTGTGAAAGGCTCCACCCACCAACTGACTCACACAGATGCAGACACCAACAGCCAAACAGTGGATGGAGTTAAGCGACGCTTATGGAAGAACAGGAGGAAGAATTGAGAGCTTGAAGGGGATAAGATCTCCACAGGAAGACCTATATAGTCAACTAACCTGGACCCTTGGGACTCTCAGCGACTGACCCACGAACCAAAAATCATACACGGGCTGGACCTAGGCTCCCCGCATACGTAGCAGATGCACAGCTTGGTCTTCATGTGGGTCCCGAAGAACTGGAGTGGGGTCTATCCCAAAAGCTGTGGTCTGTCTCAAGGATATGTTCTTCTAGCTGGGCTGCCTAGTCTGCATCAGTGAGAGAGAACACACCTAGCCTCACAGAGAATTGATGCACCAGAGTTGGGGGATACCAAAGGAGGCCTCCACCCTCTCAGAGGAGAAGGGGAGGGTTTAAGGATTGTGGGAGGGATGACCAGGAGAAGGGGCAGTGAACTGGATATAAAGTGAATAGATAAAAGTAAAAATAAAAGAATAGTCTTCAGTGTATGGGGAGAGAGAAGTGGGCTGTCAGGGTTCAGCCTTACGAGTTAGGAGTTTACATGTTAAAGATGCTAAAGACATTTTTTATTTTTTTACTTTTTAACTTTTTTTGTTTCTCAAGCACAGTAAGTCTAAACTTTAATGTAATGATTACCGTCACACCTTCCCCTTACCATCTGGAATCACTTCAGTAACAACTGAATGACTAACACAGTCTATACTCTTAGCTGCAGACATTCCTGAGGCTGCCTCAGAAGCCTTCCCACAATACATTGCTTTTTTCTATCTTCACCATTGGCCACTTCATTTGGGGTGAAAATCCCTTATCCTCAAAACTCTGTTACACTCATCACACGACACAAGTCTAAGATCATGCTTGGTTCTCTGCATATATTTTATGATCTGATATTTTAACTATAACTGACTCAGCTAATTCACTATCAACTTCCTGTTATTTATGCCACCCCCACCTTCTCTAGAAGCCAGATACAGGCTTTTTACAGGATCTGATAATAGAGTGAGAATCTGTCATTTTTGTTTCCTTAGTTAATGTTGCAAATGAAAATCTTTACTTATTCAGTTTCATAATCCAATCTGAACTGAATTTATATTTCTTAAATTTGTACCCAAATACCACAGCATTCCTGTCCTACCAGCCCAAATATCCTGCTATTCTTTCTTCCATTGGCTTAGTATACCAAGTAGACTTAGCCTCTTTTCTTTAAGTAACTGAACCACCCCAATGGCATATGTGAATGCTCACATCATTTTGTTTATTACAAACTAATTCTGCAATGTATGGAAATCTTAAGATTTATTTCATCACCATTCTGATTTGTAACTTGACTCCTGATAACATGGTATTTGGGGATTGTGGTATCTATCATCTATCGATCATCATGACAAAGCTCCTCCTGCTATATATCCTTGGGATACTTCTTACAAATAGAGTTAATATCAAAATATTGAATTATTGACTTATGGCTCATGCTCTCAAACTAGAAAGACATGTGTTCATGTGTGTGTATGTATTTCTTACTCCCTTAAAGAGTTATTATCCCAGAACAGAAGTCCTACAGCACATATTTGATCATGCCTGGATATGTATTTCTAGTTTTAGATATGTATTATATACATGTATACATTATATATACACACACATACATTATATGTATATATTATATATTTCACACAATATACATTATATATGTATCATATATAATGTATGTGCTATATATATTAATTATATATATTATACATATATAAAGCTTTAAATATTGTTTTATAGCAATATTAAACTCTTATAAGACAGTCTCTCAAACAGTGATATCAGCAAGATAAACAACTTTTTCTTTCACATGTAATGATTCATAACTGGTAAGTAATCCTAAGCAGATCTACCAAGAAACAGAATCATTCTGATTTATGACTTTTAAATTCTCCTACAATGATGACCTTCCCTGATTAGTCCTGTATTAGTCACATAGCACTGTTATATCGTCATCATAGACCTGGAAAGGGATGGAGGAGAGGCCGTGGATTACAGAACACTTTCCACTGAGAAGACTTGATTTAAATGACACTGATCACGTCCCATCGTTTCCCACCTCCTCACTCTTGATCATAGGGTTGGCATGAGCTGCGAAGGAGGTTGGAATATAGTTTGTACCTAGAACAGCACACAATGCCTAAAACTAGATGGAGGAGAAGTTCTAAACAGAATTGCTAAATTTACTTGTTTAAAGAGAAGTAAATGATAATGGATACTGAGAAAAATTGCCAACGAGTATTATAAATGTGCTATTTGTTTTATTCAAAAACATTTTGAAAAAATCAGTTTAAACTGAGCACAATTACAGAGAGTTAAATCTTTAAAATGTGCAGAAGGTATTTGGGAGCATAAGCAAATAGATGATTCCTAAGTAAAAACAGAATTCATGGTGGTTTTCTACTATTTATTTTCAATTATTGTAAATAATTATCATATAAGATTTTAAAACCTGATAGATGACTAATGTGAGTACATCATAAAGTCTCACTTGACCTCTACATTCATTATTTATTGATTAAATATTTGTTTATTATTAATTATAATATTATTAATCATGTTAAATATAAATTATTAATTTATGATAGTATAGTTACTACATAAATATTTGGAAACAACCCTATGGAACACAAGTGAGAGAAAAACAGGTTGAAATCTGTGTAGGAATGGACAGAGATGTGTATTTTTAAAACAGAGCAATGAAAACAGCCCATTTTTCCACCTAGATTTACCTATTCAACCAATCAAGATAAGAAGATATGAAACATTTAGCTTTGAGCATCTGGAAACTGCCTTTTAAGTATTATATATGCTCAATAATAACATCTTTACAAAGACTGTTTCAAGCCAAATCAACACCTTTCTTATCATACTGGCTACTTATCAAAAGAAACCAGGAAGACAGAAATTACAAATCCATTTTTATTACTCTATGTGAGTATATTGGTACTCATTGTTAGACTCTTTGCCCTCCTAAAATATCATAGTTCTTGTAGGAATGTCTTGATATAATCATTATTATGAACCTTGAATTCTTCTTAGCTGAAAAAAACATTGGAGGAAACAATAGTGTTTAGTGGATTGCAAGGCAGTTGTAATGAGGAAAAAGGCAAAGAAGAAATCAGAAGCAAACGACAGACAGCAAGTACACAAGCCGTCTCACATTTCCCTCTGCATAGAACAGGGCTGGAGAATGGGACCTGAACATTTTTAGCCGCAGATAATGGTTACTATGAAAGTGCCGGTGCCTCTTTACACATGACCAGCCCCAATGTTTACGCTACCAGATACATGTTGGAATTCCTTCTGAAAGTGAGGTGCCAGCACATATGTGACACAGCCTCCAAAGACCTATATGAAGTGACTTCACTTCCAGAGAAGAATACAGACCCAGAAAACTAAATGAAAGGGAAGAGGACCAAGCCATTCACTGATGATCAAGTTCCTTCTCATTTACAACGTGCTGGCACCCCAACTTTTTTTTTTTTTTTTTTTTTTTGAGACAGGGTTTCTCTGTGTAGCCCTGGCTTTCCTGGAACTCACTCTGTAGACCAGGCTGGCCTTAAACTCAGAAATCTGCCTGCCTCTGCCTCCCAAGTGCTGGGATTAAAGGCGTGTGCCACCACTGCCCGGTGGCACCCCAACTTTTTAAAGTCCTGTAGTTATTCTGGATAAGAGCAAGTGGATTAAAGAGTCAAGATATTGTAGTCTTGTGCTGTATTTATATTTCTTCCTCAGAAATTATTAGTCATGTAAATTTTATTATTAAGAATATTTTTACTTATTTATATACCAGAAAAGTATGATACTATTGAAATTTATCATTTTATTTTTTTGTTTTCCATTCAGATGCTTCTTTTTAATGGCTTTATATTACAAATACCAATGGAAGAGTCAAGATTCAGGTTAATAATATGTTAGGCACACTATGTTTTGATGCTTCTTAGTTGGGTTTTCATAAGGTGACTTACAGTTTTCTCAACTAGAAAGGAATAAGTGCCATGATGACTGAAGTCTGCTGGCATGGCTGTTTCCTCTGCTACCAGATGTACTCATGTAGCCATTATCACCTAATCAGTACATCTGCTTCCTCAAGGTTTGTGCCCAAGTCTGGTATTTCTAACTACAAGCATGTTGTGATGTGCCTTATAGGGAAAATAATGGTTAGATAAAATTCCGTTAGTAACAAGTTATTGTGCTGTTGGTATGCATCCAGTGTTAATGAATCAATAAATATAATAGATATGGTCTAGTGAAACAAAAGCACACATAAAGCAGGCATATTTATTAATCAATTGACAAAAATGTGACTGGAGGTTTATAGAAATCTAGCCTTGGGTTTTCCCTAAGTTCAATGGTTCCTTATTACTAAGTTAATATGCTGAGTAGCTGTATAAAATGTACTAGTGGCAAATAAGAAGTATCTATTAAGACCCTTCATCTTCAATGTACTACTCTCAAAGGACACCTTCATTTATTTCCTGGTGCTAGAGCTATCCGCTATTCTAGCTGAGCATATATCCTGTAATTCTTCAAGCCAATCATGAAAACATTTTTAGAAAGCATTCTTATTGCATTTGGAAACGAGAAACACCACATAAACGATTAATATTATTATTGCCATTAGGCTGTATAGAAGATACCAATCACTGGTTTCTTACATTGAATGGGTTAAGCTACCTGGGATTGTGGTTCTTTGTTACAGATTTATTATGACAAAGCTGACTTTTATAAGCCTGAACTAATTGATAATGTTTACTTGTTTTGAAGCTGATTTTATGCCAAGTACCACTGTGGGTTCTTTACATTCATTCACCATGCAAACATCTAAAGGACCTATGTGTTTGGCACAATTATGGTCATCTCATTTGCCAAAGGGGGAAAGATTACACATTAGGAATATTTTATTTCCCCCAAGTAGGGAGAGTTTCTGTACAGGGGCTTCTCAGAAGAAAACAAAGCTAAAGTGTGGAGATTTCTGACAATGTCATGTCCATGTATATATCTGATCATTGTCTGAAATCACATCTTCCATAGACTGCTCAACACTGTGGCTAAGTCTCTCCATTTCGGTTTGTCATTCTTAATCCTAAACCACCTAGAGTTGTTGTTTCCAGTTTCCATTACTGGTACCCAGAGAATCTAGCAAGTTAGTTCCTTCTTCAATGAAAATGGTTTAGTTTAGTCTAATGTAGGACCTATGTATTGAGAGATTAATAGTGTTCCTCTGATGGTCTTACTATGCAGTCAAGGAAATTGGTAAGTGAAATGTTAGAGGAAAATTATTATCTTTTCCTCCAACCCTATTTCTAACCATTTTCATGAAAATGAAATATTTGGATAATGTTTGAAAAGCAAAACCAAACATAAACAAAGCATAATGTAGCCAGTAAATACTGGTGGGTGTGCAACAATGTACTGACTGTTATCAAGAAGGCACATGATTGGAAACTACATGTGTGAAGATCTTGTGTTCACAATACTTAGTGTCCAGGGAAAGAAATATGCAGTAAATGGAACGCCAATGAAAGTAGTTACAAGTAATATTTTTAAAAATGCAATTACGTTGAAGTCTACCAAGAAAAAGTGCAGGCTGTGAGGATATAAAATACCACAAACAATTTTTCATTAAAATAATCAAGGAACAAAAGGAAGGGAGATATTGATGGAGATAAATAAATGGACAATTTAAAGTAAGAATTCATCCAAACAGGATTGCTTTGAACGATTCCTAGATTTGTGAATGCCTTTTTCTCTTTAGTTTGTCTGACTTGAACTGATTATTTTTTTAAATGTTCTATGAATTTGAGTGATAGACAATTAATGCAGATGCTATTATACCAGTGAGCGGAACCTCTGTACATATCAATGCTATGACCAGATTAGAAGATTCTAGACTCAAAGTATTCTAAGCATTATGATAGAACTGTGCCCTTCACATAAATCAGTGTTGGCAAACAGATTTCATAAACAGAAACGGCAGTTCAAAGTTAAGATCTTTAAACAGAAAGGAAATTCAATGTAACTAGTCAAGCTAATCTGCTATCTTAGAGCTACTTCGCCAGCCAAAACCTTAACATGAATTGATCAGAAGACAATTATCAGTGATAACTGGATTTGCATTCTGGACTAACAGGTTCTTTTCTCTTCATCTTTTAAAAGAGATATTGTAAAGACATACTAAGTTACTCCCTGTGTCCAATCAAGGCTATAAGAATTTTAACTGCCATAGAAAGAGTTCCATTTTCACTTACCTTTTAATTCTTGGTGCTTTATTGTAGAGATTGGCTTTAAGCTTGTATATGAAATAATGAAATGTAAAATTTATTAATTTCATGTCATATTACCTTAAATAAACTTGATTTTTATTACTGTGTCATAAAGAAGACAAGTAACATTTTTAATTACATCCATCAATGGTAAGAAAGCATATGGGGTGTTCTTTACTACAAGAGCAGAACTTTAAATACATGTTGTGAAAGAACATACTTTCCTGTGAGACATAAATTTTCTCTCTTTATTGGCTTCTGCCCTTTTCCTGAAAATAATTTTCATTTTGTGTTTCACAGCCTAGGTGTGAAACTGATGAATGGATAATGAGAACATGGTACATTTGCATGCTGGAATATTATTGAGCTGTGAAGAAAATCGAAATTACAAAATGGATGAAACTAAAAATTATCTCTCCGACTGAGGTAAGCTAGGCTCAGAGAGACAAACTCCACACATTCTTTCTTATATGTGGATACTAGCTTTGACTCTTTAAACATACGTGTTTTAAATAGGAACACATGTAGAAGCAGGAAACTAGGAAGCAGCCATGGGAAGAATTTCAAGGAAAGGAGGGTAGACCACAGATGGGGTGAAGGAAGGAAAGAAGAATGCTGGGACAGCGAGTATTAGATGGGATGGAGAATGGAAGTGCAGGTAGAGGAAGGATTATGGAAAAGGTAATTAACACTAAAGAGGTCCGAAAATGCCATATGGAAACCCAGAAGTGTAGAAGCTTTTCATGTGCACATGCACAGTACATATGCATAAACACACGCATGTACATGTGCACATACAAATATATGTATAACTAACATTTGCATATGTATACATATACAAAAGGAATTTAAATGGAGTCACTAGTTGAAATTAATTCACTAGCCAACTGAATACAATATTCAATTTCTCTTCACCTAAAATGTGACTAAACTCAATGACTTTCCTTCACAATTGAAATTTGATAAATTTAACAAAAACAAAATTTTTGCTTTTAATGTGATACAGAACACAACCAAGATACAATGATTCTAAAGGTTACGTTCATATTTTAGTTTTGCTTATAATCTTAAAATACCATTAAATTAATGAATTTCAAAAATTTCATAAACATATACAAAGTACTTATTTGTATTAAAATTTATTACAAGTAAATATTTATAATTATTTTTAACATATTTTCAACACATATCAAATACTAAGTACATATTAAATATTATTCAAAAGTACAAGATGATATAAAAACCTATTTCAAGTTATTGTGACCACTATTCTGTGCTTCCCATGTAACTCTTAGTATCATTTCAACCTAGGCATGGCTAACTCCTGCTCTAAGTTTAAGGATTTGACTTGCTTTGGCCAACGTAATGTCACAGACAGGAAACTCACACTTCTTTGGAGAAACACTTTAATGTTTAAACTGACCTGCTTTTGCTCTATAACCGAAAGGGAAAGGGATACCTTGGAAAGAGACTAAAATGCTTAGGGCAGAACTGACAGCAAAGACATGAAAAAACACAGCCTAACCAAGCAGAACCACACCATTAAATATGACTCAAAAGTGTCATATTTCTACCGGTAAAGTTACAGACATATGTGGTAATTATTTTCCCTCTGAAGATTTATGTGTTTATGTAATATATTATAGATGAGCTGGTAAATGATCCAAAAACATGGCAAGGTGATTAAACTATTAATGACTTTGGACTCCAGTTTTTATGCTGTAACAAATCTTATTCTACAATTTAAAAATTTCCACAAGTACAAAAGGACAAAATATATTCTTTTGATAATAAAACACAATCTTAGATATGGAGAAATTAAGAGCACATTTTGTGAGCTTCATAATGGACTGAACTGTGTCAATAAGTGCCTGCATGTTGGTTGCCCTTTCAGATATTGACGATGCATAAACAGGAAGATAGATAGATGGCATTCTGAAGGTAAAATTTAAAAACTCAATGATAGGGTAGTCTCTTTCAGTTTTACTCCTGACAGTCATTTCTTAACCTAGATATACTTTTGATAGAGTACAATAGTATGTACCATAGCACAAGCTAAAGCAACAGGTTGTGCTCTCAAAAACAAAGCAAAACAAACAAATAAAAAAAAAAACCCATCATTTTCATAGTACTTTGCATACTTAAAACTTCAAAGATTAATGCCACTTATCTTATGAATGTCTCAGGCAATAAGTAAGAAAATTTTTGCAAAGAGACCATTTAATGCTCCCCTAAAAGACAACTGAATATCTGATGTTGCTGCAACAGTTGATAGTTTTCACAGACCAACTACTACATTTAATTTACAACTAAGTTAAGAGCTTATTGATTTTCATCAGAAGCACAGTATTAGACATGGATTTCTTCTAATAGACCAAGCCTTAAATCTAAGTGGTGATTAGTTGTGTCTGTTGGGTTAAATGGTGGGTGTCTCGCATCCTCCCCCAGGGCTCAGGCCTCTGGGAGAGGTGGGGCATGAGAAGTTTGACCATGCTCACCACATGGCACCGACAGGCGGGTGTTGGGCTGTGAGAAGCCGTGAGACACCACCCAGGGGTGGGGGAGCACGGCCTGGGGGTCCTGGGGACTACACAGAGCCAGCTCTGTCTGGTTCTCAGGCTCGTGTGCATTCCAGGTGCCAATGGATGCTGCGGGAGAGCTGAGAATGGAGTGGGAGCCTGCGGGCCAGATCTAGCCCAAAGCTGAGGGGTAAAAGGTGGGCAGGAAGGAGCATGACTGGGTCCCACCAGGGACCAGTCTTATCTTTGGCTTGTCTCCAGCTAGCTGGGTTTGTTTGGTGGCGGCTATGGCTGCAAGGGTGGAGAGGCCTTTTGTGGGAGACTAGACTCTGCTCTTTAGACAAAAGCCTGTTCCATTGTTGTCCACAGTGGATCCTGATGAAGAGAGACAGTCCATGGTTCTAGGGTGCTTATTGTCATGGCAGATAGTGGCGATGAGTGAAACCATACCCCACAAGTTCAGGGCAGGCCTGAGATTTGGCAGGGAGGAGTGGCTGGGAAGGGGAGTTTATTGGCTAAGGCTCTAGATGCCTCATTAAAATGTGAATGTCTTGAGGCTATGTGACCACACCTCTACCTGTGGAGGGGTTTGGAGCTACATGACTGATAGTCACAGACCTATGGAGAGCTGTGGCTTCATGTCAGGAGCCTGGGGCCCAGGAACATGGCAAAACACCTACTGTTCCTTGTAGAGTTATCCCCTGCGGGGGACCCCCTACTGGGTCCCGGGGTTTTAAACCTTAGCTCAACCAGAAACCAGGCTGCCTTTCATGGTCCCACATGTGTCTATAACAGGCCTGCCACTACTATGATTAACAAATCATGCCTACCAAGTTGGTATTATAGTTCACAGAGTTCACAGTGTGGTAACCTCATTGCTGTTTTATTTTCATAGCAGCCTGCATGACACTTGCTCATACTATGAAAACTGGTTGCATGGAGCAAGCTTCCAGTTCGGTTCCAGCTTTATTTCTCTATCTTGCACCTGAGGTAGTATCTCAGCAATAAAGTCCTGTCAACTACTTCTAGTGGACAACTAGGAGGAAAGGCCAATAACTTGATTGTTGTATAGTTATCTGGAGCCTCCCTGATCAACACTCAATATAGAAGTATCTAACAACTGGCACTGGAGGTTTTCTTTAGACACATTACTTGTAAGACTGACATTACCAATTCTCATGAAACATCTATTTCAAACTCTGCTATTTGTTTTTTGGTTTTTTTTCTCATGGGGCTTTTAAAAATGTTTTTAATGTATGTTATATAATGGACTCCTCCCCCCCCCACCCCCCAGAATGCAGCCACTATTTAAACTCCATCTTAATTAAAGCTTGTTGTGCATTAAAGATGTGGTGGCAAATTATATCTTAGATACGAATACACTGGGTAAAGGGCAGGGAGCTGGCCTAGAAACAATTGCTCTTTTTACACCGAATTCTGGAATCTACTGCCAGCCTGAGGGCGGTGGGCGGGGCCCTAGAGGCTGCTCCTGGGGGCAGAGGAACTGAGCTCTGTGTTGAACAGAAGCTGGCTCACCTTTCGCTTGTCCCAGCTTGCCTACCTTCCTGTCTCAGCATTGGACCTGACAAGGAACATATGAACCTGGAAGGCACTAGAGCCAACCAGTCAGACTATTTCTCCACCTAAAGAAAATAGCAAAGAAAGTCTGGAGCCTCGCGCAGGCTGTCACGGGCAGAGACAGAACAGTACAGAATGGGTGCACGTTGTTGCCCAGGCCACATCTTTGATGGTGCCTCTGCCTGGGTGGATCCATTGCTGTGCTCCTAGTGCCCCAGTTTATTAAGCCACAGTAGACCTACCAAGAGCACGAGGATGATGGGGCCCTGGTAGATGTAGTCCACTAAGTCACCAGGTTCCTTGCCAAACCAGCACCTGCAAAAGATAGAGCAGCTGAGGTGGACACAGATTCTCAGAACCAGGTATCTTGTGTGACCCCTCCTGAGCCCCAGCCTTCAGGGCAGTTCTTGGTAGATGGCTACATACATATTCTAACAAGGCCCTGCCTTGTCTTTTATTGTTTCTGGTAGGGCCATTCTCCCGTGGCCAGTCTCAGTGCTTGCCTGGGGCAGGGTCTGGATGGGGCATCCAGGACTAGACATGCAGCAGGTACAGGAAGCAAGGAGGAGCTGGGCTGGCTCTCCTTCACTGGTCTATGGGCTGGCTGTCCCTGCCACCCGTTGTTTGTAGAACCTGTGCTGTGTACCAGACAATCATGGCACAAAGCTGCAGGTGTGGATGTGGGACCTTCTTTAGACCCAGACCTAGTCTTTAACCTTTGAGCTGAGCTGCAAACCAGGGAAGGTGCCTACTGCCTGGCCAGGCTCACTGACAGCTGAAGATGCTTTGGGACCCAGAAAAAGGGCTGGGCTAAATTTCTGGCTCTTCCAGCAAAGGACATCCAGTGCAGGCCAGTCTCAGACAGCCATCTCTGAGCACCCAAAATTTCTGGTATCTGAACACCCTTGAGAGAAAGCTTCTCACCTACAGAGGCAGCTCTCCACTTCCTGAGCACCTTTTGTCTTTATGAGGCTTTCCTCATGCTAAGGTCCTTATTTTTTGTTGTTGTTGTTGTTGTTTTTTGTTTTTTTGGGTTTTTTTTTTTTTTTTTTTTGGTTTTTCGAGACAGGATTTCTCTATGTAGCCCTGGCTGTCCTAGAACTCACTCTGTTGACCAGGCTGGACTCGAACTCAGAAATCCACCTGCCTCTGCCTCCCAAGTGCTGGGATTAAAGGTGTGTGCGCCACCACTGATGTAACCCCATTCAAATCCCAGTTACTATCTCTTGCCCCTGTGACTGCATGGGGGAATTGCTATGATTTGGGCTCTCAAAACCCTCAGGCCAGCCTGTCCTACTTCCTGTTCATTCTCATAGTAGAGTTTGCCAGCTGCCCAGGCGACGATGATAGGGCAGGGTATGCCTGAAAGGAGAGACACGTGCTGCAGCAGGGGATGGACACATGCATAAAACCCTCTTGTAGTGTCAAGGCAGGACATCACAGGGACCTGGGATTGTTTTTGGTCTTCCAACTACAGGCCACCTGTGACCCTATGGTGCATGTCCCAGCTCTGGCCCCAACTCTTAGCCATTCTCTCCAAGGTATGGGGTAGTGGACAAGTGTCTTTGGGATGGTCACCTTGGATAGGGGGCAGAATGGTGGAAGCAGATGCATCCTGAGATGGTGCAGGGGTGGTGGGCAGAGTTGTACTTGGGCTTTGGTCAAGAATGCATGGGTACTGTGGCTAAGGGTTGCATGGGAGTAGCAAGGCAGGCTGGGCTCTAGTCTTTGGCCTCAAGATGAAGGGATGGGTAGTGGAGTTTATCAACAGTGGCCCCTTTCCCAGGAGGTCCTCCTGCCCAAGGACCCTCACACCATCCAATGAAGAGGAAGAGCCACTGGCGCAATTGCTTTGTGGAGTATGTCATGACAATGGCCGTGTGTAAGTAGTGATCAGGAATAAAGTCACCCTTTGAACTTGTCTTGGTTTCCTTCTTCTCTGTGTATATGAAGGGCCATCCTTTGCTAGTGAAGGAGATTGCATCCCTGTAAGGACAGACCCAACCAGTCATGCTCTGACCTAAGACCCTGCCAAGAGTTGGACCAGGACCCTAACTGTTCATTCAAGAGGCAGAGGACAGATCTATCTGGTAGCTCTGCCTGCCAGTCTCCCTGCCAGTTGGAAGACTCTCCTGGAGAGAGTCTAGGGCTCAGCCTGGTCTTACTGCTTGCTCACTCTCTCACGAACTCACTCTCTCTGCTTGGGAATGAGACTACCATTAATATGAAGGCTAAGAAGATTGTACAAAGGTAATGCCCTGTTCTTTGCCTTTCTCCACCTGGAGCACTGGCCTCTTCAGGGTGGCTTTGGCCTTCACTAGCACCTGGTCCCCAATGGAGGGTGCAGGGGGACAGGACTGGTTCTAGAGTTTCTTACACCATAGATGCTCTGGACTGTGAAAGAACTCAGAAAACAGGCCATTTATGGAGAAAACCCAGGAAGACTCTTGCCTCAGGCAACATGACAGGAAGGAGAGGCAAAACAGAATCCAGACTGAGAAAGACACACCCAGGCAGGTTCTTCAACCTAGGCCCATCCACTTCACAGGCATGGAGTTATAGGCCCACCTTGAGCACTCTGAGACAGTTAGATCCATTCAACTAATTCCTAGGCGAGTATCACTGGGGGAGGAGGGACTCTGCAGAATCTCTACAGGGGTGCTCACTCCTCCATTGTAGAGAGCTGCGATGGGCAGCATTTTAAAGATGGCGCTGGTTTCCGCCTTCCGCCTTCCCGATGGTGAGTGCTCTCTGTGGTAAACAACTCCTTATTTGGCTGTCCCTGGGTGGGCCTGATTTGCTTCCGTAATTAAGTGGCCAATCTCCAGAGTCTACATGGCTCAGTTTGATTGCTTGGCAGAAGTAGATAAAAGCGGTGGTAGAAAAAAGGAAGTGGGAGAAGCTTATACAAGGAACCCGAAATAAACTGCTTGAAGAAGATCTCAGTAGTAGCGTTTTTTCCCTCGCTGGCCGAGGGGGACGCGACACTCCATTCCTGCTGGTGAGGAACACTAACTTTTCTGCCCTCCTCTGATGGCCCTGCATAAGCCAGGAGAAAGAGATCTGTTTTCACCTCTCACTCTATCTGGTGCCCAGGAAACTAAAACCTTCAACTCGTTTGTTATTTTTAATTGGCTTCTGAAGTTACTCCAAACTAAACACACATAAGAGTCTAGGCTAAGACCCATACATGAAAGAGAAAATGTGGCTTGACTTTCTTTGCTTGGATTACCTTGTCCAGTGTAAATTTTTCTAAATTCACTCATTTCCCTGAAATTTTCTTAATTTTGCTTTCTGTGTGTCTGAATTTTTTCTTATACTGCTTGTGGTGGGGTTTGAATATGCTTGGCCCATGGGAAGTGCTACTATTAGGAGGCGTGGCCTTATTGAAGAAGGTGTAGCATTGTTAGAGGTAGTGTGTCACTGTGGAGGTGGGGCTTTGAGGTCTCATATATTTGCTCAAGTCTTGCCAGTTGATCCAGAGTCTCCTCCTGGCTGCCTGCAGAAGACAGTCTGTTTTCAGATCAAGATCAAGATCAGCTCCTTCTCCAGGACCATGTCTGCCTGCATGCTGTCCTGCTTCCTACCAAGATGACAATGAACTAAACCTCTGTAACTGTAAGCCAGAATCAGTTAAATGTTTGCTTTTCTAATAGTTTCCTTGGTCATTTTATCCCTACACAGCAATGAATTCCTAACTAAGACACTGTGATAGTAGAATACCACTGGCTGAGTAACTTATAAAGAACAGAAAGTTTTTAAGAGTCCCAAAAGTGAGAATTTCAAAATCAAGCATTTATTGCTATATACACTTAGATGGCAGAAGATACAGACAAGCATGAAATGAATCCTTCCCGGGTGCCCTTTATTGAATCCTGCTCTTAATATTATCACATTCACAAAATGCTTTTTAGTAGACTTATTTTAGCTAAGCACTAAGCTCTCTAGTAGGGGTAGAAATTGAACCATATTTTAAATTTACTTTTAAAAAAATTGTTCCTTTCTAGAGGAACTACTAACTCAGAGAGGATATCTGCTTTCAATTCATTCTAATGGCTATGCTTTCCAAAAATAATATGATTATTCTATATAAATAACACTATTTATTTCTACAGAATATAATTTTTGGATAAACACATGCATACATCTCATCAATTTATATATCATGGAATTAAGTCCATTACTTCAAAATTTCTAGAAGTTACTTGATAGTGGTAACATCCCAGAAACTCTAAAACAAACAAGCCATGCTAAACCGGCTAATTGCTGGCAAGGGTGGTCTCGCCAACCCCTACGGTTCCTGCAGCCAGCTGGCTGCCAAGCTGCTCACACTTCCCAGGCTATCCACCCCCCCCACCCCGTGTTTAGCCTGCAGAAAGCCAGCTACCACTTGCTCAGATCCCCTTAGCTCCATAAAATAACACTAGAGACTTGTAATATACCAGCCAGATTTATAATGGTAAATCTCCAACTCCAAAATGCCTGTGAAAAGAACACAAAACTCAATCAACATAAATACAAACTGCACAACTAGACTGGACAAATGTACCCAACACTACTCTATTGCCCGTCTATGAAACCCCTAGCTACTTGTGGCTTCTTCAGACCACGTGGGTCAGCTCCATCTTCTTCTGGATCCATCTTGTCTCTCTCTGTCCTCCGTCTCATCCATCTCTCCTTCCCTTTTCCCTTTCTAAAACTTTCAGCTCCACCTTCTTCTTCCACTGCCCATTCACAGGCTCTAGCCCTATCTGAATAATTACAGTTTCACCTGTCCTCACCTGAGTATGGGCACCCCTCTTGAGGGAGCAGAAAAAACGAACAGCAATATCTAAACTACCAAAACAATCTGCAAACTCAATGCAATTCCTATCAAAATTCCAACACAATTTTTTACAGAACTTGAAAGAATAATACTGAACTTCATGTGGAAAAATAAATACCCAGAATAGCTGAAACAATCCTGTACAATAAAAGAACTTCTGGAGGTATACCATCCCTGATCTCAAGCTGTATTACAGAGCAATAGTAATAAAAACCCACATGGTCCTAGCATAAAAACAGCTAAGTTGACTAATGGAATCCAATAGAAGATCCAGAATCAAGTCTACATGCCTATAGACACTTGATTTTTGACAAAGAAGTCAAAACTTGATCCAATGGAAAAAAAGAAGCATCTTCAACAAATGATGATGCTCTCTCTCTCTCTCTCTCTCTCTCTCTCTCTCTCTCTCTCTCTCTCAGCAGTGTAGTCTTTTGTTTAGCAGTCTTCTTAATAGCAAAATGATACACAGAAACAAGTGAGATAATAGGAAACTAGACCAAAGGAAACTAGAGCAAGATGTATCAAATGCAGGAAATAGCTTGCTTTCAAACAAATTATAAGAAAAAAAGACTAGTATCTTTTTCTTCAAGGAATCACCCATAATAAATTTAGGTCAATAAAGTAGATGGTTCATTTGCTATTAAACTTTCATGCCCTTTCAAATGCATTTTCTTTTTGTTACTGTGCTCAGACTTGTCAGTTACATAAGAACTGTGTCTTTTTCCTCCCGCCACCTCTTAAGCCATGATTACTCTGTCCCAGTGTCATGTCAAAGAAAATGAGAATGATTAAGGAACAAAATAATCCTGCCTTACTTATTAGGAAAAAAAATGCAATTAAATCTTTTGGTAAAGTTTAAAAAAAGAAGAAGAAGGAAAGAAAAAAAGCTTTTTAAAGGTATCTGTGGTAGTTTTAGTGAGAATAACCCCCATAGGCTCATATAACTGAATGTGTGGTTGCCAGTTAGGTGACATGTTTGAGAAAGATTAGGAGGTGTGGCCCTGTTGGATGAGATATTCTACTGTTTCTAGTCCCAGTCTCTCTGTGTCTGTCTCTCCTGGTCTACCTCTCTGTCTCTGTCTGTCTCTCTGTCTCTCTGTCTCTCTCTCTCTCTCTCTCTCTCTCTCTCTCTCTCTCTCTCTCTCTCTGTTTCTATTTCTCTCAGTCTCTGACTCTCTGTCTCTGCCGTTCTCACTCTCAGTGTCTGTCTTGCCCCCACTCTGCCTGCTGTCTGCAGATGAAGGTGGAAAGCTGTCAGCAACTGCCGAGCGCCATGCTGACTGCCCCCTACCATAATGATCAAGGACTCACCCCTGAAACTGTAAGCAAGCCCCCAGTTAAATGCTCTCTTTTAAGAGTTGCCTTGGTTATGGTGTCTCTTCACAATAATAGGAAAGAAACTAAGACCACATATAAAAAAATATGTTGTTAATATATGGTATGTCCCCCATTCACAGTGCAGGTAATTAAGGTTTAAACTCTACTCCACATTCAGATAGTAAACCAAAGTTCTTAGCTATCTTTCTAGCTATTCATCTATATATCTATCTCTATTATTTGCTTATTTTTATACCTATTTATTTATTTGGGATAGTTAGGAGTAAACTCGGGGTCTAGCAAGTGCTAGTTAAAAGTTCATCCCCAGCTGCAGGGAAATAAAAGTAAGAGCTCTTCAGGGAGGGAGGGAGGGAAGGAGGGAGGAAGGGAGGGAGGGAGGGAGGGAGGGAGGGAGGGAGGGAGGGAGGGAGGGAGGGGATCATAGAAGGCACGTGACTTAAAAGCAAACTAGGTGAAGGGAGAGAGCAAGAGCTGGCAATGGGACAGGGATGAAGAATAACATAGACATGAAATAACATTATAAGACTCATTTTTTGTATCACAGCTTAGGAAATTTATAAAAAGAATAAAACAAAAGTTTGAAGCTAATTTAGTCAAAGGTGTGCTTTCTTGTGATCTTACATTTTTCCTGATTTTTACTACCAAAGGCTTTACATACTTAGTTTACTGTGTGGATGGAAATGACCTATCAGGGACAAGTAGAAACTTCTTCACAAGTAATAATCCTATGACTAACTTTCTTTTTCTGAATGCTTCTACTATAAACAAAAGTAATGCCAAGGTTAGAGAGAGGGACTTAGTTTTTGCCTAACATACGGGGCCTTGAGTTCAGTGTCCAGCACCACAGAAATAAAACCTCCAACAAAAATTAATACATAATGGTATTAATTATAAAATTATTATAAGATAATAAAATAAAATAAATTATAAAATGATTGTACTTGTGGTTTTTTGATGAAGGAGAAAGTATTGCTACATCAATAGAGCAAAATTTTGCTTCTTGTTGTTCTATTTAACATAGCCATATTGTATTTTCTTTCATTTTAAGACTTAATTAAACTAAAAGGAATATGTATTTAGAATTTAGTCTGCTTCTCTTTACAATGAATCGCTCACCTTCATGCTGAGTGTCTCCTGACTTCAGTCATAAATCAGATATAAAAATTTATGGAGATATAAAAATCCACTCTGATGTTCCACAACGTGTGCTTTGAATGACTATTTTAACTGTTCATTGAGCTGTATGGTCTTTGGGTCTAGTTAATTTCAGTATGTGAATTTTTTATTCCCAACATTTTTAATAAGAAAGTTTAAAATATATATTTTAAAAACTATGAGATATAAAAATAGTCAAAATTGTGTCTACAGGGAAGTCTGAGTTATAGGGCAGGAGAAAGAACATGGTTCCACAAGCCCCGAGGCCATAGATCTACTACTTTAACCTAGTCACCTCTTTTGAATTGAAGCATATTTTCCACAGATTTGGAAGGAGGTACTGAAATGGACGTTTCTGATTCTATAATGTGATACAGACTCATATGGTGTTCTGCTGAGACAAGACCCATAGGAGGGCAGGTGATGTTTGGAGAGAGTATAAATAGGACTCAAGGGACAGTGATGACATGTTCACTGGTCTCCTGTCTTTGGTTATCTTCACTTCATTGAGAGAGGAATGGCAGAGAACTTCTCCTGGAAACCTTGCTGGTCCTGGTTGCTTCCCCATGACTTGTGTTGATTTGGTAGAGGCCTGGCTGTTTCTGCTGCATCGTGCCACTGCTGCTGATTCATGTTTGGTATCCTGACACTGCTGAATTGGACTGCTGGTGTCCTGACAAACAGAGAATGGAATTCCCCAAGGAACTACTTCTAAACAGGTCCACATCCCCTTGTCCTATTTATCATCTTTTCTCTCCTACATTTGGATGGTGGGCTAGAAGGGGATTGAAGCGTTTGAGAACCCATATTAAAAGAAGGTTTTTAAAAATATAAGCCTTCAAGGTACAACTTAACATTTAAGAGTAATTGGAATTAATTTACCCGTACCTTCACTAGCTTTGTGATAACCCTCTTGCAGTAGGCAGAAAATAATAGTTCTGATAGCAAAAGTATGATGTGAAAATGAAAGAAAAAAAAAAACAATGTAATGAAAGAGTAAGAAGTCACCCACTGAAATGTCAATAAATTACTGTAATTTTATTTTAAAATATTTTCATAATAGGAACTGAAGATTAATGTATGAAACTAAATATTTACAAATAGTAATTATAAAGCATGGCTTCTAAGGTTACCTATGAAACTTTTTAGACTTACCGCACAAAGGATATGATTTTTACCTCAAATATACCTCAACCTCAGTTAATTTACCTGTGTGGAACAAATTAAAGCCTATATGGGATCTTCTTGTTTAAAACTCAATAAATTTGTTTTGTATTCAGAATTTTTCTAACTATAAACCCTGAGGTTAGTATCTGTTTTTGACATACTAATAGATACATATTCATACATTTAAATTATAAACTAATCATAATGTGCAAAAGATTTATAACACAGAGAATATGTATCATATTACATGCCCCAAACAACTGAAATACCCAAATAGGAAAAAAAGTATGATCCTCAGATCTTTGGTTAGCTGCTGTTAATGGCTACAGGCAGAGTCAAAAGCTAGTTTGACGAAGAGAATGAACAAGTTTGCACCAATTGCCTTACTGCAATTGTTAATCATTCTTGCTTATATTCAAAAGTAACCAAATGAATAATGCATTCTATAGTCAATTTAATAACAAATGCCATGCAATTCATAGTCCCTACTCTCAAAACCATTACTAAATAAATGAAGAGAGAAGACAGAAATAATAATATGCTATGAATGCACTGAAATCATGGCTCTCAGCAAAGGAAGTACCCAGAGAGGAGGCATTTTCAGAAATGTGTGGGTGTTTGTGAATATTCATAGGAGTGAAAGACACAGCTACTTCTATTAAATGGAATAGTGGACATAGAGGACCACCCTACATACCACGAATTGTACCTGAATCAAAGGAGTTCCAAAGCATGATGAACAGCTATTACAGGTGTGCAGTGCCTCCTCTCTGTCTCATCTCCTCACAGAGAAATCTAAATGATGGCGAGTATAGAAAGAAGGCTGTGAGGAAAAAGAGCATCACAGCCAGGGCTCCATCCACAGCATTAAAACTGTGTGGACCAAGAGCAGGAAAGGGGGCACAAGAGGCGGCGCCATTGATCTGCACACACTGTGAACGTATTGAAATATTAGTCGGAAGTTCATCAGTATGAACAGTTTGTAGAAGGGCATCAAAAGGCTGAAAACAATCCTCAACTAAGCTTGTTTTATAGCATTTGTTTTGACTTCTCTCCCCTTCTCTCCTTTTCTTTTGCTTTTTAAAAATGTTGTGACAAATGCTGAGCAACTGCCTTCTAAATACACATTTATATCTATAGATTAGTTCTGAACTCAGCCTTCCCCAGAGACACTTCTTATTGCATTGGACATCAGTTAAGGCAGAGCCTTCTAGCTGTCCAAAAGACCAAGAACAAGCAACGGTAGAGAGCTGAGCCCTAAGTGGGACAATGTCACCCTGCCAAGAATCATCAGACATTGTGGAAGAGGAAGCAGAATTCATGTAAAAACCAGAGAGTGAGAAAATACTCAGCAAAAAGGACATTGCTTTTATAAACTTGCTTGTTCTTGGTATTTTGGACAGATAGAAGTCTCTGCCTTAACTGATGCCCAATACAATGAGAAGCTTCTCTGGGGAAGGCTGAATCAGTGCTCATCTATGGATATAAATGTGTATTTAGAAAGCAGTTGCTCAACATATTTTTGTCACAACATTAATGCCTGGCTCCTGAGATTTCTGTGGAGGAACGCAGGCTGTACTGGGAAATGAACTATGTTACTCATGTTACATTCTAGCAAAGATCCACATGTGAACTTGGAGGAGCCCGAGTTAGAAAGCAATGGACTAATTTGTTGGGTGGGAGAGAGTACAAGGCAGCACAGCAGTTGGGTTTTGTCACGGTGTGGCCCACCAGTCTTATCCAGTTACAGTTTGTCATGGCGTAGCCCACAGTTATATATCATCATGCTGTGGTTCACTGCTCTCTTCCAGACACTTTCTGTCCTGAGTGACTCACTGCTCCTATCCAGGTTCACGGTGAGAGAGAATAGTAAGTAAAGCAGATAGATATGGGAAGTTT
Organism: Uromys caudimaculatus; assembly: GCA_028551405.1. Lineage (NCBI taxonomy): Eukaryota > Metazoa > Chordata > Mammalia > Rodentia > Muridae > Uromys > Uromys caudimaculatus. The sequence goes on along the minus strand of CM052709.1, from coordinate 57,428,797 downwards.
GTAAGAAAAGAAATGGGAGTGGACTTGAAGTTGTTAGCAGGGAGTCTGCAGAGAAAGCAGCGATTGTTGTTAAGCAGGTAGGTACTGTCAAGGAGAAAACTGAGATTCTACGCTAGGACAGTAGGAACGGCGCCTTTTGGAAAGACCCACCTACCAGCAAAGAAGGGGTTTTCCAGGTTAAGTCCTTGATACACACGAGCCGCTGTAGCTCTTAAATGTAAACACAACATTACACATCACATTGGCAACAGAATTTGGAAGCATTATCTCCATTTTACTGACTTTTCAGATGTGAGTGATAGCGTCGCGGAGGTTCACACTAAACTCTGAGAAAGCTGCTGAAGCCAGACCATGTGTTGGGGTTGGATTTGTGGCAAGAGGTACATCTCAGATTTTTTATGAAGCTGTAAAGGTAAAGCTTAAGTTATACACTGGGCAGGTAGCCTGTCACACCTGACAGGTGGTAGGTCAGTGAGAGGCGCTATCTCAAAAGAGAAGTTTAATATCTGAGGGACAACATTCAATGTAGTCTCCTGACCCATATATGTGTATATACATGTATGTCTGTAACCCTCATCTCACCCCAAATATGCACTCTACTGACTTCAAGTGCCATGTACTCATAAGCATTGTGATACACAGAGAGAGAGAGAGAGAGAGAGAGAGAGAGAGAGAGAGAGAGAGAGAGAAAGAGAGACAGACAGAGACAGAGGCACAGAGACACACAGAGAGAATAAGAGAATAATCTTACTTCTGTTATTTTTCAAACATTTATTGTGCAATTCATGGGTTCAGAAAATGCTAATCAAATTTAGCAGAATGATCAAATTTAACTACGACTATAAGAACGGAAATATGTTCATCAGATTTGAATTACTATGACAAAACTGGGATAATCAAGTTAATAAGTGAAAAGGTTTGTTTTGGCTCATGGCTTCAGTACATGAGTACTCCATAACATTAGCACTTCAATTAACATTGAATGAGTACTTCAGTCCATGAGTACCCCATTGCTTTGAGCCTGTGGTGGTGGCAAGGTACATAATGATATACCTTGTACATGTATTTCGTACAGGAGGTCTGTTTACCTCTTGTCAGCTAGGAAGCAAAGGGAGACAAGGCAGGGTCTGAAACATGCCCTTAGTGAATTAATTCTCTCATAACAGGTCCCATGTCACAGATCCCAGCACTTCCCATTGGTATCACAGGTGATTGTTAAGCCTGTGGTCAAGCTGCTTTGCTGTGTTCCTCTACAGGGTCCCTCAAGGCTGACGTTTGTGCATAGTTTCATTTTCTGAGCAAAGAGGCCATCTCTTGCTCTTATCCCCTCTTGCTTATCCTTTAGCAATTCAAAGTCCGCATTCACTATCACACACCTTGCCTAGTGGTAACTTTTCATGAAGATGTTCTAAGAGAAAAATTCATCTCTAAAGATAGACATTTCTATAGTTAGCAAACGGAAGTATTAGAGTTCTCTACTACATTCCTTATTGCATTAGAGACTTAAAGTCATAGAGTCAGGCTCACTGCCCTGAGAGTGTTCTCAATACACTTTGTGAACTTCAGAGGGACTGACACATCCTTTTAGCTTTCAGGGTTTCCTTTCTTGTGATATTTTTACTTCAAATCCATTTGTGATCTTTTCAAAAGCAGACTGTAAATCTGTTGGAGGAAATATGGACATTATTTCTCTGTTCAAAATAAATTCACTTGTCTTTTCCTTGGTGTGATGTAGGAAACACACAGTAGCCCCTGGAATGAACTTAGTCCTAGTGTTTTATGTCTTAAGTGTACTACAGTCATCAACAAAAACAAGAAAAAGGTTTCCCAGTGCGGAATGGTAAAATCTTTTTGAGTGAACAAAGCAAAATCTAAAGGGCTATTTCTCTGAGTTACTGAAAGTGAGGTGCAATCAATTCTGTTATTTGCAGAGACCTGAGATGCCTCTTTCCTCCCGCAGAGCCAGTAGCTCTTGTGTAATGAGCTATCTGTAGGCTGGAAAAGAAAGCTGAGGCAAAGCCTCAGATTAGATGTAGTGTCTGCTGGATAGAACCCTCTCCCATTTCACTGCCCTCTCTCCTTCCTTTCTTTCTCTACAACTTTGTCGTGCAGTACAAGGATGGTTGGAAACTCAGTAGCCACTGAGCCATTTCTCTAAGTAGCTATACAGAGATACTCACATTTTTTTCCAGATATCTCTAAAGCACAAAAAGCTTAGAAACATAAAGAAACCTTTCTATTATTAACATTACATATTAACATAGATGAGAACATTTTGTAGCTATAGTTGTTTGTTTGTTTGTTGCTCATTCAAATCAAAAGACAAACTGGAAGATATCCACATGAACAGTTTCTTTATCATTTTGTTTCAATTGAATCTGAGCTAATATAAACTGCCATTGTATACATGATTATTGACCAGAGTTTCAGTTATAAAATCAGACTTGGCTGACAGCTGTAGTCAGCTAGCATGTATGAAGACTTGGATTCAGTCTGTATTACCAGGAAAAAAATGGCCAGATTCCATCAGCTAAAAGCTTTTTGAATCTTTAAATTTCATATGGATAATAATCATTATTAACTAACATAACAACATTATTAACATAATTAATAATTCATAATGGATAAAATCATATGAAAATACCATATGGATAAAAATGAGTAAGTAATCCAAGATTATGAAGTCACATTCTTTATGAATTTTTTATTTTTAAAAATTAAAAACTGATTTTTTATATACTATACTCTGATCATGGTTTCTCCTCCCCCATGCTCCCAGATCTTCTCCATCCTTATTTTTAAAAGATTTATTTATTTATTTTATGTATGTGAGTACACTGTACCTATCTTCTGACACATCAGAAGAAAGCATCAGATCCCATTACAGATCCAGCATGTGGTTGCTGGGAATTGAACCCAGGACCTCTGGAAGAACAGTCAGTGCTCTTACCCCTGGGCCATCTCTCCAGACCAATCTTCCTCATCTTTCCACCCATCCAAATCCACACCCATTCTTTCTATTTCATTAGAAAACAAACAAGCATCTAAAATATAACAATAAAATAAAACAAACAAATCAGAATTGGACAAAACAAAAATAAAAGAGCCTCTCAGAAGCATAAAAACACATGCTAAACATATAGATTCAGACACACACACCACACACATTCACAATTCATACACACAAATAGCTCATAAAAATCACAAAACTGCAAACCTTAACATACAAGCAAAAGGCCTGTAAGAAAAGAAAAAACCAACAAAACAAAAATAAAAACAGATAAAGCATTATGAGACAAAACACTTTCAATTTTCTGAAAATTTCACCAAAAACAATGAGTTACAAATCACTGGAAAAATGTTTTAACCTCTAAATAGGACTGCTTTTATTAGTCAAAACCAAACAAATAAACAAACACCACCACTAACAAAACACCAACTGTAGCTATTTTACTTTCAAAACAAGTTGAGGTATCATTTAGATTGATACATCCTATATTAAAATTGTGACATGGCTATTCATGCCTAGTGATGAACAGTGAAAGACCCAGCATCACACAAATCAAGACAGTCACTTGTTATCTAAAATTGCCTCATGATTCTTAGAAGACCCAGTGGTCAGCACCCCATGTACATTGAACCAGCTTTTATCTTGACAGAAGTGTATGGCCTCAAACACTTAGGTGCAATTTCTATGTTTTAGTTTTTAAAGAGTTTGACATTTTTTCTAAATGAACATGCTAAGTCAGAATTCACAACAAAGAAAATAGCACTAAAAAAGTAAAGAAATTTCTAACAAAACAAATTTGTAAATCAATAGACTTTTTCATTTTCAGGCTCAAAACTGAAAGTGTTTGCTCACATCTAAGGGTCCCACTCTGGTAATTTTCATGTCAGCCAAATACTGTCTTGCTTAGGCTCCTGAGGACTTCTGGTCAAGGTTGTAATTCAAGGTCAGAAGGTCAAAGAGGTGCCTGGATCAGCTTCAGCACACCCACAGTGTTGTAAACTCTGACAGTGATACAGTGTACCTGGGTGATGCTCACAGACACATGAGGACCAAACGGAGATCTGTTTTCATCACCTGTCTTATGTCCGTTTATTTTTCAGTGGTTTCCCAAGATTCATGAATCTTGTACTAGAGGTTCCACTTACCAGTGTGTATGGCTAGCTTTTTAAAATGATCACCCATGGATTTCAACAATGTCTGACTCCTCTTACACTAATCAAATCTTTTTCTTATGAAAACTTGAGTTCTAAAGGCCTTGGAAACTTTCCGTGGTTTGTCTCTTTATTAGTCTTGAGAGAGCCTTTATCTTAGCATTCTTTGCTTTTTTGCTTTGTTCTTTTGTTCTTTATTTTGTTTTTTTGTTGTTGCTTTTGTGTTTGCTTGGTTGGTTTGGTTTTTAGTTTTTTTGATTTTTCTTTTTTTTTATATTAAAGCCAATGCTGTGTTTATTTAGACCAGAAGACAAAGTAGCCTAATTACAAGGAGATGACCTAGTTACAATCTTCAGCATAAGAATATGATTACACAAGAGACTTAAAAGTAGTTTTCTTTTTTGTATTTTTTATTTTTGTATTTTTTATTTTTGATACTTTACTTACATTTCCAATGTTTCCCCTTTTCTAGGTCTCCTCTTTGGAAACCCCCTATCCCCTCCCCCTCCCCGCCTCTATGAGGGAATTCGACCTCCCACCCACCCACCCACCCACCCACCCATTCCCATATTCCCACCTTGACATTCCCCTTTACTGGGGCCTCTAACACCCTCAGGCCCAAGGGCCTCTCCTCTCTACCTGATGGCCAATGAGGCCATCCTCTGCCACATATGTGGTCCGAACCATGGGTCAATAGATGTGTATTCTTTGATTGGTGGTCCAAACTCCAGGACGACTGGGGGGGAGTCAGGCCCGTTGAGGCTGTTGCTCCCTCCATGGGGCTGCAAACTCCCTCAGCTCCTTCAGACCTTTCTCCAACTCCTCCATCTGGGACCTCACACTCAGACCAGAGGCTACTGTAAAGTGAAACTTGGGCATTCTGAACTTTTGGGCTAATATCTGCTTATCAGTGAGTACATACCCTGTTCGTTCTTTTGTGACTGAGTTACCTCGCTCACGATGATATTTTCAAGTTCCCTCCATTTGCCTGCAAATTTCATTAAGTCATTGTTTTTAATAGCTGAGTAGTACTCCATTGTGTAGATGTACCACATTTTCTGTATCCATTCCTCTGATGAGGGACATCTTGGTTGTTTCCAGCTTCTGGCTATTATAAATATGGCTGCTATGAACATAGTGGAGCATGTG
>CM052709.1:57363050-57422987 GCA_028551405.1 Uromys caudimaculatus | reverse complement strand
TTGCCCTTGCCTTTTGCCATCTTGTTGACTCTGTTGTTAGCTGATCTTACTCTGTCTGGTTGTGGCTTGCCCCTCCTGCAGGCCTCTGTGTCAGTACTCCTTGAAGACCAGCTCTCTCTGAGAGGTGTTTGGGTTTGGAGAGCTGTGGCACCGGGTCTGATCTCGGTCCCTGTGTCTCTTGGGTTCAGGGAAGTTCCTGGTGAGCTGTGGGGCGTGTCTTTGGCCCTCTCCTGGCTTTTCCGAGCTCCTGAGAGGGATCTTTGTCCCGGCGCTAATTTGCTGTGGAGCCCTCTGGCCCAAGCTGAGGTTCCCAGCCATCTGTGGCCCGTGGAAACCGGGCGGAATCAGTGAGCTCTGGGGCTCGTGTTGCCCCCGCTAGGGGTTTTTCCGCGTTCCTCGGTCCCTGTGTCTCGAGGGTTCGGGGTAGTTCCTGGTGAGCTGTGGGGCGTGTCTTTGGCCCTCTCCTGGCTTTTCCTAGCTCCTGAGAGGGATCTTTGTCCAGGCGCTAATTTGCTGTGGAGCCCTGTGGCCCAAGCTGAGGTTCCCGGCAGCTGCCAGAAGTTGCTGTCCGTCAGTCTCTGTGGCCCGTGGCCAGGATACTTTCTAATGTCAAATCCACCCAGGATTCCACAGTACAGACCGTGGAGTCAGTGTTACCAAAGTCTAGATCTCTGTCTGCTTTCCTTGTGTTCTCATTTTAGGCTTATTTCCTTATGCTTGGCTAAGCTGTACATGTAGATGTCATTTCTTTATGATAGCAGTAGGCACTAGTTTCTATACAGCAATTACTTCTGAAAGGCTCTACTTCCATGCAATTTGATTTAGATTTCAATAGAAAACATTAGGTCTTCTGTTTTGGTGGTAGAGCATTTGTTAAATATATATTTAAATTAACCTGATCACTCTTTTGCGACTTACTTTCTTATACCCTTATATGTATATTTCATGGGTGTATTTATACCCATAAAAAAGTTGTTTTATATGTTTTTGTTTTTCTCTGCATTACTTGATTTAATACCTTGTAATTTAGTATTTGTAATTTATGTGTAATACATTGTTTTATACATTGTAAGAGCAACGGGATCTGCCCCCTACACAACAGGGAAGATTCACAGGAACAAACTAACAAGAAATAGATTGCTATTGTTTTGACTGGCTCTATCCCCTAAATTCCCATATACTACTAGCCTCATCCTCATCTAGATGATAGTAAATATGATGCAGCCTCTAAGAAGGGAAGTCTGGTAGAAGGGTATTAGCTCGTACAAGAGTTATGAGTTCAATGACCCCTACAGGTTTTTTGGTAAATCTTGTTTCTGGCTATCATAAACTGATCAGACTTCTGCTACCTGATGTCTTCATGTTTCCCCATGATAAACTACCCTGCCACAGACCCAAAAGCAACGGGATAACTGACCATGAAATTGAAATAGGCTAAAATAAACCTTCCATGTCGTTAATTATGCCTGGTGTTTTGTCATGGTGATGGAAAACTAACAGATAGTTAAACAGAGAAAAGGCACCAAGTTTCTTGGATGCAGATAGAGAATCACTTAGGATAATTACTATCCCAACAGGATTCAGAAACTTGTATACTTTTTTTTTCTATTAGCAACAGAGAACAAAGATAACTTAGAAGGCTATTAAGTGCTTTTTAAGGGATTGTAATAGGCTCAGCACACAGTGACCTGAAACTGTATCCAGTAGATCCACAGAAAAAACAATGGTTGGAAATAATTGTCTTTGGGGCAGAAATAGAGGACAATGTGTGGCAAAAAGTCTGTCTGGGTGTATTAACATATTTCAGTGTTTCTTACCATTCTGTGGATCTTCTCTGGTTAATGGCATTTCAGTAAGAAGAATATGATGGTTTGGATATTGTTGTCCCCCAATGGCTTGTGTGTTCAAGGGCTAGTATACACAGCCGGTGGCACATTTGGAAGGTAATGCAATCTTTAGAAAGTGGAATAGTCGAACTGAAAGAAAAATGGAGTCATAGAAGCATGCCTATAGCAAGGATAATGGAACCTGAGCCCTTCCGCTCTTCTCCTTCATCACCAGCCTTCTCTGCCATAAAGTCCCTCCACTGTGCACCGTAATGTTCTACCTTATGACAGATCCAAAAGCAATGGAGCTAACCAGCCACAGACTTAACCTCGGAAACTATGAACTAAAATAAATCACTCCCCTGTATTGGTTGATTTTTAACATACCAGTGGAAACCTACCACAAATGCTGAAGTGAATTGTATTCCTATTTTGAATTAATCTGACCAGATGATATGAGATAATATGAAATAATCCTTTCCTTGCATTGTGAATATGAGAAAAAAAAGGAAGGTGAGAGAAGCCTTGAATCGGAGACTTCTTAGTATCATCATCATCATCATCATCATCATCATCATCATCATCACCATCACCATCATCATCATCATCATCATCATCATCATCTCACCATTACCAGCAGCAGCAGCAGCAGCAGCAGCAGCAGCAGCAGCAGCAGCAGCAAAGCAACAGTCTCTGAGACATCATTTTCTAAGCTCCAATTATAATGCAATGATCCAAAGGCTTGAATAGGACTTAAGACCCATTGGCCTTCAGTTAGGTCTGTGCAGGACAGCTGGCTCAATAGCTGGAGGTTGGCTCGCTGACATTCTGTGGAAAAGCTATTGGGCAATCTTCAGCTGGATCACATACAGAACTTCATAACATCACTCTGCATTTTGTTAGCTAGTGAAAAAATCACTTTTTCCCTCATTCTGGGTGCCAAGATCAACAGCAGCCATTGATTATAAATCGTGCCCCTAGCCTTGGTTTATCAGGAGCCCAGCACACTGGGGCAACCACATCCTCCTGACACTGACAGCGACATATCTTTCTTGTTTGAGGGAATTTTTCACCTTCAAAGCCTGTATCTTACACAGAAGCACTTCGACTGAGATAATAAATTGGTACTCTAGCTCTAATCACTGAGAACTTCCTAGCATGTGAAAAGAAATTATCTAAGATCAACAGTGACCATTACAGGCAACTCATGCTATGTGGAAATCAGTAAAGAAATACATTTACATTTTCCTTTATGAAGCAACTGAAAGAAATAATATCTAACACTCAATATCAGTTTCTTTGTTGGTATGTTGAAATTTTAAATTAAGCTTTTAATTCCAAGAAACTGAACAACATTGTTAATATACTAGAAAACACGGAAGGTGGTTGGGCCCCGTTTTGGCCTTGAGGACAAATCCGAGCCTGGCTCGAGTTTCTGCGGTCTTGTGGGAGAGCCTAAGCCTGGCTCAGTTTTGAGACCTGTCTCAGTCACTTCCGTATCAGGGTGACTCAGCAAGACCTGATTAACCCTGCCTCTGCCCTGCCATTGATGTGAAGCCTTGCCATTGGCCCTGTCAGTTACCCCTTCCCCTCTGTCACCCTTCCCGGCCTCCTATGTCATCTCTTCCCATACCCAAGTGCCCACCTCCTTGCCTTCTCTATATAAGCAAGTGCCTAGTTTAATAAAGTGAGTTCCTACTTCGACAAGAATCTTTTGGGCTGTAGACACTCGCCATCCCGCTCAGCCCCAGACAGACCCGGCTGGACAGTGTTCTCTCCTCTCCCCTGGACCTGCCAGCAGGGAGCCGACAGAAGGTTATATTTCTGAATGGTAAAATATACAATAAGCTATTAGAAGAATTTTGTAAAGCAGAAGTTCAATGATTACACTGGATTATATGCTATGTGTTTCCAACACATGTTAGAAAACTTCATTGATGCCTTTGTAATAATTCCAACCATGGAATTTTGTGTGTAAGGAGTACACATGTACAAATCTGTTTAATCTACGTATGCCACATATGAATAATTTCAATTTATTGTTCTTAGCTATAAATGTCTCCATGAATGATGGGATAGGTCCTGATAATTTTTATTTAGACATTATGAATTCAGAAGCTACTTAGAAAACCACTTCAGATAACTTTAATTCTTCATGGATGGCTTACTAAATTCCACAATGATGTGTGCAATGTTTTTTTTGTGTGTGAAGTGACCTTAGGGAAGGGGGAATTGGCTGGACATTTTGTACGAACACCTCAGCTCTTCTATGAATGACATGTACAAATTTGTCAAGCTGAGCAGGCAATCAACCTTGGGTAAGCACTTCAGACTCAGAATTTTCTTTGGTCAAGTCCCTTCACATAAAAGAAAAAAATCATTTCTCTTACTACTAGGAGATTAACTGATGCTGGCTCTAAAGTGCATTTTTATCATTATCATTTATTATTATTATTATTATTATTATTATTATTATTATTATTATTGCCTCACATCAACACAATGTTTTAGAAGAATGTCAGAAACAAAAATTTTACAGGGATAACTACTAAATCATTCCCATGTTTCCTGGTAAGAGGTCAGAGAAGTCCCATAACCCTGAAAGACTATTTGATGTGTTGTTGATCCATCTTTCCAGCCTATCTGGCTGCCATGAAGTAATCAATAAGAAGAGATTAATTAGGGCTGGAAAGATATGTTTATATCACTTTCTATCTGCTATTTCTTGAGCAGCATGAGGAAGCTCATCACTGTTGGTGGTGGTAAAAAAAAAAAAAACCTAATCATAATAAGGTAATCTACATTATTACAAGAGGTGACAGTCATAGCTGTTTCATAAAGTTAAGATTCAGGCCACATTTGGGTTAAATTTTATTGAATTGGGATGCCATGTTTTAATTTCTAACTGAGAGAATACATTTTTATGAACCTTGTAATGTATATTAGATGACCAGAAAAAAAATTGTTACTTAAAATTAGTCTGGGACCTCATTCTTCAACTTCTGGTTTGAGAAGGTTGATGATGCCTTGAATTTGTTTGTCTTTTGGACTTTGTTAAGACAGGGTTTCTCTGTGTGCCCCTGGCTGTCCTGGAACTCGCTCTCTAGGCCAGGCTGGCTTTGTAGAGATCTACCTGCTTTGGTCTCCCAAATGCTAGGTTTAAAGGTATGCCTGGACTTTTAATCTGGAGTATTCTGTCATACTTTTGTTCAAAACACAGATACCAGAATATTTTTTATGTTCAAATTTATTCTTTTATTTATTTAAGGTTCAGTTGATGCCCCTCTCGGTCCCCCTCCCATAGTTCCTCATCCCATTCCTCCTTCCCCTTGCCTCCGAAACGGTGCTACCCCCACCCCCACCACCAGGCCTTCCCTTTCCCTGGGACCTCAAGTCTCTCAAGGATTAAACACATCTTTTCTCACTAAGGCCTGACCAGGCCAACCTCTGATACATTTATGCCAGGGACCTTGGACTGGCCCATGTTTGCTCCTGGTTTGTGGCTCAGGTTGATGACTCCTCTCTGGGAGCTCCCTAAGGTCTGGGTAAGTTGAGACTGTTGGCCTGCCTATGGGGTTGCTCTGCCCTTCAGCTTCTTCAGTCCTTCTCTTAATTCAACCATTGGAGTCCATGACTTCAGTTTAATGGTTGGGTGTAGGTATCTGCGTCTATCTCAGTGAGCTGCTGGTAGCGCCTCTCAGAGGACAGCCATGCCAGGTTACTGTCTGTAAGCACATCACAGTGTCAATAATAGTGTCAGGCCTTAGTGCCCTCCCATGAGATGGATCCCATGTTGGCTGGTCATTGGACCACCTTTCCTTCAGTTTCTTCTCCATTTTTGTCCCTGCAGTTCTTTTAGATAGGAACAGTTCTGGTGAGAAATTTTAACTGTGGGTTAGTAACCCTGTCCCTCTACTTCAGGCCCTGTACTATCTATTGGAGCTGGACTCTTCGAGTTCCCTCTTCCCAATATTGGACATTTTGGCTAACGTCATCCCATTGAGTCCTGAGAGTCTCTCACCTCCCGGATCTCTGGTATTTTCTAGAGGGACCTCCCACCCCCGATGCCGCTTACCTCCATTCATTCTCTTGGCTCTCTAGGCTTCTCTCCTGTCCCCCCCACACTTGATCTCCTTTTCCTCTCCTCCTCCCATCTCCCACTCAGGTTCATCTCCCCCTCTTCCTCCTGTGATTATTTCCTTCCCCCTTCTAAGTGGAATTTAAACATCCTTAGTTGGGCCTTTCTACTTGTTATACTTCTTATGGTATTCATACATTTTGGCTAATATCTGCTAATCAGTGAGTACATACCATGTATGTCATTTTGTGTCTGAGTTACCTCATTCAGGATGATATTTACTAGTTCCATCCATTTGCCTGCAAAATTCATGGTGTCCTTGTTTTTAGTAGCTGAATAGTGTTCCACTGTGTCAATGAACTACATTTTCTGTTTCTATTCTCTGGTTGAGAGACATCTGAATTTTGTATTTTCTTATTAAGGGGGCCAAAACAAAAGAGTTGAAATTGTCTAAATTTTATTAACTGACAAGTGTGTATATTTATAATGTATAATGCAATTTTGATATGTTTATGTATTTCAAAATAAATTTTAAAAGTGAATATATTAAAGATTATTTACATGAAATAATCTATTAAAAGAGATTCATTGGGACTGGAAAGATGAATTAGCATTTAGGAAAACTTGGTGCTCTTCAAAGAACCAAGGTTTGGTTTCTAGCGCCAACATGGTATATCTAAGGTATCCATAACTCTCCCTACCCATCTAACTTTATGTTCTTTTTCTCTCTCTTAACATTTTATCTGGGAAGGTTTGGAACTAAAGACATGCATAAGTCTTCACTTAGCCACATGCGTAGGCAAGAATGAATAAAGGCCACCTTCTAATGGAGCTCTATGTAAAACCCTCCATTACTTGCAGTGCATTGCTGTATGTTGAATTAGTAGAGCCTGTTCTTTTTCCTTCCCTCCTTCCCTCCTTCCTTCCTTCCTTCCTTCCTTCCTTCCTTCCTTCCTTCCTTCCTTCCTTCCTTCCTTCTTTCCTTCCTTCCTTTCTTTCATTCCTTCCTTATTTACAGTTAAAATTTCTGACCCAGAACTGTTCCTGTCTAAAAGAACTGCAGGGACAAAAATGAAGAAGAGACTGAAGGAAAGGTGGTCAGCCCAACGTGGGATCTATCTCATGGGAGGACACCAAGGTCTGACACTATTATTGATACTGTGATGTAACTAAGGAATCCTTAAGTAAGGAATAAATAAGTATTCCTTATTTATTTTTATTTATTTATTTATTTATTTATTTATTTATTTATTTATTTATTCCATTTTCTTACAATTTAGCAGGCTTCATTCCCTAAATTCTACGTGAATATGGTCAGAAAGATCCTCCACAAGATTTCTCTGCGAGTTTTTATAATAATTGCTTAACCCTCCTGAGGATTGTTGGCAATTCTAGAAAGACCTAAGTTGCTAACAGTTGTCACGGTAGCAATGGCAAAACGAACATCCTACAGTAGTATCACACACTTGCCTGCTAATATTCTGCAACTATTTTGATTTAAAGGAGGGAAATAAAACCTGATATGTAAATTCATACTTAAATTACCTGACTTATTTTATTGAGGAGTTATTGACTTGTTAGATGCCTTTAGTGGATGTGTCAGATTCATGACTCAGCTTAGAAAAATTTCACATAGTAAATAATATGGTAGAAATACTTAATCACTTTACTAAGACATCCCCAAAATATTAATTTTATGAAACATGGGTAACTTGGGGAAATTTTAAATTTTTATTATTTTGGTAAAGTTTATTTTTTTAAGTCAAATGTTGTCATGGATCATGAATTTGCTAATGTATTTCCCTGAAGAGCTTTAAGTGAATAGCAACTTGCTAGCAGACAAGAGAAATAAGCAATGCCCTCCAAGGACTAGGGAATTCTTCACTCTTTAAAGTAAGAAGCTTAACTTTTGGAAAGAAAAAAGGAAAAATAAACAAAGATCTTACACTAATTTTGGATGCTTTGGTAAAATCTAAAGACAGCAAATGTTTCACTGAAAGGAAATCTCTTACTAATCAATAGCAAATAGATCATGATTATGCAGTTATAAGTTCTTTAGTTTTCTGGTTTTAGTCTAATTTTTAGGCCTCAGTTGTTACTTTGTTTCTGGAAATATGAATTAGCCGCTTTATTACCAGCTTTTAAATTAAGAATAATTACTTTCTAATACTTGAATTCTGCTGTTAGAATTGCCATAGCAACAGCTACAGCCTCTCTGGAACATCTCACAGTATGTGGGTGACTCACACGGCCACTTATTTGTCAACCATGAAGGGTTTCCTCATGCCAGACATTATAGAAAGCACACTGATGAGAAAACACAGATTTACTCTCAGTCAGTATATGCAGAAGTCAGAATTTATAGCTCCTCTTTAAAATAACATATCTGAGGAAACATGTAGGTGGAATAAAATATTCTGGTTTATGTGTAAGTAACACAGTATAACCAGTGCATATCTTATACACCTAAGAATCTGTGCACAAACATATCCAGAACCCATCTTAATAAAATGTTCAGCCTCACAAAACTGCAAGCCAAAGACATGCTATCAGAGATAAACCAACCAAAGAAAACCATCTGCCTCAACTCTAATATGAAAGTTAAGTTGGAGTCCTTCAGCTCCACACATAGCTTCTGGTATTGTTATCGAGAAGAGGAAGTAGGCAATATTTGGTATATCTATTTTTTTCAAAAAGTTATCACTTTAAAATATTTCCCAAATAGGATATATATGCAAGAGTTACACAGATTTGTGTTTTAAATGAGTTGCCATTTAATGTAAAAGGCAATGAAATTGTAGATCATTGTCTTATATTTCTGTTACCTACATTGGGAAAATATTTGTGTTGCATGTTTTGTGATGGCGGTTACTATTAATTAATCAGATTCTTTGAAGTTGTCTGCTCTACTACACTGCACCCATGCACAACTACACTTTCAAATATAGACTGAAAATCATATTAATCTGTTCACATAAGGTTGGTAGTCTGCTTTATTGCTTGAAATCAGCATGCATTGAGTGAACCCTGAATATGTAATATGCATTCATTAACATGAGTATATATAAAGTGTATGTGTTTGTGTTTATGTGTGTGTGTGTGTGTGTGTGTGTGTGTGTGTGTGTGTGTGTGTGTGTATGTAAGGAAGAGGCAATTGCTTTTATTTGAACAGGATATTATGCTCAATATTATGTCACAACTAAAAACAACTAGGGAAATTTATGATTTCATAATTGCATAATTCTTTGGATACTTAGTAAGTATTATCTGAGTTTGAACTGAAAAAATAAATACCTTATGTCACGTTACCCGAATCATCCTAGAAGGAAGCAGTCCCTTTGGCAGTTATCTCTGAACTCTCTTCCATTATATGAATATGACTGGCTTATATGTGCCTTATACAAATATGTTGAGTTAAAAAAGGGAAATAAGGGATGGCCTAACACAACTTACAGTTTAAGTGGATCACACAGGAAGATTAGAGCAAGCCTGGTCCAAACTTTATCACCCCATATTTAGTCTATTGGGTTTTGTGTTTTCAATTTTATTTTATTTTTTGTTGAGAATTTCATGCCTAAGCACATCGTGACTATCACAACCCTCTCTCCCCACTCAAACTATTCTCAAGCTCTTCCACACACATCATCCTCCAAAATGTATAGCCTCTTCTTCTAAAATATATATATATGTGTGTGTGTGTGTGTGTGTGTGTGTGTGTGTGTGTACATATATATTAGAATATATTATATCATTTTACACACACACATACACACATACACGCACACACACACATAGTCCAATTACTATTATCTATGTGTACATGAGTTTAAGCTAGTTACCCAAGTTTGGTCAACCTATGTGGGAGCTTGTCACTCAAGAAAACTGATTCTCCCTTCCTCAGCAGCCACAGATTGCCTATAACTCTTTGTCTACACATGGGACCTTGTGAACTTTCACCTTTCCATGTGTTCTCTACAAGTCTTATGCAGGCAACCATTAAATTGGAGAGATCATGAGCAACATATCCTGCTGTTTGCAGAGGACACCTATCTGGCTGCAATGTCTTGGTTCTCTAGCACTTACAATCTCTGTATACCCTTTCTCATGATGTTCTCTGAGCCTCAGGTAAAGGGGTTGAAGGGTTGTGTTATAGATAGCTCATTTGGTACTTGGCACCGTGTGCTTACTTATTCTCTTCAATTTGACCAGTTGTGCTTTTTTATAAAAGTCCCTATCTGCTACAAAAATAAAAAAGCTTCTTTGGTGTGGGCTAAGAGTAGCATATATCTATGCCATTGTGCTGCTTATCAAAAAACTGAGAAAAACTAACACTGACCAAAATTATTTCTTTTTAACAAAGGAATTATGCTATGATGTGTAATTCACAAAAGACTATCATGAAATTTTAACAAGTATATAGTTAAGTAAATACTGTTTGTGTGTCCACAAGAAAGGCATAAAATATGTGCTTTGATTCTGTAAAATGGGATGTGGTTGGTTGGCTTTGTTGGGAAGAAGGGAACATAAGCTTGCTTTGAAATCACATATACAATGGTTCTCTGTGGGCAACAATCACAGAAAAGAGTCAACCATGAAAGTTAGGCTGTAAAACTCTACTTGGTAATGTTTGCAAGTAATTTTAAAAGCTTTATGATGGCCCCTGGCCCAGTGGTAAATGTATATTTCAGGGTAAAGGTGGCAACAGATACTTTAAAAAGTTTTATGTTTTAATTTTTCATTGAATCTCACATAACTAGAATGCCAGTAATTTTTAAAAGCTTATCTTGAAACAGGGTTAATTTTCTAACTAGAGTGTTGCAAGTATTAAAAATTGAAAAACAATATTGTTAAAAGTGCAAGTAAATTACATAAACATCTCTACCTAATCAAGGAAAAATGAATGCCTGATTATTTCTGGTATGAATGCCCTCCACCTTCACCTCATCAAACTGCTAGAGAGGTCATGAGAACAAAAACCATCTGATTATTTGTGGTAGAAATGCTCTAAAATAACAGGAGCAGAATTCTATGAATGTTTAACCCTATATCTAATTCAAGACCTGTGAATATCTTGAATAAGCAGTATATTTAAGCTGGCCAGGGGACTTATTGCTTGGTTTTGAAAAGAATGACATTTTAAGTGACATTAATGTAAATTATTTACAATTCTTGTCTGTTTCTACAAGTTGCAAGGTTAAGACCAGCTATTATGGCAAACAAAGGAACAATAAACAACAAACCAAAAGTAACATCTTTGTGGTCCAAATATAGTGATCATTTTAAAAGAATTTTAGGCAACCTCTTAGTAATTTATCATAAAACTCATACTTTAGAAATATACTATTGTTAATTTAAAATAGTCTTATTTGCATTGGCTTAAAGTAAATAATTTAGAATTATATGCTTACTTGTGACAAATATTAGGTAGTAGAATAACCTTTGTAGAAAGGATAAGAGTTTGATATCAAGTCAGTCTGAAAGTTTTCTTATTTGGAAAGTCAGAGTTGTACCAAGTCCAAGAACACTTGTCAAGTGGAAGCTAAAAGTGAAAAATTATCTTATCAGGTTTTCTCTCTCTCTAGATGTCAGTTATATAAATGGATATCATTGCATCTCATTCAGTGCACACAGGGTTTTCCCATTGCAGAGGCCATGGGGCCATGGACAATCCAAAACAACTGGCTGTAGAATGTGTTGGAGTATCAGTCTGACTCCACAGAGTAATGTATGACAATTGGTCAAATCACAGTCAGAACATATAGTATGACGGTGATACTTATGATGTATATAAGTGAGAGATTGGCAAGTAATACATAAGACTGGAAGTAATTCATCAAAGAAGAGAAAGGTTTGTAAAAGACTAATGCATCCAGAGGTAAGTTCTTGCAGCTTCCCATTTGTATCTCAGAGGTAATAAATAATAACCTATGTTTCTGCTCATAATCAAAAGTAGAGAAAATGTCTGTGAAACACTAGCAGCATAATTAATCATAAGTAAACAGGAGCATGTTACCATTTTATTATGTTTTGTTACTCTCTTGATTAGTATATGTGACCTTTAAGTTCCATATTTGATGAACATTTTTACATTTGTGAGATTTTAATGAACTTATATATTATGTAGCAAAATAAGTTCTTGGGTATGGTATTCATACCCTCATAAAGCTAGATCAGAGAACCGTCAGGCTTTATTGCCATTTGAGGGACAAGGAGCAGGTGGGAGTCTGAAAGCCTGAGAAAGGTCTCTGCTGGACCCAAACCATGTTAGCATGTTAGTTTGTGCCTTCTAGATCAGAATAAAACTGAAGAAACTATCCTACCTTTGTTTCCTGTTGCTATAGCAAAATAGTCCTAAAAAAGCAATTTAATAGAGAAAAAGCTTATTTGACTCATAATTCCAGGTTATGGTCTATCATTGCAAAAATTCATGGCAAGAACTTGAAACAAATAAGCACATTACTTCCACACTTAAAGCTCAAAGTCTTAGCAATTTTTCTATGATCTTTATGGAAGGAACTATGTCAGAAAATAGGCATAGTGGTGGGCCAGTACCTGAGAAATTATATCTGATCCACAGGCTTTAGACAAATGGAGAGAGAGAGAGAGAGAGAGAGAGAGAGAGAGAGAATATGAATTTATTCTCTGTGTCTCATAAATTTGTCTAATGTCTGTGTATCAGATACAATTTCTCAGGTACTGAGAATGACATGGGCTCTTGAAACTCAAAACCCAACCCTAGTGACACACCTTCCCCAACAGTTCTACCAATTGGGGACCAAGTTTTCAATATTTGAGTCTATGAGTGCCATTCTTAGTCAAACCACCACACTTAAAATACAGTGTATTAATGCAGATAAGAAAAACCTCAACTTATTTTTTCTTCTTCATCCAGACTAAAGCTCAGTTCTTCAAATAGTGCTGCTGGGTGTATCTTGCCACCTCAGTTAACCCAAGTAAGAAATGCCTCACATGCAAACCTAACCTATAAATTCTTCATTGAGGCTTCCTTCCCAGGTGATCATAGATTGTATCAAGTTGATCATTAAAACCAAATTATCATAGAAACAAACATTTACAGTTTCTGTATCTGCTCCAAAGTCATCCAAGTGGAGTGGTACTTATTAAAAAGAGTCTACAAAATCTTAGTAAGAACAGAGAGTTGGTGTCATTTGAGTCATGGTTTGCTTCTATCACTGTCCCCCTGTTTCATAGAATAGTGACTCTATCCACTATGCATACTTTACTTTTGGTAGAAACATCCAGAACACAGGGTTTCACTGGTCTTGTTATAATTTAGGACTATAGATTTAATATAAGAGCACAGGTCACCAACATCTTTTTATTGTGCCTTCGGTCAATGTTGCTGAAGATTTTGGTCTGTCAAGCAGAATGAAGAAGACATGTTTCCTCTTGCTTCCTTTACCACCATATCCAGCACTTAACCACAATGTAAGCATCTCACTTCAAATCAAGAATATTGGAACCCTAATAACATATAGTGAAATTAAATCAATAACAAGTTCCCTATCGGGGGCTGGACATATGCTCAGCAGTTAAATGCGTGCACTATTATTTCAGAATAAACTTTTGGCTTCAAGCTCCCTCATCAATTGTAACAATCACTTGCAATAATAGCTCCAAGGGATGTGATGTGTCTCTTATTCATGGAAAACTATACTTACACAGACACACAAATATACACATATTTTTACATAAAGAACTGTGGACAACTAAGAAATGTTGAAGAGAGGGGAAATAGTTTTCCCCAGGGAAGAACACACCAACTAGTTATCCATAAACAAATATCCAGCCTTGAAAAGATTCATGTAAATGTAACAAAGTAACATGCAGACTGATCAGATTATACGTATGTATTCAGGGGTATATCTGCATATGTATACAGTGACTAATGAAAAAGGAGTCCATGAATTTGAAAAAGGGCAAGGAGGGATTTATGGAGTATCAGGAGGAAGGAAAGAGAAGGGAGAAATGATGCAATTACGCTATAATCTCAAAACATTATTTTAAAATTATACATTTCCCCATCAAAAATAAACCCAGAATCAGCTGGGTTCATTGATAAGTCCTAACAAACATTTATAAAATTTATATAATTTTTTTTAGATTTTTTACAAAAATATTGAGTATAAACACACAAAAGAATTAAGCTAGATCCCTATCCCCCACCAATTGGAGAAATCAAGTTAAAGTGGATTAGAAACCTACAGGTGAGGTTCAAAACAATAAAACCAGTGGATTAAAACATACAGGAATTTATCGAAGACACTGAAATGGAGAAACAGTTTCTGGAGAGTTCCAAAAACACAGGAAGAAGAATCAAACTTAGACAAATGGAATAGTATCACATTAAGCATTGCACAGGCCAAGAAACACTGAAAATAATGAAGACAAGTCAGAGAACTTGAGAAAATATTTGTAAAAAGCTTAATGTCCAGGATATGTATGTGATTCCAAAAATTCAACAACAAAATTAATTAATTAATTAATTAATTAATTAATTAGAATGGCTAATAAAACTAGATCTTTCATCAAAATGTATATAGAAATGACCAGAAAGTATATGAAAAGTACTAAATCTCTTCAGTCAAGAGAGAAAAGTATATAAATATTGCATTTAGAGATCACCTATTCCTAATATGTTATTTAAAAATACTACAGATTTTAAATTTGCTAGTGAAGATACAGGAAGAAAGGAGCCCTTACACACTATTGGAGGCAGTGTAAAGTTGTATCTCCATTGCATTAATCAATTTTTGTTACTATAATAAATGACTAAGATAATAAAGTGAAAGAGGAAATTCATATTTTGGTTCACATTATCACAGATTTGGGTCACTTGTCAATAACCCTTTCCCTTTGGACATGCAGTGGGTACAGTAGAGCATAGTGGAAATGTATGACAAAGGGCATTCTTATCCTATAACAGGCAGCAAGGAAAATGAGAGAAAAAGACTTCAGTGTCCCACATTTACCTTGAAGTTCATGATTTATAATCCTATTACATAACTTTCTTTACAAAGATTTCTTTTTCAAAGAAAACCTCATGATAAAGCTATAGACCAGATATTTAACCTTCAATATATAAGACTTTAGGGGACATTCAAACTACAAATTGTATCAGGCACTATGAAAATTTCTTAAAACATTAAAAAAAACCCATTCATATCTAATAATTCTTTTACTGGCTTGTCTTGGTCAACATTCTATTGCTGTGAAGATACACCATGACCACAGCAACTTTTATAAAGAAAAGCATTTAGTTAAGGTCGGCTTACAGTTTCAGAGATTTAGTTCACTGTTTTGGCAGGGAGCATTGTAGCATGCAGGCAGACATGGTGCTAGAGAAGGAGCCGAGAGTTCTACATCTGGATTCAAAGACAGCAGGAAGAGAACCAATTGATCTGGTTTGGGACATTGAAAGGTCAAAGCTCACCGGCAGTGACACACTTCCTCCAACAAGGCCACATGTTCTCTAACCAGGCCATACCTCCTAATACCTCCAAAGTAGTGCAACTCCCTGATTACATCCAAACACATGAGCCGATGAGAGCTATTCTAGTTAAAACCACCACATGGCTATATATTCAAAGAACAACTCAATATGCAGACAAGGAATCTGTGTTCCCTTGTTTATTGAAACACTATTCATTATAACCAATAAATAGAAAGAACTAAATGGTCATTAACTGATAAGTGAACAACAAAAATATGAAATACATATTCACAGTGGGGTAATATTCTATCACTAAAATCCCAAATCCTATCATCCACAATAACATACACAGAGTATGAGCTCATTTTGTTTACTGAAAGAAGCCAGGCACAGGAAGAGAAATAGAATTATATGTGGAATATAAAGAAGTTGAACTCAGAGGAATTTAGACTAGAACAGTGATTATCAAAGTAGAGAGAAGGGGAAATTTCAATGAGAGAGAATCAGCAGTTCTCGTGTGCCATTGTGCAGTAAAATGACTATAGGCACTGACTGTACACTCTAAACCTAAAGAAAAATGTACAGAAAATGTTTAATTTGTTTTTCTATAAAGAAGCATTGTGTGTGAGAGGACAGACAGACATGTTGAACCTGTATGCAATATCTGAGTGTATCAAAATATCAGTTGGTGGTAGCTGGCACTTTATTTATAGGTATAATTTTTGTTTTATGTATCCATTCCACAAATAATATTTGGAATTTTAAAAAGAAATGAAGGGCATCAATTATATGTGAATACTGCTGTGAATTATACTATTTCTCCCTATCATAATAATGTCAAATATCTTTGAGGGAGACAAATATTTTAACATTTATAATTAAGAGAAATCATGGGTTAAATGGGTTCTTTGTATTAAATGACACATACTGCAGATTCTGAGAAATGATTCACCATTCTTGGATATTTCTACTGGGTTTTGAGTCATCAGCCCTTACTTTTCAGTTAGAAAACAAAAGAAAAGAAGTAAATAAAACCATAGTTATAAGTAAGTAACCAGAGTATATGATATTGTCATGGGATATTTAATTTCACTCTACTGTAGAGTCTAATAGTGAAGTATAAACAAAAAGTGAGTCAAAACATGAGATATTTTATACATTTTATCCAATATAGGGAAATATCTAATTTTAGTAAGATATGCCCCATCTTGTATGTTAAAATCCAAGAAATTTTTTATACAAAGAAATATATTCAGAAAGAATAAGAACAACATTTGAAAGATAAAAACATAAGAGGCCTGATTATTCACATCCTCACTTCTCTGTATATTTCAAGAACTACAGGACTATTTTGAAAAAACAAAACTAAAGAAGATATGATATCAAAGATTTATCTAATACAGAAAACCAATACAGTGACAGAAATTATTTTTCAAAATAATTATACACATGAAAAAATCAAATGAAGACTTTAGTGTCAAATGTGAAAATAAAAATAAAAATTCCATAAGAGGGATACAATAATCAATTTGATTTCACAAAAAAGAGTGATGAAGCTTGAAGAAATATGATTAACAAAAGTTATATAAGCAAAGGAGCAGAAAGAATGTAGAATAAAGAGGAATAAATAAATATGTAGATCTGGAACATCATTAAGGATGCACACATTTACCTATGCGTATTTATTCTTGCACACATATATTCTTAGAATATGAAGATGAAACAGAGGCAGAGAAAGAGAAACAAAGAGGGAAAGGGGGATGAAACTTAATAAATTCATGTCTGTCAATCATTTGAATTCGTGAGATAGATCCCAGCTATCTCAGTCAGCAGATCATGGATCTCTGAAAATAATAATCTACGTGCCTAGGAAGTTTAACTAGCTCTGAACTAGATAAATACAAAGCATCTCATCTAAATGTACATGAAAATCTTTAAGTCATTTAGATGATGATAAATATTGAATTAAAAAAAAATAGTAATGACTCAAAAGCCACAATCACAAAGGAACTATAATAAGGCTAACAATTGATTTCTCAGTAGAACCAACAGAGGATTGTTGATTAACGATCTATTTGTTATTTTAAGTCTTTTAAAAAGCAATCCCATGAAGTAATATCAAAAGATTATATTTTAGCCCATAATTATTAGAAATGCAATTCACATGATCAGCACAATAGAAGAAGGTACATTAAGTAAGAAAATGGCTCCCAGATAGTACTGAGAATCTAGAGGATGATATAAAAAGATATAAAAATGATCAGTAATGTCATCCCCATTGGGTTCTGGGAACCTCTTGCTTCCCTGGCATCTGAGACTTTCTAATGGCTACCTCCAGTTCCCCATCCCCCACTGATACATATTTCTGTTCAATTTTCTGAACCTCTGCACTTATCTCCTGTCTCTTCCCATGCCTGACCCTGCTCCCCTTCTTTCCTTCCCCCTCCTCTCTCGTTCCCAGGTTCCTCCCTCCCCCTACCTCCCAGGATTATTTCTTCTTTCTTCTAAGTAGAATTGGAGCATACATACTTTGGTCTTCCTTCTTAATCTTCATATGGTCTGTGAGTTGCATCGTGGGTATTCTGACCTTTTGAGACAGACCTGTAGAGACAATCTCCAGTAGATAGGCATGTCCCCCAGTTGAAGGATGGGGCTACTCACCCATATCAAAAAAATTAACCCAGAATTGTTCCTATCTAAAGAAAACGCAGGGACAAAAATGGAGCAGAGACTAAAGGAAATGTCATCCAGAGACTGCCCCACCTAGGGATCCATCCTACCTGCAGACACCAAACCCAGATGATGCCAAGAAGCACTTGCTGACAGGAGCCTAGTATAGCTGTCCCCTGATAGGTGCTGCCAACACCTGACCAATACAGATGCAGATACTCATAGACAACCATCGGACTGAGCCCCAATGGAAGAGTTAGGGGAAGGACTGAAGGAGCTGAAAGGGATTGCAACCGCATAGGAAGAACAACAGTGTCAACTAACCGGACCACCCAGAGCTCCCAAGGACTAAACCACCAACCGAAGAATACACATGGAGGGACCTATGGCTCCAGCTACATATGTAGCAGAGGATTGCCTTATCTGCCATCAATGGGAGGGGAGGCCCTTGGGCCTGTGGAGGTTTGATACCCCAGAGTAAGGGGATGCTAGAGCGGTGAGGGAGGAGTGGGTGGGTGGGTGGGGGAGCGCCCTCATAGAGGCAACGGGGAGGGAGAGGGGATGGGAGGCTTGCCAAGGGAAAACCTGAAAGGGGAACAACATTTGAAATGTAAATAAATAAAATAACCAATAAATAAAAAGAAAAAATGACCAATAAAATATTAATAAAGAGCTAGTTAATACATCCATTTTTTTATTTTTACATTTAACATAAAAGACATTAAACTACCTAAAACAATAATTAGCATAAAATATTTAAATGGTAGCATGAAAAAATTAATATGTAAACAAAAATCATGTAAAAGTTCAGAGGGAGATAATATAATTGCACAATTTAAAGTGTCTATATATTAACAAAATTTAAATTTCTTTATACCTGAGGGTTTTTTTTTGAAAAATTAAGATATATATTGTTATCCCTAGGGAAAAAAAAGCACTGAAATGATATTTTTAAATAGATTTACATTTTATTAAAGTTTTTAAAGTGCCACACTAAAAGATGTTCTATTGATAAAAAGTACTGGAGAGAGAGAGAGAGAAAGAGAGAGAGAGAGAGAATTTATGAGACACAGAGAATAAAAAGCAAAGAGACACACACAAATCAAACTGTATCAGTAACACCGTCAAATATCCATGGGTTAAACAGCCCAACCGAATGGCAGAGACTGCCAGGCTAAGGAGGCTGAGGAGACAGCTTAATCAATAAGTGTTTGCCACCTATGAATGAGGATCTGTTCTTCATCCCCAGAATGCACTTGAAAACCTATGCACACAGGACCAACTTATAATGCCAACATTTTGGATCCACAGACAGGAAGATGTTTTAGGCTTACTGATCAACCAATCTAGCCTAATCAGTGAGCTCCAGGCCAATAAGGGCCAACTTCTGTTCTAGTTTGTTTTCTGTTAATGTGATAAACACAATAGCAAAAAATAATTTAGGGAAGAAAGGGTTTGTTTCAACTACAGCTGGTAGTCCATCATTAAGGGAAACTAAGGCAGAATTTTGAGTCAGAAACTATGGAGGAATGCTGCCTACTGACTTGCTCTGTCTCCCTCACCAACTCATTCACAGCTAGCTTTGTTCTTTATACAACCCAGACCAACTTGTCTAGGGGTGTACAGCCCACAGTCAGCTGGGTCCACTTACATCAATTAACAAGCAAGAAAATATTCCACAGACATGCCCACAGGCCAATCTGATGGAGGCAATTTCTCAGCTAAGATGGAGGCAAATTCTCAGCTAAGATTCTTTCTTCCCAAGTGTCTCTAGTTTGTGTAAGTTGATCATAAGAATGACTCAGTACACCAAAGTTCAGGAACTAAGGTAGAGATAATTAAGGAAGACACGTGATGTTGATCTCTGGATCTGTGTAGAGGCCACTGGTCAACATAAGGGTGACCTCAATTGCTCTCTACCTTATTATTAATTTGCATGTAAAGTCAAGATTCTAATCGTAAATACATGTATGGCATTAAGAGAACAAAGACTCCAAATAGTAAGCAACTGAAACAAATTTAAAAAACAAACAAACAAACAAAAAACAAACCAAGCATGTTTCTTGGAAAAGAATCCCTGTGTTTTGAGCAGACTCTAAGGAGCCTATGCTAAAAAGCATTGGAAAGCTTGGCCCTCAGGTGTCACTTCTCCCAAAAGCCTATGACAGTTAATCCTCAGTTTCACTCAATATTACAAATACTCAGTGAAATAGCAAAAAATAGAATTCCATTTTTTCATCTCCAGGTAAATATATTTGCATATATATGAAATTAATTGCATTTTTATATTTCTTGAATGACCCCAAAATATCAAATTATTGCTTTTCATGTGTGATAAAATTATTAAATACTCCCAAATGTTTTCTGTGTCCTATTTTAGTATTTCAAGTCTAGAGTATGAAAGTTAAATAAAACCAATGTCTATGGTCATTCTCTTACCTCTCACTGGGAGGACATATTTTAGTGCTGGCTGACATTCAGTTGCCATGTGTACTTGAGATAAAGCCTCCCTTGTCCACCACAGCTTGAAGATTTCTCTTTTATCTGAACTCTTTAAAAACTTAAAATTGGTGTTCTCAGTTGGCCATTCATCATTTCTGTTCATCTCATGACATATTTTCTAGCTTAATACCAACTCAAATAATCCTGGAGAATACATTACTAACTCTTATACTGACGTTTCACTAAAAGAAAACACATGAACTACATGGGGAAAGACTGATGTAACAAGAGGTTGGGATTTTTCTGCTGGTTTCTTTCTTGAAGAGTTTGTTATTACTTTATACAAACAGGACTAAATTTAATTTTTTATTTTTGTGTCTATGTTGTGTGCATGTGTGTGTGTTCCTTCTATTTCAGGACGTCTATCATGAAGATAAATTGAATTTTGCAAAGGTCTTTTCTGCATTGATCAAGATGCTCAGGTGTTTTCTGCCTCTGCTTCTGTTTGTGGGTTACATTAAACTCAGTTGCATCCCTTGAAAGAAAACAATTTGATCCTTGTGTCTGATTTTTGTAAAGAGTCCTTGAATTCAGTTTGCCATAATTTTATTAATAATCTCTGCATATGTCCATCATAAAAATTTGCCTATAGATTTTTACCTGTGCCCTTTTTCAGTTCTGATTTTAGAATAACTCTGGCAGCAAAGAATATTTTTTGGTAATGTTAACATTTCAATTAATGCACAATTTATGGGGCATTACCATTCAACCTACTTTAATGCTGTGATAGAATTCTGTAGTGAACACATCATTGGAATGTTTCTTTGTTAGGAGACCCTGAAGACAGTTTCTAGCATGAGAACCTCAGTGAGGTTCAAAGAAATTATTTTGAAATCACAGCATTTATTCAATACATTTACTTCTTGCTATGCCCAAGTGAATACTTAAAAATATTACTTATCAATAAACCTGGAAATAGTCAGGTTACAACTTTGAAAACTGTTAAATTTTAGTCCATTGTGTACATAATTCATAAGATGTTATACCTTATACTTCAGATAAATAATTTTCATTAAAGCAGTAATTAGCATCTAACCATAAAACCTCACTATTTAAAGTGCTTTTTATATTATCTAGTTCTTAATATGCTGACAAACTAATATTAAGTATGTTGATGTTCAGAAGCCAGATGGACCCAAATGAAGAGAAGTAGAATCTATTAGGCAGTCATGATTCACCCTCTAATTTCAATGTTTATAGCAAAGGAGAAAAACATTAAGTAGTTGTGGTACTGTGTTCCAGACTTGTATTTCCCCGGCAATATTGTGCAGAAACTCACGGTCTGAACCATGCACATTATATGGCTGTTTGGTACAGTCAGAACTCTGTCACACTTCTTCAGCTGTTCTGGACAGTCCATTAGCACATTCTCACAGTGAAATTCAGACTTAATATTTATTCATAATAATCCCTCACCAAAATCTCAGTAAGCTGTACTTTTGCCTTTGTTTTAATATGTCAATTAAAAATATCTTCATCCTCTTAATTTCTGAATAGCTATACTACTCTAATTGTCCTTGCCATGTCTTCTGTAAAGCACACGGGCCTTCAGCTGCCCTGGATGTGGCACTGCATTCAATGACAATGTATGGGCACCTGGGAGGAAACCCTATGGGAATATTCACATTAGTAAAAAAACAAACCCAACATCAGGTCACTCATTCTTCTCTCATTCATTGGGGCCAACTGTTTATGATTAATGCTCAGTTACTTGCATACCATTAGGAGCTGGATCACATGGGATTACAACCTGTAGCTAGGAGTCTAAATAATTTATCATCCATGAGATTGCCTCTTTTCATACGCGGGAATGAAAGCAACACTTCCTGACATGAGATA
This sequence comes from Uromys caudimaculatus, assembly GCA_028551405.1. Taxonomy (NCBI): domain Eukaryota; kingdom Metazoa; phylum Chordata; class Mammalia; order Rodentia; family Muridae; genus Uromys; species Uromys caudimaculatus. The sequence continues at coordinate 57,400,618 of CM052709.1, read as the reverse complement.
ATGGTATTAAATCCTCTTAAGAGTTTGTGTCTCTCCCCACAGTACCTGCTGCTCATGACCTTGTCTCATTTGCTTCATCTCTCTCTGTTCAATTTAAGCCTGCAAGCTATAATATGTTGGTTTGTTTCTATGATATGTTCAAAATAGTCATTGATTTGCACTTTTAGCTTTCAGTGTTAAGTGCGGACTGATAGTATTCACTTTACTTATTGGGACATGGGAGGCATCAGCCTTACACTGAGACCCTCCTCTCATTTTCACCTTAAGTAAAAATGTCCAGCTAACTTATTACAACAATGAAAGTTTTCTAAAGTACATAGCCTGTCTGACAAAAGTAGTTTTTATCAGTTATTCTTTGATTATATGTAAAGTATTACAGAAAAATATCAAAGTGATATAGATAGAAAATTTCAGTCAGTGGTTATTAATTTTATCAACCTAACATACATGGGCATACTTTACTATGAGAATGAATCCAGATTTAAAATTCCTAATCTCTAACTACCTCAAGGTTCCCCTCCTATGTCTAACTAGCTTTCCTTTCTCTAATACCGATGCTACAAGCTGATGAAAATGGCTTCTGAAGACTCTTCTATGTTAGGCTTCTCTGGAAAATTACTCAGTAGTATCTGAACACTTAGCAGATGTGTTCAAGAAACTTTTTACATAGGCCATATCAAAACCCCCCACTGTTTAAGCATTAGAGTCGTCAGATATCCCACAGGATACTATCTGTATACTAGAATACGGGAAGACAAAGTGGTACTGAGGCTGGGCAAGTGTCTAAAAGTTATCCACAGCAATGCTACATTGTCCCACATAATGAGACTTGTTTTAATCTCATAAAAAAGCATTCATGCTTCACATATCATTTGTAGGAACAGGGAACTAACCATTGATACATCAGATACTAAAGTCTTATGGTTACTTACAATATTCCTTTGATTCAGATAGGAATATAAATTTAAGAAATAAACTTAAGTATAGCGTCAGTCTACTTCCCAGTTTAAGATCACTAGCTTTTAGTTATATGAATTTTTAAAAGGTTAACATGTTTGTTTCACCTTTCTTATAGGTCAGAGTTGCTATCTTCCTTCTGCCTCAAGGCTTGTACTACACAAGAGCAATTTATTAGCTGTATGAATCAGAAAAAGGAAATGGCAACAGGGTGTTTTGGATTTTTTTTTATTTAGAAACAACTTAGATGTCAATAAGTCAGTGGCAGTAACTAAAACAGGAAATACTAATATGGTAAAATGACAAGGATGATGCTGTTTTCTGACCTTTTGTCTTGTGGGTGGCTGCCAACAGGCTCAGGGGGAGTGAATACGTGCAAAATATATCCCCTAAACAGCTGCACAGCGTATTTCATACTGCCTGAATTTAGTATGAAGCAGTTATTCTACTTGGAATTTTGGAAGAAGTATTTAAAAGAAAGGAAGAGAGTCCAAACACAAATTAGAAACTAAATTGGTTCTCAAAATTGTGATTAGTGGCACCCTAAGGAGTTTCTGTGCAATGAACAGCATCATGGGAAAAGAAAACAAAGATGCCACTCAGTTCAATCTCTAGTACAACCCTTATCCACACTCTTCTGCTAATAACTACCCAGACTTCCCTTTCACCTGGGCTGTATGTCTAGAAGAAAATAAAATAACTTTTTTTTTCAGTCCTCATGGAGTCTTTAGAAAATAAGACCACAGAAATGTTTCATGGTTAACCAAAATGCCAAGGAATGAAGCAATTTTCTAAACAAAAGAATTAAAAGTATAATTTTCACTGAAGAAAGTAACTCATTCACTGATTGGCTTTGGGAGAGCATAAGTCTGAATCGAGAGCTGCACATTTATCCTATGCATATCACACCTTTGTGCTGTAATAACATTATCACACCTTTGTGCTGTAATACATATCACACCTTTGTGCTGTAATACATATCACACCTTTGTGTTGTAATACATTATACTAAAGAAAACAAAATGGTGATCTTTCTCCTTAGATTGCTAGTTAGGAGAGCTAAGCATGAGTCATAGAAACAAGAGATTCTGAGAACAGATGATCATCGTGACTTTACATTATTTTCAGGGGTTCTCAGATCTTTATTTTTCTTCTTTAAATTTCCATAATTATACAGAATGTATCTCCTAAGTCATCGCTTGGTCTTCTGCAAAACTTGGCTTAAAGAGGATTTCTGTTGCTAGTGAAACTTGATGGCCCAAGGAGGTTATTAGGAGACTAATAAAGGACCCAAAGACCCTTTTGGTTTACACTCTGATTCTTCAGCCAGTGTTGGAACAACAGGCTCTGTGGTTGGGAACCAAGGAATCTGAATCTACAGAACTCTTCCACTCCCTTTCCCTGATGTACACTTCAACAACGGGAAGGCAGCCCAGGACGCACCCTTACATGACTACAGGGTATCCTTAGCATCCCTCTACCTCTGACTTAGCCATCAGCCATTCCACAGATGTATCTTTGCCATGGTGAGTCACGTCATTTCCTGCAGGGGCCAAAGGCTGCTGATGAGTGGATGAAGTCAGAGACATTTGTTGCTCAATCATCTCCAAAGTTGAAATAGCTCTTCTGCTAGCCTCAGCCTATGATTAAATCAATACATTTTTTGCCATAGATGCTGTTTACAGTTTCTGCATTTTTGTAAGAAATTCAATTCAGAATAGTTGTTTTTCCTTAAAAAGTACCGTCATTAAGCCAGAGTAACTGAAATAAAAGGAAAACATAATACTCGATGTAAAATCTATATTGATTTTTATAGTTTGGGATGCTTAATAGCTAAGTTTACTCATTTCATGAAATGTAGGCCTGTGTCTGTTTGATTGAGATGTAAGAATATAAGTGATTTCAAGAAATCAGTCCTTGGTTGTATTTTATTTAGTGAATTCAGTTGGTCACCTGGCTTGCATGGATTATTAAAAAAGCATCAAATTTACATAGACTTTATCAGAAACTCTCTGTTGCTAGAATGGATTTTTATGTAGTTACTATTTTAATCAATATATCTTTTATACTAACCAAAATATTAATAGTTTTAAGGTTTATATTTTTAAAAAGGAATGTCTGTAAAATAATCACCAAGTAAAGGTGTTTGCTGATAAGCCTGAGGATTTTGATTGATTCCTAGGACGTATATATCCTGACTCCTACATGTACCCTGACATTCATATGCAGACCTTGGTAAATACATACATACGTACGCACACGAATACATACATACATGCATGCACATACACTAAAGTAAAAACCAAATGTCAGGTTTTAAAAGTAAAATATAAAAAACCAGAAGAAATTGATTTATTTCTATTTCTTCTCTTACCCCTTAGTGAAAATGTACCCGCTGTACAACATTTTCAAAACCATGAAATTCACCACAATTTGGAAAAAATACAAAAATCTCATTTATGTCCACTAATCATCCTCCTTCAAAGAAAAATATTTTTGAAGATCTAAAGATTATTCAAAATGCAAATGATAAAAGTCAAATAACGAATGAAAACGAAATAGAAAATATGTTCCTATTTAGTAATCAAAATATAATACAAAAAAATCTTTCCACGAATGACATTTAATGCTTAGAAGACTTTTGGTAAAATTTTCCAAACAGTTTAGGAATAACAGTAATTTTAAACAAATCATTTCAAATAAAAGGACCACAGCTTTAAACCTATTTGTATGAGATCACAACTTCACCAATACTTTACACCTAGAAATAGTAGTATATTTATTAAATTACAGACCATTTTCTCAAAGAGAAACTGTATGTGAATGTTTTTAACAAAAAAAGTGCTGTGCAGAAAGCAAGCTAATCGATTACAATAGGTGTGTGACTTCTTGTTGGAAGAAAACCATTAGATAGGACATATCTTTCTAAGATTTCTTTTCCATGCCCAACAAATACGTAGAGTAATTTTATGTTCTCAAATTAACAGGAGAAAGAATATTTATCATTTAGGAGAACTTCTGGAGCACATTTAGGGACGACCTTGCTTATGGACTATGTGTAGGGTGACCTGACAGGAACACAGTGGCCAGAAGAGCGAAACAATTATGACTGAATTCCCCGGCTACTCCAACGAGCAAGAGATACCAAGGCCAAAATATATAAATTTAAATGAGTAATGTCTAGGGTTCTGTAACTCATGACAGCATTATGTGGAATAAGAAAACAGAGAGGGAAAAAAGATTTCCAGCTCACTACATCCCAGTCACTTTCCAAGAAATCCCTTCCATCAAATCCTGTACATAAAAAATTATCATAAATATGGTAAGAGAACATGCCTCCCTGCAAGGCAAACTGAGCAATGGACCATTCTTCCTGGGTTCACTGTGATGTCAGTTGTGGCAAAGAAGGAAAGGGAAGATAGCAAATATCATAGAAATCATCTTTTTCTGGATAGTCTTTCACCATAAACCTATTGAAAAGCAAATTAAGCTTACATCTCAGATTTGTTGTTGTTGTTGAACAGCTCTTAGCAAAGTTTTTTTTCAGTTTATTTTCTCACGAACTAAGCATAAAAGTACAATTCTTCCCCTACATTATGCAGACTTCTTTTGTCTATCTACTAAATATCTGTAGAAAAATACATGCATAATGACTTCAAATGCACCAAATGGTTTACTATATTATAGCTATATAATAGGTATATATAGCTATATAAGAGGTATATATATATATACCTCTTGTCAAACCAGAGGTACTTTAGTAATAATGGTATCTTAAGGCCAGAAAGAATAAGAAAAAGATTAGAATAAGCAAACATTCACTACAAAATAGAATTACTAGAATTAGTTTATCTCAGGCTTTTTTTAAAAAAGGTTTATTTATTTTATGCATGAATATACTATAGTTGTCTTCAGACACACCAGAAGAGGGCATTGGATCCCATTGCAAATGGTTGCCAGCCACTATGTAGTTGCTGGAAATTGAACTCAGGACTTCTGGAAGAGCAGTCAGTGCTCTCAACTACTGAGCCATCTCTCCAGTTCCGGTTTATCCCAGTTTTGTATAGTATTTTCCAGACTTTGAAGACAGCATGCTTAAAGACAAAATGGATACTTAATTGCATGTAGGTTTGAGAGTAAATCCCAATCAAATTTTTGGTTGTTTCTCAATCTTAAAATTATTTGTCTAGTAAAACTTATTTACTAGTAAAAATTATTTGTCTAGTAAAAGAATAAGGACTTATTTCCTTTCTGTTGCTGCAATAACACACAATAACACACTCTGACCAAAAGCAAAGGTTTTATTTCATGGTGTATTTCCAGGTCATAGTACATCATTGAGGAAAGTCAGGGAAGGACTCAAGCAGGAACTGAAGTAGAAACAATGGAGAAATGGTGCTTACCTAGTTGTTTTGTCTTGCTCTCTGCTTGCTTGCTTATATAACCTAGACCTAGCAGCTAGGGATTGTGCTGCCTACAGGGGGCTATACGAGACCAGTGAGTTAATTAGCAATTAAGACAATATCGCACAAGGATGACCCGAGCTCAATAAAAACTAGACAATTCCTCATCAGTCTTTCTTCCCCTGTAATTCTAAGTCGTGTTAACTTGACAATAAACCTAACCAGGACAAGTACTTTCTGGGTACCCATAAAACACATTTTTCTGTTTCTGCTTTTGTTGTTGTTTTCATCTTAGGTTCCTTTGCTTAGGTTAATCTTGATATTTCCAGTTGATAAGATTTAGATATACCTAAGAAACTAGCCAAACATACTTTAGGTATGTCTGGAAAATCTTTGAGATAATTGGAGTACAGGGCTTTGTCATAATGGATGGCTTAATCTGACAACAGATCAAACTTTGATAGCAGTTCTGGAATACAGTAGAGTTTTGGGTGATGGGTCCTGTTTAGGGGAAGTAAGTCACCAGGGGTATGTTCTTGGGGGACGTATCTTCGCTGGACCCTTCTTGTTACTGTTCTACTCTTTTCCTATCTGCCATGATGTGAGCTGTTTCATCATGCTCTTCTTTCCATGAGTAGTTTCTTCTTGGCATGAGCAGTTTGTGCCACAAGTCCCCCACTATAATGTTCTGCTTTGTCATGGGCCTAGAATCAATAAAAGCCAAGACAACAGACTAGAATGTGAAAATTCTACCCCTTAAGTTATTTCTATTAGGGATTTGGTCAGAGTGAAAATAAAATTAATACATCTGATAACTTTCTTTGCTGACTACCAAATATGAAACTTCTCAATGAATAAATTCATATTTATAAATAAATAATGTATTTATTCATAACACTGATAACAAACTGATAATTATCCAAGATACAGATCAACTGTAAAGTTTACTGTAAATGCCAACAATGTAATCCCAGATTTCATCTAACATCATTTCTCAAACAAAATTTGACCTTGCTTCTTAAACTGTTCCATCTTATATTTTAATCTCAGCACATGATTCATAGATTGCATTACCTGTTATATTTACTCCAATATTAAGATCTATTAGACTTAACAATATAGAAGAACTCTAATGTGTGGTTTTGTTATTTAATACATATCACCATCTTTCTTGCATAGACTGTATAAATAGTGTCATTACTGGGTACCAGACATTTTCTGGCAGAGGAATAACACACCCTGTCTAAGTCAACTAAAGTGTTCTTTGGAAAACCAAAATGGCAAATGATTGAGACAACTTTTAGTGTTTTAATAAACTAAAAGGGAAATCCTACATATGTTTCAGAAGAATTTTCCATATGTGCTCTTAGCTATCATTTTCCAGCTTTCTTCTCCAGTCCTTGCCCTCAGTGAATTCTCAGCTAGTATAGGTATCCAAAGTGGCCAGAGTTATCAGGTTCTCCTGAGCAGGATAAATAGGTGGTTGTGAGCCATCTGACATTAGTTCTGAGAACTTAGGTCAGTTATAAGAGTAATGCATACTCATAGCCACTAAGCCATGTCTCCAGCACTGCACACACATACATTTTGCATGCTATACACATGCACACATGTGTGTGCACACACACACACAGAGGGAGAAAGAGAGAGACAGAGAGAGAGAGAGAGAGAGAGAGAGAGAGAGAGAGAGCACTCCATAGCTGGGGAAATGTTTTTAAGGTAATATTTACACTCTAGAGAAGAGCCCACCTATAGCACTTATTCAACTATAAGCATGACTCACTAGTCCAGAAATAAAGAAGATTTGGAAGGATGAAAGTGTATCTTTAATTGTGACTCCCAATCATCCACTGACCAAATATAAATTTTATTTTCATTACTGAACCACTATGCTTTGTTACCAAATATTCTGTGACTTTTCTTGAGGCAACACAAATATCTACTCACTTCAGACAGACATGGAGTCAATGAAAGACAGAAGTATCAATTCCACCAAAGCCCAACTTGCAATCCAAGGAACTTATTGTTGTTACTTATAGGAATGGGAGTAAGGAATGAGGCAAAACATCTTCCTATTTCAGTTGTATACTGATTATATATCTTCACGGAGGAATGTATAAATCTTGTAAGTTTCAGAAACTTCCTAAGATTTTTGAGTTGATTATTCCCATATCTCATAGGCCTCTCCCACATCCTCCAGGAGGGAATACTTCAATTAGGAGAAATTTCTAAACAACACCAATTTAATTTATTCTGGGTTGAAGGAAATAAACAGTTCAGAGACTCTACCTGTATGTAGATATAATCTTTGAGGATTTTAAAGAGCAGTGCTGTAGGTGTAGTATCATAAATGAAAATTTCTGTCCCTGCCAATTCCTTCCCTTATAAACACATCTATATAGAGAAGGAACTAGTGATTGTACTTTGTGTGCAAAATCTAATGTCCTCCAGTGCATCATAAATGATGTGAAAAAAGTAACTAGTTTATGGACAGTGGGAACAGTAGCATTTCTATATGAATATTGAACATTTATGAAGTACCAGGAAGAGATGTCCAGTAAGACATTAGCTCTGTGGTTTTGAGGACGTGCAAATGGTTGTGACTCATTGCTGTCTGAGAGGCAGGGTGTTCCTACATAGTGTGGCCAGTGAGGCAGAAGACTGCTGGCATTTCAGAGCTGATGTGTACCAGGATTTTAAAGAGGAGGATAATGTAACAGATGCTGGGAAAGAAACCTAAAAAGGAAACTGCAAACAAAGAGCTCTGAGGAGTTGCTGAGATGAATCTCAGTAGTATGGTAAGAACAGAAGTTTCAGTATGCTGGCAATCAACAAATATCCCAAGGTGTAACTCAGCATGGGAATTTTTTTTTTTTAAGATTTGAGACAAATCTTAAAACTAACAAAAACCAAAGCCACATATAGAAAATGTCTCTTCAGGTTAGTTATTTAAACAAAATGCCTCAAAGGAGCATCATTCTAAAGACTCCAGTCTATGATAGGTTCATTACATGCCTCCTTCTGCAGAAGGGATCAGGATAAACTGTTTTAATAATCATAACTTCACTGCATGGTTGCTTTTGATTTCTTTATCACAATCATTGAAGAATCCACCATTCAATTATCATGTGACTGCAAAGAAGGTCTGTATTCTTCCAGTGTTGATTTGGCAAATGGCTCATCACTGTCACATATGAAAAAGAAACATGGGCTTTCAGGGAAAATCACTCCACTTATGCACCAAAGCCTGCACCTTTGTTATCTGACATTTTAAAGTTTATATACTTACTTGGCAATGTATCTTTCTGTGAGCTATAGAAACAGTGATTTCATTTCAAAAAACAGCATTAATGGATTCAGCCTTCTTCATATGCTCGTTTTTAAACACTTAAAACTAAAACTCCCGAAAGCGAATGTTCCATTTTATTTACAAATAGTATCTACACTGAATATTCTGTTTACCTTCGAGTCTAGTGGTGCTGGTAAGCCTTCATTTTTTTCAGGCTGAAAAATGACAACTTTGTCTAAAAATTTGCTATGCAATTTGATTTGCTTTGGTTAAATACTGTGAAACAGCAAATGAATTCTGATGCCAAATCTACCAAAAAATTTTAATTTATTTTTAACTCTCATCTGAATCAAAGTGCAGAAACATTGCACTGACTTTTCCACAAAAGTCATTTTGGAGCAAGGAAAGGGGAGACCCAAGCTTACGGGCAGAAATAAGGTCATTTGTTACTGTGCTCATCTTTGGTCTACTCTGACTTTATACTTTTACCACCAGACTAAGGCTCACATTCCCTGACCCCATGAGTAAGCTTTTGATATTTAACCTCAAATCAACCAATAAAGTATATGTAAAAAGCAATGAGCTTTACAAGGCAATGAAACCTATTTCTTCATTAAAAGTTGTTTCTATTCATCAAGTGACAAATATCCAATTATATATTTCTATTTGAAATTTTAAAAAAGGACTCATTCATTCATTTTTATTTGTGCATATGCATATGCCTCTGAGCACAATGTACATACAGGAACCCTCAGAAAAGAAAAGGCATCAGCTCCTCTAGAACTGGAATTATAGCTGGCTATCATGGTCTTGGGAAGTAATTAGATTAAGGATATCAAATGGTTGTTGTACTAAAGAGAATTGTGATTTCCAGGGAGTACTGATGAATTTAATCTAATAAAAGTGATGTATGAGCAAAATAGACTAGAGCTATATTCCAATTAGAGGAAGCAAACTTTCTTTGAAACAATAAATGTTTTTCTCTTTAATCCATAGAAACATTCAGGATAATTGCTGACAACTGGGAGAATGTGTTATGTTGAAGCTTTACCTGATTTATGTACTAATACACAATTCAGTTTTTTAAAAATTTTTGATACTTTATTTACATTTTCAATGTTTTCCCCTTTCCAGGTCTCCTCTTTGGAAACCCCCTATCCCCTTCCCCCTCCCCCCGCCTCTATGAGGGCATTCCCCCTCCCACCCACTAGCCCACCCACCCACTCCCATATTCCCACCTTTACTGGGGCCTCTAACACCCTCAGGCCCAAGGGTCTCTCCTCCCCCTAATGGCCAACAAGGCCCTCGTCTGCCACATATGTGGTCCAAGCCATGAGTCCCTTGATGTGTATACTTTGGTTGGTGGTCCAGCCTCCAGGAGCACCGGGGGGAGGGCAGTCCAGTTGACACTGTTGCTCCCTCCATGGGGCGGCAAACTCCCTCAGCTCCTTCAGTCCCTTCGCCAACGCCTCCATCTGGGACCTCACTCTCAGTCCAGCAGTTACTGTAAAGTGAAACTTGGGTATTCCGAACGTTTCAGCTAATATCCACTTATCAGTGAGTACATACCGTGTTCGTTCTTTTGTGACTGAGTTACCTCGCTCAGGATATTTTCAAGTTCCATCCATTTGCCTGAAAATTTCATGAAATCATTGTTTTTAATAGCTGAGTAGTACTCCATTGTGTAAATGTACCACCTTTTCTGTATCCATTCCTCTGATGAGGGACATCTGGATTGTTTCCAGCTTCTGGCTATTATAAATATGGCTGCTATGAACATAGTGGAGCATGTGTCTTTATTACATGTTGGGGCATCTTCTGGGTATATGCCCAGGAGTGGTATAGCTGGGTCCTCAGGTAGAATTATGTCCATTTTTCTGGATTCGCCAAACTGATTTCCAGAGTAGTTGTACCAGCTTGCAATCCCACCAACAGTGGAGGAGTGTTCCTCTTTCTCCACATCCTCACCAGCATCTGCTGTCACCTGAGGTTTTGATCTTAGCCATTCTGACTGCTGTGAGGTGGAATCTCAGGGTTGTTTTGATTTGCATTTCCCTGATGACTAAGAATGTTGAACATTCTTTAGGTGCTTCTCAGCCCTAAGAATTTCCTCAGTTGAGAATTCTCTGTTTAACTCTGTCCCCATTTTCTGATAGGGTTATTTTGTTTTCTGGAGTCTAACTTCTTGAGTTCTTTGTATATATTGGATATTAGCCTTCTATCGGATGTAGGATCGGTTGGTAAAGACCTTTTCCCAAATTGTTGGTTGCCGTTTTGTCCTATCGATAGTGTCCTTTGCCTTACAGAAGCTTTGCAATTTCATGAGGTCCCATTTGTCCATTCATTATCTTAGAGCATAAGCCATTGGTGTTCTGTTCAGGAACTTTTCCCCTGTGCCCATGTGTTTGAGACTTTTCCCCACTTTATCTTCTATTAGATTCAATGTATCTGGTTTTATGTGGAGGTCCTTGATCCACTTGGTCTTGAGCTTTGTACAGGAAGATAGAATGGATCAATTCTCATTCTTCTACATGTAGACTGCCAGTTGAACCAGCACCACTTGTTGAAAATGCTGTCTTTTTTCCACTGGGTGGTTTTAGCTCCTTTGTCGAAAATCAAGTTACTGTAGGTGTGTGGGTTCATTTCTGGATCTTCAATTCTATTCCATTCATCTCCTTGCCTGTCACTGTACCAATACCATGCAGTTTTTATCTCTGTAGTACAGCTTGAGGTCAGGGATGCTGATTTCCCCAGAAGTTCTTTTGTTCTTGAGAATAGCTTTTGCTATCCTGGGTTTTTTGTTGTTCCAAATGAATTTGAGAATGGCTCTTTCTAAGTCTATGAAGAATTGAGTTGAAATTTTGATGGGGATTGCATTGAATCTGTAGATTGCTTTTGGCAGGATGGCCAATTTTACTATATTAATCCTACCAATCCATGAGCATGGGAGATCTTTCCATCTTCTGAAGTAGAAATGAAAAGGGAGACATAAAAACAGATTCTGAGGAAATTTCAATAATCATCAGATCCTACTACAAAAGCCTATACTCAACAAGACTGCAAAATCTGGATGAAATGGGCAATTTTCTAGACAGATATCAAATACTTCAGTTAAGTCAGGATCAGATAAACCATCTAAACAGTCCCATAATGCCTAAAGAAATAGAATCAGCCATTAAAAATCTCCCAACCAAAAAATGCCCAGGACCAGATGGGTTTACTGCAGAATTCTATCAGACCTTCAAAGAAGACCTAATACCAATACTCTTCAATCTATTCCACAAAATAGAAACAGAAGGAACACTACCCAATTCCTTCTATGAGGCCACAGTTACATTGATACCAAAACCTCACAAAGACCCAACAAAGAAAGAACACTTCAGACCAATTTCCCTTGTGAATATCGACGCAAAAATACTCAATAAAATTCTCACAAACCAAATCCAAGAACACATCAAAACAGATCATTTATCATGATCAAGTAGGCTTCATCCCAGGGATGCAAGGATGGTTCAATACCCATAAATTCATCAATGTAATCCTCTACACAAACAAACTCAAAGAAAAAAACCACATGTTCATTTCATTAGATGCTGAAAAAGCATTTGATAAAATTCAACATCCCTTCATGATAAAAGTCCTGGAAAGATCAGGAACTCAAGGCCCATACCTAAACATAGTAAAAGCAATATACAGCAAACCAGTGGCCAACATCAAACCAAATGGAGAGAAACTCGAAGCAATCCCACTAAAATCAGGGACTAGACAAGCCTGTCCACTCTCTCCCTATCTATTCAATGTAGTAATTGAAGTTCCAGCTAGAGCAATTAGACAACAAAAGGAGGTCAAAGGGATACAAATTGGAAAGGAAGAAATCAAAATATCACTCTTTGCAGATGATATGATCGTATACTTAAGTGACCTGAAAACCTCCACCAGAGAACTGCTACAGCTGATAAAGAACTTCAGCAAAGTGGCCAGGTATAAAATTAACTCAAACAAATCAGTAGCCTTCCTATACTCAAAGGATAAACAGGCTGAGAAAGAAATTAGGGAAATGACAACTTCACAACTGTCACAAACAATATAAAGTATCTTGATGTGACTTTAACCAAACAAGTGAAAGATCTGTATGACAAGAACTTCAAGTCTCTGAAGAAAGAAATCGAAGAAGACCACAATTCAGTTTTAATAGTAAATTATTCTCTGTCTCTGCTTGTCTCTGCCTCCCTCCCTCCCCACCAAGTACTTTGGTCCTTCTTTCCACTCACCTATTTCCTTCATACTCCTATGAATATCCTTCCTCCCTATAAATCTCTCTTCCCTATATATTAGTTTAGTTTTTGTTTAGTATCCCACAAATTTTTGTCAAGGTTTTCTATGTGATCCTGACTTTGAAGTAAGCATCAGAGTCCCGGTGAGTTCACTTAGTGAGAACACAACTTTATACCATGCTTTTCCATCTCTCAGAATCTGTCAGTTGTCAATGTATTTTCACTCATGTGATGGAACACCCTGAGTCAAGAAGAAGGTATTTAGCTGATCTCTTAGCCATCCTGTAGCTATTACAGTCGTTCAATACCATCTTCCACAATGTTTTCAGAGTTTTAAGGGGGTGGAATAAACAGCTTGTGGTGCATGAGCTTTGTCAGCCATTGTTCCTCTAAGGCTTTTGAGGTTCTCTCTACTTCTCTGAATTTTACTACTCATGTGAAACACTATGGGGTTTCTTTATTTTTTAAGAAATTGTGTATTTCCTTATTTATTTGTGTGTATGTAAGTGCTTGTCTCAACATAGATGTGAAGATCAGAGGACAACTTAGGGGACTTGACTTTCTCCTGCTGCTATATAGGTTTTAGGTATTCGACTCAGATCACTGTTCTTGGCAGTATGTTCTTTATCCATTAAGCCAACTCAGGCCTTTACCTTGCTCCTTTCACTAAAACTGACTTTTATTTTTTCAAGTACTGGGTACACATGTGTACTGTTGACTTATTGCATACAAGGTTTTCTATGTGATCCTGACTTTGAAGTAAGCATCAGAGCCTTGGTGAGTTCACTTAGTGGGAACACAACTTTATACCATGCCTTTCTATCTCTCAGAATCTGTCAATTGTCAACGTATTTCCACTCATGTGGTGGAACACCCTGAGTCAAGAAGAAGGTATTTAACTATTAACAAGTCAATAGTTCTAATATCTGCTACAGAGCCCCTCTTACCACCAAATACAAGGAACCTCACAGCCTGGTTATCACTTTGAGCTGCTCCTGGTCTCTAAAGATCTATCTTTCGAATAATCAGCCTAGTACATTCCTTTCTATTTTCTATGAAACTGTGGACTTCAAAATTATCTAGTTCTAAAAAACTTCTTAGAAAAGAACAGAAAAAACATAATTACTCAGTCCACTTCTGTTACAGTAACATTAAAAACACTGAAATTGCGCTAGAGTTTTCAGGAAATCTATAAAATTGAACATACTTTAAAAGATAAAACAAATATGACTCATCTGCATCAGCGTCAAATAATATTTAACATGGCATATATCAATTTTCAAGGTTGTAGATAATAGTGAATTGCAACTTAGAAAAATAACATCAACCTAGCCTTTCAATTGTGAGATTAAATAAATCATCTAAATCACTAATCATATTTTTGTTTTCAATGTAACTAAGGAGTACAGCATATGGATATCTTAAATTCTAAGCTTATGATATATAGTGTGGCATTCCACAACTTCAAAGCCATAAGACCCACCCCTGCCTTGTTTTCCTATTGCTCTGTATAACAGATATGGAAATACTGTGCAACTAGCCTTTTCTAAAAGTCAACCTGTGACCACCAGTCAAAGTAGACACCTCGAAACAAGGTCTGAGAATTAAAGGACAGGGATGAGAGAAGAACGGAGCCAAGACAAAGTTCTAATCAAGGCTCAACTTTACTGCAAAGCAGCAGGCTTATAAAGGCAGAAGCCATAAGTCCAACCCTAGACGTGACCGATGACGTAAATCATCACACCGGCAGCCAATGGCTTTCCACTTCTCAACACAGGTCTATTTTATCAGGCCAAGAGCAAAACTCCCAACTCGGGCAGGGAAACTCCACCAAATGCTTATGACATAACTTAGATTGATACCTAAATATGTAAACACAAACACACACACATACACACACATCACTCAAGTCAGAATAATTCTCACAGAGTACAAGGCTATTGAGCATAACTGGCAGTACAGGTTTAAATCACAGATAATCCTTTAATGTCACTAAATTTCACAGACAGAGGATACATCCAAATGTGGTCAAGAAGTATGAAACTTTGTGCTACTTACAGAACAATCATAGGTCCACTAGAAATATCAAATCATGTAAAAATGTTGTTGACACAGTAGGTAGTTTTGGTTTTCACCAATTCTATGAACCTAATAATTGATGTTTTCAAGCACCCTTAAATAGTTTATATTTGCAAACTGAACCATTTATGAAATATACAGGTTTAATAAGTTATAAAATATCCAGTGGGAATGCTCTGAAAAAGTTTTCAAACACTAGCTTGAGAAAATTTGCTACATATAAATTAGATATTAATAAATAACTATATCTTTAGTAAAATGTCATCACTGATGGAAATGTGAATATAGTAAAAGCACATTTACTATGGCATATACTAATTTTATTCTAAATTTTAAAACCATTCTAAAAAGTTTAAGGTCATTAAAGACTTTAAACTTCATCTGAATTTTTCTAAGATCATCTAAAACTGAAACAGTGTTATAAACTCTGCTGTTTTCCTTCTCATCATTTTCTTTCCTGATAATTCATCTTCCTCTTCTTAATTCTGAGAGTATCCACATATCTCATACTCCTCAGTTCTCACATCTTTGTCTGCATATTCACCTTATCATTTCTTTACTAGTAAATAGTGTAACAGACAAATTGTACCTTGTCTGGATGAAAGGAAAGCCTCTAAACTGAGGTCTGTATCAGTGTTCTATGACTTCCTGAAAGTATCTGAGGAAGACAGTTTTGGCAATTATAAGATTCTTCCTATGGCATTATTGTATAGCAAACTTCCCTAAATAAAAACATTTCATCCTTAGGGGAAGCTTAATAAGATTCAAGCAATTTTAACAAGTAGCTCTTTAAGAATTGGAAAGTTAACAACTCATAAGTCTCAGGAAGTTCCTGAAACCTACCAGATTTATAAGGTCTCACCAAGGTTGTGAAAGTAGTAGATGCTGTAGAGAAGAAGAGATTTCTGATCTGTTGAGCTACCTGCAAGTCATGCAGATAGTTACAGGGTTCCAGATTTCATGAGATCCTGATGAGGCAAGATTTTCTGCAGCGATTTTTGAATTCTCTAAGCCCTTATAAGTACACTGTTACCTATATACTTATAAGTAACACCAGTAAAGTCATTGGTTCACCAGGTTAGACTTTGCTGGTTGTAGGTTCCTTATCTGATATGAATAAGCCTTTGTCTTGTGTTTCCCCAAGAATTTGTTGTATAATAGATGATAAAGTAAAAATATTAAATATTTTGCACCATCAGAGCAAATGCAAGATATTGATATTAACTCCATTTCATAGATGAGAAAATTAAGGAACATTAAAATTAGTAACATAGATAAACAGAAGATAAACATTTAAGATTTGGGCCCTCAAACTTTTTTTTTTTAATTTTTATTGTGAAGATCTTTATTACTGTCTCTTCTGGTAAAATAACATCTTATAAAAATAGAATCACCTAGTTTGTTTTGGAAGGAGGATCTTGGGTGAAGTAGGAAGGAAGAAGAGAGATGTTTCCTATAATATATGAAAAATAAATTTACAGGTAAAATAGATTTTTACAACTTCAATGACATATCACATGATCCTTTATGGAACAAGGGGTGAGCCCACTACTACCCACACTCCCCTGTGGCAATGATGCTCTGGACATGGAATGTGGACATTTTCAGAATCTATTAATGAGCAAACTTTCCTTCCACTATGTTTTAGAAAAGCAAAATTAATATATGCATATTTTCAAAGAATGCTTCCTAATATAAGTAGCATTGAATAAAAGGTATTCATATCAAGATGTATCATATTATTATAAAATGTTAAACTTTGCTTTGAACAAAGGATATATAATAAAGTAGAAAAAACATATGGAGCTTTAACCAGAAACAAAGACTCACACACAACTAAGAAATGTTGAAAGAGGAAGAAATAGTCTTTCCCAGAGATGAGCATACCAACTGGGTAGGCTATCTAATATCAAATGGTCAGCCTTGAAAACATAAATACAAGTAACATTATGCAAACAAAGTAGACTGTATTTATGTATTTAAGGGTGTGTGTGTGTGTGTGTGTGTGTGTGTGTGTGTGTGTGTAACAGTGAAGGAAAAGAGGCCTTGATTTTGAAAATGATCAGAATGGCAGTACATGGAAGGGTTTGCAGAGAGGAAAGTAAGAAGGAAATGATATAATTTTGTTATAATTCAAGAATTAAAACCATATTTAAAAAGAAGTACACAAATCTAATTGGACAGACATGTATTAAAATTTTTTTAAGCTGTAAAACAATAATAAAAAACATAGGGTATGGAAAAATACATATATGTAGATATATATACATATATCATATACATATTTGCATGTATATATGAGTGTGTTATATATACATATACTTACATATCTAAATAACATATACCTTTTTTGTTGCTTTTAATTAGCACCAAAAGGAAAGACAATATTGGGATCAATTCTCAGTACCAGAAATACAAAATAAAAGCAAAAAAAAAAAAAACAGAATTATTATGAAGCTAACAAAAATTAATAATGGAAAGTTTTTACTTAGTAGAGAATAATGCTATGAAACCACACAAAACAAGCTTATTTCTAAAGTCATGATTTGAATATGTTGTACCACAATTGATGAATTGATTGTGAGTTTAGCTATCTATATTAAAAACAAAACACATTTAAGATATATTAAAACTAAATGCTTTATTAAATTGTTAAATAAATGTAGCAGATTTTGAAAAATAGTCATCAACAAAATCATGAGATTAGAACCCTCAACAACTTTTATGTAACAATATTATTGCATAAAATTCCTTTATACTTGAACAAGTTTATGATTTATCTTTTAAGAAGCAATTTGACATTGCTTATGAAAAATGCCAGTACTATTTTCCACTGGCAAAAACTTACATGAGAGGAACTAATTGTAGGAGTAAGAAAATAGACATGCCTTGCTTAAATGTCGATAACATCAAAGGTTGTCAACAAGTCCATATACCAAAGATGTTTTCTACTAATTAGAATATTAATAAAGTTAAGCTCATAAAATGTTTGACATTTAAAAATCATCTTTTAAAAGTCCTTAAAAGATGTTAAATGTAACTCTAGAAAATTTAACCAGTTGTAACAACCTCACAGCTATCAGAGGAGGAGTGGGAAGTGTTTTCTTCTTCCTTTGATTTGAAAGCATGACTGTGAGAACATCCTGAATTTGTTAAGATAGTTTGGAATCTAGACAATGTGCTAACCAACAGACGTACTTATTTGGTAACAGGATGCATATATCAAAGGGTAAAAATAAAGTAATGCTATTTCCTCAAAAGCAGACATGGCACTCACAGTATGGAATGAACAAAAATGACAGCACGATTGTCACAACATTAAAGCAATTTTTTCCCTAGTGATTACTATAATAAATTTCTTTCTATCCAAAAACCCATACTGATTTTGCAGGAACACTCAGGAAACCAAACCAAACCAAAACAACACTTTAATTTGTTTTAATACCATATTCAGAATAGTCATGTCTATGGTTAGCGCCACATTTAGATAATATGCTCAAATAATTTCGTATGTCTTAAAACCATGCTTAAAAATTATATTTCAGATAAAGTGGGAAAAAACTAAAACATTCTTTCTGGATCAGGAATAGATAATAAAACATTTAGTTGGGCAAGTCTGATATCTTTAATTTGATCCCTGAAATACATGTAAAACCCTGAATGCTGTGTATCTGAGACACCAATACTCTTACGGTAAGGTGGAAGGCAGAAACAGAATTAGCCAGAAGCTCCAAGCAAGGCTAGCCTGGACTATGCAGTATACAGTGTGGTGGTTTGAATGTGGTGGTGATAAATGTGTCCCATGATCTCAGGTATTTGAAGTCCCTAGTTGGTGGCATTTTGTGGAGGATGGGAGATGTGGCAATACTGGAAGTATTGCACTGAGGACAGGTTGGGCAAGCTTTAAAACTCTGTCATCTTAAGTTTGCTTTTTCTACTTCTTGCTTGTGGTTCAAGATGTGAGCTGTCAGCCATGCCTGCCTTTCTGCCAAGCTCCCCAATGAAGATGGTGATAGAACCTTTCCTTTTAAAATCATGAGCCCAAAATAAACTCTTCCTTCTCTATGTTGCTTTTGTCATGTGTTTTATTTCAGAAAGAGAAAATAACAAATATAAGCAGATATAACAAGAGAAACCCCACCTCAAAACAAGGTAGAGGAAAATAACTCACTCTCAAAAGTTATTTGTCCCCTTAGCTGTACCCATATGTCACAACTCTGATGCACTTACACACACACACACACACACACACACACACACACACACACACACACAAACAAGCAAACATACACATATATACACACACATACTGGTGTACTTTCACAACTCATTAGTGCACTTACACATGAACACACATACACATGAGAGAGAGAGAGAGAGAGAGAGAGAGAGAGAGAGAGAGAGAGATTTAAAATGTAATATAACTAATTCAATCTTTTAAATTATTTCAGAGCTACGGCTTAGATTTGAATCTTTTATTTATTACCTAGGTTTTTAAATTGATTTCTTTCCTTAACTTAATCTAATACAAAGTTAATTTCTATCAAAAATTGCATAAAAGTAAAGACAGAAAAATATAAAAACACTAAACACTTTATAAAATGGTTTTTTTCTTTAAAATGTGTGAATTCAATATAATGGTAAACTTAAATTCCTCATGTTCTCATTAGCCTGTCCTCTGGGTCTAGTGTTTTAATGAAAAGCTCGGGAAGTAAGACTATTACACAATTCTTATGGATAAAGCTTCCCTGTTCCTAATGCCAGATAAAAATCCACTAAACTAGCACAAATAATCCATAATGCTTAAGCCCCTGCTATGAAGTATTGAAAGTGTTATAGAAAGACTTGTAATATTTGATACATAAGAGAAAGAGTTGAGTTCTCAGGGTCTGCAGCCACAGCTCTACTAAGACTCTGGCATCAGGTCATTACCAGCTCTGCCAAGCACCACCCTGGTTTTCTAGAAGGCTCTTTGTTTCTCCTCTATATATCAGAGCCTTAGAGGGAAGGTCACAAAGCCCTGACACAGGCTATCACTGGCTCTACCAGTCATGTTTCTTGTTTTTAGATGGAACTTTGCTTCTTCTCCATTCATCAAGGCTTCAGACACTGCCTCTGTTGACCAAAACAGCTCTCCACAATCAGTATTAGAATAGGTTCTTGATGAGATTTTCTTTTATTTATATGTTCTGCCTTCTAATTAATTTTAATTTGAAGTTTGACTTGTCTAATATAAAAATAGCTATGCCTTTTAGCTTTATTTTCCATTTGCTTGTTTGTTTGTTTCCATCCTCTGATATTTAATTCCTGTTCCTTTAATGTCTCCACTAATACAAATAATGTATTGCATTGTCCTTAAAGTGAAGGGAGCATTTTTTTACCTCAACCACTAGAGAGAAAAAGTACTTGGTTTTCAAACTAATGAGAATGATGCAACATAGAATATATGGTATTAAAATTAAATATATGACAATAAATTTCAAAGGAAATCTAAAATTTTAAAAGCAAATGGACAAGAATTATTAATATTATAGAAATAATTAAGAAGAGTAAATTTTATGTATTTAAAAATAATAAATTTCAGTCATTTTTGTAGCTTAGCAAATGAAAAATCTTTAATACTGCAATATTTACATGTAAGTATGAATCAAATATCAATGTCTATACTAAATCAGGTTTATGTCTTCTAGAAGTCAATACCTGTCAAATAAAATGGATTCCAAGTGTTTAAGGCTTCCATACTATAAATATATACAATTTTCTTCATTTCGTCAAAGATAGTATAGAAATGGTTTATTGGGTCTTCCGAAATTCTCAAATTATATCCTGCATTTCCAGATATAAACTAAATACTTAACACATACTCAATACTTTATTCCTCATATTTGTATGAGTAATTTTATTATTAATTAATTCACAATCTAGTGAAAATACATAAAGATATTTATCATGGATATGGTAAGAAATTTTGTGGGGAACATAAAAGAAAAAACTGGTCCATATGTTGATGCCATTAGATGAGACTATATCCAAAGTACCATTGATGGGACAAGAAAGGGGTTTCGTGATAGAAGATGCTAGTGGAGATGTCCAGAATGCTCACTTGTATAACATTATAACTTCATTTACTGTCTTAGTTAGGGCTTTACTGCTGTGAACAGACACCATGACCAAGGCAACTCTTATAAGGACAACATTTAATTGAGGCTGGCTTATGGATTCAGAGGTCCAGTCCATTATCATCAAGGCAGAAATATGGCAACATCCAGGCAGGCATGGTGCAGGAGGAGCTGAGAGTTCTACATCTTCATCTGAAGGTTGCTAGCAGATTACTGGCTTTCAGGCAGCTAGGATGATGGTATTAAAGCCCACACCTACAGTGTCATGCCTACTCTAAAAAGGCCACATCTACTTGAACAGGGCCTCACCTTCTAATAATGCCACTCCCTGGGCTGAACATATAAAACCACCACATCTACTAAGGCTAGAATGGGGTTATTTGACTCATGTTATAAATGTACATGAATTCATCTACAACAGCTAGACATTAAGAATAGCATGTGGCTTTGAAGATAAGAGCTAGTAAAAATTTTTAAAGAACTGGTTTTCCTGTGTTTTTATTATCGAAATGCCACAGCTAAATACATGAATGATGAATGCCTTTGGTGAAATAATTGATTATTAAGTTATAAAACCTGGAAGTTAAAGCTCAGATCTGGTATTCAAAATATTATCTAGCATATTCTAGTTTCAGTGTTATAGTTCTGCATTTGTTATTTGGAATTAGGTCTTTGCAGTGCTGAAATCTTTCTTTGTTAAGAGAGAGGCATGTTTGTACCCCGTGTTTACTAACACGCCAATTTCCATCACATAACACACTGCATATCATTTCTTGAGGAGCAAACACTTAAAAAGGAACATCTTGCAATAAAATTGGATACATTCCTCATTGTCTGTTAAGTACAGTCATGAAGAGTACATTCGTGGAAGCTCCATATTAATGCTATTGGAATGTAAATATAAACAATAAAAGTACTTAAAGATTCATTGTAAGAAAATATTAGTTTTTGAGAAACTATAAGCCAAACTGTAAACTAAATCACATTTCTTTCAAAATGTACAGAGAAGATTGTGTGTCAGACTCAAGTGCAATACACGGGCAATTCTGGAATTGATTCTGAGAAAAGTATGGAGCAAGGTATGGGGAGAAGGAAAGGAAGACTTGAAGTGCTAGACATTGCTGAGGAACTTGAAAACAATATTCAGCATTAAAATTGGCCCTTGTGTGTTAGTACAGGAACAAGGAGCGTTAATAAAAATGTTTTCATTTCACTTGAAATAAAATGAAAACATTGAGTTTGATTTAACTTTAAATCTCATTATTCAGAAACTTCAGAGAAAAAGGTATGACAGGTTAGTTTTAAAAATCTAGGTATTGGAAGCAAATTATACACATAAGACACTCAATTTATAATTTTCAATGAAAGTGTGAACCTCAAATTGATTCCAAGTTCTAAGAAAGATGGGCTTCTTGCAAGAAACTAAAAACAAAAATCCCAGCCCTGAGGTTGAGAGCATGGGAGAGCTGGTCTTTGTGCTCTGCCTGCTGTCAAGTGGCATGGGTGCAGGGGATGGTGCCCTCCCCACCTCAGCCCTGCCCTTTGGCCCTGTGGCAGTCTGGAGAGCTAGCCCTGGAGTCATGAGAGCAAGTAAGCCAGCCCTGATACTCACCTGCTGCAGTACTCAGGAGAGTAGGCCATACACAATCTTCTGGGGAGTACAACAGGGTTGACTGGGGTGTTGTGGGCAGAAGATAGCGAGCCCTGAGGGTGTGAGAGAAAGAGAGCTGTCCCAGCTCCTCACAGGCTTGGGAGACTGGGCCATATGTGGGCCATATGGCAGCACAGTGCCGGAACTGGCTCTCCAGGCATAGGTTTGGCTGAACCAGCTGTGAGGGCACCAGAGCAGGAGAGCTGACCTTGCCTCCTGCTCATGGCAGCATTTGGTAGCCTATCCAGAGCAGAACTGGAGAGTTCTGCCTGGGAGTGTGGACGAGGGAGAGCTGGCAGGCTGACCAGCTTAACTACCACCCAGACCCAGATCCAGGATTCTGAGTTGGCCCACCCCCAAATCTGTATCATCTGCCAAAGTTTGGGACTTGTGAAAGGGCCAGTCCTGCTGATCCAAAGCTGTAGGATCTCCATGACACAGGGCAACTACAGTATGACCAGGAGGAGTCCCAGTGGGGATCCAATATTGATAGTGTCATAGAAGCCAGAGAAGCAGACCAAAGACTCATTGCAGTGAACATCTGCAATGAAGATGGGTGGGTGGGGGACACGCTGTGACACCCGACAGCTTCCGTGATGAGATGGTTTATATTCTTTAGTTAGTTTGCTTGTTTGTATATTTTTTTTTATTTTGGAGAAAGGTTGTAAGGGCAAAGTACAGATATGAGAGGACAAGGAAATGAGGGAGACGGGGGTGATGTGAAACCCTCGATCCAAAAGAGTTAAAAATAATAAACCTATTACTCTAACAAGTTAGGAGTCAGATTAACCACCCAACACACATCTGAAGGTCCTGTAAGGGACTTGCATTGTCAGCATTTAAACGACTGTTAAATGTCTAATATAAAACTTTATCACTTAGACACAAGTTATCCTGTATCGCTTAGAACTTGAAAATAAAATTATTTTGTCTTTGAGAAGACTGATACCTGATTTTGCAGATGGGAGGTGTTGACTAAAATTTTTTCTCATCTTATTTATTTCTTTATTCACATTTCAAATGTTGCCCTCTCACTGCCCGCCCTCACAGAGTCCCTTCCTTATTCCCACTCCCCTTCTCCTCAGAGAGGGTGGGGCCCGCCCTGGATATCCCCCAACACTGGTACACCAAGTTTCTTCAGGGCTAAGTGCACCTCTCCCACTGAGGCCAGACAAGGAAGCCAGGTTGGGGAATGGATACCACAGTCTGGCTACAGATTTAGGGAAGAATCCCACTCCATTGGCTGGGGGACCCATACAGAGACTGAGTTCCACATGTGCTGCATATGTGCTGGAACCCTCAGTCCAGCCTGTGTTTGCTCTTAGGTTGGTGGCTCATTGACTCTAGAATTTTAAAAACCATTACTGAGTCTGCACAAGTATTTATCCTTCATTTGTTAGTTAGTTAGTTAGTTGGTTGGCTAGTTAGTTAGTTAGTTAGTTTTGCTGAAATTAAACCAAACTGATTTCTCTAGAAGGGGAACCTGCTATATTATGTCCCAGGTATGTTTCTATAGATAATGGCTAAGGCTAACCTCCCAGGCACCAAAGTCACATGCACACATGGGTAAATCTCATTTGTGACAATCATAAATGTTTTCATCTTTACATAGGCGACAATATTTATATTTAACCCACTTGTCAATATTTAGGCAACAGATCTCTTCAATTTTTATCAAAGACATAGGCTCACTTTGTAGTGAAGCTGGCCTTGAACTCACTGAGCAGTCCAAGCTGCTTTTGAACTGAGATACCCCTTGTCTTATCTTTCCAAGGGCTGAGATTGCAGGTGCTATACCATGTCTGGTCACCCTATTAATTTCAATGTTTTTTCCAAGAAGTACTATCTTGTGTTAGTTTGTTTCTAAACTAGCCTACTTGTTGAAATAATTCTCTGCATTTCTAAACCGTGCTGTGGAATATTATTGTGCTGACCATTTAGCATAAATTTATTTCACATCTGACTTTCCAGAAAAAGAAATGCAAGAAGTTTCACTAATGCATCTCAGTCATTAAAACTGAAAACAATTACAGACACAATTGCTGCTTCCCAGAACTGGTGCTGAAGGAAGCAGAGAATTAGACAGAAACTTCATTAGTAGCATGAAGCCATGTGTCCTATATCTCGAAAAGTCTTCCATGTCATGCACGCCAGAGATAAATAGCATGCAAACATTTCCACTTTGGAGTATATGTTCCCACAGAGCCTCTATAGTTCACAGATTATTGTATTTCCATTTCAAAGGCTGTTGTCACTCTGGAATAGTTTGTTATTCTTAGAAGTAAGTACTAATACTTATCTCCACAGAGTCTCTTAAGAAATAAAGAGTCAGACATGGTATTAAAATAAATTGAAGTGCCCAGATAGTTACAGAGGAAATATTAGCAGGCAGAAAGAACCCCACTGCTCTCTTTACTTTTACCCTCTTTGTGCTGTTCCACCCAGAGGCATGCTGGATCAGGGTTTAATCTTGTACTTGCTGAGGGGCACACATCACCCATGGGGTCACCAGTTTTCTGTTTGCATCCACTTCTCTTGACAGATAATAATGGTGTAGACTTTGGGGCTCTGTGGTCACACATTGCTGACCTTGAGGGGAGACTAGGGCTCCTCATTCCCTCATTGATCAGCCTTTCTAAGCTGACAGCATGCATATAGTTTTGTCGTTGAACCTTGTACATGTATCATGAATCTCAATTTATCCATTGAGAGGGAAAGAACATAGTCTAAAGTCTAAGAGTATGTTCTCTGAATCTGGTCTGAGAAGGGCTAAAATGCAACTCTCTGATGTGCTATGTTGCCAGGTCATTGGCAATACCAAATAAGTTTAGGTGGTCCAGGGTAGATTGACATTATTACTGCATTCATGAAGTAGACTATGCGCCTATTAAATTCCCTACTTTGTGGACACTTATCTTTTGCCAGGAATAAATATGTATAGGAGCTTGAGAAAAAAAAAAAACTTCAGTGGGAAATGCAGGTCCTTGATGCCATATTGAAACTGAGTAACCTCTCAGAGGTGGAGTCAAGCCCTTCCTCTGGGATTGTCTGACTTGAACACAAATTGGTGGCCAGGAAAGGCTCAGCTTCTATGCTGTCCTGAGCACCATCTTCATCTGTCCAATAACAGGATGTTAGTGTAAAGAGAATTCAGCATCTGAACTGCCCCTGTGAAGTTTAATAAATGCAATCCCGTGTGAGAAGAAGGCATGACTAGACTCACAAGTCATATGACTCAATTCTAAAGCTGATATTTCAAAATTCTCTCTGGAGAAATACAGCTTTGCAACCCTCAGTGACTCTGTGATGCTGTACCTGAGATCTAGCCTTGTCATCTTTCACAAAGAATATGGCTTCACAACTCAGCAGCTGAGGTAAAGAAGACCCCAGGAGGTTCAGAGATTGTCTGCCGACTACGGACAAGAGAGAAATTAACTCCAAACTGAAGATAATGTCTAAGAATCTCCATTTCAACCAGTTGAGCTTTCATCTAATCAAAGCAAACACGTCAATAGCAACAAGACCATTTCTGAATACCTTTTCTACCTGCGATGAGATCCATCCATGTAGTTTACAGCACTTAGCTTCCCAAAATAAAACACATCTGCCTCAAGTGTGTGCATGTACGTATGCACACGTGCATGAGCTCACACACATCTGCACTGAGTCTCCTCACATGTGTACACACACACACACACACACACACACACACACACACACACACACACAGTGTTGCAAAAAAACAATGAATTCTTCATAGTCAAATGACTTTGAAATCATGAGTATTGAAACACACATAGCCTTGGAAAGGAAATGAGATATTAGGGCAGCAGTTTTCAATGTATGGGTCATGACCCATTTGGAAGTCACATATCCAATATCCTACATAACAAATGTTTACATTACAACTCATAATAGTAGCAAAATTACAGTTACAAAGTACCAACAGGATGATTTTATGGTTGAAGGTCACCGCAACATAAAGAATTGTATTAAAGGGTCACAACATTTGAAAGGTTGAGAACCACAGTCTTAAGGTAAATGATGTGTGTAGACAAAGGAACCCAAGTACATTGATTAAAGGTATAAAAGTTAATTTCAAATTCACACTTGAAATTTTTAAAAGTATTATGAAACTATATAAATCTTCTGTATTAGCATATGGTGCATATTGAGCTTTGCCTGGTTTCTCAACTTTGCACTATATAATATTATTCACAAATCACTGAGAACATTCTCAATGTTCTAAGACATTTATAAATCACTGTATACTCCTGTAGTCATCGTGGATATTGGAGCTGTTAGATCAGTCATACACACACACTTTCATATCAGTCTGTAACCTGAACAGCAAGGGCAGGTGAAAATTTACTGAAGATATATACTCTATTCTCCCTCATGATATGGGGGCTTGGGTCAAATTGTCAATTAATTCAAGGCATTTCATCAGGCATAACAGATACTTATATTAGGGCAACAAAAATCTTGACATGTCAGACAAAAAATGACATTGTGAAACAACAGCTACGTTTGTGTATAAATGGATTTTTGTGCCTTGATTTCATATATGTGAAGCAGTGATGAGGGTGATGGTGATGATGGTGATGACGGTGATGGTGGTGGTGATGGTGATGGTGATGATGGTGATGATGGTGATGGTGATGGTGAGGATGGTGATGGTGAGGATGGGGGTGTTGGTGACAACAATGATATTGTCACTGAATATTTATTATACTCCAATTATTACTCATGATGATTAACTTGTAGTAAATTTACAATTCACAGCATTCTAAGATACTTACTGATCATGACTACAATTTACAGACAAGAGAGGTGGGATTGTAGCTCATCTGGTAGAACACTTGTTTAGTTTGCACAAAGCCCTGAATTTGATCCCCAGTAACTTCCAAACTGGGCATGGTGGTGCACAGATGTAGTCCTGGCACTTGGGAGGTACAGGCAGAAGGATTAGCAGTCCAAGGTTCTGCTTGGCTAACTAAAAAAAAAAAAAAAAAAAAAAAATTAAGGCTAGTTTGGGCTGCATAAGACCCTGTTAATAATAATAATAATAATAATAATAATAATAATAATATAGAGATGAAGCACAGAGAAACTAAATAACTCAGGACCATGCGGAGAATGTTTTGCATCATGACTGCTGATCCACACACATTTCCTTTCTCTATTCAAAGGGCTCCTTTGGTTCAAATTGTTATGCTAGTCATACCATTCACATAAACTCATTCTTCTGCCTCATGGTGCACAGCTCAGATCACAGAGACACGAAGGGAATGGCAGCAAGTAACAGTTAAAATCAGTGGCAAGGGGTGAAGTGAAATTGTTAGTAATTTACTTTTCAAAACAAAAGTAGCACAATCGACATTGTATTTAAGGGAAAAGGTGACAGAGAGAAGCGGTATAAAAAGAAAGCAATCTCCTGACAATAATGTATTCATTGAAATGAATGAATTAGATAAAAGGATTAGAGCTTCCAACTAAGGGTGAAACCAGAGGAATACAAAGCCATGATGCATAAGAATGTTCATGTCGAAACATGTAGTAGGGGCACAGAAGGAGAAAAAGCTAAGCTGTCTAAAATGAGATAAACTCTTTATATGTAGAATATCAGATGCGATAGAAAGGGGAACTCTCACTTAAATAATGGGCCTTGCCATAGATGTGTCCACGTGAAATGTCACATAGCAGTGTCTCTCAAATGTGTTGATATTCAAGATTGTTTTAAGTCGTACGTATGTCAACATTCATCAGTTAAAACTAACCGAGCATGTATGTAATGAAATGACTGAACATAGCTGGACGGATGAACTGAAATGATAAGAAAGATACACTGTAGGTGCTCACGTGTGGCTTCAGTAAGCAGGTGTAGGGAGGAATTCTAAGACTGTATGTTTTAAATAGTTTGAGGTATGCTTCAGTTAAGACAGACTTTGCTTGGATTAAATGATGTCAGTAAACAGGGGTAACTAAGATTGAAAATTATAGTAATTTTCATCTAGAATGTGAGAAGAACTAATACTTATTTGGCTCGAACTAATTTTGGTAGGTCTTTAGAATGAGTTAGAATATGAGAAGAGAAAATGTGAGCTAATAAATCTGCATATTAGTCCCATTTTTATTCTGTCCATATTGGATTTCCATATGGATTTATTTTGTCTTAATTTATTATGATTACAAAATGTTTTTCCCCAATATTGATGTTCCGGAAACTTTTTGTGAGTCTCATTATTTGCATAGGGAGGCCAACTCCCATCAACACGCATCAGGCAGAACAGAAAGATGGCAGAAATTATGGAGACACAAAGGGAGCCTCTGAGCACATTTTCAAATCTGATAGATAAGATCAGATCAAATCTCCTAGTAGATGAGAATAAAGAATTCTACCACAATGCACAATTAACACTGACTTAAGGCCTTTTTAGTCCCAAGCTATGTCCCTCTAGGAATCTCACCCTTTATGGTAAAAGGACATGCCCTAATTCCCTGTGTAATCCAGTGGTCCCGACTTTACATTATTATTTTAATATTTTACCTGAGGCCTCCCAGAGTCATCCTATGCTCTTGCTCTTGCTTATCAAAAAAAAAAAAAAGTTTCAAGGAAGCATTTTAGATATGAGAGACACAATAACAAACAAACGAAAAACAGTGAGCATGTTTATTGTAGGGTACGTATTAATAATCACCGCTCTCCATGGAGAAGCTTGCATCCACACTTGAGTGTGTTTATTCTTTCCCAGAATGTCTCCTTATTTCCTAACCCGTACTTAAAATCTAGGTTAAAAAATGTCCTTTAATAAACTGTCCCCCATCCCTACCCTTGAGATGCTCATACCCACAGTTCAGAATGTCTTAATCTTTCCCTGAGTGTCTCTTTCTCTTAACCTCCATACTTAAAATCCGTGTTTTAAAGAATGACTTTTAATAAGCTGCAGCCCTCTTACAGGGAAGCCCACATTTGCTCTGCCATGCACCTACACTCTCCAGGGCCCTCTTTCTTTCCTGCTTCATGTTGACTCATCCTGAGATACTTTTTTTTTTTTTCCATTAAAGCCACAAATTCTGGTCTTTGAAGATAACACCTTAGGCTGATGCCTCTGACAGACTGGTGTGGAGTTTTGTCTCTGTCCCTGTTACAGTAGACACAGGTTAGCTGATAACTCAAATCCAGGTGCCAGTCTTGATCTTTTGTTGTTACTGTTTTTTATTTCTTAAAGAAAATAGTTACTCCTCTGTGCTGATATAACAAAAATACTTAAGACTG
Organism: Uromys caudimaculatus; assembly: GCA_028551405.1. Lineage (NCBI taxonomy): Eukaryota > Metazoa > Chordata > Mammalia > Rodentia > Muridae > Uromys > Uromys caudimaculatus. The sequence continues at coordinate 57,370,567 of CM052709.1, read as the reverse complement.
GGTAATTTACAAATAGTAGAAATCAGTGTCACACATTTCTGATGTTAGGAAATTGAAGTACAAGCCATTGGGAGATCTGGATTCTGATAAGGGATCCCCTCTGTACTTTCCACTCTTTACTTTGTTGCTATATCCTCTGGTGAGAAGAAAGGCTATCTTTATACAAGACAAAAAGGATGGAGGATAGAGATGGGACTAAAATAGTTCTTTTCAGCCATTTTATAAGGCACTTGGGACTTACTTTTCAAATCTTTCATCTCTTACGCTAACACAGTGGGATGAAGGCTTCATTGTAAATTCCGGAGGGGACATGTTCAAAATGTAGCCAGCAGCATTTTCTTAACTCTAATGTTACTATTTTCAATGTAACTAGCGTAGAAAACCAATATGATTAAATTAGTAATAGAAAACAAGTAAATTTAAACATTGCAAAACATTATTGAAATGTCAAGAGCCTCTGGATTTCCTGTATAGGTGATAGCAGTCCTTAGGAAGTTGTGCTAGAATGTGTGTGGTCAACTCTATACTACCACTTTAATCTTGTTGTGTTTCTCAAAATCCATTCCCATTTTGTCTCTGGATATATGTACAAGAAAAATTTCAACAGAAAATGTAAAATTAGTGTGGAAATGACTATCATGAAGTCGTTGTGCCCTGGGATGGTAGTTTCATAGACATGCAGAAATATTCACAGGTCTGCTACCCATGTTTCTTCATACTCCTCTCAAAGCATGACTTCACTCAGCCCTGTGTTTGGGTATAGTGTTGCTGTTCTCACCCGTTCAGCCTTGGCCTTTTAAACCTCCACTGAACGCTTTCTTCATCCACCTGTTCCTATGTTACATATCATCTCCCTGTGATACTTACAGTCTCTCTGTAACATGGGAACTCCAGAGCAATATGGATGTAGAATGTATGAGGCCAAAGGATAGCAAGGAATGAGTTAGTAACTGAGAGAAATCTTATCACCCATCAAATATTGGCAAAGTGTCTCTAGCCTACTTCCCTTGAAACCAAAATCTCTCCATTTTTATATGAATGTATTTGACCCAACACTTCATTCCCCACTAGTCTGTGAGCATCTAAAATAGGGGGAAACACATTGATCAAAATGATGATGCTTCTTTATTAGCATGTAACTATCTGAATCCTCACAAAACCAAATAATTTCTGAACAAATTTATTAAATTTATCTTTTATATTTTTATGATCTAATAATTTAGTTGTAGGTAACATGATTACATTTTTATAAAGGAGAACATTGAATTAGTATTTAATTTTTCAGGCACATTAAATAATATAAAATAATTACTAATTAGTGTTTTAAGATTTCCAAATCTAGACCTTTATAACCAAGTGTATGTAGGTCTCACAAATAGAGGATAATTTATCATTTGGAAAATTGCACATACAAAAATGGATATTCTTCCTTTTGAGAATAAATTAATTTTACATCAATTTTTGTTTTGTATTTCAAGGGAGTGTGCTCTGGGAAGGGAAGCCAGTGATGAAAGAAGATGTTTGAACATATTCCTCACAAGACAGGCTGTTAGTTGAGATGCCACAGCACCTGACAGTGTCTCTGTGCCATGACCCACTTTAGGCTAGCAATATCGTAGCAACCAGCTTAAAGAGTGATTAAAACTTCAGCAATCTGTCACACGAGGCTAGGTAAGTTAATGGTAACATATCACAGTTCCTTCTAATACCCTGAGGAATCATCGGAGGGTCGGAATTATTGATGCAGTAGAGGAATGCTTGTCACAAAGAAAACCAATGTATTAGGACGTGATCTGAAATGATGGAAGAAGACTCATTAATTCATGAATTTATTCTACTTCTTTTAGTCCCAACTATAGAAATTTAGAGCAATATGAAAAACTAAACAAAACCACTCAGAGCTAAGAAACTCCTTTGATTTAATGCCAGTACAAAGTCAACCTAAGAAGAAGAACTCTGGCTGTCCTTTACTTCCTATTCATTCTTGGGATGAGGGAAGCCCAAACCTTCACAAAGATGCTGTACACGTGGGCAAATGGCTTCAGAACTCAACCAAAGCCTTAATTAACAGAGAGGGTTAACTGACAGATAGAAAATGCCCATGATATGCAAGTTGTAGTGGCTGCTCAAACACACCAGCTATTGATTACCTTCACCTTCCCTCCACCAGTCTATGATCAAACATGGTTTGCTCCTTTTCAACATTGTTTTAGTTTTATTTCATTTGCACCCCTAGAAATAGCAAGAGAATCCAAGCCTCTTTGTTCTGCAAAGCCAGGCTTAAAATGTTATATTTCCCTCCAGTATGGAATGACTTGCATCAGGAGATCCTCAATTATGCATGCCTGTGTTCAGTTGTTTTGTTTTGCTTTTTCAGTTCTTATCGACAACAGGGTTTTCATCCCTTTTTTCACAGGTCATGAAAACTGAGCCAAAGAGACTTGCTCACTCTGGAATAGTTAAGCCTGTGCAGTAGCAAATAGTCTGGTGTGTTCTTTGTACAGATTCATGAAGAAAGTTCCTCTAAGTATGACTGGGAAGTTGTTTTTCCTGAGAGGCAGGAGACTTTCTTAGTTTGATTTAGAATGGTCACCCATGGGAAAGTAAGCTTTTGTTTTGATTTGTTTTGCTTAATTTAAACACTTTTTTTTCAAAGAAATTCAGTGGCATGAGTGCTATCTGCTGCATAAAAGTCTAATAAGTTAGCAGCAAAAAGATTTAAGGCATACAGTGTACAGTGGCTGAAAAACACGCATTTTCATAAATAACTTTAAACTCGAAATACAGAAGTTAAGAACTTCTTTTTATGTTTATTCAGAAACCACTGCCATCATGGTTTTGGAGAAGTTCAAAACTGTTCTGAAACCTGCTTTTCCCGTATTATTGAATTTTCCAAATAAGAAGTTTGCTGTCTGTCATGGGTACATAAAACAATGTCTTCACTGTCCTTCATTTTCTACATTCTCTGAAATAAGAGAGAGTCAGAAAACATTGCTGCATGATCTGTTTTTAATTGTTTTAAATCAAGGACTCTATATACAGGCAAATATGTATTATAATCAAAATTCATGTGCATAAAGGAAACTTTAAAAGAAAATACATGGGCATTGCATAGTGCAGGACATCAGTATAAGAAAAATATTGATGCATGTTTGTATATACTTAGAAACATATTTATATAAAGTATATATACTTGTGTATTATATAATATAATTTATTATGATGTTTATATTCTATTGACATAATACTAATATTAGTGTGTATTTATATTTATAATTATATATAACTATAATTTATATTAAATATTATATTTATTGCTCCTCTCTTTTTTTTTTTTTTTTAAGAGTTTAGGTTTTTCTGGTGTATCATGTTTTGGAATGAATTCCTGCATTCTGAAGTCTGGAGTAAACCTAAATTAGCCAAAATCATCTCATTTTGTACTTTGGTCCCATTGATTGTCTCAGAGATAGACCGCAGTGAACCCTGCCATGTCTTTCAACTGTTTGGTGAAGAGATTTTAACTTTCTGAAAACACAAAGCAAGGAGGCTGGTTTCTGTTACCTTCCTTCATGTGTTTAGGAAAGAAAAGACTTGAAGATACAGATGAAATGGATACAGAGACAAGGTTAAGACACTTTCATAGCTTAAACATGAAATTTCTCCTGTACCTCAACTTTGCCTATCTCTAGCTTATGGTGCCATTTTGAAGACTGTGGAGCCTTGAAGAAGGGGTCCTGGATTACAGAAATGGGTCATTAGGGAAGGATCTTTGAAGATTATTTGTCCCCTTTTGTTCTGGTCCACACTCTGTGCTTCCCTGTCTGCTATCACAATGTGAAGGACCTGGGCTGCAAGCACCCTTTACAATAGCTCTTCTGAAATGGAGGACCAAGATTTCTGAGACTCAGAGCCCAAAGTAGACAATTCTTAACTCCCATTGTTTGTCAGGTACCTGACCACAAAGCAGACATAACTAACAGAAAACAAGCTCAGACTCTGAGTGATTGTTCTGAGTGCTTGGGTCAAACCACTAGTCTTATACCACATAGTCCCATTGCAAAAGGCATGAAATGACTCAATGCTTTAAAAGGCACTGAACTTAGAAGTTTAAATTACTTTAATTATCTTTCTTTCAGTTTTCAGAACTATTTGTTTCTTCTCTTCCTCTTCCATTTCTTAACTCTGTGGTATTATAAAATAATTAGAGGCATGGATTAGCTTTTATTTTCAATACATTGAATTTATTTTCAATTAATGAACATACTAATGAAATGTATTTTCATTTAAAATATGTGCCTTTTGTCCTAATGGCCAAAATCTGTTTCTGAAAGCGGTATTATACATCTGATGTAGAGTTCCCCAAAAGGACGGACACCGGACAACTGATCCATCGGTTCCCTCACTCCCCCCATTCACTCACACCTTCTCCATCCCTCGTTTTAGAGAGAAGGTCTGGTGCTTTTACAAAACAAAACAGCAGATGAGTTAAAGGCCAAATGAAGATGCAGCCAATCCTTGGACAGTCCAGAAGGAGGAATCACTTTGATCTTGGACTCCCAATGCCTAGCAAAACGTATTCCTGTTGTCTCCCCAGCAGTTCCTTAGGGTTTTATGATGGAAACCCTAGAAAACGACTACACACGGAAACTCCAGATAAGAGTAACCAAGACTGGGACATGAGCTCCCTTTTCTAAAGAAAGGGCGGTGGGTGGGAGGGGGAGTACCCTCATAGAGGTGGGGGGAGGGGATAGGGGGTTTCCAAAGAGGAGACCTGGAAAGGGGGAAACATTGGAAATGTAAATAAAGTATCTAAAAATAAACAAATAATTTAAAAAAATAGAAGCCCTGTATTTTGTAAAAATACAGGTCAAATTTCTATGGAAACTCTAAGAGTGGTCAGAGATCCAGTTTGCTACCTCACTGTTCCTTCCTCTGTAGACTCTATGCTCATCTACATTATGAAGTGAATGCTAAATGGGAGCTATGGCTCTGCAGCAGGAAAAAGAAGACAGCTTATAAATATCCCTTCATTTAAGAAAATTCCCTGAACTTAAGCAAAGTGTTGCATAAGTCATTAACCAAAATATAGCACAGGAAAACCCTTATTTGCAAAAACATAAAATGTAGCATTTTAGATACTAGTAAATGATTTCAGCTAAAAATTAAGTTTACTTTCCCAAAGAATTCATGACTTTTAAAAACATATTTATAACATCCTTTATAATAAAATTTATACCATTAAAAAAGCAAATTTAAAAATGCTTTTTATAAATTACATATGATGTTGACCAGGGATTGACAGCACTTGAGCTGGGTGGGTGAACCAGATGGTGAACACTGCTCCTGTCCCTGAGTGCTGCAGGACTGCATTTCATAAGCAAGAAAATAACCTCACATCTGGAGCAGTGTAAGGGGAAGAGAGTGACTGCAATTTAGTTCTGTTTAACAAAGCATCCACCTCAAAGCTTCAGTACTCCAAAAAATATCATTGAAAATGCTTCATGCTATTGTAGTTTAATATTATGTAAGAGAAAGACAGGATCATGAAAAAACAATGCAAGATTTTCTTTTGTTAAAGACAATCTGGATCTATTTTTATTCCATCATTTATACACAAATTACCAATGTATTTTAATCATCATCTAACAGATTTTTAGAAAAGACTCCAAATCATAAAAAAACCCTAGTATTATACATTTTAAAATCATTTAAATCTGTCACTAAAAAAATATCAATGTATATACTATCATGTAATTAATTGATTAATAAAGAATTATAAGTGCTTGGATATTAAGCTTTTCAAAATTATTTTAGCATTTATAAATTATTTGTTATTATACAACAAGCCACTGCAGACTTAGTGGCATTTAACAAAAAAATTCAATATAGTTCTGTTTTTTATGGTTCAGGCACTAGAGTAATTACAGAAGAAAAATTTGCCTTTGGGCTTTAGCTGGGAGTTCTCAAAGGGTGAGATAGATGATGTGACTGTTTGAGTGTGCTGGCATCTTCATTCATATAGGAGGACGTTAATGACACTCCTTCCAGGTCCTCAGATCAAACATCTTCAAATAAGTTCTAGGTCTTGTTGTCACTGTGAATAATTTGAAATTATTACAGTATGGCAAGCAGTTACTGAGACAAACCTCCTAGATCAGTAAAGCTCAAAGACATAGCATTTTGTGGCCTATCTTCAGAATTCAGTGCCCTTTCTTCTCAATGATATTAGCAAAGAAAATAACAAAATCCTGTAGGTTCATGAAATTAAGATCTATAGACACACAAACATACCCGTTAGAGTGCAGAGACGCATCGTAAGAGCTTTTTCATGTTGAGCAGTTGAACAGTGATACAGATGCTGTGGCTGTGCTTTGGAACTACAGCTCTCTCTCTCTCTCTCTCTCTCTCTCTCTCTCTCTCTCTCTCTCTCTCTCTCTCCGTGTGTGTGTGTGTGTGTGAGTGTGTGTGTGTGTGTGTGTGTGTGTGTGTGTGTGTGTGTGTGTGTGTGTATGGTGCATGCTGTATCAAAATGTATTTAGTATCTCCATTATCTCGTGACATCTCCCCAGGATTCATCTGATTGGGGCGTTAGCTTGAAACCTGCCCATATATCTTAATTATTGTACACTGTGACTTCTTAGACTCAGCATCCAGGTGCTCAGTTTCCTGGTCCCAGTTTCCGCTAACAAATATGCCTGTGAATGAAGTAGGCACACAATCTACCTGCCCTAGAACAAAAAGAAGCTAATACACCCAAGAGGAGTAGAAGGCAGGAAATAATCAAATTCAGGGCTGAAATCAACCAAGTAGAAACAAAAAGAACTATACAAAGAATCAACAAAACCTGGAGTTGATTATTTGAGAAAATCAAGAAGATAGATAAACCCTTAGCCAGACTAACCAGAGGGGACAGAGACAGGATCCAAATTAACAAAATTAGAAATGAAAAGGGAGACATAACAACAGATTCTGAGGAAATTCCAAAAATCATCAGATCCTACTACAAAAGCCTATACTCAACAAAACTGCAAAATCTGAATGAAATGGGCAATTTTCTAGACAGATACCAAATACCAAAGTTAAGTCAGGATCAGATAAACCATCTAAACAGTCCCATTATGCCTAAGGAAATTGAAGCAGTCATTAAAAGTCTCCCAACCAAAAAAAGCCGAGAACCAGATGGGTTCACTGCAGAATTCTATCAGACCTTCAAAGAAGACCTAATACCAATACTCTTCAACCTATTCCACAAAATAGAAACAGAAGGAACACTACCCAATTCCTTCTATGAGGCCACAGTCACACTGATACCAAAACCTCACAAAGACCCAACAAAGAAGGAAAACTTCAGAACAATTTCCCTTATGAATATCGATGCAAAAATACTCAATAAAATTCTCACGAACTGAATCCAAGAACACATCAAAACGATCATTCATCATGATCAAGTAGGCTTCATCCCAGGGATGCAGGGATGGTTCAATACCCGGAAATCCATCAATGTAATCCACCACATA
>CM052709.1:57339608-57362550 GCA_028551405.1 Uromys caudimaculatus | reverse complement strand
TGAGTGAGGTAACTCAGTCACAAAAGAACGAACATGGTATGTACTCACTGATAAGTGGATATTAGCTCAAACGTTCGGAATACCCAAGTTTCACTTTACAGTAACTGTTGGACTGATAGTGAGGTCCCAGATGGAGGAGTTGGAGAAGGGACTGAAGGAGCTGAGAAGTCTGCAGCCCCATGGAGGGAGCAACAGTGTTAACTGGCCTGACCCCTCCCCTCAGTCCTCATGGAGGCCGGACCACCAACCAAAGAATACATATGGAGGGACCCATGGTTCGGACCACATATGTGGCAGAGGAGGGCCTTGTTGGCCATCAGGGGGAGGAGAGGCCCCAGTAAAGGGGAATGTCAAGATGGGAATACAGGAGTGGGTGGGCGGATGAGTGGGAGGTGGAATTCCCTCATAGAGGTGGGGGAGGGGGAGGGGATAGGTGGTTTCCAAAGAGGAGACCTAGAGAGAGGAAACATTGGAACTGTAAATAAAGTATCAAAAAATAAAAATAAAAAATAAATAAATAAAATAAAATTATTGTGAGTTTTTACACACAGAGTGATAATTAATTTTGTGTCAAAATAGAAATAGCCATAGCTTTCTTCTAGGTAAATTCATCTGTAACTTAGATTTGTAGTGACATGAACCTAATGGGTTTTTATTGCTGTTTTTTGTTTTGTTATGTGTTATTATTTAAAGAATAAATCTGAATGACCTATTGAATGATCCACTATTACTAAAACATCTTTTGATTGTCTGAAATCTTATAGGAGCACCAAACCAGTCCTAATTGTTTTATTAAATTCATTTTAATTGAACTTAAGACCTGTAGAATAGGAGGGAAGTCATGCTGGTACTGGAAACCTGTCCAATTATACCTAGTTAGCCAGGTCATGAACCTGAGAGAAAAATCTACCTCTGTCACTTTACTAGAAGAGCAAAATTCCTCACTACCTTCTAGATATGCATGTTTATACCCAAAGATAACTGTAGCTCTCATTGCACATCAGAGATGCTTCCCATTGCAGTAGACAGAAACCATCACAGAAAACCACAACTATTCAAACTGCAGAAAATGACTGATGATGGAGTGCCCATATTCACTGGATACATGTACAACAGAACTCCTGAACCTAAGGCTCAGAGAAGAGCTCAGAAAGACTGTGAGAGCCAGAGAACCAGAACATCTGATGTAAGATTGAGTCTCCTGGAAACAAAGGGAAGCAACATTCATAATACCTCAACTACATGGATGCCTAAGTGAGACCTGAACAAAAGCACTACCACTGGACATGTTAACATGAAACAGGAATCCCTTCAGGGCCAAACCCCTAGGCAAAGAACTACAAGAACCAAGGAATGTTGATGAGGGATAATTAGTGTTTCTGGGGAATTATCCCTGTAATTGGTTATCCAAACCCAAGTGGTCATCTCTGAAATCAAATAATACAAGCAACAAAGAGCAGGTTGTGTTTATATATTTAATTACTTATATTTATCTATAAGTAAGAGTTAATGGAAAAGAGGTCATGAATTTAAGAGGGGGAGAGTGGGGAAACATGGAAAGTGTCAGGGAGGGGATAAAAAGAGGGAAGAACGACATATTTATATTTAAGTTATAAAATAAATAAAATAAAAAATAAAATAAAACCATTAACATATTTATTTATTTTGTGTGTCTGAGCCCACATTTCCCATGGCCACAGCTGTGTGTGGAGGTCAGAGGACAGCTTACTGGAGTGGGTTCTTTCCTTTACATTGTGGATTCTGGGAATTGAATTCAGTTCATCAGGCTTGGCACCAAATACCATTACACACCCAGCCATCCCATCTCTCAAGCCCCAACTTAGCCTTTTTAGCAATATGAAGAAAACCTCCTGGGAATGCACTCTAGATTGGATATTTAGCCAGAACCCATATGTCCATTTGGTGAGATTAATGATAAGTAGCTGTGCTTTTGTGAGTGAAAAGTCTTTACTCTTTATTTTTGAAAGTGTGTGTGTGTGTGTGTGTGTGAGAGAGAGAGTGTGGGGGGGGGTGTGGGGGTGTGTGGGTGGGTGTGGGTGGGTGTGGGTGGGTGTGGGTGTATGTATGTGTATCCTTTCATCTTATCACATAAATTAGGTTTTCTGAGCTTTTCCTTATATGGCAAATCTCTCCTTTTCTACACACTTATTCAAGGGGCTACAACTTCTTCTGAGTACTAAGGGCAAGGCTAATTTTTAAATTTTTTCCGGACAGTTTCTCTGTTATAGCCCTGAAACTCACTCTTGTAGACCATCATAGCCACTAATTCAGAGGTCTGCTTGCTTTTGCCTCCTGAGTTCTAGAATTAAAAGATGTGCATCACCATATCAGGCTAAATTGAGTTACTTTAAAAATAATCTATGTGCTGAAGTAATGTTTTAATCTTACCACACACGTAGTGCTAAAGTTAGTGTCTATTGCCACAATAATAAATCAGAAGAAGCTGTTGTCTACTCATACTTATGGATTTTCTATGTCAAAACGTTGAGTAGGACCTAAATAGGATAGTTTGTCTGTGCCTTGTGATAACCAAACCTTGACATGCTAAGACAAAATGCTTCTAAGAGTGGCGGGTTTATAAGGAACAGAAAGTCACCTGAGTAGTTTTCCACTCAGATGGCTGCCAAAAAATGCTGTTGGCTGGACCTTTAGTGGCTCAAACTGCAAGGAGCTCCAGAATTTACATGTAGCCATTATTTACACATTTAGAAGTCACCAACTTAACCCTTCTGTGTCCTACTACTTTGCCTTCTTTTCTTCATGGCAGATAGATTGCAAGTGTCCCAAGAAAACAACATAGACATATATAACTTTTGCATGATATAGATTTGTGACTACATTATATAAATTTTAGCTGTTCTTCATTCAGTAGTTGATAGTTTCAAAGGAGGGTGAACACATGCTGAGAGACATAATGTGGTCCCCCTATAATCAAAAGTTTTATTTTTTAAATTTTCCCTCTCTTTCCTTCCTCCAGCATCTCCGAACTACCCTTCCACCCCATCCCACTCTCACACTGATATACTCTTTTCCTTTGGTTATTATTGTTACATTCTAAGTCATGGGTGCTGGAACTGTGACGTCAATGCAGATGATTGATAATGGCTCATTGAATCATTATTGAAAAATAGGTCCTGTACATAAGAAAACAAAATTCCTAAGAGAATATATGATGGGGTTCAGTAATATAAGAAGAATTAAAATATCTCTAATATACGTATGAGTAAAGAAATAACTCTCTCTCTCGCTCTCTCTCTCTCTCTCTCTCTCTCTCTCTCTCTCTGTGTGTGTGTGTGTGTGTGTGTAGAGGGAGTTCTGGAAATGATGTAAATATAATAATCTGGTATGAAATTCTTTAAAAGAATCAATAAAAATAAGAAATGAACACAAATGACCTAGCTTTCTCTGTTGTCCTTCATTGATTCTTCTTAAATGCTAACATTGTGTCATAGATTATATTGACTAACCACACTCCTCACTGGGAAGGAAAGCTGCTGATATTTACTTGATAACAAACCATGGTATTGTTTGAGTATATTCTTTGTTAGAAACAGCAAATGAAATAATGGGAGGAAAAAACAAAACTGACTGTAAAACCCATCTCACTTAGTGAAGTAACAGGATGCCCACCTGAAGGCTTCTGCTTCACTTTAACTAAAGCTCTATCCTCACATAGCCACTTGGCCTTTCTAAGGACTATTTACTTAGGAAAGCAAAGGAGGAATTTGATGCAATGATTGACAACCTCACTGAGATTGTTCTGAGTATCTTGCTGACAAGACTGGACAATGAAATCATTTGGCTGTGAATTAGAAGTTGGACCTCACAAGCAACAAACAACCCTGTTAAGCCTGTAGAATTGTTATGACCCATATATATCTTGGGAAAAGCTAGCTTTTGGTCATTTGAATACCATAAATTCTCCATGGTTATATCACACAAGGAAGGCTTTAAGTCAAAACAGTCACAGTAGAAGCAAGAAAAATGACAATTAACCAATATTATATAACAAATTTGCACTAACCCAAGAAGACCTAAATATACATCAAACAATGACAGAGTCAAAGGAGTAAACAAGTAGCATTAAAATAATATTTAAAGAAATTTCAACATTCCATTTAGAGGGAACAATCCAGAAGTTTTCTTTTTCTCTTCCATATATAAGGTAATATAAAATTTTGGAGTTTGAAAATATTTTCAAACTATTTGATTCATCTCCTTTACTTTGTAGGAAAAGAAACCAAAGAGGTCACTTGAGTTATCTTAGGTCACACTGCTAATTATTCTATCAAATGTATCAGAGTCTGTTAGAAATTGTTCTGTCAAAGCATCCTGAAAATAATTACAGTGTTTACTTGTCCACATATCGCAATTACAGAGTTCTTGGGTTTATTTTTCTGTATGTCTCTTTCTTTCAGAATCAAGTAAACACTAACCTGTAGCCATTATTTTCTACCTGAAACATAGAGATGACATTTAGAGAGACTTGCTAGGTGCACACATGAGCAAGAATTATCCAGGATTATCCCAAGAATACAATGACTATATTTTACAAGGGAACATATTAGATTGGGTTTGCATGGTATGGGATAGGTAGCCCAAAATCTATCTATACTGAGAACCTAGAAGCTGCTTAGACCACAAGGCAAGATATTGGTCTCAACTGGTACAAACTGCATGCTACTGGTCTTCATCCCATATTGCAAGAATGAAAATCTGGGTTCCAATGTCACCAAATATTAAGAGCATTAATGACAGCAGAGTAGATGCAGTTACTTGCAAAACAGAGAAGGCAAGCAGGCAAAAGCTTTCTTCTCAGAACTTTTAATACTATGCTGCTCACAGAAAGCCCTATACACTCAGAAAAAGAATTTTCTCTCATCAAATCTCCCACTAATTACCCTTATAAACTTACTCAAATATGTGCATATTAATGAATTCCACATCTAATCAATTTGGCAAAGAGGACTAACCATGATTGAACATATGGCATAGGTCGTAACACACCAGATAGGGCACCAATGACAGACCAAAGAAAGGATACCACCAAATCTCAGGGTCATTTTGATTTGCAATTCCTTGATGACTAAGGACTTTGAACATTTCTTTAAGTACTCCTCAGCCCTTTGAGATTCATCTGTTGGGAATTCTCTGTTTATCTCTGTACTCTGTTTTTTAATTGAGTTATTTGGTTTGTTGGTGTCTAACTTCTTGAGTTTCTTATATATTTTGGAAATTAGTCCTCTTTTGGATATAGAGTTGGTGTAGACTTTTGACCAGTATATAGGCTGCCTTTTTGTCCTATTCTTTGCCTTACGGTCAGGTTTTCAGTTTCATGAGGCCCCATTTGCCAATTGTTGATCTTAGAGTCTGCACCACTAGTGTTCTGTTCATGAAGTTGCCTCCTGTACCAATGCATTCAAGGCTATTCCCAACTTTCTCTTCTATTAGATTTAGTGTATCCAGTTTTATGTTAAGCTGCTTGATCCACTTGGATTTATGTTCTGTGCAGGGTGATAAATATGGAGCTATTTGCATTCTTCTACATGCACACATGTATTTAGACCAGCTGCATTTGTTGAAGATAATTTCTTTTTTCCATTGTATGGTTTTGGCTTCTTTGTCAAAGAAAATGTATTGGTCAGTATGTGGGTATATTTCAGGATCTGATTTGATTCCATTGATGAACCTTTCCGTTTCTATAACAACATCATGCAGTTTTTATGACTATTGCTCTGTAGTACATCTTGAGATCAGGAACAGTGATTCCTCTAGAAGTTTATTTATTGTTCAGGATCAATTTAGCTATCCTGGGTCTTTTTTTTCCATATACTGTTGAGAATTGCTCTTTCAAGGTCTATAAAGTATTGTATTGAAATTTTGCTGTAAATTGCATGAATCTGTAGATTGCTTTGGATGAGACTGTTATTTTCACTATGTTAATCCTACTGGTACATGAGCATAGGAAATCTTTCTATCTTTTGATTTTGTCCTCACTTTCTTTCTTCAGAGATCTGAAGTTCTTGTCATACATGGCATAATTTCTTGATTAGAGTTATAGCAAGATGTTTTGTATTATTTGTGGCTATTGTAAAGGGTGTTGTTTCTATAAGATCTTTCTCATCCCATTTATCCTTTGAACAAAAGAAGGGTACTGATTTTTATTTTTAGTTAATTTTGTATCCAGTCACTTTGCTGAAGGTATTTATCAGTTTGATATTGGGTATTGGCTTGTTGTATATTGCTTTCATTATGTTTAGGTATATGCCTTTATCCCTGATCTCTCTAACAGTTTTAACATGGAGAGGCGTAAGATTTTGTCAAAGGCTTTGTCAGCATGTAACGAGATGATTATGTGATATTTAGTCTTTCAGTTTGTTTATATAGTACATCACATTGATATATTTTTCTATATTGAACCATACCTGCATCCCTGGAATGAAGCCTACTTGATCATGGTGGATGGTGTTTTTGATGTGTTCCTGGATTCAGTTTGTGAGTGTTTTATTGAGCATTTTTGCATCAAGTTTTATAAGAGAAGTTGGCCTAAAGTTCTCTTTCTTTGTTGAGTCCTGTGTCCCTGGATCCAAGGGTTCCCAGTTACTCCGGGTGTTGGGGCAGATGTTCTGGCCTCCTCACCTGTGATCCTCGATGTGTTAGAGCACCTGGGAGTCGAGCTTCTTCTGGGTGTTGTGGGACTGGTGCGGAGCCAGTGCCCAAGGTCTGCTCATCTCAGGTGTACTTTTTATTGCTAGTATGAGAACTCCCCAATTTATTTATGAAAGCACTTTGAACTTTACTCTTAGGACTGCTTTTATTGTGTCCCATAAGTTTGGGTATGTTGTGCTTTAATTTTCATTGAATTATAGAAAGTCTTTAATAATTGTATCCTTATTTCTTCCCTGACTGAGTGATCTTTGAGTAGAAGGTTATTCAGTTTCCATGAGTTTGTGAGCTTTCTGTAAATTCTGTTACAGTTGAAGTCCAGCTTTCATCCTTAGTAGTCTGATAAGTGATGTGGATTTTTCCCTTCATACGTAAGAAGTGTTCTTCTCCATCTCTTTTGATTAATTTTAGTTGAGAGTCTATTTTATTTTACATATTAGAGTGGCTACTCCAGTTTACTTCTTGGATCCATTTGCTTAAAAAACTTTTTACCAGCCCTTTACTGCTGAGGTGTATTTCTTGTATGCAGAAGAATGGTGGATCTTGGCTTTGCATCCATTTTGTTAGCCTGTGTCCTTTTATTGGAGAATTGAGTACATTGACATTGAGAGATATTAATGACTAAGGATTGTTAATTTGATGTTGGTAGTGGTGTGTGTGTGTGTGTGTGTGTGTGTGTGTGTGTGTGTGTGTGTGTGTGTGTGTGTGTGTGTGTGTTTCCCTTATCTTGTTTTCACTGATGCAGAATTATTTATTTCCTGTGTTTTCTTGTGTATACTTAGCCTCCTTGGTTTGGAATTTTCCTTCAAGTATTTTCTGTAGGACTGGATTTGTGGATAGATATTATTTACTTTTGAAATTTGGTTTTGTCTTAGAATATTCTGTTTCTCATATACTCAGTTTTGCTGAGTATAGTAGTTAAAGTAAGCATCTGTGGATTCTTCGAGCCTATAAGACATTGTCCAGATCCTTCTATCTTTTAGACTCTCTTTGAGAAGGCAGGTGTAATTCTTATAGGTCTGTTTAAATATGTTATTTTGCCTTTTTTCTTTGCATTTTTAGTATTCTTTCTTTGTTCTGTAGCTTTTGTGTTTTTATTATTATGTGGTAGGAGGATGTTCTTTATTGGTCCAATCTAAGATATTCTTGTATGCTTATAGACATCTATTTCTTTAGATTGCAGAAATTTTCTTCAATGATTTTGTTGAAAATATTTTCTGGCCATTGGAACTGGGACTCTTCACCTTTTATTTCTATTATTCTTAGGTTAGGTCTTTCCATGGTATCCCAGATTTCCTGGATGTTTTGTGTCAGAGTGATTTTAAATTTAACATTTTCTTTGACATATATCAATTTCTTCTATCACATCTTCTATTCTTGAGATTCTCTCTTCCATTTCTTGTACCCTGTTAGTTAATGATGATTGTTTCTGTTGCTCCTGTTCTCTTTCCTAGGTTTTCCATCGCCAGGATTCCCTTAGTGTTTCCTTTATTGCCTCTGTTTTCATTTTCAGGTCTTGAACATTTCCTTCATCTCTTTAATTATATTTCCCTATATTTCCTCTTCAAAGTCCTCTACCTGTTTTAATATATTGTCATGCATTTCTTTCAGGGATTGTTTATTTCCTCATTAAAGGCATCTCTCATCTTTATAAGGTTGGATTTAAAGTCATTTTCTTGTTCTTCCATTGTGTTAAGCTTTCTGTAGTGTGATAGCTTTATTCTAAAGATGCCATGTTGCCTTGACTCTTGTTTGTGTTCTTAAGTAGGCTTAAAGCCATCTGGTTGTCCCTGGATGTTTCTAGTATAGCAGACATAGGGAAGACAGGCTCAATCCAGGTGCTCCCTGTGCAGCAGGTCTCCTATGGTCACCCTTGGACTGATTGTTCTTGGTGTAGGAAGCCTGGATGTTCCTTGTTCAGCAGGACTGGTGGAGGCCAGCAGAGAAGTGGCCAGATAATGGAGCTCTAGAGCTAGCTCAGGCACCTGGGTGTGCCCTGGAGGGCATGCAGGGGAATGGGGAATAAGACATTTCAATATTTCTTATTATAGTGGGAAAGAAGCCTGTTTGCATCTCTAAGTCTTCGGAGCAGGTGGTAATAACTGTAAATATGTAGATTCTGTGAATAATAGTAGTGGGGAAAGATCACCTAATGAAGGAATGCACAATGAAAAATGAGTTAAAGAAGGGAAATGTGTGAAAAAGAGAGGGTGCTGGGAAAGATAACACATTAAAAGATATATTTTGTGTTTCTTCAAAACTCTATGGTGGTTGGCAAAGAAATGGATATGGTGTGTTAAGTCTTCAAGTGTTCAGGCAAACCTCTAGCAGGAAGGAAGTCTCAATTCACAGTTTAATTAAATCTATTATTAATTTTCACAAGCA
Source organism: Uromys caudimaculatus (assembly GCA_028551405.1). Taxonomy (NCBI): domain Eukaryota; kingdom Metazoa; phylum Chordata; class Mammalia; order Rodentia; family Muridae; genus Uromys; species Uromys caudimaculatus. The sequence continues at coordinate 57,353,478 of CM052709.1, read as the reverse complement.
GCCTCTAGCCTCAGCTATCAAAATAATCATAATTTCCCATTGGCAGCTTTCCGGTTTGATAAAAATGACATTTCCACCTTCATAATAAAATTATTTAGATGTAGCTTTCACGTTTTCCTGCCTCAAAAAACTGAAAAATTTTTATGATTATTAAAAATGCAATGATTTGGGGAAGGAGGATCCCCAACTCTTTCTAGTATATTTTTCTTCAGAAACTATATCTCATTTGAAGCTAGAGATGACTTACAAAATAAAATTTAGTGTTGGGGAAAGAAGATGCTTGGTGCTAGAGCAGACCAGAGCTCAAATAAATGAATCAAAATGCACATGTGTTAAGGTGATTGAGAGTGATTGGTGAGCATAACTGTAAGTTTTATATACATGAGAAAACCATAATGGGTGGGGGTCCCTCCAGAGTGATAGCTTGATGGTTATAGAAAACACTGCTCTTGTAGAGAACCCAAGTTCAGTCCTTAGCACACATGTTGGTCAGCTCACAACTGCTTAAAGCTCCAACTTACAGAATCCAGCATCTCTGGTCTCACTAGCCACCTGAACTTATGTGCATTTACCCTCATGTATGCATACACCCCCTTACACACAGATACACACAACTTAAAATAACAAAAATAAATACTTAAAGGAGAAATACAATGGACAGATACATTCATACTCAAGAGAGAGCTGTGTTCTGGGAATCTGTACTCAAATACTCATGCTTGCACAGCCAACCTTCTTCTTTACTGTGCTATCTCTTCAACCCTTTATTTATTTCTAAGATGTGAAGATCTTGAGCTTTTACAGTAATCAACCAATCTGTCTCTTAAATACAATCATTTAGTTGTGTTGCAGTTAAAAGGACCTCATTTTGAATGAATGGAGAACTAGTATAGAGAATGTGTCTTACATGTGGACCAGCCAGTTACTGGGTTGATGAAGCAAAGCTGTGTTCTAATTCCCAATGCAGTGTCTCATCTCTCAGCAATCTTCCTTAGCTAGATGCTCCTTCTGGATAACAGAGAGCCCTTTATTAAGAGAACTTCAAACACTCGAATCACAGTCATTTTTGCCAAATTTGGATTTGTCACATGGAAGTTTTACAAGATCTTTTTACTCAATAAAACACCACAATAATAACTGGATTTTGAATCTCTTATGAAGAAACAAGAATTGGCAGTATCTTTCTCCTCTCCATCTTGTCCTCTGAAAATGGAGTTGTAGAACCAAAGACATAGTTCAGGAGTGGAGACCCATGCATTACATTTGCAAAAGAAACATAGGTGAAACCCACATGATCCAGGAAATTTAAAGCATATAATTGTTTTAAAAGAAAGACAATTATATGTGATAACTACATGGGGCTTTTAGTATACAGATTGCAATTTATTGATGACATGTAAAGATTTAAACACTGAAAAACACTTGAAGTTTTTTAAAATTAAGGGTTCAGCATAAAATATTCAGTTATATTACAGAAAATATCATAACCATGTGCATCCTACAGTGATCTAAGATGAAAAGTTTAGCACTCGCTTTGTATTTTGTGTTTTATTCATTTCTTATGTATAAGGAAATGTTTTCCATGCTCCTCGTCAAATTTAAGCTATGAAAATTAATATTATATTATATCTAAAACATCTTTATTTTAGCAGTGGAAATATTATGATATATTTGATTTATAGCTATGCTAGTTCTTTGCAATATTTCCCTTAATTCACTCCTACTTCCAAGTGGGATATAAGTTTTATGAAGAAGATATTTGATTTTATTTCATTTTCCACTGGTCTATTCCAAGTGCTTTAAAGAGCCTGTCTGGGAAGAAATGAAACACAATAAGTGTCTAGAGCCAGGTAACAAATCACACAAGACTGAAGAGGCAGGCATTGTGTGACAGCAAAGCACTTATGTGACCACCACAATGACTGGTCACAGTAATGATGCTGTGTGGGTGGCTTCAGGATGGCCACTTGACATGGACAGTAATCTTTCCCCAGTGTCTGATCACTATAACCCAGTGCTTCACAGAAATACAATGTTTTATATTCTAAAATTTCCACATAGAACTCCATTGTTGTCTCAAAATCATGAAGCAAATCAAATAATTCAGAGGAGATAGTAAAGCTTGGGGATTCACCTGTGTTTTCTTTTCTGTCAGGGTTAATCTTCATTTATTCCTCTCAAGATTCTTACTCTACTCTACTGTAGTTCATCTCTTGTTTTATATTTTCCTCTATTTGCTTTTGTTTGCTGTATCTAATAACAAAAAAGCATAATTAAAAAAAAAAAAAAAACAACTGAAATGAGTACAGACATTGTGACGACACAAGGAGGCCAAAGGATCTGAAGGCTGGGGTCCATGCTGGCTCCTTGACATCATGTCTCAAAGACAAATAAATAAATGTAAGTAAAAATTAGAAGTTGTGTCATATCATATTTAACTTATGTACATAGCTTTTTCTTCCTATAAATTATCTTATGATAAATGGAAGTCTCCTTCCATTTATACTATATAAATGGGATTGTTTTTCCAGGAAGATATGCTTCTCACATGTCTTTGTATATAGTACTGTGCATGTGTTTGTGTCCAATGTGATTTAAGAGCACCCACCAGAGCTGGTGTTTAAAATCCTTTGTGGGTTTTTAACAGGTGTGATCTTTAGGATGTGACTGGGTCATGAGAATTCTGTTGAACCAAACTTCCTTCTTGCAGGAGAGGTTGCAGAGACCCCTGCAGGATGTCAAGTGAATAACATCAGTTCAAGTATGAGTGGCTGTACTGAATGCTGCTGACATGTCTGCATGTCTAGGTGTTGTAAATACTTTAAAACTCATTAAATTTTGAACTAATTGAAAATACACATATTGAAATTACTCTTCATTAAAACGATTTAGAAATCTTTTAATAATAGTAATGTAGATAGCATTATAGATACAGATATATTTGCTATCCTCAGGGAATTTGAGGTCTGATTGAAGATTTCTGGCTCTGAATCTTCTTTCCCGTGTGGCATGAAGTAGGTACAAGAGTGATGAATGTAACGTGCAGTGAGAATCTCATTGTCTCCGTGCATTTGTCATTTTCAAAACCTCTTTCATAACGTACGCAGTCTGGTAGAAAATAAGGGATCATTTTCCAAGTGCAATGTCATGATTAGTCTTACCTCCAAGATTTACAGAGGTTTCAGTTATTTGGTATTATTCAGAAAGTTTGTGACTATCACCAGAAGCAACTATGTTAGATTAGATAAGTCCAGACCCAGTATTTTCTTAAATCCCGTAGAACATGATTTGTCCTTTATACTCTCCTCTCAACCACATAGCAGAAATCACTCCCTAAGGAAATTTAGGATTCTTGATGTAACATTCCACTAATGTATAATGCTGGATTTTTATTTGTCTTCATATCAAAATTCCTTTGTGATTATTTTAAAATAATTGGCTCTCATTAATATAAAAAAAGCTTGATATTTTCCTTGAGGAGTTATTAAAGTATGGTTCTTTCTTAATAATGTAGCTCTAATTCTCCCACCTATCATTTTTGAGAGCATAAAATTACTCCAGAATTAACAGAATGAATAAAAAGAACTAAAGAAATAGTTAATGTCAAGAGCCATCATAAAACAAGCTAATAACTAGCAGGTGATCATTCTGAGATGGTCTAGCTTAAATTATAGTAATTAAATTAAATTAGATTTGCTCATATATATAAGGCCCAGGAGAAAATCATTTTAGGGAACATTCCTGCTACTTATATGCTTTTTCTGTTATTATTACATATGTAATAATCACTAGGTTTTAGCCCACCCCTTTTGAGCACATCTCTGCAGATCTATGAAGATGTACTGTCTTGTAGTGATGCAATACAGACAAATAGATGATTTCTTAATTCTTAATGATGATTCTATAAGAATTCCTGAAATTATATCAGTATTTATTAAGCCCTTTTATTGTGGGACTGCTATTAGGTCCTTTTCTGATAGTCAAAACTGCAATGAGAACTCTGCCAGTTTCCCATGTGTCACCAGTTAATTGCTTCTAGATAGTAACCAGACTTTCTAATACTCAGAGCACATTCCAAGAGGTTGTAAAACAATTAACCAAAGGTCATAAAAAGGGAAATAACAATTTATTATAGATGCTAGGACAGAAGATTAAAATATAGACTGGGTTTATCTTTATAAAACTTCACTAATAACTTAGCTATGGTTTTTAAACTTTCAATGACCCTGTGGAGCTGACAGGTGATGAATGTTTAGACAGATAATTACTCCTAATGGATATGCATGTAAGCATTCTCTGTTGTAAACTTCTTATTCAATTTATGATTTGAATTTGTGCGAACTTGTGATGAACTTTTTAACATGTGATCATGCATCCCAAAAGATGTATAAGTGAAGTATGTATGTATAAGTTCCTACCTGTCAAAAGTGAAGGCATAGTTTCTGTAGTTTTGCATTTTGTACATAGAAATAACACAGGTATAGATACAGACATAAATATTTCTATTATACTTACAAACAAACTAAAATTCAGAAAATAGTTTTGAGTAACCAAAAATTCTTGAACTGAGAAGGAATAAGTCATTCCCCTTTGGTCCCTAGTGAACAAGTATGTGTTCATGGTAACTTCAACACAAACATAGAAACTAAAGAAATCATGTTCACAATCATCCTGGTCACTTTACTAAAAATCAATGTAATTGGTGAAACAAGTGAAAGGTGCACTATAAAAGAATGATACAGATTTATAATTCATCTTAATTTATCAGATATAATTTTGTTGTGTGTTGATTGAATTTGTTTTCATCGAGAATGATTCAATAACAAACACCAGTGCGTGTAAATATGGGGTAAATTACATGAAGAATATTTCAGGTTGATCTAGGGGTACTTCAACTAGTTTTGTTGTTTTAATTAACTTTTTGTTTATTCATTTCAAATTTAAGATGAACTTTTATGAGATTGGTGGAGGGAAAATGTTCTAAAAGTTTCCTTTTTTTAAACTTAACACAAAGTAGATCCTGTTAAAATCACCCCAGTTAAAGGTCATTAAAATACTCCATCACAAAATCAAAACATCACACACACACACACACACACACACACACACACACACACATACACACACACACACACACACACACACACACACACACACACACAAAACCAACCTGAAAAGAGGAGGATCACATGAGGAAGAAAGATGGGACTAGGAGAGGGAATACAGGAAGAGATGCCTATAATTGAGAAATATTTGAGCTGTGCTATAGAAACTTAGTGCTTTAGAAACCTCTGAAAATATATGAATGCAATCCTAATGAAGTCCTGAAATAATGAAGGAAAATGGAACCCCCAACAGGCCATCTCTGTCACAAAATGAAGCTTCCAGTAGTGGGACTTGGTTATGTACAATTGAGTTGTTGTTCAAAGGGGTCCCATGGAAATTCCCAAACAACCCAGGCTATTACAAAGATAATAGGTTGCTCCTCACTAATGTGACAACCAAGCCACATTGTTGAAGACAACATCTACACAAGTCATCAAACATGGAGATATTGACATGGTGTCTATATAACATCTGAAAAAATAAGGCATAATTCACACCATTTAGAACTATCCAAATTAGTCAATGTAAATAGTATTACTTGTTCATCATGGGTCAAAAGAATAAAACTGCAGATGTTATTCAAAAGGTACTGTCACATAATTTATTATAAAAACAATATGCTGAAAATAGGAATACCTTTTGTTAGCATTCCTTCAAGGCTCTGCCCTACAGTTACCTGGCAACAGCCAGGTATGCCTGACTCACTATAAAAGGGTCTGTTTGCCCCCTCCTCTTACTCTTACTCGCTTACCCTCTCACTCTCTTACCCTCTCTGTCCCTTCTCTCCCCAGTCCCCTTCCCCTTCTCTCTCCATGTGCTCCTGGTTGGTCTCTTCTCTCTCTCTCTCTCTCTCTCTCTCTCTCTCTCTCTCTCTCTCTCCATTCCTCCCTCCCTCCCTCTTTGCCTTTCTCTGTCTCTTCTCCCTCAACTTTCCCTCGCATGCCCTAAATAAATTTTATTCTGTAGGACCTTGAAAGGCAGCCTGGTTTCTGGTTGAGCTAAGGTTTAAAACCCTGGTGGCCCAGTAAGGGTCCCCAGCAAGGGATAACCTTACAAGGGACGATAGGTGTTTTGCCATGCTCCTGGGCCCTAGTCTCCTGACATGAGGCTGCAGCTCTCCATAGATTTGTGACTATCAGTCACATAAGGGCAACGCCCAAGCCCCTCGCCAGGTAGAGGTGTGGTCACATAGCTTCAAGACATCTCCATTTTAATGAGGCACCTAGAGGCTTAGCCAATAAACTCTTCTTCCCAGCCACTCCTCTCTGCAAAAGGTATTTTGATCTCAGGCCCACCCTGAGGTTGTGTGGTATGGTTTTATTGCCACTCTGCCATGACAATAAATTCCCTAAAACCATGGACTGTCTCTCCTTTTCAGGATCCTCTGTGAGGAATGATGGAACAGGACTTCCTCTAAAGAGTCATGTCTAGTCTCTCAGTGCTCCTAGCCATGGCCTCTACCAAACCAAGCCAGCTAGCCAACAAGCCAAAGACTTGGTCCTGGTGGGATCCAGCTGGGCTCCTCCCCAATTTTCCCCCTCTGCCCCAGGCTAACTCCAGCCTGCAGCCCCCACTCCATTCTCAGCTCTTCCGCAGCATCCAGCGGTGCCTGGGATGCCCAAGAAACTGAGAACCAGATGGACCCAGCTCCGTGTAGTCCCCGGGACAGCAGGCCATGCTCCCCCACCCCTGGGCGGTGTCCCATAGCTTCTCACAGCCCAGCACCCTCCAGGTGGGGGGGGGGGTGTCATAGGGTGAGCTCGGTCAAACTTCCAGAGTTTCACCTCCCCCAGAGGCCTGAGCCCTGGGGCAGATGCCAGACTCACGCCACTCTAACCCAACACTATTCCAGACTATATCCAACGTATGACTGGTACCTCAGGAAGAATGGATGCCTCAGCATGGGCCTGCAGAGGCACCCCCTTCCACCTTACCATACTGTGCCTCTACCAAACATATGCTGGTTCTTTCTTCTTTTTTATAAAACATAACACCTTTGATAATATATGTTGATAGAATTGAAAAATATAATTTCTTTCTGTGACTATGAAAATGTATAAACAAAGAGAAGATGCATCTGTAAGATAGTACTGTGGTTCTGAATTCGCAGAGTCCTCATCAGAACCATAGTCCCAGAGTTTGAGAACAAATTTGTAGAGCTTTTGAAGGATTCAACATGAAAGTTGTAGAGCCAGTGAAGTGTCATGTCATGTTTCTATGAAACCCATCAACATATTTTTATCTGGTAGTAGCTAAAAACTTGTGTGATTGAAGTAGTCACATGCTTTCTGACAATCAGCGAAAGAAAAAGAAGGCTTTTGTTTATGTTTAGTTTGGATGAGATAGATTCCAGTTATGTGGTCCATTTCTTTCAAATATAGTGAATCAAATGCCAAAATGGGGGGAAATGGTACCAGTGTCTGTGTTAACTCAGCTGAATACCTGAACATGTTGAGATACAGGTTGATCATCTTGCCTAGTGATGTTGAGGTTTGGTCTCTTGCTATGTATTATAATGCTAAAATCTATCCCCAAAGTTCTAGGCCTACAAGTGACTTCTCATGTTTACAAGCTTTTGTTGTGTAAACCTTGTTTCTTTATTTAAAACTATTGGCTACAGCCAATTACTGGAGGGATTAGAGGTAGGTGGGCTTGGAGTGACCTGGTGGGAGGAGGAGAGATAAGGGGGAAAAGGAAGAAAAGTGAAAGAGAGGAGGAAGCTGCCATGAGAGGAGAGGAGCCATAAGCACATGGCCAGGAGAAATAGTATGTATCTGGGGTACACTGCTGGGGAGGTAGTAAGGCCAGTAGTTAGAAGAGGGAACCTCCCCATAATTGTCAAAGCAAAATAAAATAATGATAGTTATATTTTGAGTCTTATTTGTAAGCTAGTCAGGGATAAACTTAAATTGCTTGCCCTACAACATGATACATGCCCTTTGAAATCAAATGTGAAAATGTAAAATGATATTAGACCTGAACAACACAGAACTGCCATATTAGAAACAGACGATCAGTCTGCCTTTCCACAAGAAAATAATAATATAAAATCACTGGATAATACAAAGCCATTCAACATTTGCAGCTAAGAAATATTGTCCAAAATGTTATCATATACGGGACATTAATTAATAAGAATATCACATTTTCTCATCTGAATTTTGCATCACGTATACTGCCATCTTCTTAAGAAATTTGAAAATTGTCTCATTTCTTCAATATAAACTAGTGTCCGTTGCATATCTAGGTCTGTGTTTGTCAGATTAGATCCTGTGTCTTAAAATAAGTTTCTTTTTCCAAACCACATATATCTGTCCCTCATGGAATGCATTACTTTTCCCTTGCAGATCTCTATATTGCCAACTATTCAACTGAGTGCATGTATCAAAGACCAAACTCATGTTCCTGAGCCTAGTATATACCATAATATTGATATACAGCACAGACACCATTATCATCATCCCACAGAGGTGGTGGTGTTGCCAAAATATTCTCACTTCATGTAGTATGTTGTCAATGTCTCTGTCAACTCTAGGATCCTAAGGATTGAATGTGAAAACAGTGCTTTCTCATTAAAAATAGAAGAATATTGTTTCAGAAGGGGAAAAAAGCTAGTCTGGGCTAATGGATTTTCTATGTATTTCTAAGTACTCTGTGTGTGGGGGGGCTATTTTTAATGCTTTGATTTAATTGGAAATCTGAATGTCCAAATACTGAAGGTCCTTATCCGCAATCGGGTTTTGATCAGTCAATAAAGATGCCAGTGGCCAATGGAGCTGGCGTGGGACCCTTAGATTTGTGTGGGCTAGTGTGTAGGAGAGAGGAGGAGTGACAAAGAATTGTCATGACTCGGGGGAGGATGGGATGTAGGAGCTGCAGGAGAGAAAGCCAACCAGCCATGTAAGAATTTGGGTGGGTGGTCACTGGACACTTCCCAGATTGGGACTGGAATAGCAAGGGAAAGTTTAGGAATGCCCAGCCTTTGAGGTAGCCAAGGCATTTTAAAATTAACTGGCATTTGTGTGTGTGTGTGTGTGTGTGTGTGTGTGTGTGTGTGTGTGTGTGTGTGTGTGTGTGAATCCAGATGGATCCTGGGTAGATGCGTGCATGTGACTTATGGGGAGCCAAAGAGATGTAGCTAAACTCACCACTATAGTACTCAACTGAGACATCTAAGTTGAAATAAACTACCACAAAGCTTTCCTTCTTTGTTAGTATTTGGGAAAACTGTTGCTGCTTCTTTACTAGAGAAAGTCTTCTGCCATAATTAAGAGACACATTCTAAACTTGGAAACCCTCTGACTCAAAAGTAAGAACATAAGCACTTAGACAGATGTTCATGAGCACTTAGACAGATGTTTGCCATCGTAGACAAAGTTGGTACTGTTCCAAAAATTTTGTGACAGTGAGCCCATCGTTGCATGGTTGTAAGACATATTTTCATAGACACCACTCAGAGAAAATTAACATGTAATAATATTGTTAGAGAACATTTCTGCTGCATAGCCTGAGAAGAGGGTGATAGCATAATAAAGAAGTTACTGACAACTAATGGTATGGCCTAAATAATTTCACGTCTCTATTATTACAAACATGAAACCATTAGGTTCTCTCCTCATCACTGTGACCACTGTTGGGTTATACTTATACTCTTTCCAACATCATGTATTCTCTCAAGCATCTGATCTAGCAAAACATCACATGCCCCTTTTCCAGGCTGCTTCCAGAAAAATAATCACATGTCTGTTCTCAGTAAAAAATAAAATAAAATAAAATAAAAAAATCCTCCCATGTGCCTGCTTTGGCAAAAACATCCTCTCATAAGACAATTTACAGAAAAACATCACATTACACAACTGAGTCTCCAAAGAAACCAGAAATTTCCACTTCAAGTCTGTCTAGTAGAGAAGAGCCAATCCTCTTGTTTTGACATTCTTAGCTCTGGAATTAGAGTTCTATATTACCATACCAAGTTAAAAGTCTTTTAAAAGATTTATTTTTATTATTTTTATGTGTATGCATGTCTGTCTGTGTATATGAGTGAATGTCCCACACTTATGTGGGTGTGTATGAAGACTCATAAAGGAGGCACAACTCCTCTAAACTAAAGTTACAAGAAGCAGCAACATGATACAAAAAAAAAAAAAAAAAAACAAATCTTACTTTTTCAAGTAGTTTGCACTTTCATCTTTTTACCACACATCCAAAAGTCATTATGTTATAAATCTATTAAATAACTAATCTGTTAATTAAACCAGAGCTACAATTATCTATTTCTAAAAACTGCATCACAGGTACATTCAGAGGTAAGTTCATTAATTCTCTAGATGGTTCTTAACTCAATCAATCCTACATTATTTATTTTGTTTGTTTGACTTTTTGAGACAGGGTCTCACATAGTTCAAGCTTACTTCAAATATTTTAAGTAGCAGAGGATAACCTTGAACTCTTGTCTTCCTACCATCACTTTCCAAGTGCTAAGATTACAGGAATATAACACCATGCTGGACCTCCTTTGTGTTGTCAATGAAGTTGACCGTCAAAATTATCAATCATAGAACCATCCACCAAGAACTTGACATATAAACAAACACATTATTGTAAATCATGGTTTTCTACTCTGACCCCTAAAAGCCCATCTAATAATACAGAAATATTCAATCTATATTCAAAGTCTGTATAATCTTAAAAACTCCATCACTATTTAAAACTCTAATTCAAAGTTTCTTCTGAAATTCAAGATAAATTTCTAGCTATGATTCCTGCAAAAATAAAACAAATAAGTTACATATTTCAAATATACAATGGAATAAAACATTTCAATTCCCAGAGTAAGAATAGGAGAATACAAAGTAGATAGCAGATCTAAGCAAGAGCATAGCAAACATTGCATGCATTAAATCTTATAACTATATGTCCAGCAGCCATACTATGTGATGTTATGAAGAGAGTTCCAAAGGGCTATACTTCACTGTGACCTTGTCACTTACAGACAATGTGACTTTTTCCCCTAGCCTGACTCTTTCTCATTGTCCTGTGGCTTTCCTCTTTGAATGGTCTATGTTTCTGACATCACCAATATAATGTAAGCTTTAATCTCACACATTCATGTATCACCTTCTTAGAGATATTCAATAGGGAATATGACTCTGGTATATAAGTTCTGACCTATCAGACATTTCTTTGAAATCTTTGCAAAACATTCCCAGACCTCTCAAATTCCATATTATGCACGTCTACGAAAAAGCATAATGTAGATGATATCTAGGTCTACTGCTAGCTCTATCTGAGAGTATGTGGGTAGCTCTCTCTAAATAGAAAAAAAAAATGATACCTGTGTAAATTTTCACCAAAAGTGACCTTAACAGAAAATTACTTCAATAATCAAGTAGTGGGATAACCTATTCTGTGGAGAATCATCAACTTCTTTCCCTATAGCTATACCTGGAAAAACCACCATGGTAGCAATAATGGAATTTTTAAATAGACTCAGTAATACAGACTTCCACTCACACGGGCTGACTTGGCTACAGTTGTGGCTGAATAACAATATGCCAGCAGACAAACAAGGAGCCCTTAATATGGCACTGCTCTCCAGGATAACCAGCTAGTAGCCTGGAAGCACCTTGAGTTCACTGGTTTCCTTTCGTTGAGAAATACAAGTACTTTGCCCCTATTGTAATATATTTACCTGATGTATGCATTTGATTTTCGTGCACTTGCTTTTCAAAATCTATCATCCATTGACTTACGGAACAGCTTATCTCCAATCACGGTATTCTACACAGCATTGTTTCTGACCAAGAAACTCACTTATAGGCACAGAAGTATGTCAATGGGTCATACTCATGGGCTTGACTGGTCTTACTATGTTCTCTATCATCTTGAAGTAGCTGATTTAACAGAATTGTGGTATGGCTTTTGAAGACACAGTTTCAGTGCCAAGCAGCAACAATACATCATATGGATTGGGAAGGGTTCTTGGAAGGCTGATACTCTTGAATCCACCTCTAATTCTCTTTCACCTATGTCCCGGATGCATTAAATATAGAAATTGGAGTGTGGAGATAGGAATAGTACCATTAATGATCACTAATACAACTTTGTTTCCTGCAATTTTTTGTTTACCTGGCTTGGAAGTCTTAGTTCTAGAGGGAGCCATGCTTCTGTCAGAAGGGACAAATAGCATTCCTTTGCACTGAAAGCCAAAATTTCCCTCTGGCCACTTTAGACTCCTAGTTTCTTTTAGTGAACAGATTCAGAAAGGAATTACTGTTAAGAGGAGTGATTGGTTTAGATTACCAGGTAGAATTGAACCCATGCTCCATAGTGGAGGTAACAACAAGTATGTCTGGAGTACATGAGATCCTTTAAGGAATTATTTAGTATTACTATGCCCTATGATTAGTATACTGAGAATTTGTTCTTAACAAAAAAAAAAAAAAAAAAAAAAAAAAAAAAAAAAAAAAAAAAAAAAAAAAAAAAAAAAAAAAAACAGTTATGTTACGTGAATATGTTTTGTTTCTCTCCTAGGTGTGAAATATGGAGCTGCTTCAGATTGTCCACTGCAACTATTATTTGTCTTCTGTTCTGGCAGGGGTGTGATTCTACCAGCTGAAGATAGTTTACATTTGGAATTCTGGATACTCTTGAGAAGATATAAAAATGCCAGAGCCCATAGAGGCTGAGGTGGCTGCTGCTTCCCCTGCTGCTGGTTCCTGCTGTGGCTTTTGCTGTTTGTTCTTGCTGTTCGCTGATGCTGTTTGCTAGATTGCTTATTGCTGGCTGGAGATATCCCGAAGAGGAAGACTGGATTTGCCTCAAGGAACTAGACATCCCTAATCAGCAAATAGTAGTCTAAAGAGATCCTAGACATCCTTTCTCCTCTAACCATCCTTCTCACCTACCTAGTGCTGGGGGCTGGAAGGGATTGGGGCATGGAAGGGTCCTAGATATAATAACCCAATAAAGTAACTAAAAAGTATGGTTACCAATTAAGATCAAGGAAACTACACCAAACTAATTTAGGATAGATGAAAATGCCCAAAGCCACCCAGGAATGAAGGCATTGTCACTTCTTCAGGTAAAGAAGCGACACCTGCTAAGGTGCCTGCTTGAGGCAAGGGAAGAAGAATGTAACTGTAAATAATGCTAAGGATCTATGACTAGTTAAGGAAACGAAGATGCAATCATTGTTAAGTAATTCTGCACTATTTTGTTAAGAATAAATTTATTCATATATGTATGCAAATAAAATTTATACAAATAGATATATATACACATACATGTGTGTGTGTGTGTGTGTGTGTGTGTGTGTTGTTTGTCTTTACTTATTCCTTTACCATGTACTATAACATGGATTGAGATAGTATCAGGATTTGTGTGCCGTTAAACTTGTACTATCAGATTTAAGTTATGAGATATTACATGACCAAACATTCCCTGAGAGGGTTTGGTTGTATGTAGGATAGGTATATTATGTTAAGAACTATGACCTTGCTTTTTTTCATTTAGAAATTACACAGGACTTCTATCCTATCTATCTAACTATCTAATTCTGTTGAATAGAGATGTCGAGTTCCTTGGGGCAAGTCCAATCTTCATTTTCAGGATATCTCCAATCAGCAAGCAGCAATCCAGCAAACAGTAAAAGCAGTAGAGGGAGACACCAGCAGCAGAGACCAGTAGCAGGAGGAGCAGCAGCCACCTCAGCCTCTTGGGGCTCTGGCATCTTTTTCTTCTAATCCATCTTCTTTTTTTTTTT
>CM052709.1:57306792-57339108 GCA_028551405.1 Uromys caudimaculatus | reverse complement strand
GTCCGATAGAGGGCTAATATCCAATATATACAAAGAACTCAAGAAGTTAGACTCCAGAAAATCAAATAACCCTATCAAAAAATGGGGAACAGAGCTAAACAGAGAATTCTCAACTGAGGAAATTCGTAGGGCTGAGAAGCACCTAAAGAAATGTTCAACATCCTTAGTCATCAGGGAAATGCAAATCAAAACAAGTCTGAGATTCCATGTATTTCTAATCATGCAAAGCAAGTATTACCACAAACAGCAGGGATATCTTCCAAATATAGTATTTTTTGATTTTTTAAATTTTTTTCCAAATCAAAAATTAGAATTATAACCACTCTAGTATGAATTCTAAAGTTCAAGAACTGAAAATAAAAATGAAGTCAATAAATAAACCTTTACTCCCTGTGAGGCAGAAGCATAGGGTGGAACTGATGTCTGGTGCAAAGCCTTACAAAATGAACACATGAGAAAATGAGTCGCCAAAGAAAAAGGTAGGAAAAAAAGTCCTGATGTAAAGTAACCCCCAATGTAGGCACACAGGCACCCAGAGTTGGAGGGTGACTCATGGCTCACTGGAACGCTAGGATGTACAGCTTTGTGTGAAGAAGTGAGACATGTGCTGCATAGCCTTGTATGTAGAGCTATATTTCACACACAGAGTATGCAGTGTGGAAGAGCCTTCATTAGGGAAATGAGGCAGCAAGTCCACACTGTGTGCTGGAAAATCCCCCATCCCTGTGCAGTGGGGCTGCTTTAGTTGCTAAGTTTATCCTGGCCCTAGTTCAGCATTTCAAATAATAGCAAGTATGTATGGAAAGGATTGGTGTAACTTTGAGAAAATATTCAAGAAATTGCCACTGTGTTTGTAAGAGTTATTTGCATCAAAAGTTGTTAAGTCAAAAGAACAGGAAAACAATTAAACATATTTAACTTTTACATATAAAAACACAGGGAAAATACATATAACACAACTTCATATAAATTATTATGCCAGGGTTACAGAAAGTGAAATCAATACTCATAACCATCAGGTTTGCAAATCAAAAGACAATATATAAAGCTCTTTGGTCCATGAAATAAAGCCAAGACTTACTTGGTGGTTATTTTTCTTGCTGAGTTTCTATGTTTTAAATTTTACATTTCTTAAAATTTGTGATTTATTTATTCTTTGGATTGTCCTATAATAATCTTATATTAGTTTTAATTTTTGATAAGGGATAATATGCAAATAATGTTTCTTCTCCATGCTCAGTTTAATTATCCCTAGCACTGATAAGCCATTTTGAAATGTGACCTGAAAGATGATTTGTTTTCTCTGTATGAAATACAATTTATTTTCTTTCAAAGCAGCAGAAATAGATTGGCTTAGTTTATAATTTGTACTTTTTGACTGCAAGAAAGGTGACTCATTGTTGTTTATATAATTTTTCTACTATTTAAACTCTATTATCTATAAAACTAAAAATCATAATCTTCAAAAATTCAAATGTTTAGAATTATTGAAAAAGTATAATACTATCATAAGAAATGAGTAATAGCTGGTGTGCATTTATATGGTAATGAATGTCTTCAGGTGGAGTATTCTGCCAAGACTCTAATCTAAGAACACTAACCATGAGTCATTCATGCCCTTTCTTCACCAGTAGGAGGATCTTGGAATCGGTTTTAATAATTTTCTTTTAGGAGAGAGTCATTAAAAAGAAATTATCAGAAAAAGCATTGAATGTGAACAGAAGTATTATGAAGAAATAATTCAAGCAAATAGATAAAAGGGGATATTTGCATATGGAAACAAATGTCATTACAAAAAGTCCAGAGACTGATATTCTTAAAATGAAAGGTTTCAGATATGTCTCTTCTGAAGCCTAGAAGTTAAAGCATGTTGTCAAGGACAGCTAGGGATGCAGAACACAAGACCCATGAACTCAGCTTCCTGACACAGTGGTCCACGTCTTTAGTCCCAGTACTCAGGAGGCAAAGACAGGCACATCAATGTGAGTTCAAACGTAGTAAACATAGTGAGTTCCAGGATAACCAAAACTATACAGAGAAACCCTATCCTCAAAGTTAACAAACAAAAAATCCAAGCAGTCATAAACTCTTTTAAATATTATGAAACTTTTTTCAGTTCTTTTGGTGATATGGTTCTTGAAGATGAACTTTGTAGAAGATAACGATCATTTGGAATTTTCAAAAAGTTGGATGTGTCCGAAGCCTGGAAATATTCTACAGCAGGCTGTCAAAGTAAAATCCTGTAGCAGTGGGTGCCTCTGCTTAGACTATGCAAACAGAGGCCTTGTGTTAGGATCCAGTGATAATTTGAGCTCAATAAATTAACACCTATCATACCAATGACCAAGAGAGGCTTCCTGTTGCCTTCAGGAGGACTAAAGTTAAGTAGGCTTTCTGTGCTCCAAACTCCACACTTCCCTTTCATTAGAGCATAAACTTTAGAAAAATTTCAAGCCTCTGCACGTTACTGAAAGAGAAACATAGACACCAACTCAGCCACGAAATCTTTGACCTATAATTTGTCTTGCTTGCAAAATTTGTTAGGGTAATGGCTGCATAGAAATTGTAAGAGTAGCCATACAACGTCTCATTTGATGTGAGGCCCACGAGAAGTACTCCATCCTCAACATTCCTTGGGTAACCAAGAACTAGAGAGTAGATACCACAGAGGCCTAGAGTAAAACCAAACACTACTAGTCTAAAAAATGTGTCAATAAATGACTCCTATGATATTTTTCTATACACATCAATGAGAGCCTTATTCAGACATCATCAGAGAGGCTTCCTCCAGCAGCAGATGGGAACAGATGTTACAGCCAGACATCATGCAGACCAATAGAGTTTAAATAAGAAGTTTTGATCAAATCCTTCCCCTCATAGCTCAAAGAGTCCTTTGGAAGAAAGATTGTAGGAGCTGGAGGGGATGAAGAATGCTAGGACAACCAAGCAAGGTACGTATGAGCTCACAGAGTGAAGCAGCAAGGGCAAAGCCTACATGGGTCCGATCATGGTCCACTGCATAGCTATTATGGTTGTTGGCTATAATATATTCAATGTTTTTTTTCTTTTTATTCAATAGAATATATTGAATATATTCAATTCTTTTAAGTGAATCTGTCCTAAAAGAAAATTATTAAAATCAAATCCAAGATCCTCCCATTGGTGAAAGAAGGCCATGAATAACTTTAGTGTTCATAGATTAAAGCCTTGGCAGAATACAGTCCTGACAGAATCCTCCTGACTGTGAGAATGAGTGGGTCTCTGACTCTTGTGTCTACTCCTGGGAGTCTTTTCCGCTGTCAGGTTGCTGTGTCCAACTTCAATATGATAGTTTTTGTTTCATCTTATTATGTTGTATTTTGTCATGTTTGGTTGCTATATCTTAGAATCTTGTTCTTTTCCAATGAAAGACAGAAAGGGAGTAGATCCAGAGCAGAGGGAAGGGAAGGGGAGGGGAGGGGGAAGAAATGGGAGGAGTAGAGAGGGGGATAATGACCAGAATATATAATATGAGAAAAGAATCTATTTTCAATAAAAGAGAAAAGAAATTTTCCAAGTGTCAATTCTTCTCTGTCTTTTTGAAATGTAAATCTCTCTGTAAAACTCTTTCTTTAGTTTTACAACTTAAAATTGTCTAAACCTTAGAGTTGTCCTTTGAAATGTAAGCATTAAAGAAACCAGTTCCCTTACTTCTCACTCTCTATGAGAAGATAGGAGCCTAATTTGGCTTCTTGCTCTTGGCTCAAAGATAAAGCAGTTAAGAGTTGCTTTATATGATTTAAAGTGTAGCTTTTAAAAATACTTTTATTTTTTGAGATTATAACATAATTACATCGCTTCTGCTTTCTTTTTGTTCCCTCTAAACCCTCCATGTATCCTTTTCTGTTCTCTTTCAAATTCATGATCACTTTTCTTCAATAGTTGTTACATATGTATAAGAAGTGAGTGTGTGTGTGTGTGTGTGTGTGTGTGTGTGTGTGTGTGTGTGTGTTCTCCTAAATATATAAGCATAACCCAATCAGTCTGTAGAATAATATGTAGATGTGTGTGTGTGCCTTCAGAGCTGACCAGTTAGAGTTAGGCAATTATGTGCCCATCTCTGGAGAAGGCTATAAAATATACTTTTAATTTTGTAACCACAAATCAACTCCAAGATTTCTAACATGTTAAAAAAGAACAAAGCAATTGGTGACTTGAATTCCTTTGACCATGTTTTCAGGGGTGTAGACAACATGAAGAGCAATGGGGCTTGTAGGATAATGGAGGTGTAGATTGGAGATAATAATGAAGATATATTTGATCAAAGTACATAATATACTTGAATAAAAATGTCATTATGAAACATAATCTTCTACAATGACTCTATACATATGATTTTTGTTGTGGGCCTTTGCTTATTTTTGAATTTTGCTGTTTTGTTTTTGTAGTGGTGAAAAGGCAGGGAATTACTTTAGTCAATATGGTAATTTTATTAAAATGCTGACCAAGCATTTCAGACATCATTATAGTGTTAACATGAGATTTAGATTTAAACAGAGAAAGAATTTGGTAGGAGTTAAAATGTATGTATAACCAAGCAGTCTTGATCAATTTGTGATCCAGTTAATCATGTCTCAACTCTGGTTCAGCAAGGTAAACCCACACTTGCTATAAGATTATCCAGTACCCAGTTGTCTAACGAATGACTCTCTCTATTTGCGGATGATGGGTGGGGTCGTCTATCTATAACAGTGGTTCTCTAATAGTGTGCTGTGGCCCCTTTAGGAGTAACAGGACCCTTTCACAGGGTCCCCTAAGACTATCCAAAAACACATATATTTACATTTTGATTTATAAGAGTAGCAAAATTAGTAATGAAGTAGCAATAAAAGTAATTTTATGGTTGGGAGTCACTACATGAGGAACTGTATTAAAAGGTTACAGCATTAGGAAAGTTGAGAACCACTGTGAAAGGCTTTGCTATTCTTGAAATCTAAGGGGACTGTAGTTTCTGCACAATCATAGTACAGTTGTAAACACGTTCTTGGGGGTCTGTAGTAAGGCACTATTAAAGTTAGCAATGAAACATCTTGGTTACTTTTATTTCAAGGCATAAGACTTGAATAAAAATGTGATAGATATTGACTCCTAATCATTGCTAGTTCTATCAAAAGAACTAACAGTAGCCACACAAAATAATATAGAAGAAAGGTACAATTTATTGCAAAGTAAAGTTGAACACATTCGTGGTGTGAGATTGGACAATGGACCTAAGGTCTGTCTTGATCTAAATTTCAGACAAGCTTTAGACTATTTCTAAAAAGGGTGGGGGACTTTTTCCTACCCATGTGATTTACAAATAATAGTCTAGCTTTGTTCTTTATTAGAAAACTCCTGGATAGATATAAATGTTATAGGATTTAACTAGCAATTTACCAACTGAAGACAGAGAATATTTGGGTGACATAAGAGATGTGAACAAAATTCTTGGAAAGAAGCTACAATTTCCACTGAACCTTCTGCAAGGTAGATTAACTGATCCTGATACAAACCCAGAGCCAAATTATGTTGGGACATCTTTAACCTTCTTTATAGCCATTTATTAACCTCTCTTGTGTATGAGCTAACATCTTTGTGACTATCAGGTAATTCCCTTGGCATATGCATGCAGTCACCTAGCTTCTACCAACCAAAAGTCTGATAATGTAGTCAGATAGCATCTGGTTATTATAACAATTTCTCTACTTTATTTGAAACTGCCTAATGTCTCCACCAATGTATTTTTAAAGTATCTTGAATTGTTTATTTGTTTGTTTGTCTGTTATAAAAATATTTCTTGAAACTGCTTCCACATTGAAGCATATTACATCATATTGAAGTAATATGAATTCACATTTCCTGGCCATTGTCACTCACATTTGGCTTCAGAATAAACTATTTCTGATTCCCTTTAGAGTGAGAACTGTTGGAGAAGAGTGGAGATCCCATATTCCTGGAATCTATGCAAAGTCTCTTATAAGCATTGAAGAAAGAATTCCACACAGTTAAAAACTGCTTAGGACCTTATACTCTCCTTCATTCTAAACCTGCAATTTTCCAAGATTCTCACCAGAAAACCCCAACTATGGGAAGAATTGTGTCCTAAACCCTTCGTGCAATCAATCTCTCATTTTTATATTATTAATAACATCCAAGGCATCCCAAAGCCAACTTGTAATCTCAATTATCAAAGAAGAAGGAAAAAAAGCAGGATAAGAGTCCCCAGAAAATAACTGAACCATAATGTACTTTCAAATGCTTCCAAAATCCTATATAGAGTTAAAACCAGGACATTTGAGACCATACTTTCACAGGGAGACACACACCCATGCTTTCCGATGTGCTCATGTTTACTTCTTGAATGATTTTCTCTCAATATTGTTGATAACATCTCTAACTCAGCTCCATAATAGTAGCTAAGCCTAAAATTCTTTTTAGTATCAGAGCCATAAATCCTTGTTTACTCTGCATTTTGAGGTCCCTGAAAGATTAAGGGAACACCTCAGGCTGCTGAGAGTAGCACTACTGAGCTGTCTCTGTCCCCCACACCACTGACACAACAATGTTCCAGGGAGTTCAGAACATCATGTCTCTTCCCAGAGATAGAGATATGACTCAGATTCCATTTCCTTGCTCAGTAACCAGAATCATGCAGTTCCAGTCCTTGGCTTACCAAATAGTTGCTTATGAAAATGATCTATCAGCACTGTCTCCAGGTCTACTAATATGCAACAGCTACGGAGAGCTGTGGTCCCAGATCTTTGTCCTGGTTTTAGTTGCCTTGGGAGCACAGGCCAGCAGTCAGTGTTTTTCAGCAATAGCAGTTTCTGAGTACCTGTTAAAATTTCATCACAAAAAAATCAGGTTATACAATAGAGGAGCAGCTAGAACTAGAATGTTCGCTTCTACGTAAACAGCTATGAAAGGGTCCAACTGTACTTCTGTAATTGTAAAGATCTTTTCTGTATCTCAGAGCTATATTCCTTTAGCCTTTATGACTTATCAGTGATGTGGGTGATTTTCTTCCTTGTTAAAATTTAAAGGAATTTTAAAATTACTTACCACCTATAAAAGTGTAAACATCTGAGTAGATAATTTTAGTTTTAAGCTTGGTTAAATATTTTGACTATATGTTATCACATCTATGAAAAAGAAAAACCTACAGGAGCTACAAAGAAGCAAGAAACTCCCTTGCTAATTTTCTAAGTTAGTTTCATGTGGTGATTTGTTTGTTTATTCTAGTTAATTGCTTCTCACGCAGTGATTTTAGCATAATAACTTACATCAGTGGTTAGAGTAGACTAGTGTCTATATATCTTCAGAGATTAAAAAAATCTACATAGCCAAATCTGTGCCCTTTCTTATTACAATGACATATTTTGTGGTCAGAATAAATATTCAACTCACGAGTGATTTCACACAAATGGTGCTATATAGGAATGTGGTAATTGTGGAAGGCTGTCCTGGCTCCATTTCTTGGTGGCTTAGCATATTAAGACCTACGATTTACATTTGTTTATTGTGCCTAACAGTAGGAAGCTGCTGCTGAGGAAAATGTACTTCCTGTAGCTCAGACCATCTTGCAAAATTATTGGTTTATATTCAAGTAAGTTTTCGTAAGAAAAAGTTAAAATGATGTGGATGTTTCTGTGTGCGTGGAGATGACTTATGGTATTTTAAAGGGATGAGGTAGCATCTCGGCTGAGAGAATGTTTGAAGAAGTTTAGAGTTTTAGGTTAAAAGGAATTACAATGGGACTGTCCTCTCCAGAGGAATCACAGTAGGTGCATCGCTTACTTCGCTGTACACCCATTGCTGGTAGGTCTAACAGTAAGCAGGGAAAACAGAATTAAAGATCACAGTAAGTGATGGCTATTGGTTTTTGGTTTATTCAGTCTTCTGTACCTACTTTTCTATTCTAAGCCAAAAATATTGACAATTTATTTCTCTCCCTCAACTTGGCTATTAAAGATGCTGGGATTTATATTATTTCTAAGGTGAATGTGTTGCAGACATTCAAATAGAATAGAATGTTAGAGTGTGGTTTCCTCAACGTAGAGCAGAACAGCTTTTATTAATAAACAAATACAAAAGTAAGAATCTTCTGCACGGTTAGAGGCTTGAGCTCCAACAGCTCACAGAGCTTTCGTGTCCTTAGAAATCAAAATTTGGTGGTGTTGGCCTTCAGGTTTTCAGTGTGTGTCACTGACCAGAGAGTGTAAAGTCTTCACCAAGAAACTCGCCCAATTAAATTGTATGGATGTGATAATAATCACAAGGAAATCACTTTGATCTCTGCCATTTCTTTCATTGATCTTAACTCACATAGTACAAACGATGCAATTATGGTTGAGGTATTATCAGAGGAATTCCCTAACTGTCTGTGCAGATTGAATCAGGCGTCTTCACTCCTCCAACCTCGCGGCTGCACTGGTCTTCCACGGTTGGTGTTCTTGGAGATGCTCTCAACCCAGACACACAGCTGTGCCACCAGCAGGGACAAGCATCGTGCCCTTCACCTAGTCCTCATCTCTCTTTCTGCCTTTCTATGCCTTGAAGTACTGGGAAAGTCAGCCTTTTCTTTTAAATATGTTGCAATGAGAACTAGTCCCAACTATTACATTTAACCTAACAATAAAAGATTTACCTTGGTTTTAAGCAACTTTATTGGCGTGTAATTGACATGACAAAGAATCTGTTTAAGCAGCTCTTTGAGTTTGGAGATACCTTTGTTTTGAGTTTGAAATAAAGTCAGCAATAATAGTAAAGAGATGGGTTTTTTCCTTATTTCCTTTATTTTTAATACTGTGTGTGCCTGTAGACTACTAAATTTTTATGATTCACTGATGAAGACCAGGAACTTGGATGAACTTTAAGAGAACAAAGCTAATGAGAGTGGTATGTCACTGTTTCTCAGCTGTGGCCCCTGAGCAGTCATGCCGGCTTTAATGCACAAGGGAGAACACGGAACTGCATCCTTCCCCGCTGTAGCTGGTTTCTTTTCTATTTCGACCTCCTCTTAGTTTACTTGGACTTTGGCTAGGTATTAGATTACTACACAGAAACAAATCATAGTTAAGTAAAAGTCATTAAAATTGATCATTTTTATAAGGCTATAATTCAACACCCAACTGTGTATAAGAACAAGGAGCAGACTGCAGAGATGATAAAATACTTGCTATGCAAACATAAGGACCTGAGTTCAGATCTCCAGCATCTAAGTTTTGTTGTTGTTTGTTTGTTTCATTTTGTTGGTGGTGGTTGGGTTTAGCTTTGTGTTTTAATGTCAGAAACTATAGCAACAGGAGCTAGGCCAGGGCTCACAAAAGCCATTTGCGTTCCTCAGTCCTATTAATTTAGGCAGGTAGCTGGATAGAGTAGGAACCTCTGCTGAGGCTGACAGTTCTGCTCTCCATCACATCTTCCCTTCTACGTACTTTTATTCTCTGGTTTGCCTATCGTTTTCTCCATAGCCTATTGAAGTTTCTCTTCTGCCAAACTTTCTCCACTTTTAAAAATCTTTCAGTGATGTTTTTTGTCCTCTATCAAGGTATTAGCCAATGACGGAGTTACTATTGTTCCCTTTCTGCTTGGAAATGATCTGCTCAATCACTCGACAAGTGAAGCAGAGACAGACAAGATTGGAGAGACTAAGAAAAAATAACAACTTAAATGAGAGAAGTGTGGAGTAAAAGAAGAAAGGAGAAAGAAGAGACAAACGGGGGGGGGGGGAGAGCAGGAAGGAGACACTGAGGAGAGGGGAGGAGTATAGAAGTTAAGTCTGCTTCTTCCTCCCAGCCCCACCTTCCCAGAATTAATTTTAAGTCTCAAAATATATTTACAATTACCTTGGTCATATTGCCAGGCTCTTCTCTGACTAGATATAACTTAAAATAACCCATTTATTTTAACCTACATTCTGTCCCACCGCTGATTACCTGAGCTCCGGTACCATGCATCCATCTTGTCAAATCTTCCCAGGTGAATCTCCTTCCTGGCACTCTCCCAAAATCCTTTCTGCCTCCAAGAATACATGATATTCTCTCAACAAAGAAAAATAGAAGGGAAATATGAAATAGTTTTTCATTTGATCAGGATGTATAGGCAGAGCTATATATATCTCAGGCAAAGCTACCTTGTGTTTACTACTCCCAGTTAACCCTTAAGGAAGCAATCTACATTTGGAAAAAGTACACGCATAAGATAAAGGGCAGTACTTGAGCTCTGGAAAGATCTAAACAGTGTTGGGAATGTTTGCTTTTGCATGCAGTGTGGTTGCAAAAAGGGAAACAGAACTAATGCATGAGAAGCAGAAGTTGAATTTGGTACCTGAAGAAGTTTCTGAGTTTTCTTTCTGTGCTTCTGGAGACACAGTCTCTTTGTTTCACATGCTTTTCCTCAGTACTACAATTGGAAAGATACCATAGAAACCAGAGCCTAGATGGGACAGATCACTGGGGTGTCTGAATGGTGCACATAGGAGTAGTTGAACAATGCCCAGCTGCGTAAATAAACCCATAAGTAGTGAATACCACAAGGTTGTGTGGATGGTGCTTTGATTTCTCAAAACCATCTAACCCCAGAGATGATTCCCGGTCATGATAGGGTTTCAGTGAGGTCAAATTGCTAAAACAGATACTTCTGCTAGCCTCATGTGACATTTCATATAGAAGCAAACCACCAGTGTTTGTTGTATGGAATATGCTCTACACATTTTTACACACACACACACACACACACGCACACACACACACACACACACACACACAGCCTTTTAAAGGTGCATTACCACATTATATTCAGGTTTGGCTAAAATTTACCCAGGGATTTTGATATTTATTAGCTACTTCACTCTGACTACAGAGTGGAAACGAAATCTGTTCTTCTCCTTGTCTCTTCTAAGTGACGTCTTTACTCTCATCTTTAGGCTGGTGTTATTAGGAAAATGTAGGTTGACACACTGAGCATGTTATTAAACTACTACTGAATTGATATCATTGGCGTTCTTTGCTGAACTGTTAAGAACAGGGAGCTGTCATATCACTGATTGCAGCAGTGAGCAGTGATCCCTGAGAATTCTCTAATGTCTGCCTCAGTGATTCATAGAATAACACTGTCATAGGGAAGGGAGTATTATGGGGTTCATCAAAAGTCATTTGCCACCTGGACATTCGCCTTTGTAGCACCTCCTTTTAAAAAACAAGCAAAAATGTTAAACTGCAAGTATTTTGAGGGGGAGACAATGCATGTCATATGTGTCACAGGGCATGTGTGGAGGTCAGAGGACATTTTATTAGAGTTAGTTCTCACTTTCTGCTATATGAGTCCAGAAATTTAAATCCAATCATCTCTTAAGCTTCTCCTACACCCACTATCATCATTAAAAGAAACAAACAAACAAAACAACAACAACAAAACAGTATTCCAGTCCTGATTTGGAGTTCAATCCAACCTTACTGATACACATACTCCTTTTCAAAATGGACAAGTTGGACTGAGAAGATGGCACCATGGATAGAGTGTATAAAAGGATCTGAGCTAGGATCTAGTGCTCACATCCACACAGCTCCTATAAAGTCAGACTGACAAATATCTGTAATACCCCTGAGCTGGGGTCAAAGGCAGAGATATGAGAATTCCCAGAAGCTTGAGGGCCAACTAGCCTGTATATGCAATAAGTAAGATGCCCTGTCTTAAATAAGATAGAAAGCAGTGACTAATGCCCACAGTTTTCCTCTGAGCTTCATGTATACCCCATGGCACTCACACACAGACACATAAATAAATACATAAAGTTAAGGCAAAATAAAAACAAAACTGAGGGCTCTTGCAAAAGCACTGATCTCCCAGTGAGTCCTGTTAATCGTGTCTAGTCCCTTCTTCCTTTCCGCCCTGGTTATCACTCATGCCAATGCAATTACTAGTTGAGAAAGCTTCTGAGCATTCTCTTCCCAACTTTCCAGAGAATGATGAACAGGCAAATGACCTCTGTAACCTTGTCTCCACCTCAGAGGAGTAGCTGGTCACCACTCCACTTCCTGCCTGGATGTGTGCTGTCATCTGAGGTGGAAATACACTGCTCATCGGTATACAGTCTGTCATCTCTTCTCATTCTGACCCTTTCATTATCATTTTCATTATTATTTTTTATTGAAATGCTTGTTTTCTCTTTCTGTGTAACACACCTGGAATTTTAATGTCTTCAAAGGAAGGTGGATAAAACTAATGAAATACTAAAATAAAAATGGGGATGCAAAATTTGTCATGAATTTCAAATCTTCCAAAAAGCTATTACTCAACCCCCTGTGTAATTTGTTTAATCATAGGTTAGTGGCACACTGCTATAGAAATAGCTGCTTAGAAACATGAGTGTTGTGATAGAGGGTTTAGAGGCCCTTTACTGAGCCACTGATGAATTATAACCACTGAGCTTTAAATTGCTGAGCTGTTACTACAACGACCATCTGTGGCTACTGCAACATGGTCCCATCGTTGAGCATACCCCGCTGTCTGCCTACATTATTCATGGTACGACATAATTATCCTTTATGATGGGAGGATTATATGTGTCACTCAGCAGCCACCAAACCACCTGGACCCATGGCGTTCTTCATTTTCTCTCTATTGTGTTACTTTTGATCATTTTCATACAACATTTACATAAGACACAAAAAGGCATGTGCAGAATAAAGTCACAAGCTGACTAAATGCTTACTTCGCATCTAGGCATCTTCTAAGTATAGTTCAAGAGCCATCCTTTCCAGAAATATATCTATACAACTGTATGTCATTATAAGTGTTTACTGCTTCACCACCATAATAATTATTTATGGACTAAATATATAGATACAAATTAATAAATGGACAGTCTTTGAACTAATGATGTAACCTGGGTTATTTAAACTAGGAGTGATTAGTCAGAGAATAATTTCAGTTAAAAATATAATTATTAGCTGGCAAATAGTCTCTGCCCTCACTGATGGTCAAGGTATTATTTACCATTGAGCAAGGCTAATATGCATGCTACTATGTTTATATCCTTTATATTCTGAGATACTTCAAATACTTAACTGTACCCCCACCATCAGTAATCTGAGGCCATGACGTTTGATTATTATGTAGCACATATAATAGCCTCTTACTATAACTAAGCTCCATCATCAGGGGTCTTTTTCTTTTTTTACCTATAACTTATACCAAAGACTTAGCACAGCACCCAGCAAGACATAGACACTCAACAAACATTTGTGAAATGATTGATGAAAAAGATTGTATCTAAACTGGAGATTCAGAACCTAATGGGGGACATGGCAGCTGTGTGAAATGAGGGGTGGTCTCTTCAGTGGACATGATGTGTGAGTCTGAAGTGTTCTGGGCTATGGTGTGGTCTCCTCAGTGGATGAGATGCATGTGTCTGAAGTGTTCTGGGCTATGGTGTGGTCTCCTCAGTGGATGAGATGCATGTGTCTGAAGTGTTCTGGGCTATGGTGTTGTCGCTGTCATCAGTCCCACTTCCTCCTCGATAATAGACTGATTTATCTCTCAGACAGCAGAGCATTTAGCCACGCCTACCCTGTCCCAAATTCTTTTGCAGCTTTGAGTCAGATAAAAGACAGAAGCAGCATCTTCTTCCAACCTTTGAGTGGTACAAGAAGACTTACACAGGCTTCATCCCCATGTTGCTCTGCTTTCTACTAGACATTGAAGCTGCCTAAAAACATACTTGTACATGAGGAAAATGTGTTCTTATTTTACTAATGAAGTTGAGGGTTGTTTTGCTGGTGTGGTAATATATTTCTAAAATGTATAGTAGACTATTCCTTTTTACTCTCTTGCTATAAATTTTCTTTTGATAAGCCCTAACTTGGATTCTGCCAGGTATCGCTGTGCCTGAACTTTGTTTCTCTTATTCAATCTCACTCTAGCACAAAACACTTGGTCTTCTCTCTTTCCTTACAATTTTCCCAACATGAGTTCTGTTGCAGTTACTAATGGCTTCTAAGTCATTTTCATCTTCCTCCTACCCTCCTCTACTGAGCCTCACCTCTGTGGATGCTCTCTAGAATTTTATCCAGTCATCTCTGTCTCTCACTTTGCTATTATCTATTCACAGACACTGCAGACTTCAAATGTCAGCTGCATGCTAATAAACATTGCATTATTAACTAACTTATTCAAGCAGATCAGAGCATATGCAAAGTAATATTGATTTAACAAGCAGAATGAAGAAACCACACAACCATTACTCAGATCACATGGAGAGTCACAGATAGTACCTCTGGTTTTTATTTTCTTTCATGACAAGACTTCTGCTGCAGCCTGCCAACTGCTGGGATTGCAAGCAAACTGTCCAATGATCTCCACACATGTATATGTGTCTGTGTGTGGGTATGTACATGTATGGTTGAATGTTCCTTTGGACTCCAGAAGAGGGTTATAGAAACTCCACCCCAACCTGGCACTGGAGTAACAGGCGTGCAGTGGCTTGGAACTGAGTTAAGGTTCTCTGCAACAGCAGTCTATACTTGAAACCACTGAGCCATCTTCCAGGCCATTACTAAGTTTCTTAATGAAATTGATTTACTACTTAGTTCTGTGAGATTAGTGGATATTCTGCATATAGTTTTGATTCTTTTCAGTTCCTCAAAAAACATTTTATGGCCCAGCATGCAGTCTTCTTTGGTCAATATATTCTGCATACTTGAAAAGAGAATTGGATATATTGTCTTAAAATTCTAATTTCTGGCTGAAACAAGCAACATAGTCCAGCTGAAACAAAGGCTGGGATCTGGGGGCTCCCCCTATAGAACCGCAATGCTGAATAGTAAACTTTGAGCCTTGATCATAAAAAAATTCTAATTCAAATAAAATGCTTGTTAATGCAGGTCATATGTTTGAAGATAATTAGTAATCTGTTTATCATGTTGCTGTGTCAATTCCTTATATAGGTTTAAATTTTTCATAGCTATTGACTATTTGTCCTTTAAATTTCTACATACAAATCTGTCTCAGACACAAACATTGTCGGATACATGTCAACTGTTGTATTTGCTTGTTTTTCCTGTGTTTGCTTTCTCTGTTTTTATTTAGATGATTTACATAATTCTACTTTTCTATTTTGATTTTCTTATTCAAAATTTGCCTCTCTATGTTTTGACTACTTCATGCATGTATATATGGATGTAGAGGCAGAGACAAACTCTTTCATAGTTCAGTTAGAATAAATGTAGCATAACATTTTGTGAAGCATAAAATCCGTGCCAGTCCCTCACACTTCTCAGAGTTACCTATATCAGTTACATCAGCAATGACAAAGTTTTATTTTAAATAGTCAACTTTTAAATATTGAACTATTTCATTAATTTTACATATACCCAAATACCAGTGTAGGACTGCTGGTGAAGAATTCTTCTAATTGTCTATTATTATTTACTTTTCTCTTTTATTTGTAATAGATAATTTCCAGGAGTAGAGAACTCAGGTTTCATCATTCCTTTTTATTCTTTTTTGCCTTTCTTATTAAAAAAAATAAACTTTTCACTGTTGTCTGGCTTCTGGGCTTTCTTATATTAAATATGCTATTATTGAATTCATCACTTTATACATGAGCAATGAAAGCAAAATGACATTTTCAGATAATTTTTGCATGTATTTTAAAGTTAAATTCAATGATGAATTTAAACATGTCATTATTCTATTGATCAAAATCAAATATCTAGGAAACTAAACTAACTATGATAAATTAATCAGAAAATAATGGATTTTGTTCTACGAACTGGCATTCAGAATTATTGAAAAAAATGAGGTAACAAATCTTAAATTTGGTTTGTCAGTATGATTTTCAAAACTCTTCCATAGATCTCAGCCACAAGAAAACTACTGGTGTTCTGTAGAGATGTGTCACAAAGAAAGACTCTGAAGAAGAACAAGATACTAGAAATAGTGTTTAGTGACAGAAGTTAGAGATAATAACCATTGCTTCCTTTCCGTCTTACTTTATCTTCTGAATGTATACTTAATTAGATGTATGTAAATCTTGTAAATAACCCTAGCTAGGGAGTGCATAAGGAATATACTTTTAATTTTATAGCCTCCATGCTAAAAGAAATGGAATATAAATATATACCATTCAACCAACCCATTCTTGTACTTTTCATATCCATGAAAAGGCTACCACACAGCACCATTTATTACAGATCCCTCAATCTGGCACTATGTAACCATCTCACATAGAGATGAAAATTTTCATCCTATCTCTCAAAGTCCCTACATGAGTCTACTTCTTGGCAATTTAATTCTTCCTCTAGTTAAGTCATAATTGTACATTAATCATTTAATATGTGTGAGAAAGGTTACAAAGATAACCAACAGCAGCATAAAATATGTTATATAAAATATTAAGATTAGAAACATGATTAATTGGTATATATTTGTGTATATAAACATAATAACAAAATAAAATTTGGATAACTATTGTAATCCTAGTAGTATATGTTATTGATTCATTTCATCAGTCTTTAACTTTTGTTTCTGATTAGATCAGATATGATCAAAAATGTCATATTGATTTCTCAGTGATCTCATTTTATGGCAATTATATTCCATTTAGTTTTCAAGACTAAAGAACCAATCTATAACTCTAACACAAACTCTCTCTCCTTTTTCCTTTCTTCTGTCTCTCATTTCTTAAATCTTTTCTCTGTGTCATGAACTATTTAAAATAATCATAAAGATTTAATTACAAATTCAATATTTTACTATCTTCTTGTAAAATTATTTTTAATTGATCACTAAGATTTCCAATCAGAAGATCCTATGCATTAAGTTTAGAAACAAAAAGCAAACAAATCCTATCTGAGTTTAAGTGAATGGTGTAAGATGTCAATATTATATCTTACTATTATTTCTAAACATAAATAGGATTTCCAGATTAGCAAGTTAGAATGTAGCAGGGGCAGGAGAGAAACAAACAGACTGGTTCTGCTAGGCTCTAGGTTATCAAACCTTTCAGGGTCTTAACCAGAAACATACAATCACTTAAAGCCTATAATTCTGAACTCTCTTTCTAGCATCTTTTAAATGGAATTATTAATAAAAATTAAAATAAAATTAAAAATAATAAAAATAAACTGAAGTTTCAAATCTTTTATTAACAGTAATAACTTGGCAACTGCATTATGTTGTGAATATCTACTTACACACACTGTGTATTTGTTCATTTATTTCTTTATTATTTCTTTAACATCCCAGTCGCTGCTTCCCCCCACCCATCTCCCCTCACAGAGTTCCTCCTCCATTCTCCTCCCTTCCTCCTCTGAGAAGATGGAGGACCCCTGGGTATCCCCCCACCTTGGCACATCAAGTCTCTGCTGGGCAAGGCGCATCCTCTCCCACTGAGGCCAGACAAGGCTTTCTCTTAAGGAGGATGGGATTTACTGAGACACGACACAGCCTGAGTTCTGCTTTGGCCTACAGCCCCCTGAATTTTCACTTCATCAAACTGAGGTAAGGAGAGCCCCAGAGTGAAGCTTTAGTGCAAGGCTGTTTTCATTGGGGGGCAAATTTCCAGAATAATGAATAGAAGTCCAATCAAGTTTCCTTCCACCATTATTACAGGCTAATGGAAATGAAAAATTAGTTCTGATACAAATTCTTTTGTAATGAAAGATATTTGTCATCACTGTAGAAATTTAATTTGTTATTACTAGTATCTTTTATTTTTTACTGATTCAAGAAAGGCAGCAAAAGAAGATATATCCTAACAACTGTGGCCAGAAGTCCACAAGTTCAATGAGTCACCTATGCCAAGGGATTTTTTTTTGACTCTCTGAAAGAGTGTTGACAAATGCCATTGAAATTTGTTCATAAATTTGCAAGTTATGAATTATCAACACAACCATTAAGAATAGGAAATGTTTTCTGGGAGATAGAAAATGGCTTTGGAATTTACAAAACAAATGAATAATTTTTAATTACACAATTGGAATGACAAAATTTTCTAAAGAACTGAATTAGGCTTTACACTTTCAAATAATTATTGAATCAAAGAATTAATTATGATATAAATTAGAATATAGATAAACTAATAAATAACATAATTCTAGTATACTGTCATGCTAAACAGTGCACAACTGTGTTTTTTAAAGTCCTAATGAACATGTTAGAAAAAGAAAAAAGTTAAAAATCAATAACTTAATTTGTCATCTCAAAGTCTAGATAAAGATTTCTAAATTAAAGTCTAAAGATTATCAGAGGAGAAAAGAATTGAATGAGAAGAGATTAATGAAACATAAGACACATTTGCATTAGAAAAAGGCAACATACATATCAGAGAAAGTGAAATAAGTTCAATTTTGGCTCTAAGAAAAAATGAGAAAAATGAAACACAATTTAGCAATGTCAGAAATAAAGCAAGTGTATCATTATGGACACATAAGAGATGAGAAGAAGTGTGTGAAGATACCAAGAGTGTTAGGAAAACCGTGTCATAACTAGATCTATTTAGACTTTTTTGAAACTTACCTTGTAGTTGAATATATTCATACTAAGTGAATTAAGCCAGTCTCAGAAAAACAAATACTATATTTCTCTGTGTCGTATTTCTAGATTTAATAAAGAAAAATAAAATCATGTGTATTTATGACAGGAATGACAGTGAAACTGTGCAGGGGATTCAAGGACTTAGAGAAGAAGGGGACAGAGGCTGGGGTAATCTCAGTATAGAATGCATGTTTGTGTAAATTTTTCAAATCATTTAAAAAGTAGTAACAGAAAGAAGTAAATATCAAGACCAACAAAAGTTAACAACAACAAAAACGTAACAAAATTTATACCACAATTCCATTGCTTATTAGTTTAATCTATATTCTAAATTATATCAAAATTTAGATCAACTACTGAGCATGGAGTCTAACCTGAGAATGATTTGATACACCCAGTAACACCATATTGGAAAAACTGATAGCTTCTTGTTTAGGCTTGGGACGTTTTGTCTAACTCCTGTTCTCAGTGCCAGGACTTTGTATGGCTTGAACCTGTGCAGGTCCTGTGTGCTATCACAGTCTTTGAGAGTTTGTATGAGCATAGAACTAAATCAATAAATTTAAAGCTTTTCCATAAAAAAAAGCCTTCTAGCACACAAATTTCATATTCACAGGAATTATTTCAAATATTTAAAGAAAAATTAGTCTAGCCTGATCTGTCAGAAATTTTACCAAAAATAGAGAAAGGAAGTATATGTCTTAAATTGTTTTATGAGTTCAAAATGTGGTACACCAAAATCTGAAAGGACTTGGGAAAGACAAGCTTGCAGGCCAATGTGACATGAGGATTGGCAGTGTGCAGTCTAGTTTATGTCAATTTGGTCCAAGCTAGAGCCATCGAAGAGGATGGAGACTCAGTTGAGAAAATGTCTCTATAAGATCTGGCTGTAAGGTACTTTCTTAATTAGTGGTTGATGGGGAGGGGGCGGGGAGCGATTGTAGGTGGTGCTGTTCCTGGGCTTATAGTCCTGGGTTCTATCAGAAAGCAGGTTGAGCAAGGGACAGGAGCAAGCCTTTCCTCCTCAGGTTGCTTTGGGTCACGGTGTTTCTTTGAAGCAACAGAAACCCTAAGACAGATGGCTAAAAGGCTTCTCAAGGGAACATGTTTTACCAGTTTCGAGAAACAAAAGCACTGAAGCAATGCAGGTTGTGTCCCTGCTTTGAATATCAATTTTAGTCTGTTAATTCACCTCATGGTTTTTGAAGCTTGCAGGATAAGAAGAAATGACAGATCACTTCAATAGCATGTGTTACTATAGTACTCAAGGGGCTAAACCTCATCTTTTGAGTTATTGAGCTTTGTCTGTCTTAAACACCTATTTTATACTAATTAAGTATTGCTAAACTCAAATTTTCATAATTGTTAAAATAATATAGATAATTCTAATTATACATGCCTAATCTTATTATCTAGTCTTGTTTTGTTGATTACAATGACTAGTTAAAGTAATATATCATTTCTGAAACTCACTACAAAAGCCTCTATCATTTTTGCATGTAATAAATGTAGACATGTATGTGGGGTGGGGGTACATACACACATGCATAAATTTGTTCACATGTATGTGTGCATATGTATTTCTAAGGTCTGTGTTAGCTATCTTTTTTACCCACCTTAATTTTTTTTGAGACACAGGCTCAAATTGGACCTGTAATCTACCATTTCAGCTAAACTTGCTAGCTAGCAAGCCCCAGGGATTCTCCTGTTTCCTGCTGTTCACTGGCATTACAGACACTTGATACTAAGTCTACCTTTTAAGTGGACGTGGCAGATCCAAACACTGGTCTTCATTCTGAGCACTAAGCATTTTACCCACTAAGGTGTCTCCCCAGTCATGAGCCCTCATAATTTTCACAATTTAAAATAATTTTCTTATTTGTTAATCATTCTATTTCAATCTTATAGTCTCAATTTAAGACACGTTTCACTGTATACTTAACTTCCTTATTACTTAACATAAAATTACATTTTTGGGGTGCGGGGAATGGCTTTCTGGTTAAATAGTTGTAACATAATTGAAGGGATAGTAGAACCCAAGAAGACCTTCGTGAAAATGAAGTTATAAACAAGAATCTGTTAATCAAAATACAACACTCACATTAATACAGTTTGTCCATAGCATAAGGGAGACTCAAATCTTACTTACAATACATTTCTCTATATTATATATTTTTCCTTTTGTGTTTTCAATCTCTCTCTCTCTTTTTTCTCTCTCTCTCTTCTCTCTCTCTCTCTCTGTCTCTGTCTCTCTCTCTCTTCTCTCTCTCTCTCTCTCTCTCTCTCTCTCTCACACACACACACACACACACACACACACACACACACACATCTGTCTGTCTTTATACTCAGTATCATTATCAGTTCTGGTTATCTTGCTACTCCTTATAGATTCAAAACTTGCCTGGAACTTCCAGCTGTCATCCTGCCTCAGCCTTCAGAGTGCTGAACTATAGGAATGTGCTATGATGCCCAGATCCATTTCTTTCTTTGTTAGAGGGAATCACCCATCAAACACAGAGCAGCTGATATGACTTCAAAACATTCCCATTTAAATCTGGCTAACAATTAACATCATAGAATTTCTTGTAATATTAATAGCATTATATAAATAGAATGACAATTAGGAACCTAATAAATAGGTTAGGCATGCACCTACATAAGGATCATTTATGTTTATAAAATAAGATTTATTATTCAGGGGCATGACATCTTAGGGACTGTTGTGATAGCCAACTTAGAATCTGGGGTATAAAATAGATACATTTCAAACACTAAATTATCCTTCTTGCATGAAGCGGTTGACTCTGACCCAATGCTGCCCCATTGCTTACTCCAGGGAAATGAATGCATATGTAATATAGGAATGTCTGGAGAGCTGCTAAGGAAGAAACAGCCCTCTTTAAAAATAGTGCAAGCACACTTGGTAAATCGTCAAGTGCTCTGAACTTATTAGTATATAAAGTGACTAAATGTTCACATAGATTTTGGATGAGAACCAAAGATTTGGAGTATCTATTTATAGAATGCTTTAATAAAGAAATAGTGACATCTAGAGGCCCTACTTTATATGTATTGGAAAGTCTTGGAGTGTTCACAAGATGAGAAAGGTACAAAATGACATAGAGATTGGCTTGGTACATTCTTCAGGCATAATTGCTTCCATACACATGAAGAGTAATCATGACTGAATAAGGCTTTAAAAGTACAGAGGTGAGATATGTTAAAGTACTAACAAAATATTACATTGGATATAAAGCAACATGAGATACTAACAATGGATGCTGTTATCCCAAAGCATGCTGTTCTACCTTCAAAGAAGCAAGGGCACCTCAGATTTCATAGTTGATATCTAAAGATGCTGAAACAGATGCTCCAGTGTGTTAATAGCTTAGAAACCAAAAGACATAACAACTATGCTTCTACTACACTGACAGACCTTAAGGCTACTTCCTGTATAACTATTAGTTGTAACAAGAAGAAGCCATTAAATAGAAGCACTTACACAGAAAATTATATAGATGCTCTCCAGTGTATAAATAATTTCTGAACAGGAAAAAAGGCACTTTAAGAACTGTAACCCTGTGGAGACTTAAGTAGTGGAGACAGTACTACTAGTAAAACATACTTTAATAACTTTGAGCAAACTACACAATTTTAAATATTTGTTTTTATTTTATGTATATAAGTGCATTTCTACAGATGTGTATATATACCATGCACTTCCGTGATACCCAAAGAAAGCATCCGATCCTCTGGGACTGGAATGTCAAGTAGTAATGCAGTACCATGTAGATGCTGGGAACTGAACCCGGGTCCTATCCAAAAGCTATCATAAAATGCCAGATTTTCAAATTATGCAATGGTAAGGAGCAAGTCAACAACTATCTGATGGAAAACTTCTATCAATAAAAAGCAAACCAAAAAATCCACATTTGAATAATCAGGCATCCTGGCCCACACTCCAGAATTTTTGCAGAAGGACCTTGGTTGGGTTCAAGGTCAACAGGGCTACAGGGTGAGACTGTCTCAAAACTCCAAATCAAAACAAGAAGTCTCCATTTTAATTTTCCACCATGGCATTATTTAAAGTAAAGGGAAATAATGAAAGAAGGAATTTTGAAACAGTAGGTAGCAGATGTGAATCTTGCATATATGCTTTGTGTTCATTAGTTTGTCAGTCCTCAAGATAACCCAGTAAGTATTCCAACACTGTTTGAGACATGAAATCACAAGGACACAGAAAATTTTCAACAATGTTTGCAAACCACAGAGCCTATGAATCTTGGACCAATCAGTAAAATTTCTTAGATTTCAAAAGGAGGTTATGAAAAAAAGAAGATTATAAACAGTGGTGAGTGGAAAGAAACTCCAACTTTACGTCTGAAGAGGTGGATTTGTTTATTGAGTCTTCCGTATATTCACTGTGTCCTTAAGTCAGTCACTCAGACGCTATGGCCTTGAATTTATTTTTGTTCAATTTCTAAAGTTATGTTGGAGTTTGTAAGAGAACAGAATTAATATGGTTTTCTCTGCCCTTATTTCAACCCAATTCAATGATAAACCTTGAGGCAGAATGGGGAATCAGCTGTGATCCCCATGGGTAAAAATGAAACCAGAGAATAAGTCTTAAGCCGACGAGAGAGATGTCAACACAGCTGCAGAGCAGAGAGAAGATGGGCTCTAAATAGCCTTTGGGTTTGTATTTTAGTTTCGTGCCATCATGAAATTTACGTATTTGACTTTATTCTAGCCCATATATATCACACATTTCTTTTGAGAGGTATAAGAATAAAGAGTAGTGAAGGAAGTCGGAACTATTTAGGGGAAGTATCACCTGAAAAGGGATACATTTCACTAGGAATATAAAGGCAGTGGGAGCTTATATAGGATCTGTATTCTCTGGTCCCATGAGACACAATTTTTTTTAAATTAACCATATTATACCAATGTTGTCAGATCCACAAAAAATTTATTTGAAATAAAAGGTAAGATAAATGTACTCTGTAAATTATAGTATGACTTATAAATATAAGGAATTATAATTCACTGTTAAAATAGCTTGCAAATTAACCACTGTATCTCTGAATTGCCTCCTGTGAGCAACTCTTCAGATTGTCTTCAGATAACCTGTGAAACTAAATAGGAGCTCACAGGAAGAAATCACATTTATTGGGATCCTCTAGGATACAAACTCAGGTTTGCATATCTTTTTAATCTTCAGAAACTTCTTTGAAATTACCAACTAAATCTGGAGCTCAGAAGTCATGCAACATCTCCAAATTTGCATAACTCATATAAGCAACATTGGAAAAACCAAAGAGATTTAGAAATTGCTTGGAGATTGTCTTATTACCCTTTGAATTCTTAGTATGCCAGAGGCAGATCACTAGAAATCTCATACAAAGAATATTTAATGAACATTTTCTATTTGAATTGTTTAATTAACATATAATTAACATTGATTTCTAAATATCATGCATAAAATAGCAAACTCAGTCTTTTCTATTTGCTCACACAAACACTTGCCTTTATTATTTTGACATTCGATAATTTTCTGTGTAATAGGCATCTTGCCTGTGGGTAGTTTAGCTGTGATTCTTTAGCTGATTACCTGGAGAAAAATACAGGATGAAAGCTGAATTAGTTAATAATTATTCACCTCTCTCAGGGACCTGCAACCAATAGCAATCATTCCAGGGTAAAAGGAACGCAGTGCTCTCCTTGCTGTCCAATGAACAGCAATATTAGTAAAGACTCCAAAAAGAAGCAGCCATTTCAGCAAATAAAGTCAAAATCACTTTCACATATTTTAATTTTAATGGTGGGAAAAGCTGTGATGGTCACTCTCAGGTGATTTCCAGGGAAAAATATATCTTATATAGAAATGTTTCACTAATTTTCATTTTCCCAGTGTCTTCTCAAATTACTTTATATTGACCTATATTCTGCTTATTCTTTTTATATATGTTATGTCTAACCCAAAGAAACATCACAAAACAAGGACTGGTGTGTCCATTTTAAATAAGCAAATCGGGGGACCTAGATGTTCCTGGTTTCTAGGGCAACCACAGCACTGAGATGTGTAGCTGACATTACAGCTCAGGTCTGCTCAGGTCAAAAGTGTCCTCCACCATGACACAAGAAGTCTGAGAAATAAAAAGATATTGCAGATCCTTAAAGGAAGTAAATATTTTAAAACCCTTCTGTATTTAGTAGACTATTTTCTTTATATTATCTTTTCTCCTGTGATGATTTTGATCATTTATATTTGGATTATACTATTGAAAAATGCCATTTTTTATACTAAGCTACCATGCTGCATTCTTATAATAAATGACTTTCTTAATTGTTAAAAAAGTGTTGGCAAAAGTTTAGAGGAACAAAAATGCACCTACCCCAGGGAAGTCTTACAAGCAAGTGAAAAAAGCCTTTTTTCTGTTCTCTTGTTTAAAATAAATATAGCTTCTTTCTCAGAAAACAATTATATAAATTTGTTGATGTTTTTAAGTAATCAGATATTGTAATTATATATCCTGCATAAGATATCCTTGGGAATTTCTTGACTGTGAAAGATTTTTGCTTTACCCATTAAGCAGTTACATATAACATTTCACTGGAAGTATATGCTTTGAATGGTACTGGCTGAAAACACAGAATTTATCATTGATCAAAGAAAAGTCTACAATCCTTGAAAGCTGACAGATTGTTAGAAGAAAAGTTGATTTCCCAAGGGAATATTTTTCTTTTTCATTGTTAGTCATTCTCTCAGTGGAAAGGCTAAAGGGTGGTTAACACATGCAGGCAAAGTTTTTCTTTTTGGGCTTAAGGTCCAACCTAGGTAAATTTAACTAAACACCGTGCTACAGGAATTTAGTGTGGGTTTCACTTCTATGTGAGAGGGCACTACTTGTTTTGAAACAGAGCTTTCCCTGGAATATTAAAATAGACAACATGACTTTGAATATGTTAAGGTCTATTAACTATATGACTCAAAAAAACGAAGCAAGGATGGGAAGGTCAGAGGAAAGAAAAGGGGAAAGGAGGCTTCACAGATTAAAGAAATCCATAGCGCCATAACTATACCGTAAGTTATGCTGTATCTTACAAATACAGTGGATATCTGAAAGGATCCTAAATCAAACTGGCTGCCCTTTTCTCTGTTTTTCTATTGTTTTTATAATCAAACATCTTCATTTAATCTGTGAACTTGCAATGAAAATGTCAGAATCTTTGTAAGATTAGTGTGGCTATTTTTACCACAGCCTTTGTATAAAGCAGGGGGTGTTTATTTGTTTGGTTAGTTGGTTGGTTTTGTTGTTTAGAAAGAACAATGTGCTAGCCTAAGCTGGTTAGGGGTGCTGGTGACGGTCGAGTCAATCAGCATGACATAAATGGGCACCAGGGCTGTGACTCCAAATATCTGAATAATTGAGTGACTATTTTCTACATTTTATTTTGAAGCTGTGGTTTCCTTGATAATGGAAACCACAGATAATGATGGCCACCTGTTCTATTGGGACTATAAGGAAGGAGTTGACAGCAAACATTTCTCAGAGTCCCCTGATGAAACAAAGGATCCAGTGTCACACTAGAGGACACTCTGAAGACTGGTGGTAGGTGCAGGAGCAAACAATGTAGGAAAAGTCAAAGAGGGGTTAAAATAAATTAAACAGGGCCCACACTAGTTAAACACTCATATGATAAGGCACTGGGCTACTGGTCACATGAAAATGCCCAAGTGCATGCTTTATCACACAGTGTAACATCAGTTTAAAGAGATAATTCACATAAGAGTTTCCTGTTTATATTAATAGCCACTTAATTGCCTTTGTGGCTTGGGGAATGAGTGTCCCAAATAGTGGCTACACTCTCATAGATGCCTTCAAATTGAATTTAGGTATTATGAATTTTTTATTGACAACTTTGTGTGAAAGCATAAAATTCCTAACTGATTTAAACAAGTTTTTACAAACATTTAATTTCCAATTACCCAGGCCTCATCTCATGAAAATCATATATTTAACTCTCTAATTTATTTGATAAAATGCATTAAATTGGCATCAGATGTTGCCATTTAAATTATAACCACTCTAAGAGAATCTGTATTTTCTGAGCATAACAGATCAGTCTCCTTTTAATGCATCTTAATATATTTTATCATGGCCAACCAGCATGCATAAAGAAATTCAGAATTTCAAGCAGTATACTTGAACAAAGCAGTGTTTGTATTGCTTTTAAAATACATAAGCACCCCTGGTGGAAAAAATACTAGAGAAACATAAAGTTTTTCTGATAATGTGACATCAGGATGCAGCAATAAAGCATCCGTTCATAATAATAATAATGCCCAGATAGTAGACTGGGTATCCTGATGTAGAACAGAGCATGGCTCAGATGAACTGCTGGGCATTTATTATCTGAACACAAAGAAGTTAGAAAACCCAAACATCAGCTCGGGCTCTAGAGAAATGAATCAACATTTGAAACTGTCCTAGTTGCTATGGAGACCCTTAGGACCTACTGGACACTTTGATAACATCCCTAAGAAGCCAGCTTTTGCTTCTTGCATCTATTCTATTTCATTCATTATAATCAAGGACAAGTTTGCTTACTTTTTAAAATGCTGGTATTGGTGCCTCTGATCCTGTTCTCCTTCCTTCTCTTCTCAAACTTTAATGTGGCAAAAATGAGGATATGAATGGTTATCATTAGCCATCATTCCACATGCAGCAGATTTTGCAAACCAGACCACCACCTCATAGGCTGCTAGTTTAGCAAGCCTAAATAGAAGGTTGAAGATGTCCGTTAACCAGTGGTTTTCATTAAAGCCAAAACACATGATGCAATAAATGCAATAAAACATTAACAACTTGATCAGGTAAGGTGCTTTATATTTCATAGATTTGTATGTGGTGTAATGGCATAAGGCTCTAAGTTTTAAATTATTAAATTATTAAAGAAGGTTTAGTTTTTGGAGAAGTTTTGATTTCAAGCTACATTTTATCAGTTTTTAAGTAAAATGTTATTAAAAACTTTATATTAGATTCTAGGTTACAGTCCTCCTTAGATTTATGCAGTTTCTCTCCCTGAAACAACCAGGGAGAATTTTTTCTATTTTTTGCTCTATTGTGGATAATACTAAGAGCTGAAAATGGGGACTGAGAAGATGGCTCAGTGAGGAAAATCCCTGCAGAGCAAGCATGAGGACCTGAGTTTAAATTTGCAGCATCTACATAAAAGCCAGGGGTGACTGTTCATGCCTATAGTACTTGGAAGCGGAGACAAAGGGGCTTCTGAGTCCTGCTGGCTGCCATGGCTGAACTGGTGAGATCTAGAATGCATGAGAGATCCTGTCTCTAGAACAATAAAATGTAAAATAAGTAATAAAGGATATTTAACTCTGGTCTCCACACTTATGTAAATGTACACACACACATACAGAATTACACACACACACACACACACAAACATATGCACACACTTAAGTATAAAAATAGCCAGGTTAACTAATTTCTTCTACTAAAAGAGTGTGTGCCACTTTAAAAGGAGATTATCTCTATCTATATATCTGTCTACCTACTTATCTAACTATTAGTTATTAGAGGACTGTTTTGTCTGGATTCAAGGTTAAACACTTAATATTATAGTATTCTATTTTGGTTTTAACTGATTAATAACATACTTTTATACAATATGAGAAATTCTAGAATGCATAGCCTAAGTATTGGATGGCATTTATGTAAAATTGCTATTGGGGGTAATTTAATTAGTTATTTTAATATGTGTTATAGCATAGCATTCATTAGGTCAAATATCAGTATTGATTTGAAAGTCCGCAGTTTGCTTCTTAGAAATTTAAGAAACATCTTTCTCCAAATTAAAATTTTTCTTTTAAACATCAAATACTCCATGAAGTTCCTTAAATTACAAAATATTTTCCTTTTGTGAATGAACATTACTTATTAGAAAACAATAAGAATTGGGTTCCTATCAAGCAAATATACCTCTGTGACTTGTCACCCTATATATTGGACTGTTTGTTTTGTAACATTGCCCTCACTAATCTATAAATGCCCTTAAAATGCTGAGCCATGTCTTTCATACCTATACTACCAATGCCTAAATTCTTTTATTCTTCTATTTGATTGCCTAGATAAATGGACAAACTTAAATGATAGGCAAAATTAATATATTCTTGAACCTTTGTGTCTTTTTTTTCTTGAGAATGAGGAAGATTAGAGTTGACTTTTATACACGCAATCTGTGGCACAGAAAATCAGATTAGTGTGAATAAAGACAACTGTTGAGTATAACATAGATCATCATGAGGCTTTGTAATGAAAGAGGAAGAAAAAGGCATAGCAGACTAAGAAAGAACAGCGATCACAACCCTGAATTTGGGTAGAAGCAAGGCATGCCACCAAGGGCAGCACTCAAGCCTTCAATTAACATTAAAAACTCCAAACAAGTCCCTGCACCTACAGAGATCAGATCTGAAGAGATACTTCACCCAACTTCTTTTGCTAGTTATACTTGTATTTCATTTTTAATGTAAAAGACAGTGACAATGGGTTCTGAGGTACGTGTAGCAAATTTGCTGCAGTGTTTTCTTGCTCAGTTAAACATCCACAAACACGATGCAGCAGAGACCCTCAACAACAGAGATGGTACCATCCAGCAGAAGATGTGAATAAAGAATCAACAAGGGTTCCACAAGGCATGCTATTCTCTCTGCTATACGGCATCAGTATTAATAAGATTTTTTTTATCAGCATCTTTATGTCATCTTCTGGCACTTGGAGAGATATTGTTGAAGTATGCTGATAGTCAACACCTAGAGTCAACAAAATAAGCTCAACCTAGATGTGCACATTTCTGAGGTTACAGTTACCTGTGCAATAACACTCTCATCAATTTGCATTAGAGTAAGATTACTGAGCATGCCGTGGTATGCATGTGGAGGTCAGAAAATAACTTTGCAGAGTTGGTTCTCTCCTTTAACTTTGTTGAAGTAGGGTCTCTGATGCTGCTTCTATTGTGATATGATACTCTTGGCTATTTGCCTAGTGAACTTCCAAGCAATTCTGTCTCTGCTTCTTATCTTGCTGTAGTACCCTTTGGATTACAGTCACATGCAACAATATCCAGCTTTTTTCACATGGGTTCTGGGAGTCAAACTCAGATCATAGGTTTGTGTGGCAAGGGCTATCCAACCCACTGATTCCACTAGCTCATAATTATATGCCTCTCTAAAAGTAGAAATAAAAACTTTAGCCATAATTGATGTGGACTTTATTAGAAACATTCTGCTATCTCCTGTATTTCTTCATTCGCTCTCAAAACTTGATTATTTTATAATATTTAGGAACAGATATTATTTGCTATTGATATTTGTATAATTATAACTAATGTTTCATCCTCATTGATGAATATATATATATATGAACATCAAAACTATATAATCATTGAAGAGAATGACTCAATAGATTCTTATTTATCTAATCATGTACTTAATATCACCTATTAAGCCCATTGCTAGGTTTTTGTCAAACCAAAATATAGTTTATGTTTAACAAAAATCTGTACAAGGATATCTATAATGTTTTGATTATAATTGCTAAGGATGGCACACAAGGGAAGTTTTTTTAGTGATAGAAATACCTGGTACCTGTATTATGCTGCTAATTACCTGAGTGTATAATTTTGTCAAATATATATTTTAAATGGGAAAGTTTCTTCTATGGTAACCATATCTCAATAACCTTCACTTAAAGATGTTCTGGT
Source organism: Uromys caudimaculatus (assembly GCA_028551405.1). Classification (NCBI taxonomy): domain Eukaryota; kingdom Metazoa; phylum Chordata; class Mammalia; order Rodentia; family Muridae; genus Uromys; species Uromys caudimaculatus. Next base: position 57,308,763 of record CM052709.1, on the reverse strand, counting down.
CATTTATAAAATTACTATAAGGAAACATATTGTCTCAAAAGAAGTTGAAAAGCTGTACTTAAGTAAGAAAAAAGGATTACTAAAATCTACAAGAACTTTGATTTCCCAGCATTCAGTGTAATGAACAATGCCACGTTGATAGCCCCAAAGAGCACTTGGATTACTTTACCTCTCATTTTTCCCTTCCATACTTTCTAAAAGATGAAATTTACTGCCTCCTGGGGAGGGAAAAAAGAGGGTTAGAGCAACCAAGAATGACAAATAACTCTTACAGGGTTCATTCATGTCTTTTATGGAACAAATTTCATTTTCAAGATGCAGGCATTTCTTAGTTTTATTTGGAAAGTCATTACCTGATGAATGATTCTTATTGAAGAGCAACTTATCATGACAAAGCTCTCTTTAAGTGACATCTATTTATTTCTTTTGAACAAAATACTAGCATTTACTACAGGACAAAGAACATCACAGTATTCTAGAACTTTGGGGAAAACCTGTCTTATTTTAAATAACAAGGCACTTTATAGACAGTAAGTAGATAAGCAACTACTTATGGTATACGGAATGCTTTTAACCCAGGATATATGCACCTTCCAAGAAGCATTTCTAATGTCTATTATTCTGTAATCCTGACATAGAAAAGTCATTATCATCTCCAAATATCATGAGTTTCTAAAAACAATAAATAGTAGACATAGATATTTATAATATAACCCACATAAAAACCATTGGTGATGATTATTACAATAATATATAAATTTATATTATAATATATATAATAAATTTAAATAATTATCATATATTATATCATATATATTTGGAATTAAGTGTCCTACAATATATATGTGTGTGTATACATATATATACATATATATGTGCATGTATGTATATATATGTATAAAATTATATTCCTTACAATATCTAACTGTTGTCTCTGCCTTCATTGGTTTCAAAATACATAAAATCATTCCCAGGCTATGAAAGAAATGTTCAAGAATAAGTCTGTGTTGGTGTTATGAATTTATTTAATTTTCTATTTGTAGATTTTCTTTTTTAAGGTCACCTCAGCCTCAGAACTTTAAAGACCACAGAACCAGAACCATGTGGCCTGTATAAAGTTACAAACAATTTCCATTCAAAGGGTAACCACTAAAGAAGAAAATGCAATTCCTTACCATCTGATAAGATCTGGCAACAGAATGCTGCTGAAATTGTTTTCCAATAGATAATTAAAGATAAAGGTTATATAACCAGCTACTTACAGATGAGGGTGTAGATATATGGATAAACAAGTAGAAAAAAACATGAAAGATTTTCTGCAAAATTTCTGAGGTAACAAGTAAATATTATGAATTTAAAGAAAGAAGGTGGGGCTGGAGAGATGGTTTAGTGGTTAGGACCACTGACTGCTCTTCCAGAGGTCCTGAGTTCAATTCCCAGAACCACATGGTGGCTCACAACCATTTGTAATGGGATCTGATGCCCTCTTCTGGTGTGTCTGAAGAGAGTGACAGTGTACTCACATACATTAAATAAATAAATAAGTATTTATAAAAGAAAGAAAGAAGATTATGTTCATGGGATTCATATGCAAATCTAAAAACAAAACTTTATATTTTCATTAATATCCAACATAATTTATCATTCTAGTTTTAAGGAAAAAACTGATTTTGAACATTTTAAAACTTGGTAACTTTTAAAATGTGTAGAAATAATATCTAAGTGTTGGAATAAAAATATATTTCAAGATAAAAATAGAACTTCAAGGATACTTTAGTGGAAAGGCAAAATACAGCAGGAAGAATAAGTGCCCACAGGAGACAGTGCCTTACAAGAGTGGAAGGAGTATGTTTCACATGTGTCATGCAGTGCTCTGTTTTCTAAGGCACTAGAAAGAACAAAGTGTATTGCTATTTCTAAGTTCTACAGCACTTATGGTCTTTCCTTTTTCTTTGACAATTTATACCCATA